>JAJHZJ010000497.1:3954377-5154377 GCA_023548195.1 Bettongia penicillata ogilbyi
ACAATATATTGTGTGTTTGATACACAATTACTAGCATGAAGTTTCAGGCCCATAACCGTTCTATAGTTAACTGAGATGCAGCAATGAAAAAACAATGTCTAGTATTTAGTTCTTTACTACAAACACAAAGGGAGCAGCTATAGGGCTCTGAATAAAAAAGGAAAATAACCAATAAAACTTATCTTTTGGGTCCCAAGGAATAAAGGTTAATTGTAAAATAAATCTTCCAGTCCAACACTGTTGGCTATTCCATTTTCCCCCTCCAAAGTATCATAAAATAGTCTATAGAGTCTTAAAAATACTAATGGAATCTACCTCAGATATTAAATCACAGTGAAAAAGTACAAACTTGGCAAAAATCAGTACTCTCAGTCAATATTGACTGATGGACAGGCAGCATGATACAGTGGCTAGATGAGCATTAGAGTTTTGAAGGGTTGCCTCAAATCCTACCTCTAACTCATGATAGCTGAATGACCATGGGCAAGTCACTTAACCTCTTAGTGCCTTTAGGCAGCTCTCTAAGACAATAAGCTGGAGAAGGGTTACGTGGTGCAGGGATTCTCCACACTTGGAGCTCTTTACACCAATGAAATCACAGATCTAGATCAAACCTAATCAACAAGTCAAGTATCCATTAAGCACATACTCTGTATAACACGTGGAAAGGGAAGACTTCTTTCTCTTTGTTCATTCTTTTGATAAATATTTATTAATACTTGGCACTGGGGGTACAAAAACAAATGGGGCATAGACAATACTCACAAGTAGCTTGAAATGGAATAGGCAGAAAAGACACATACACAAAAAGATACGTGGAAAATTCATCTCATTGGAACTAAGAACTCACTAATATAGCATTAGTTCCAATGATGCAAATGACAACCCATACACCTTGCCATCCTGTACAATTCTTGTACATATACCCACATAAATCTTCCATGGAGGATGTTATAAATGTAATCAATAAATGGTAAAGAATATACCATAGAAATTTAGGTAAGAACCAGATCAGAGGTCTTTCTCAGCTATGACTGGGGGATGAATACATACAAAAATAAAATAATGACTTTTAAATACTGAATCAAATTCAAATACATTGAAACTGAAAAACTTTTGCATGAACAAAACTGATGCAACTCACATTAAAAGGAAGGTGTTTGACTGGGAGCAAAAACCTTTATATCTACTATCTCTAACAAGGGCCTGACATACACATTATGTAGACAATAGAACAAGTCATATCTTAAGGCATTCCCCAACAGAGAAGTGGTCAAAAGATATGAATGTGAAGTTCTAGAAAGAACTGGAAACTAATACCAATCACCTCAAAGAAAGCTCCAACTAATAAGAGAAATGTGTATCAAAACAACTCTGAGATTTTGTTTCACACTTGAAAAATCAGGGAAGAGGACAAAATATTGGGATAGTCAAAGTTGTAGCCATTGTGAAAAGATGGGTAAATTAATGTCCTGTTGGCGTAACTATGACCTGAACCAATCATTCCAGAAAACAATTTGAGATTATGTGATGAAAGAAACTAAAATGTCCAAAACCTTTCAAAAAGAGATGCTATTGCTGAACAAGTAGTTTGATGATATAAAAGACCCCATAGATGCCAAAAATAACTGGAAACAAAGTTGACATCCTTTGGGTATTGCTAAAGAAATTATTATGTATACATATCAAGGAATACTACTGTGCTATGAGAAATAATAGACATGATAGATACAGGAAAGCATGGGAAAACAAATGAAATTTTATAATGTAATGTAAGTAGAACCAAGAAAAAACAGTATAACCAGGACTACAACAATGTAAATGAAAATAACAACCATGAAACAAGTAAAGATGAAAGGTATAAATGTATAATGATCAAACTTGGTCCCAAAGAAGAAATAAGAGAACGCACCTTCTCCACCCTATTACTTTGCTGAGGTTGGGGGGAACATGTGTGGGAAATGCAACACATAATTTCAGACTCTTTTGATATGTCAGGTAGTTTTGCTAAACTACTCCCTTCCCCTTCCCTTTTTAAATTCTTTGTTATATTGGACAACTCTCTGGGAGAGAAGTTAGCTATTATTATCATCCTCTACTATTTATACACCACTTGAAGGTTTGCAAATACTTTATATATATTATCTCACTTGATTCCCACAACAACTATTATCTTTATTTTTTCCCATGAGGAAACTGATAAAAGAGGTTAAATGACTTGACCAACGTCACACATCTAGTTAGTATCTGAGCCAGAACTGAACTGGTGTCTTGTCTTCCCTATCTAGGTCCAACACCATTAACTTCATCAAGTGTGTTAAAAGCAGGAGGATCAAGAGAGCAAGGACTACCTTTTCCCTTTCCCCCCTAGTAATTAGTATAGTGCCTGGCATATAGTAGGTGCTTAATAAATGCTTATTGAGTGTGCAAAAGTATACTCTTTGACCTCCCTCCCATTATATATGGTACAACAGGAAAATGCCATGAAAAAATTGAGGAAGAGATTACATTAAATGAGATGTTTTCTGAAAAAGCTTTGTGGAAGTAGTAGAATCTGCGAGGTCCATACCAGAAAAGTGGCTAGAGAAAAGTCAAATTTCTCATTAAGCTCATAAATAAGAGCAATTTGTGATTTTATTTATATTCATATACACATATGTTATAAAAAAATAGATAGATAGATAGACAGACAGACAGACAGATATAACAACCCCTACCTTCTAGAATCCTACAGTCCAGTCATGGACACCAGAATCACAGGGCAATGTGTTACATTGGTGCTAATGCTGCAATTACAGAATTGTAGAGATTGACTGTCATTTGGTCACTTAGTCCAACTCCCTAATTCTTTCATGTAACATCTCTGTAACATCCTCAAGTTCATCAACCAGACCCTGCTTAAATACCTAAAATAGCATAGCTCTTATTAACTCATACAGTAGCTATTTTCATTTTCAGATAGCTTTAGTCAAATCCCTCACCTTATAATTTCTGCCCTGTCTAACCACATAAGCAAAACTCATTTCCCTTCCATATTATAATATATAAATTACTTTATCATAATTTTAATTATAATTCAATTATATTATAAATTTATAACGGTAATTTTGTAATTTTTATGTCATTTAAAAATAATTATCATGCTTTCCCCTCAAATTTTCTTTCCTCTACCTATACATGTGTGTGTAGTATACACCTTGTTACTTATATTTTCTCTCCCACCAGTGTGTGTATGTATACATGTATGTATACACACATATGTATACACACATGTATATATATATATATGCTTGCTTGTTTATATGCACATGCATTCATATAGAGAAAGAAAGAGAGAGAATTCCAAGCATACGGAACAACCAATGAAAGGCATAGAGGCAGGAAATGAATTCCGAGTAGGCTGGTTCTTAGAGTGCCTAAAGTAAAGTATAAGATGACTGGAGAGGTGGAAAAAGACAACATTGTTTGCTTTAAATGCCAACAAGAAGAGTTTTCAGTTCATTAAAAATCCTTAATTGTTTTCATATGAACATCTTAGTAGTATCATCTCTCCCACAGTACTTTGTGAAATTTCTTTTTAACATCAAAGAAGTACTTTACATGTGTCATCATTTAAAAAAATACCTTTATATCTAATAGGTGGTTGGACATGCAAGTCTGAAACTTTGGAGAGAGACTTTGGGTTGTATAAATAGATAGGAAGCACTGCTAACAACAAGGCTGTTGGAGGTCACAGAATCGCAGCTCAACTATTTAAAGGCCTGGAAAAGCTGCATTGGTAAATAAGATAGTAAGTTAGTTAAGGAGTTGTTAAATGAATTGCCTTCCTAGACTGAGGGCCTTGGTTGAGATTATATGACATAAATTTATAGTGGACCCAGTCAGTATCTTTTCATTATTTTTCTCCAGCTTTGCTCCATGGCACACGCATAAGAGCAAGGGCAGAATATAGTGGAGTGGGCCAAGATTAAGACTTGGCAGGACAAAATTAGCAATACAATAAGAGGGCAAGGGACTCAAAAGAAGAGACTAATAAAATTGAACTGGTTCACCAAGGGATCAGGATGGGGAAGAGAGGGAAGTGCAGCTCGTGCCAGAGGTGATGGACTAGGAAAGAACTGAAAGAATTGGAGGTCAGAGTTTGAAAGAATAAGAATGTTTGGCATTTTAAGGCAGAAAAACAGATTGAATGACAACAGATCAAAATCAGACAAGGGAGTTCTAGAACTCATGAACATGGAAAAAAATTTTAATAGCTAAAAGAAATAGGGAGAGAACATTGGTTTATTTTTAACTGCCAAAATACGTATATAAAATAGTATAGCTTTTAGATTTGAGAAGTTTTGTTTTAACAAAAATAAACCGTGGTGCAAATAGGAATTACATTATCTTCTGTATTATACGGTGTGTCACCTTGATGGATAAGGTTATGTATTTGTGGAAATAGTTTGACGATTTAAAGGGACGGAGAAAGGATTTTTATTTATTTTTAAAAAACAGGAAAATGAGTATGAAGACTTCAAGGATACATAATATGTTGCAAAACTGTGTTGGGAACAGAGCTATAGGAGCATTAGCTCTTTGTCATAATTGTTTTGTGCCTAAAGATGATAAACTTTAAAATGAGAAATATAAACAATTGGAGGGTGAGGCATGATTTTTAAAAGGATCATCAAATTTCATGGAGGAAGTGTGGGAAGTTTTACTTAAAAGGTAAGTAACAGAGCCAGGAAGCTTTGATCTAAACCCTTGAAAGATATAGCAGCATAGGAGGTATAAAGGCCGAAGGGTGAGGCTGAAGAGGGAAGAGCCTAGTGAGTGAAAATGAAAGAAACATCAGGCGGTTGGGGAAAGTTATTTGTTGGAGTCATTTGAAGAGACCAGCCAAAAAATCATTAGTTGATAGATGGCTTCAGCTACATGATTCCTGACTGGCTAAATGAAAACTACAATTTCAGCAGACCACTGCAGTTCAGTGGCTTCAGGATCATTAAAAGTTTAAGAGAGATGAAGCTTCTCAGAAATGTATGTTGCCTCCACCCAAGGGAAAAACAAGTACTACAGCTGCTGTCTAGGAAGGGGTGGTTTCCCTTGCCCAGAAATTTAATCTGGTGAGGAAAATGAGGGTCTCAGCCTTTAAAAGTAGTCCCTATGATAATATGAAATATTTGGGAGTCTACCAGCTAAGCTATGAACATAATGACAAAACACTTAACACAAATAAAGACAGATCTAAATCACTGAAGAAATATGAATTGCTCATAAGCAGACAGAGCCAATATAATAAAATGACAATATTACCTAAACTAATTTACTTATTTGGTATCATACCAATTAATCCACCAAGGAACTACTTTAGAGAACTAGGAAAAATAATGAGGAAAATTAACCTCTAGGAACAAAAGATCAAGACTATCCAGGGAATCAGCTGAAAAGAGAAAATGAAAAAATGGAAAGGAAAGAGACCGATAGTTCAAAGATGTCCTCATCAAAACACTTCTGTGCTGGATAAGAGAGGTTGATTAATGAAAGAGATTAAATACAGAAGCAAATGAGTATTATAGTCTAATGTCTGATAAATGCCAAGATCCAAGTTTTGGGGACAAGAAGTAATTATTTGACAAAAGCTACTGCAAAAACTGGAAAGTAATCTGGAAGAAAATTAGCATAAGACAACATTTAACACCATGTACAAAGATGTCAAAAAGAATTCATGATTTAGACATAAAGCGTGATATTACAAGCAAATTAGCGAAACATAGAAGAAAGTATCAGCTCTACAGAGAAGGGAAGAGTCCATGACAAGTAAGAGAAAGAGAGATCCAAAGAGCTAAAAGGACAATTATGATCATATAAACTTGAAAAGATTTTGTACAAACAAAACCAAGAAAGCTAAAATTAGAAGGAAATTGGGGAAACTGGGGAAAATATTTACAACAAATTTATCTGATAAAAGGTCTCATTTTTCAAATACATAGGGAACTGGGCTAGTTCTGTAAGAATAAAAGACATAGCCCCAACTGGGAAATGGTCAAAGGATATGAACAGGTAGTTTTCAGAGGAAGAAAACAAAGCTACCAATAGAAATAGGGAAAAATGCAAAAATCACTATTAATTAGGGACATGCAAATTAAAACAAATCTGAGGGACCACTTCACATTTATCAAATTGGCTAAGAAAAGGAAAATGTCGGTGCTGGAGGGGATGTGGGAAAATAGGCGGCACTAACTCACTGTTGGAGGTACTATGAACTAATCCAACCATTCCAGAAAGCAATGTGGAACTATGTCAAAAAAGCCATTAAACTTTGACCCAGCAATATGGGTCAAATGAAAGAGATCAAATGAAAATGAAAAGTTCCCATATATAAAAAAATATTTATAGCAACGTTTTTTTGTGGTAACAAAGACTTGAAAACTGAGGGGATATCCATCAATTGACGATTGACTGAAGAAGTTACTTTATAAGATTGTTATGGGATAATACTGCATTATAAGAAATCACGAAGGGAACAGTTTCAGAAAGCCCTCAAAAGATTTACGTAAATTGATGTGAAGTGAATTAAGGATAACTAGGAGAACAATTTACACAGTAATAACAATATTGTAAAAATAATCAGTTATGAATTAATAACTCTGATCAACACGATGGACCATATCTGTGTAGTTTTGCAAATGACTTTGGTAACAGTCGTGTTGTGTAAGACTAACTGTATTTCCCTCCATCCTATCCTGCCCCCCCATTGTTTCTATTCTGTCTTTTTATCCTGTCCCTCCTTGAGTGTTGACTTCAAATTGCTCCCTCCTCCCATTGCCTTCCCCCAACCTTGCTTATCTCCTTCTCCCCCCACTTTCCTGTATTGTAAGATAGGTTTTCATACCAAAATGAGGGTGCATTTTATTCCTTCCTTTAGTGGAATATGATGAGGGTAAACTTCTTGGTTTTTTTCTCAGCTCTCCTCTTTTTCCCCCCCACTAAAAAGTCTCCTGCTTGCCTCTTGAATGAGAGATAATTTACCCTATTCCATTTCACCCTCTTTCCTCCCACTACATTTCTGTCTCACCATTTACCTTAATTTCTTTTAAGATATGGTCCCATCCTATTCAATTCACTCTGTGCTCTCTGTCTCTGTATGTGCGTGCACGTGTGTATGTGTGTGTGCATGCACACGTGTACATATGTGTGTGTATGTGTGTGTGTATAATCCCACCAACTACCCAGATACTGAAAAATTTTAAGAGTTACAAATATTGTCTTTCCATGTAGGAATGTAAACAGTTCACTTTTGGTAAGTCCCTTCTGACTTCTCTTTGCTGTTTACTTTTTCATGCTTCTTCTCATTCTTGTGTTTGAAAGTCAAATTTTCTTTTCAGCTCTGGTCTTTTCATCAAGAATGCTTGAAAGTCCTCTGTTTCATTGAAAGACCATATTTTCCCCTGAAGTATTAGACTCAGTTTTTCTGGGTAGGTGATTCTTGGTTTGAGTCCTAGTTCCTTTGACTTCTGGAATATCCTATTCCATGCCCTTCAATCCCTTAATGTAGAAGCTGCTAGATCTTGAGTTATCCTAATTGTATTTCCACAATACTGGAATTGTTTCTTTCTAGCTGCTTGCAATATTTTCTCCTTGAACTGGGAGTTCTGGAATTTGGCCACAATGTTCCTAGGAGTTTCTCTTTTTGGATCTCTTTCAGGCGGTGATCAGTGGATTCCTTCAATACTTATTTTGCCCTCTGGTTCTAGAATCTCAGGGCAGTTTTCCTTGATAATTTCATGGAAGATGATGTCTAGGCTCTTTTTTTGATCATGACTTTCAGGTAGTCCAATAATTTTTAAATTGTCTCTCCTGGATCTATTTTCCAGGTCAGTTGTTTTTCCAATGAGATATTTCACATTCTCTTCCATTTTTTCATTCTTTTGGTTTTGTTTTGTGACTTCTTGGTTTCTCAGAAAGTCAATAGACTCCATCTGTTCCATTCTAATTTTGAGAGAACTATTCTCTTCAGTGAGCTTTTGAACCTCTTTTTCCATTTGGCTAATTCTGCTTTTGAAAGCATTCTTCTCCTCATTGGCTTTTTGAACCTCCTTTGCCAATTGAGTGAGCCTATTTTTCAAGGTGTTATTTTCTTCAGCATTTTTTTGGGTCTCCTTTACCAAGGTATTGACCCGTTTTTCATGCTTTTCTTGCATCTCTCTCTCATTTCTCTTCCCAGTTTTTCCTCCACCTGTCTAACTTGATTTTCAAAATCCTTTTTGAGCTCTTCCATGGCCTGAGCCCACCGGACATGCACGTTGGATATCTGGGATGCAGAGGCCCCGCCCTCCATGTCTTTCCCTGATGGTAAGCATTGTTCCTCGTCATCAGAATTAAAAGGCAGGAACATCTGTACCCCATCAAAGTAGCTCTCTATAGTCTTATTTTTCTTCCCTTTTCTGGGCATTTTCCCAGCCAGTTACTTGACTTCTGAGATTCCTGTCCACCCCCCACCTAGATCCGCCCAGCTAGTGCTTGGGGTCTGAGATTCAAATGGGCTTTCAGTGGCAGGCATGGCTGCTATTCAATGTGAGCTTAAGTTCTGGTGCTGGGGTAGGGACAGGGCCACCTCCCAGGCTCAGTTCCCTCAGGGGCTTTATGTAGAGACCTTCAGTAATGGGGCGGGTGGGGGCAGGGCTGTCTCCCAGGCTCAGTTCCCTCAGGCAGTTTATGCAGAGACTTTCAGTAATGGCCCTGAGCTTCTGCCTGCTGGTCTGGAAGTCCCAGGCCACCGCCACTGCCTCTGCCACTCTCTCCCCCCGCTGCCTCCTGAGGGGGCCTGAGTCACGGAGACACCCCCCACTCCCCTCTCGGCCAGCCCAGAAGTCTCTCTCACTGACCTGTAGCATCTGTAGGCGGAGGGATCTTCCTGGCCACTGGAGGTTCCGTCCCTGAAGTCTGCTCAGATCTGCTCCTCTGGGGCTGTGGCCAGGGCAGCACAGGGGTGGGCTCTGCTTTCTGGGGCGCGATGGACCCCTGGGGACAGCTCTCCAGGGCTCTCTGGAACGGAAATCTCTTCCACTGTGTTGGTGTGCGCTTGCTCTGCTCCAGAATTTGTGGGGAGTTCTTCTTGCAGGAAATATATGGGCTCTGGGTTCAGAGCTAGCATACGTGAGTCTTTCTACTCTGCCATCTTGGCTCCACCCCCCCTAATCAAAACATTTTTTTAAATTCATTTGGAAGAGCCTCCAAAGTCAGGGACACATTCTTTGGCACAACATTAATGTTTGAATGTAGATTTCTTTCATTTTCTCAATAACCAAAAATAAGATGATGATTGTGGTTATGACTCAGGTGTACATGGCTCTGTATAGTTTTATCTTTAACTGTGTGAAGCAGATGGGACTTCAATTTTGCCATCTGGAAATTTCCGAGTTGAGAGGTTAAATGACTTGCCCACATGGCTTGCCCAGCTAGCAAATGGCAGATCTAAGATTTAAATCCAGGTCCTCTGACTACAAATCCAGCACTTTTTCCATGGCACCACACTGGGTCTCATGATGATAATAAAAGGGAACCAATTATTTCCTAAGGCAGCACATTCAACATCTGGATAGTTCTAAATAGTTAAGAAGTTGTTTTTTTCTCTCAAATCTACACAAGTCAATTATATTTAATACAGTAGTCTACAACTTTCTTGGAAGGAGGGAACGTTTTATTTTTATGTTGGCACTTAGCAAAGTGCCAGATATTTGATGAATTTAATTCAATATTCATCATAAATATCTACAATTTCCAGTCTCCCACAAAGTCATTCCATGACAGTTCGTAATACCATAGAGGTGACTCAATGGCTTGTTTATGAATCAAAAATTTTGGCAGGTTCTATCACTGAAGAAGTTCTTAAAGTATGAAATATTGATAGGACCTTTCTGAGAACTACCCTAGTCAAGCATGGAAAAATCAGTGACCAGCAAGCTAGCCATTTGATTAATTTTTTTGCCATGACAACCCATAATTACAGGTACTGGTACTCGGATTTTATTGTCAGAAAGAACTCTCTGATGGTGAAATTTATTTTGGCATCTTCTCTCAAAATTATAATTATAACATTAAAGAGCTGACTAGAGCACTAAGAAATTAAGTGACTTGCCCAGGGTCACACAGCCAGTTTGTGTCAGAAAATGGCCACCCATGGGGGCAAAATTATATATGTGTGTATGTGAGTGTGTATTATATAATGCATATATTATATGTATATATTGTATATTATATGTACCTATATATTTTGTACATTGTATACATATACACATTGTATGTTGTATATACATGCAATATATATTACATGTATAATTATAGATGTGTGTACAAGTGCATGTGTGTGTATGTGTGTGTGTGTGTGTGTGTGTGTGTGTGTGTGTGTGTGTGTGTGTGTGTAAAATGGCTTTCAATACTGTATAACCCATTTCTGCAATGGCGGTGGCAAAGTATTAGAAAAGGCAGAAAAGGTTGCTAAGAAACATAGTTTTAGACTGCCTATAAATACTGACTTTGCTGCTAGTGCTGTAATTGTGATATCCTAGTTCAATGATCAACAACTGGAACTATTACCTTGGATGAATTGGATCATATTAATCCTCATATTTTTGTTATAAGTTAAATCAGAGAAAAAAGAAATCTGCACTGGATTCAAACGATGGTTCACAAGTTCTCCTTGGAAAGATAAATAGTCAGCAGAGTTAGTTTAGTGAAATGTTCAAAAGAAACAAGAAATATTATTTGATGAAATATTTGGTCATCCTGAATTAGAGTTTATAATAAGCATTTGTGAAAAGATCATTATGAAGATATTTAAGTACATATTATTAACATTTGTAGCAGAGTATGAAGAAACAGAGAAATTCTATGAAGAGCTCAATGTCTCTATCACATCAAATCAACATATACTTTAATACTTGGTGGCATAGGGAAGAGAACCACAGACATCTCTGAAAATGTGCATAGTAAAAAAAAAAAAATGAGAAGCCAAGGAGCTGGAGACCACATCAGAGCTTCACATATGCATATCATGAATATATCCTCCAAAATTAAAGTCAAAATGTATTTGAGAAGGTGAACACCCAAAAAGAAAATGATTATATTTTCACAAGTGACTCATTACTTACAAGGGAACAATATCAAAATTAGTCATCTTTGAACAATTGGATCTTTGCCTCCTAAGAGTAACAATCAAAACTAAGTCAATAAAAAGTCACTGGAATGACTAAAAGTGAGAAGATAGGGCATTCTCTTAATGCAACTACAACCTGAATTAGGGGCAGCTAGGAGGTGCAGTGGATAGAGCACCAGTGCAGGAGTCAGGAGGACCTGAGTTCAAATCTCACCTCACCTTAAGTGACCTTGGGCAAGTCACTTAACCCCAACTGCCTCATTCTGAGTTATCTCCAGTCATCCTGATGAATATCTGGTCATTGAATTCAGATGACTCTGGAGGAGAAGTGAGGCTGGTGACCTACACAGCCCTCCCTCACTCAAAACAAAGTCAAGTGTAAGTCATGTCATTATTTCTCTGATGGCATGGTCTTCTGTGGCAATGAAGGACGAACACACACACACACATATGATACACATATACATAATCCGTATATGCATTATAAAACTTACTAAAATCAGTGAATGCAGAAAGGGGAAAAAAGTTTAAACAAAAATGAGGGAAAGGACCTAGCTAATCTACATAATTTAGAGAACATATAGGGATAAAATTAGGGGGAAAATAAACAGCAAAAGATAGAAAAAATATTTAATATTAATCCTTATCTCTATCAGACAATAGAAATCATGACATTTAGAATCTGACACCCTGTTCCCCAGAATTGCTGGATAATGAAGTAGAAATGGCACTAAAGAAAATAACAGATAGGAAGGGGCAACTAGTTAGACCAAATACACATGGTACAAATAAGAAAATCAAGGGCATGCGAGGACTTAATCTCAAAAGGACAGGAGGAAGGGAAGATAGCAAACACTTGGGACAAAAATATACAGACTTTGATGTTGCTTAAAAAAAAAGAGCAAGATGTTGAGGAAACATCAATCCCAATATGCCTTTCCCATCTCCAGAAATTCTAAGAAAAATTTCAATACTAGACAAGGTCGTCCTTGACAAAGGTATGAGGTTATTGTCAGATCTTAGCAAATAATATTCTTCTATAGCAGATCAGATTTTCATAGTAGCAAAATTTGACTGAAAGGCATGAAGAACACAAGATCTCACCATATATATTTTTCTTAACTATACAAAAAACATTTAGTTGAAAAGACCACTTTTACTGCATGAAAAACAAAACAGGTGCCTGAAAGGCTATGGTCTTCTTTGCTATGCCACACAATTGAAAATTGCTCAGTGCTGGCCCTTCAAAGCCTTGAAAAGGCAATGTGAATATAAGCTACACCCAGAATTCGACATAATTATAAAGTTAGATTGCTTTTAGGAAACTGCACAATAATTTAAAGACCCTAAATACCTCCTTGAAACAAAATCTCATTTTGAAAACATCCTCATTCTATCAGTAGTGGCTATATGAATGCTAGTTATAGAACATGACATTTTCCAAAGAATAAAACTTTTGGATCACATGAAGAATAAAAAAGACACACAAAATAAGAAGGGAATTGACATAGTGGACAGAGTACTGGACTTGCAGTCAGGAAGACTTGAGTTGGAATTTAGCCCCTGACGCTTCATAATCGTGAGACTCTGGAAAAGTAACTTATTCTGTCCATCTGCCTCAGGTGTCTCATCATTAAATGAAGGTTCTAGGAACAGTCACCTGTCAGGGTTTCTGTGAGGATAAAATGAGATGATATCTGTAAAACACTTTGAAAACTATAAAATGCTATTTGCTGTTGTTATCCAGTCATTTCAGTCACGTCCAACTGTTTATGACTCCATATGGTATTTTCTTGGCAAAGATTCTGGAGTGGTTTGCCATTTCCTTCTTCAACTTATTTTACAAATGAGGCAAACATGGTAAAGTGATTTGCCCAAGGTCATACAGCTACAGTAAAATCATGAGCATCTAATTGACTCCATCATTTTGTGACGCTAGTATGATTGAATGAAAATGCAACATAAAGGGGAGAGAGGCAATTCTTCTAGGGGTTTGGGGCTATGCCAAGGACTGATTGGATAAATCCACACAGACTACAGCCTTAGATTAATGCATAAATTGAGAATTATCACCTACACAGGGAAAGACAGAAGTACATAGCTCTATGAGAACAATAAGAGCTTGACATTTCCCCTAGGTATTTTCTGATATGGAGTAGAACACATAACTATGAGGGTTAGCATTGGTCAAACAGCACTCAGTCTTTAACCTTGAACGACATCATTCAAACAGACGCAGCATCCCCTAGTAATTGGCTTGCAGTATACTTATTTATCCCCCAGAGGATGTCAAATGGATCAAATGTAATCTCTCATTTATATATTAACCCATCACGTATTTGAAGACCAAAATTTTATTCCTTGATATTATTTTCTTTCTTTAATGGATTCTCATCCATCAAGATATTATGACTCTTTCCCATTGTGGTCAGAGATCTTTCACTCTCTTGCTTACCTTCTGGACACACGAATGTGGTGCCAAGCACTATGCACAGTACTTTCACATGTGTTTTAGCTATGGTATAGTAAGTCCAGTAACTCCCCTTTTCCTAGTACTATGCCTCTTAATGCCTTTGAAATTTGCCTTGACCTTTCTGGCTTCCACATAGTGGGGTGTTGATTGTCACTGAGCTTTCAGTACACTAAAACCCCCAGGACTTTTCCTAATGAACTTTTTCCCCATCATTTACCTGGGAAGTTAAATCCAAGTATGAGATTGTGCATTTATTTCTACCAAATTTCTTTTTATATATAGTTTATATTTTTCCAATTACATATAAAAGCAATTATAAAATTCATTCAAAAACATTGATTTCCAAATTCTCTCCCTCCCTCCCTCCTTCTGACCTCCTCATTGCAAAGGTAAGGAATTTGAGATAGCCTATACATGTACAGCAAAGCAAAATATGTTTCCATGTTAGCCATGTTGTGAAGGAAAATACAGACTGTCTCCAAAAATTAAAAAATAAAAATAAAGTGTTTTTAAAGTATAGTTCAATCTGCATTCAAACTAGATCTTTTTCTGGATGGGAATAGCATTTTTTGTCTTCAGTCTTTTGGAATTGTTTTTAGATCATTGTATTGCTGAGAATAGCTAAGTCATTCATAGTTTTTATCATACAATATTGCTGTTAACTATGTACTATGTGACTATGTTTCTCCTGGCTCTGTTCGCTTCATTTTACTTTAGTTTAATGTAAGTCTTTCCAGATTTTCTTACAGCATCTTGCTCATCATTTCTTTCAGCACAATAGGATTCCATCACAATCATATACTACAATTTGTTCAACCATTCCTCAATCTATAGGCGTCCCCTCAATTTCCATTTCCTTGCACCACAAAACGAGCTGCTACAAATATTTTCGAGCATATAGATCTTTCTCCTTTTGCTTTAATCTCTCAGGGATATAGATATAGTAGTGATACTGCTGTGTCAAAGGGTATACACAGTTTTATAGCTTTGAGTACATAGTTTTAAATTGCTCTCCAGAATGATTGGATCAGTTCACAGCTCCACCAAGAATGTGCATCAGTGTCCCATTTTTCCCACAACCCCTCCAACATTTGTCCTTTTCCTTTTCCATAGTAATAGGTAATATGATAGGTATGGGGTGATACATCAGAGTTATTTTAATACGTGTTTCTCAGATCAATGATGATTTAGATTCATCTGGAAGAGCAAAAGGTCCAGAATATCAAAGGGACTAATGAAATGGTAGGGAAGGTGGCCCAGTGCTACCAGATCTTAAATTGTACTATAAAGCATCAATTATCAAAACTACTTGGTACTGGCTAAGAAACAGAAGAGTAGACAAGTGGAATATATTAGGCACTCAAGACACAGTAGGCAAGAAATATAGCAATCTCCTGCTTAATAAACCCAAGGACCCCGAACTCACTGTTCAACAAAAATTACTGGGAAAATTGGATAACAGTGTGGTGGAAACTAGGCATAGACCCGTGCCTGACACCATACATAAGAATAAAGTCCAAATGGGTACACATTCTAGGTATAAAGATTGATAACATGGACAAGCCAGAAGAGTAAGGAATTGTGTATTTATCAGATTTATGGAGAAGGGAAGAATTTTTTACTAAACAAGATAGAAAGCATTATGAAATGTAAGATGGATAATTTTGATTACATTAAACTGAAAAGGTTTTGCACAACCAAATCCAATGCAACCAAAATTTGTAGGGATGTAGTAAATTGGGAAAGAAATTTACAGCTAATCTTGGGGATAAAGGCCTCATTTCTAGAATATATAGAGAACTGAGTCAAATGTACAACAATACAAGTCATTCCCCAATTGATAAATGGTCAAAGGATATGAACAGGTAGTTTTCAGAGGAAGAAATTAAAGATATCTATAATCATATGTAAAAATGCTCTAAATAACTTTTGATTAGAGAAATGCACATCAAAACAACTCTGAGGTACCACATCACACCTATTAGATTGGCAAACATGACAGAACAGGAAAATGATAAATGTTGGAGAGGATGTGGGAGAGTTGGAACACTAATTCATTGTTGGTGGAGCTGTGAGCTGATCCAACCATTCTGAAGAGTGATTTGGAACTATGCCCAAAGAGCTACAAAAATGCGCATACCCTTTGACGCAGCAATTTCGCTTCTAGGATTGTATCCCCAAGAGATCATAAAAATGGGAAAGGGACCCACATGTACAAAAATATTTATAGCAGCACTCTTTGTGGTTACCAAAAACTGGAAATCAAGGGGATGCCCATTAATTGGGGAATGGCTGAATAAATTATGGTATATGAATGTAATGGAGTACTATTGCACCATAAGAAATGATGAACAAGAAGACTTCAGAGAGGCCTGATCTGATGCTGAGTGAAAAGAGCAGTACCAGGAGAACTTTGTGCACAGCAACGCCCACAGTGTGTGAAAGCTTTTTCTGGTAGACTTGGAACTTCGTAACAACACCAAGAACTTAAAAAAAAAAATTTCTCAATGGTCTTCTAAGGGAAAATGCCTTCCACACTAAAAGAAAGAACTATGGAATTCATTCGCAGAATGTAGCAGATCATTTGTGTGTGTGTGTGTGTGTGTGTGTGTGTGTATGTGCGTATTATGCTTTGATTTGTTATATGACTTCTTCCATTTATTTTAGTTCATCGACACAGCATGACTATAGTGAAAACATATTCAATAGGAAAGTATGTGTAGATCCTATTTAGAATTTCATGTCATCTTGGGGAGGAAGGAGAATGGTGGGGAGTAGGCAGGGGGGAAAAAATCTAAGTTTTATAGTAGTGATTGTAGAACATTAAAAATAAAAAATAATAAAAACTAAAATAAAGTATCTATGATGGAAAAAATGATGATTTAGAGCATTTTTTCATATGACTATAGATAGGTTTGATTTCTTCTCTGGAAACTGCTTGTTCATGTCTTTTGACCATTTATCAATCAGGGAATAATTTGTATTCTTATAAATTTGACTGATTTCTCCATATATTTGAGAAATGAGGCCTTTAACAGAGAAATTTGCTGCAAATTTTTCCCAGTTCTCTGCTTTTTGTCTAATCTTGGCTATATTGGTTCTATTTGTGCAAAACCTTTTTAATTTAATTTAATGAAAATTATTCATTTTATTGTCCACAATGCTCTCTATTCATTGTTTGGTTCTAACCTCTTACTTTATCCATAGATCTGATAAATAAGCTACTCTATGCTACTCTAATTTGCTTATTGTATCTCCCTTTATGTCTAAAGTATGAACCCATTTTATCTTATATAACTTGGTATATAGTGTGAGATATTGGACTATGTCTTGTTTCTGCCAAATTCTTTTCCAATTTTCCCAGAATTTTTTTTCCCCAAAAAGTAAGTTCTTGTCCCAAAAGCTTGTATCAGGGGTGGGGAACCTGTGACCTCCCCACTATATATGGCCCTCTAAGTCCTCAAGTGAAGTCCTTTGACTGAATCCAAACTTCACATAACAAATCCCCTTAATAAAAGGATTTGATACGTAAAACATAGACTCGATCGAAAGGTTGCACCCAAAGACCTAGAAGGCCACAGTTATGGTCATTTACCATTGAGTATTGCATACCTAATCTATCCTACTGATCCACCACTCTATTTCTTAGCCAGTACCAGATTGTTGTGATGAATTTGTTTTGTGATATAGTTTGAAATCTGGTTTGGACAAGTCACCTTCACATTTTTAATTGATTCCTTTGATAATCTTCATCTTTTGTTCTTTAAATGACTTTGGTTATTTTTTCTAGCTGTATAAAATAGTTTTGAGTAGTTTGATATGGCACTGAATAAGTAAATTAATTTAGGTAGAATTGTTATTTTTATTATAGTGACTTATCCTACCCATGAGCAATTAATATTTTCTGAATTATTTGGATATTACTTTATCTGTGTGAAAAATGTTTTGTAATTTTGTTCATGCAGTTCTTGGGTTTGTCTTGGCAGGTAGACTCCCAAGTAGTTTATGTTATCGACAGTGATTTTAAATAGAATTTCTCTATCTCTTGCTGCTGAATTGTTAGTAACGTAATAGGCATCCTTGCTTTTCTCCTGATCTTATTAGGAATGCTTCTAGTTTATCCTCATTAAATATATTGCTTGCTGATGGTCTTATCCACTATTTATCATCTTAAAGGAAGCTCCATTCATTCCTATAATTTCTAGCATTTGAATAGGAATGAATATTGTATTTTGGTAAAAGCTTTTCCTGCATCTCTTGAGATATTCATATGATTTCTGTTGGTTTTGTTATTTATGTGGTAAATTATGCTGATAGTTTTCCTAATATTGAAATAGTCCTCCATTCCTGGTATAAATCCCAACCAGTCAAATTATAACATTTTTGTGATATATTGCTGAAATCTCTTTGCTAGTTTTTTATTTTAAATGTTTGCATCAATATTCATTAGAGAAATTGGTCTACAGTTTTCTTTCTCTGTTTCTACACTTCCTGGTTTATGTATCAGCATCATACTTGTGTCATAAAAGTAATTTAGTAGGACTCCTTCTTTGCCAATTTTTCCAAATGGTTTATATAGTATTGGAATTAATTGTTCTTTAAATGTTTGCTAGAATTCACTGAATGCAGATCAAAGCATACTTTTTTTAAACTTTTTCTTGGGTTTTTGTTTTTTGGTCTGTGCTTTCCTTTACAACATGACTAATATGGAAATATGTTTCCATTACTCACATGCATAATCTATATCAAATTTTGTGTTTTATCAGTAAGAGAGAAAGGGAGGTAGAGAGAAAGAGAAATTGAAACTCAAACTTTTTTAAAATATTAAAAATTGTTTTTACATGTAATTAGAAAAATTAAAATATTTAAATGACAAAAATAAACACTATTTTAAGGTATAAAAAATTATGGGAGGATATATACGAGAGTCACATAGGACACAAGGGTATAGATGGGCTGAGATGTGGATTTTTGGAGGTAGTGCTCACATTGATGAGGTCATGGATCTATCCAAGTAAAATAAACTAGAACACTTTTTCTAAATACAGATAAGTTACAGCTCAACTACAAAAAACTTTAAAATTAACAAAAGCACTAAATATATCAAGTTTTATAGAAATACCATATTAGGAATGTTATGCAACTCTCCACTTTCTGGGCACTGATATCTAAGGTAACTCTGTATGGTATTCTATGATAAATGCACAATTTCTCAGGCTTCAACCAAACACAACCTGTATTAATTCTATAGAATCCTTCCTATCAGGGAAAACAGCAAAAGACTTTAACAGTTTTAAATATCTTATTACATTAGCTACAAGGGTTAGGAACAATGGAATCTTAAAATTAATTTAAGTAATTGACAGGACATCCTCGAATCTAAACTCCCTTCAAACAGAAAATTATATAAGCAAATTATTAGAGGGCAAAATAATGCTACAAAAACAACATACATAATTTCTCCTATCTTCAGTTGCATTCACAGTTTCCCTGTCTAGTAAAGCTCTCAAACACAAAAATCAAACTTATTTACTGATCCTGCTCCTAAATCCAGTATTCATTGACTTTTTTAGCTAGGATGAGAGAAGGAAGTAATACTTAAAAATGAAGCTGTTAAAAAAAAAATAATCGAATGGTAGAGAAACATTTTACAGAGATGAGACAGAACAATTTAACTTCTATTTTGTTTCCACATAATCTAACAAGGACAATAATCTTTTCTGAATTGTAACAGTTAGAAAAAACAGTATAGGAAAAAGTTTGTAGAGAGAAACCAATGAGAGAATAACAAGAAAGCATCTAGGCATTGTGAATAAATTCAGAGCTCTAGTTCCTACTTTACATCCCATGGAATGAAAGGAATTTGCCACTAGGATGATAAGATGATAGATTTAAATAAGTGGAAGGGATCTGTGGAATTTATGATTCCCCTCACCCCCACTAAAGAAGTCAACATCCATAAAGCCTGGACTATGGAAATGGAGAGAAGAGCAAAGGGGACAGCAGAGGATGTTGACTTGTTATCTGTTTCCATAACTTAATGAAATTCCTAAAATCCTCATATTATGTGTGAATATAACTGCAAGGCATGTGCTAGTCATCCCTTCCCCCAAACCACCCCCCAACACTTAGCAAAATAACTCCTTTTTAAAATTTAAAAAGAAACACACAAGCTAGTATAGTCATAGTTACCCTCAATGGTTATATTCTGTAGGCATAAGTTTCATATAGATAAGCTTAAGAGACTCCAAAGACACTGTCTGAGCTCATACTGTGTGTGTATCCCAGATAAAGCTCCAACTCCTCTCATTAAAAATTGTATTTAGAAAACATGATTTTGTCCACTGGTCCACCAGCCTTAGCCAGAGAAGACCAGCCAGGCTGGTCACTAAGGCTGACTCACTGAAATGATGGGTGAGCTCACCAGACTCTCCCCAAGGGGAGCCATGATTCAGTAGTCTTAGTGGGGTGATCCTGTATCCCTCTAAACATGGAGAGCTCTGGGAAGACAGTTCCCATCAGTCTTTCCCAAAACCATCCTTGTCACTAGGCATTTATACCTGTTTTTACAATAAACATCATGCATTATACATCACTCCTAATTGGATCTGAGTAATTCATGGGACATCATGTCATACTTTGACAGACCTTAAGAGTTACTGACTTCAACACCTCCATCTTACAGAGGAAGAAACTGAAATCTCAGAGGGTAAATGACTTACCCAGGGTTACACAACTAGCACATGTGCGAGGGAGGATTCAAAACTAGGTCTGTCTAATTCCAAGTTCAACATTCAATCCACTAAAATAAACTACTTCTCAGATCTCAGAGTCAGGCTCAGTAGGATGACTTTCTGTTAGGATCTACTCAAAATGAACAAATATTTATTTGTTTCTGGCACAGATTTATTAAAAACTAATCAATCCAAAATAATATTATTTCCTTTTTATGATAATAAGAAGTAGAGATGAGAAGGACATATATTCTGGGAGTGGAGGACAGAAAGTGTAAAGACTAGAGCCAAGAGATGGAATGTCATATGAGTCAGTCTGGCTAAAATGAAGGAGAGTACATAAAGAAGAGTAATAAACTGGAGCCAGATTGTGGAGTAAAAGTGAAGGAAGTGGAGACAGCAAGTATAGGCAGTTGCTGGAAGACTTTGATAGTAAAAAAGAGATGTATCTATGTATATCTATCATACACATATGCATAGATGTAGATAGATGTAGATACAGATCTCTCGAGTGTATATATATATATATATATCACTAGTTTAAGGGAATAATAGGGTGTGTGTGTGTGTGTGTGTGTGTGTGTGTGTGTGTGTGTGTGTGTGTGTAGTTTAAAGTAAAATAGTGTCAAGTAAAGCCAGGGCCTTCCAACAGGGTGAGACCAAAGATGAGAAAGTGAGATAAGTGATGGATAATTGTGGAAACAAGCTACTGGAGAAGATGGGTGGGCAAGGATCAAGCAGAAAGGGTGACCTTGTTAAGGAGAAATGCCACTTCTTCATCAGACATAAAAGCAAAGGAAGATATTAGGGAAGATATTAAAGGTATAGCAAAGGTGTAAAAGGCAAGAGAAGGAACCTCTTGTTTAGTTACCTCTATTTTTTCCAGGAAAAGCATAAGTGGGACTACTTTGCTGAGAGGAAAGGGGATGCGTGCTGAAGAACACACACAAAAAAGAAAAAGCATGGAATAGGTGTTGTAGGGAGAGCAATAATCACCTAGGGAGTAGTAAAAAGGATTGTCTTGCTTCAGTGAGAGCCCAGTTGAGATTAGATTGCATTAATATGTACCAGATCTAGCCAGGTTGATTATATGACCTAATTATAAAAACATTAAAAAGCACATAAGAGCAGATGAGCAAATCTAGAGAAAGAAAATATAGAATATAGAAACATATAGAATATAGAAATACAGAATATAGAAAAAAATTTTTAAATGAGGAGTAACCGAAGGAAAGGAAGTGTTTAGCCTGGAAAAGAAAAAAAATTTGGAGGGGTTATATCCTCAAAATATTTGTATTTCTTTCATATGGAAAAAGCAGGTATTCCACATTATTCAAAAAGAAATATCTAAAATAAATGGACAGTAGATATAAGAAGATAGATTATAGCATTACATTAGAACTGTTTATTATTGTTGTTATTAACTAGGATTTATATGGCATCTTATGATTTGTGAAACCCTCTTTAAATATCCTCACAACAATCTGAATGTTAGGCACTATTATTAAATCCATTTTATAGATGAGAAAACTGAAGCAGGTGGAGAGTAAGTGACCTGCCTAGGAGCATACAACTACCAAGTATCTGGTGCCAGATTTAAACTCAGGTCTTCCCAGGACCAGGTACAGAAATCTATTCTTTGTGCCACTCAGTTGGCTTTAATTTGAAATCATGGTAATCTTAATAAAGAGCTAACATTAAACTGGGCTGCCTCAGGAAGGCACAGAATGCTGGGTAGTGGACTTGTTTAGGCAGAGACTAGATGACTCTCAGTCAAAGATTCTATAGAATCCACCATGAATTTCCAAACCTATGACTAAATAAGCATTATATATTCAAGGATAAAGTAGTTCACTTCATATTCATTACTCTAGACAACTAAACAAGGGATCCATGAAAATATCCGGTGTAATAGAAAAAGCAGTGGTTCTAGAATCAGGGGACTTGCCTCTGAGTTTGTGTTTTCTCGCTTCCTACCTGGGAACCTTTAGCAAGGTTCTGGCTCATCTCTAAAATGAAGGCATTTAGATTAAATTATGTCTAAATCATTCCCCTCCCCCACCCAACCTTCAATTCTATGGTCCAATAATCCTATTTAGTGTAGGTGAGGCTACAGAATGATTTTGGATTATCTTTAATGAAGACTAAATTTTTTTTTAATTATTTAATACACAGGTTACTCCTTTTTTCTCACAATTATTTTTCCCACAACAGTCAGAAATGAGAGAATGAATATGTGCTTATAATTTTCTAATATACAAATCCACAGTTAACCTTACTTTGTTTCATAAACACAAATGGTGACAAACTACCTCCTCCTAGACAGAAATCTCATAAGTGAGATCCATTAATTATATGGAGAATCAGGTAAATTACATGATTATAACCCCTCCCTCCAACAAAATGAATTTCATACATGGTTCTTGACACATAGAAAGTACTTAATAATTCTTTTTTTTTCATTATTCAAGTGGGTGAATAGCAAGGGGCAGTAAAAAGAGTACTGGATCTAATGTTAGAGGACCTAGGTACATATTCCAGTTGTGACATTTACTAATGATGTAGCCTGAGTTCCATCATTTGTAAAATGTGAAGGTTATATTACATGACCTTGAAGGTGTTTTTAAGCTCTTAATCTATAAATGTATGCATGTATATGTATACACATGTAATATATAGTAGTAACCATACTATATAGTATACAGTATATTTAGTGTCGATATATGGGTGTATATATACTAATTAAACAAAGTGATGCCTTGATCATTTTAGACATATATTCCTTCATCTTTGGTAACAAGCAGCTAGGATAGAAAAGGGAACACTAGAAGAAAGGGGAGTAATTCGGATTCTGAAGTATGGAAAGCCAGATGGAGGGTTATTGATCTTGGCATTTGCACAATGACTTCCACAGTAGACACAGCCTCAAGTTGTTGCAGAATCAGAGCAATGGAGAGAAAAGGATAAAGTGTAATAGGAATTTGAAAGTAGAACTGATGGCCCAAATCAAGACAAGTTCCAGGGAATATAATTTAAAAGTACCATCTTAAAATCAATCTGAGTGCTTGCTTTGGCAGTACATATACTAAAACTGGAACAACACAGAAAAAATGAGCAATGGCCCCTGAACAAAGATTACACACAAATTTGTGGAGCATTCCATATTTTTTACAAAAATTTGACCTCCAATAAAGGTTTATAACCAATATATTGGTTATTCAAGGGAAAAATAAAAAGGTAAAAAAGAAGCAAGAAAGAGAAAATATAAGAAGTTTAGTCATGTTAAACTGTTTATATTTCTATATGACAAGATAATATTTGTAACTCAACTTTATTACTATGAGAGCAATTAGGAGTATACAAGATGGAGGGTGAGCATATAAGGTGACTTTGATGGAATGATATCCAAAATAAAATAAATGGGTAAGAAGAAAATTGCACTGGAAGAAGGAGGGGGAGATTGAATGGGACAAATTATTGCACCCAAAAGAGGCATGAAAGAGCTATTACCACGGAGAGGAAGATTGAGGATGAGTGGAGGGCAAAGCTTAAACATTACTCTCTTGAATACTGGCTCAGAGAGGGAATAATAATATACACAGTCAGTAGGGTATAGAAATCTATCTTACCCTATAAGGAAGTAAAAAGGGACAGGGATAATAGAAGAGGAAGGTGGGGGTGGGACTGATAAATGGGAAAGCATATTGGGGAAGGAGGTGATCAGAAGTAAAACTCTAGTGAGGAGGGAAAGTGTGGGGAGAAAGAGGATGGGAAAAACAAGTGAAAAATAGCATGTAGGGAAATATACAATTAGTAAAATATTGGTTATAAATGTGAATGGGATGAACTCACCCATAAAACAGAAGTAGATAACAGAATGGATTAAAAAACAGAATTTGTTTACAAGAAACATATTTAAAACAGAGAGATACATACAAGTCAAATGTCAAATCAAAATCTATTATGCTTCAGCTGAAGCAAAGGAAGCAGGGGTAGTAGTCATGACCTCATACAAAGCAAAAGCAAAAGCAGATCTAAATAAAGGAGAAAAAGAAGGAAACTATATTTTATTGAAAGATGCCATATCAATACTAAATATATATGCACCAAATGGTACAGCATCTAAATTTTTGAAGAAGTTGAATGAGTTACAGAAGGAAATAGATAAGAAAACTATAATAGTGGGAAACTTCAACTTTCCCCTCTTAGAACTAGATAAATCTACCCAAAAAAATAAACAATAAAAAAGTTAAGGAAGTGAATACAATTCTGGAAAGTTAGATATGATAGATCTCTGGAGAAAACTGAATGGGAATAGAAAGGAACATACTTTTTCTCAGTTATACAGGGCACCTACACAAAAATTCACCACGTATTAAGATATTAAAACCTTACAACCAAATGTAGAAATAGTAAATGCATCCTTTTCAGATCATACTGCAATAAGAAATTACATTCAATAATGGACAATGGAAAGAAAAATTAAAAATTAATTGGAAAGTAAATTAATCCTAAAAGAACTAAATGGATCAAAGAACAAATCATAGAAATAATACATATCATTAAAGAAAATGACATTAAAGAAATTACAATGAGACAACATACCAATGGGATGCCCCCAAAGTGGTACTTAGGAGAAAATTTATACTTCTAATTGCTCACATTGATAAAAGAGAGACAAAGCAGATCAATGAATTGGGCATGCAACTAAAAAAAAACCTAGAAAACTAACAAATGAAAAATCCCCAATCAAACACCAAATTGGAAATCCTGAAAATAAAAATTGAGATTAATAAAATTGAAAGTAAGAAAACCATTGAACTAATAAAACAAGAAGCTGGTTTTATAAAAAAAAAAAAAAACAATAAAAGAGAATAGAAAATAGGATAGAAAAAATACATTGGTTATTTTGACTTTAAAAAAGGAATAAAAAAATGAATATGAAAATAAGAAAAAATTAAAAAAATATAAAAATTAAAATTAATTCTAAAAAGAATGGAGAAAACCAAATTACCAGTATGAAAAATGAAAGGAATTAACTCACCACCAATTAGGAGGAAATTAGTACAATTGTTATAATATAATTGTTATTTTGTACAATTATATACCAATAAATTCAACAATCTAAATGGAACAGATGGATATCTACAAAAATATAAATTACCCAAATTTGCAAAAAAAAATAAACCAATCTTAGAAAAAGAGATTGAACAAGTCATCAATGAACTTCCAAAGAAAAAATCTCCAGATGGATTCATAATTAAATTCTACCAAATTCCACCAAACATTTAAATATAATATAAACTATTTGGAAAAATGGGCAGAGTCCTACCAAATTTCTTATATGACACAAATATTTTGCTGATACCTAAGTCAGGAAGAGCCAAAAGAGAAAAGGAAGAAAATTATAGACCAATTTCCCTAATGAATATTGATACAAAAATTTGAAAGAAAATACTAGTGAAGAGATTACAGTAATATATCACAAGATCACACACTATGACCAGGTAGGATTTATGCCAGGAATACAGGATTGTTTCAATATTAGGAAAACAGCATAATTGACCATATCAATAACAAAACTAATAGAAATCATATAATTATCTCAAGAGATGCAGAAACAGCCTTTGACAAAATATAGCACTCTTTTCTATTGAAACCACTAGAGTGCATAGGAATAAACGGAGCCATCCTAAAAAAAAGATAAGTAATTTTTATCTAAAATTCTCAGCAAGCATTATTTGTAAGGGGAATAAGCTAGAAGTCTTCCCATCACAATCACAAGTGAAACAAGGATGCCCATTGTCAACTGCATTATTTAATATTGTACTAGAAACATTAGCTATAGCAATAAGAGAAGAAAAAGAAATCAAAGGAATTAAATAGGCAATGAGGAAACACAACTACCACTCTTTGCAAATGATATGCTATACTTATGATACAAATGATATGATGTTATACTTAGAAAATCCTAGAGAATCAACTAAAAAGTTCATTGAAATAACAACTGCAACAAAGTTGCAGGATACAAAATAAATTCACATAAATCATCAGTATTTCTATACATTACCCACAAAGTCCAGTAGCAAGAGACAGAAAGAGAAATTCCATTTAAAATAACCATAGACAAAATAAAATACTTGGAAGTCTACTTGACAAGACAAAGCCAGGAACTACACAAAAACAACTATAAAATGCTTTTCACACAAATAAAGTCAGAACTAAACAATTAGGAAAATATTAATTGTTCATGGGTAGGCTGAACCAATATAGTAAAAATTGCAGTTCTACTAATTAATCTGTTTATTCAGGGTCATACAAAACTATCAAAAATTATTTTATAGCGATAGAAAAAATAAAACAAAATTCATCTGGAAGATCAAAAGCTCAGTTATTTCAAGGGGATCCATGGGAAAAAATGCCAAAGAAGGTGGTCTATAGCCATACCAGCTCTCAAACTGTATTATAAAGTGGTAATTATCGAAATAATCTGGTACTGAGTAAGAAATAGAATGGCGAATTAACAATAAAACAGATTAGGTACAAATTACATTATAGTAAATGGTAATAGTAAGCTAATATATGATAAATAAAAAGATCCAACCTTTGCGGGAAAGAGGAATTAGAAGCAGGGAACTCATTATTTAACAAAAAATGCTAGGAAAACTAGAAAATAGTATGGCAGAAACTAGGTATAGATGAATATCTCATACTGTATACCAACCAAGATAAGGTCAAAATAAGTGCATGATTTATACACAAAGGGTGATACCATAAACAAATTAAAAGAGCCTGTCAGATTTATGGATAAGGGAAAATTTAGGACCAGACAAGATATAGAGAACATTACAAAAGGTAAAACAGATAATTTTGATTATATAATATTTTAAAGTTTTTCACAAATAAAACCAATGCAACCAACATTACAAGGAAAGCAGTAAATGGATAGTGGTAGATTTTGTATCAAATATCTCTGATAAAGGTACCATTTCTCAAATATAGAGAGAACTGAGTCAAATTTATAAAAATACAAGTAATCTCCCAATTGATAAATGGTCAAAGGATGTAAGCAGGCAGTTTTTAGATGAAGAAATTAAAGCTATCTATAGCTGTATGAAATGCTCCAAATCACTCAGAGAAAACTTTCAGGTACAACTTCACACCTCTCAAAGTAGATAATATGACAAAAAAGGAAAATGTTTTATGTGTGTGGGAAAATTGGGACACTAATACATTGCTGGTGGAATTGTGAACCAATCCATCCACCCTGGATAAGAATGTGAAACTATGCCCAAAGGGCTAAAAAACTGGGTATATCATTTTATCCAGCAGTACCACTGCTAAGTCTATATCCCAAGGACATAAAAAAATATGGAAAAGGTCCTAACTGTGCAAAAATATTAATAGTAGTTCTTTTTGTGGTGGCTGAGAATTGGAAATCAAATTGATGCCCATCAGTTATGGAATGGTTAAACAAATCATAATATATGATTGTAATGGAATGTTATTGGGTTGTAAGGAATGGCAAGCACAATGGGAGCAGAAGCAGGAAAACATTGTATACAGTAACAGCAATATTTTTTGATTAAGAACTGTTAATGACATAAGTATTCTCAGCAACACAATGATCTAAGACAATCACAAAGGATTAATGATGAAGCATTATCCACCTCCTGAGAAAGAACTGATATTGATGAATACAGGCTGAACGATGACTCCTCTTACATTAAAAAATTACTAATATGGAAATGTTTTATATAATTGCACATGTATAGCATATATCTGATTGCTTACCACCTTAGGGAAGTGGAAAAGGAGGGAGAGAGGGAGCAATAGAATTTGGAACTTAAAACTTTAAATAAAAATGTTTTTAAAATTGGGAGAAAAATCCATCTGAACAGCCAGAAGCTAATATAGCAGCATTAGGCAAGCAGAATGAGAGCAGTATTTAGAAGAGATAATAACTCTCTGCTGTGTCATTTTGTATTAACTGAACTCTAATAGGGATGACTAGAGAGGATCAGGTAGAAGAAAATTATCATATAGCAGTCTAAGGAAAAGTACAAGACTATACACATCAAATCAATGGGGAGAGGGAGGAAAAGGAAAGACAAATTAATGTATAAATGCCAAGTCCTTTCCATTAATGATGAAAAATGGAACTTTTTTATATAAAAAGGGGGGGATTATCAGATGCAAATGAACATCCCACCATCTTCCAAATTGAGACTAGATACCATGCTGTATAATATATAGAAAGGTTCAGCTATGCAACAAATTTATGGTTGTCATCTCTAGGTCCATTTTCCCCTACAATGAGCTGCAAGCAACTATCTTCTCTCCAGGAGTAAATATCATAAAAAGATTCAGCAGAGAAGAGAAATTTACAAAGACAAAAATGTATTATCCGCACAGGAGTGACATGGGGAATAGTTAAGACAAGTATCTATTTTCAATTGTTTGTGAGAATTCATTAAATTTCTAGATTTTTAAAGAAAAGATATTAGCAAAAAATGAATTGTAATTGTCACTGCTGAACTAAGCGCCTCCCCCCCTTTACAGATTTAAGGTGCTTATTACAGGCTACCAAAGGATATTCCAATAAGCCAATATAACTTCTAACATTATACAATCACAATTTGCTGTCTATGATAAGCAACGTTCTATTCTGCTGCTATTCTAAAATTCTCTGTATCTGATACACCTGGAATTTTTCCAAGGTGAAGGGAAAACAAGTAAATTTATCCAGATAAAGAGATGTGTACCTAGAGATTTAATTCAGATACAAAATTGTATCAAAATTGAAATGTTTTATGGTCAAAAGATATCCTGAGATTAACAACGTGGTAAAAATAGACAGAAGAAAACAAATATTAAGAATCAGAAGGGGATACAAACAGAGCAATTTGTTAATATCTTGTTATATTTGAGAAATAACTAGGGGTTATGAAAAGACCGCTGGACTCAGTGAGGAAGACCCGAATTTACATACTGCCTGAAAAACTTAGCAACTGGCCAAATCTCTTAACCTCTCTCAACTCAATGTCTTCATTTGTAAAAAAAAAAAAAAAAATTAAAATAAATAATTGTGAGGATAGTAGCATCTATCTCATAGAATTATTTGGAGGACCACAGGAGATAGTGCGTACAAACTGCTTTACACAATTTAAAGTTAGCTGTTAGGATCAAATTTAACTATTTTTAAAAATCTATAAGTAAAAGAAATTCACATTTTCACATACAATCCTTTTTGTTCCTTTCTGTATATTCAAATATTTGGCTGTCAGTAATTAAGTGCATAATTTTAAAGGAAATGCCAGAGTGTTGGTTTTTGATACTATACAGCAGTTAAATGAGAAACATAGTAGTGAATGTAACCAAAATGAATTCTGATGAATTACTCTAAAATTGTCCATTGGTCATCAATACCTACCATGTTTGTTGATCTATGACTACATATTAAAAACTGGATTTCACAAAAGTGAGTTCAAAACAAGGTAGTTCATAGCAGATTATTGACTTTCATTTTCATTAATGTTTGGTACAAGATGAAACATTTTTAAACTGACTATATTCTAAATTGATTGCAACATTGGATACTCTTTGTCCTTTGTCCTCTTTCTGCCTTCTCTTTCAGAGGAATTATTTGTACCATCTCCCTTGTCTGAATTGAACTCTCCACCACCATCTCCTTCTGTTTATATCTCTCTTGTCCAAAACAGGCAACACCTCTTTAATCAAACCTTCTCTGGTCTTCTCTGATCATGACCCCTCCCCTCCTCAGATTTCACATAGCTCTCTCCCTGACCTTCTCCTTTTTATTTATCTAATCTCCCTAATGTCAAAGTTATTTAGGATTATATCTTTCCTTCCATTAAACTGTAAACTATTTGAAAAGGAGCCTGTGTCATCTGTTCTCATATCCCCACTAACCTTGTACATAATAAACACAACAAATGTTTGGGGAAATCAATTGAATTCTGAGGGCACAATGGCTGAATGATAAAACACTTTTGTTACAAGGTTAATAGTTATATTTCTATAAAGAGATATAGATCACCAATTTCAGCACAAGTGCACATTTCGAATGGTCAGTGTATTCTCTGCTTCCATTAACAGTTGTTTAAGTTTGATCATTTTCAGTTCAGATCATGTAGCTTCATTATGGATATATTAATAGCTAAACTTGTCAATAAATAATAACAGAATCAAAAGCAGACACTGCCTCTGTGTCTGAAATGTTCATGCACAAGGAAGAAAGTCTATTTTCTGTGAGCTTGAAGGCACCAGAATTTCAGTGGGCTGGCCTTAGGGTAAAACTGATCTTCCCCTCTGTCTTATGTTGCCATCACAAAATGTTAGAGCTGAGAGGGACTTTGGAAAATTTATGGCATAATTTCTTCATTATCCTGAAAAAGAAACTGAAGTCAAGAAAAGCCATTCCTTGGTGAAGGCTATAAAGTGATCCTCTAAAGACACAATTATGACCAATGAAAAACACATTCCACTCAGAGCATTCAGTGGGAAGTCTACAAAATTAATGGGGAAGGCAGAGAAGATAGGTTTCTCTCTATCAATGTGAGACTACCCCTGAGTCTGTGGTCTAGTTACAGTGTGTCATTTTCTGAATCCAGCTTGAGAAAATAACCAGAGTCATCTTCTACTTCCATTTGAAGTACCCAGCCAGAGGAGTAAGTATGTTTGCAATTAGATATCAAAATAGGACACGATCAAGCCAAGTCTGGGCAAGAGATACCAACTACGATTTTCCCCCATAGGGCATACACTGAAAAACATAGTTAACGTTGTAGATAGATTAGAGCCTCTCAACAAGAATTACTTTGGAAATGGAGATTAATATATAATTGTCTTTTGAAACAAATTCTAAATACTTCTCAGGCAGATAGTTTATGTCCATTTGTATCGAATATCTCAGCATCTCAATATTCTTGGAGGATTTATCACTCAAGAATAATCAGAGAACAATTTCTCAACAGAAACATCAGAGTCCCTACAACAAACTGCAAGCTGCCATTTGATCAGCTCTATATATTTACAAGGTAAACATAAAAATAAAGACCAATAATAGATTATAAAGTACTAGTCCTATTTGAAGTCATTAGCAATAGAACACTCATCATTTGCCTCATTTTAAATGCTTATTGTTCAAGGTACACCTGCCATATGCCTAAGAAAAAATTCCGTTGCTTGGTTGGAATTTTCTGTGTTCAACCTCATTTCACCCAGTAGGAACCATATCACTAAAAAAAAAATTAAACACAAATCAGGCGTCTCTGAATTGTAACATTTTCCTCTCCATTTAAGAAAATGGTTTTTTAAGCTAAAAAAAAATGGATTCAATTTTAAGTCTTCAAACTGATGACACAGGTACTGAGAAATATTACCTGAACTCTATAGAGAGATATGCTGGAAGTCACAATTGTATCTTAAAAATGTCTTTCAAAAAGGTCTGAATAGATGAATTAAGTGAAGATCAATTCTCAGCTTTTCCTGTTATTTTCATTTTCCTCTTTATGAGCTAGTTTTAAGAAATCTTTTTTCTTTTTTTATATGTGTGTGTGTGCATACATATATTCATTTTAAAAATTTCCTATATTACAAGTAGAGAGCAGCTAGGTGGCACAGTAAAAAGAGTGCTTGACCTGGAGTCAGAAAAACAAATTCAAATCCAGCCTCAGACACTTATTAGCTATGTGACCCAGGGCAAGTCATTTAACTTTTTACCTCAGTTTCTTCATTTGTAAAATGAGCTGGAGAAGAAAATGCCAAACCACTCCAATATCTTTATCAAGAAAACCCTAAATGGGGTCATGAAGAGTCTGACAGGACTGAAACAACTGAACAACAATGAAAATATTACAATTAGAAACAACTGATCATATATTTCAATTACCTATCTCCTCCCCTTTACTGGATCTGCATTGTCTGGTCACAAGGAAGCCACACTTGAAAAGCCTACAGTTTTTGTTCTTAAGATCACCAAGCCTAAAAGGGATATTCGTGCAATGAAAGAACCACTAATCACACCAATGTTGCAAACAAATATTTCCAAATATTACCAAAGCAAAATTAGCTCCATTTGAACTTGAAATTCTCTCTGGGTATGCATACATCAGGAACTCTCACATTTTAGCCAAAAATGCTAAATATAAAATACAGCAGACATAGAAAAAATGTAGAAAATTATCTTTAGTAAAGAGTTGATATATTTTAATAATTGAATAGAATTTGCAATAATGTTCTATGTAGTATTCTCCAACTTCACATTCTGCCTGTGTTCACTGAAATCCTGCACTGATAAAAATCAAAATAAGTTTTCATGCTTAAAAAAGATGCAGAACAAATATTTATTGCCCACCTAAAGAAACAGAAATAATGCTATAATACTTAGTATAAACTTTACAGTTTGGCTGATTTTCTCCCAAGAAAATCACTTTATGTATTTCCATTTAATGTAAGTCCATTTTTATAAGATATAATTATAGTAAAGTATAATTGTCCCCATTTTGCTGATTGAAGCACCTCAAAAGTTCAAGCAAGATAGCCAAGACTATATTGTAAGCCAGCAATAGAGATGAGCAGAGATGGAAGACCTGCCTATTTTTAGCGAATTTGTTTTCTAGCAGTTAAGTTTGCAAATTTACAGAAGATAAGAAAATCAACCTAAACTGACTATCCGAAAAGCTATTTCTTCTTTAAAAGATATTTAATTTCAGATGTAAGAATCCTCATAGAGAGAACTTGCAAAAATTTCTTATAAAACTTTTACAATTATACATATATACATCTATATACATGTTCACACACAAGTGTACATATGTGTAATACTTTTCAATATAAATTCTCCATAAAAACAGAACATGTAAAAATTTGAGCATCAACAATATTATGATTTTACATTTATATAGCATATCATAGCTTTCAGAATGTTTCTTATCCATTACTCTTTTGATTCTAATATCTTTGATGTAGGTAAATCAAGCGTTCACAAAATCGCAGAGGCTATTTAGTCCAACCCATATCTGAACAAGAATCCCATCTACAGCATCTCTATTAAGTTGTCATCCAGCTTTTTAAAGACATTCAGTGAAAGCCTTCTTCCCCAAACTCTCAAGGCATTCCATTCCCCCACTGGATTATTTCAATTGATAAGAAGGATTTCTTATCTCAAGTCCAAATTTGCCTCTGAAATTTTGGGTCCTATTTGCAGATCAAGAAGTCAAACTTCAGAAAGCTTAAATGACAGTTGAATGACTATAAACCCCTTGAGCACAATACCAGTGTGCTTTCAGTCTTAGTCTTGACGCTATTTATTAACAACCTAGTATTTCTAAGTGACAGCAACCAGAAATGCTAGATGGCACACAAACACATGTTGAATTTGGTTGTGAATTATAAAGCTCATATGAAGTAGAACAAAAACTAAAACTGGGGCTTTCCTATTTACTCTTTCCAACTCACCCCAGCACCCAATTGATAGAACACAATCAATAATTTTACCTGATGATGCTAGCGATGTGGTGAATAGCAAGAGGACAAAATAAGTTGAAAATTCATAGTAATAACACTCTTTATATATATATATATATATATATATATATATATATAGTTTATGTATTTGTTTTGGGAAGAGAGAAGGAGTTTTGAAACTAAAGAGTAAATACTTGTGGATTTGATGGGTTATAAAATCATATCTGAGCCTGTAATATATCTTACAAAAGAACATATAATTTAAATGAAGCCTTCAGCTGCAATACCATTAAATCTTTGCTTAGTCATGGAGAGAAAGCTGCTTGCATTTCCTTGCAATGGAAGTGATGAGGTTTTCTGATATGTAAACAGTATTTATTATGTTCTTTTAGTAGGTTTATTTTTCCTTTTACAAAAAGATCAAGAGAAGGAAATGAGTACAAAGGCTAGAAGAGAAAGTCATCTGGATCTGCCTTAACAGATACAATAAATACCAGCAAGTTTTTAATTGTATCATTTTGGAGGTGGCTTTGGTGGGACCTACAAGTGGAGCTTAGGAACATTAGAGTAATAGATTTAGAATTTTAGAGAATGTTACAGGTCATTAAAGCCAATCCCCTCAATATACAAATGAGGAAACTGAGACCCAAAAGAAGTTGAATGATTTACCCAAGGCCACAAAGGTAGTAAGTGGCAAAGCCAGGATTTGAGCCTAGGAACTCTAACTCCAAATCCAGTATTCTTTCCAGTGGACCAGAACATTTCCTCCATGAAAAGTCTTGTATGAAACAATCATTCATGTTGGAGAAGGGCTTGTTGACCAAAGTGACCAAGGAGATTTACACGAGGGGACTGGAGGCAGGGGGAGAGGAAAACATAGAAAGGGAAACAACCAAGGTTTTGAAATAGGGTTGTTCCAGACATCATTATAAGAAAACTAGAGAAAAGGGGACAAACATGAAGAGAACCATTGCATAGCAAAAAGGTAAGGATCTTTTAGGTGATCCCATCATAGGGTGATCATGTCCAACAGGATCTGCATTCTCCTTCTCCTATGGCCCTTAATCTATTGCCTAGATTAGGCATTCACCTCAAAGTCTTTCCCAGTTCACACAACTGCCAATCCTTTCTCAGTTATGCTAGCAACAGGGTTCAAACAGCATTCTAACCAAAGACTTGGAGCGTTGTCCTCCAAATCATGGGTCATTTTTAGATCCCCAAAATATTTTATAACACAAAGAAATTTGATTTCCATTTGATACCTTCTTGCTGACAACAGTCAGGGAACCTTCTGTTTGTGTTAGAGATTTGGCAGGAATATGTTCATTTCATATTAAAGGCAGCTAAGCAAGTTATGTTACAAGAAAAGGCCCTGAAGTAATTGTAAATAATGCCTTTCTCAGGAGGCCCCAGTGATTAGGCATCCAATATGACAAACACATATGGCAAATACATTATTTGCTGCTGTCATCCACGAATTATGAGCAAGGTTTTAATTTTCTGCAAGTACGGAGAGCAAGGTCAACTCTGACAAGTAACAGCTAGCCATGATGTGCTCCTTAATATGAAAGGGTTGCTCTCCATATTAGCAAGAATAATTGAGGGTGCATTAAAAGAAGCGAACATGTATTTCAAATAGTTGGAAAAACAGAGAAAATTCAGGAATCTGAAGATGTAGAAGGGAATAATAAAAGGACAAAAGAAAGAAAGGAAGACAAATAATAATCTATAAGTATCATTAAGAAATAGATCATGGCATCTTAGGTCAGAAGAAGAGTGGAATATTGCTGAACTGAAGGGGGAAAACTCACTTTGCCTCTCTACCTCCTTCTCCTCCTCCTCCTCCTTCTTTTCTTCCTACCTCCTACTCTCTCTTTAAGTAGTAGAGAATGAATTCTTCAAACTATGGACCCTTGAGCTATTCCTGGTAAAATTCTAAAATTTCTTATTAAAGACATGGATTGTAAGCACTAAGAAAAAGGAAATTATGATTTTGATGAAGCCACATTGGTTATTAGCCAACAGGCCATGCTAGAATGGCCTCATTTCCTTTTGTCAGAAGGTAGAGTAATATCACAAACTAGTGGTTCTGAAATATTTTTTATCCCTCATAGCACAAGACGCTATTATTAGGTACAGCGGCACACTGCATGTTTAAGACAGCAATAAAGAAGGGTTTACAGATATTCAAGCTTACACATACATTACCTAAACCTTGAGATTTTGCCATTGCTCTTTCCCAAGCTATATCTCCCTTTCATCATCTTCTTTCTTTCCTTTCCAAGGGTTAGGAGTGCATCCTATAGCCCTGCCACAATGAAAGATTAGAGCTACTACTGTGACATTCCCAAAGCCAGACCAGGAAAAGCAGTTAACAAACTGCAGCTGGGAGCAAGAGCTGTGGCATGTGAAAGGCTCACAGCACGACTATCTGAAACTGCCATGGAACACTTTTTAACAATCACTCCCATGAAAATAGTACAACTGGATTTCAGGAAAGCATTATGTGTTTTTTCGTGTTTTTTGTGAAAAAGATGACGGTGTGGAATATATTTTCAGGGATTGTGGAATTAATTCACTGACTGAACCTAGAGTAATCTTATGAGTGGGTCAAAGTCAACTTGGATGGAGATTTCTAGGAGAGTGTTCCAGTGAGCCTTTTCTGTTCATATTTTTGACAACAAATTATATGAAGGCATGGATATCATACAACAAATTTGTGACACAAAGATGATGATGAAGTCAGGAAGAAAGACTGCAACAGAATGTATGTGTGAGGTAGGCGTGTTCATATATGTGTGAATGCATGTTTTATATTCAAATATGTATATGTGCATATTCATATGCATGTGCATTAATGGAAAGATCCTGGATGAAACTATCTCTCCTGTTCCCTAGCAGAGGACAGAATCAGACTCATCTAGCCTTATCCTTGGTCTGCTTTTCCCAACTGACCAAAGTCAGTTAAGCTGCTACTCTACTCTTACTATTCTGTCCTCTACTAAAGGTACACAGCTCTGTCTCTGCCTCAACACCAGCCTCAGCCCATATCTTTATCCTTAGGAGAATTCAAGCACATTAGGTGGTTGGGCACATCCTACCATTCCCCCCAAGGGAAAATTCTAGGTCACCTTACTGTTGTTAACAGTTCTACTCGGGACCAAGTTCTTTAAGTTCAAAGATTTTTGTTCTTGTCTTTGTAACCCCAACATTAAGCACAATAAATTGCTTATTGAATTGAAATTTAAAAGGCAGAATTGACAGCATCAATAACTTTATCAAAACTAAAAGCATTTTCTTAGTAAACATTTAGCAAACATTTAAAAGCAAACATTTAGCAAAATATTTAAAGTCATCCCAACCTAATTTCCAGCCACTGAATTTTAAAATGTATGCAGCCTTCTTGTCCTAGTAAAGAAAGGGAAATAAAGTGCATGCCCATCAACTGGGGAGGTGGCTGAACAAATTGTGGTACTTGAATAATGTATACTACATGGAATATCACTATACCATGAGAAACGACAAATCTGTAAAGAAACAGGCAAGCATAGGAAGACATGAACTGATACAAAGTGAAGCAAGCAGAACCAAGAGAATATACACTAATGTAACAATGTGAATGAAAAGAGCAACTATCAAGATTGAACACTCTGATTATAATGACCAAGATAGTCTCTAAAAAGTAAGATGAGAATGCAATCACCTTAGTTTTTTTTACAGAATGGTAAAGGAGAACTATGGATATTAAAGACTAAATACAGTATTGGACTTGATTCAAACATTAATTAGTTTTGCTGAACTGATTTTTCCTCTTTTTTATTCCTTATTCTTAATGGCTCTCTATGTTGAGGGGAAAGGATATTGCAAAATGAAAGTGATGTAAAACCAAAAAACAGCAATTAAATTAGTTTTTTAAAACACATAGCCAAACCTACCCATGAAGCATTGGTGTTGTTGACAATGCTACAAGAAAGGTCAAATGAAGTCTTCTTAGAGCAATTAAGTATATCAAAAAGTCAGGAAGTATTTATTACTTTTGATTTGTGACTTTAATAGGGAAATCATAATCTGAACCAAAACCAAATATGTAATTAAAGAATCATTTAGAGAATACATATGTAGTCATCCACTTCTACCTTAAAAAGTAATAGCTAGCTGTAGAAAGCCTTAGAAAGAATTGAGTTCTCTTAATGTTAGATAATATGCAATGATTTTAAACATCTTGTCTTTTATTTGTTTATATTCACATTCATCAAATAGTCACAGATGACAGATGGGAAGCTTCCTTTTAATGTTAGGATATCATAGCTCAATGTGAGCTATCATTATTATCCTCACTCATTTCATTCATCTTATCTTTTTCCACAAGGTTGAGAAATAAGTGGTGACAAGTTGCTACCCTGTTATTATTCTTTAAATTTTAATTGTGCAAGATCATAAAATAACTGCATTTTGTTTGAATCCATCAATCAAGAAGCATTTAAGGATACATGTACCAACCACCATGCTAGAGGCTGAGAATATACAGGGGAAAAAAAGGAAATGGTGCCTGCCCTAAAGGAATTGGGTCATATGAAGTCAGACAACATAAATGCAGAAATAAGCATAGACACAAAATATACAAAACAAATTCAGGGCAATGTTGAGAGGGGGATACTAGAAGCAGGGCAGATCAAAAAAGGTCCAATCAAACTGGTATCTCCCTTCAAACACTGAAAGTAAAATTCCAGGACCTTGAACCCAAGACTCCTATAAATAGTGACATTAAATGATGACATTTTAGAAAGTAGTATTACATTAGCTTTGCGGTGTACATTGAGAACCATGGGATTTTTCCATCTTACCTGCAACTAAAATTTTCCAAATGTGGTGTTTCTGTTAGAATAAGAGTTCCTTGTCTTACTTTCCCATTTGTAACGTCACCAACTTAGCACAGTGCTCTACATATAGTAAATGCTTAATAATTGTTTTATTCATTCATAGAGAATGTAGTGCTTAACCTGGTTCTGGAAACAACAATTTCCAAAAAAACAAAGGTGGAGAGGGAATACATTTTTGGCTTGGACAATAACTTTCCAGATCTGATATTGTGCCTGTTTTGAAGCTGTCTGTAGTACTGGTAAGGTAGCAACACCATGCTCCCAAACACCCAGGTTCAAAATGTGATTCCTCACTCAGGACAGGTAGGTGGTATGGCATTGGCCTGGAGTGAGAAAAACTTGACTTCAATTCTGGACAAGAATTTGTTTGCACTTACTCTCTATTGTAACCCTGGGCAATTCACTTAACCTCAATCTGCCTCAACTATACAGGTTCTTCAGCTATAAAATATGGATCTGTAAGAGCATCTACTTTCTAGGATAGAAGAGAAGATTAAATAAATTATTTGTAAAGCACAGCACAGGGCCTGGCACCTAATAGGGACTTACTAAATACACATTTCTTTCCCTCCTCACTTGTACTTACCCCATATATCCTATCTGTTCATCACCTTCATATCTCCCACAAATGGCCTTTTCTATCAACTCACATAACCACCACCTTGGTGCAAGCTTTCATTGCCTCTGTTTGAAATATTGTAACAGTTGCCTTTTGGGGCAGCTACATGGTGCAGTGGATAGAGTACCAGTGCAGGAGTCAGGAGGACCTGAGTTCAAATCTCACCTCAGACACACTCACTGTGTGACCTTGGGCAAATCACTTAACCTCAATTGCCTCATCCTGGGTCATCTCTAGTCATCTTGATGAATATCTTGTCACTGGATTCAGATGGCTCTGGAGGAGAAGTGAGGCTGGTCACCTGCACACCCCTCCCTCACTCAAACCAAAGTAAGTGCAAGTCATCTCATTATTTCTCTGATGGCATGGTCTTATTCAGCAACGAAGGATGAGCACATACACACAATAGTTCCCTTTTAGTTGATCTCCTTTACTCAGGTCTCTCCCAACTCTAATCAATCCTCCATTTGCCTGCTAAAACAGTAGTTTGACTCTCTAGCCTCCTCCCCATTCAATAAATTCCAAAAGATTCTCTCCATGGTCCTGAAATACTTGATGAGCAGTCAGACTGGAGGAGAACCAGGAGACAGAAGTGTTATGAAAATCTAGAGAGGAGACTATCTGTAAGAAAGAGATGATCAACCATGTCAATTGCTGCCAAGAGGTCAAGAACAATGAGATTGAGAGGGGGAAAGCCAGAATTAAATCCCAGTCTTCCTAGCTAAGTCTCTTCTACCTACAACTACATTGCCTCATCTGCGTATGCTCCTAGATACTTAGAACAATGCCTTGTACAAAGTAAGAGCTCAGTTTTTGATGGATTGAAATGATATTCGCAAGAATAATCATTCAGGCTCCATCTACAGTGAATCAATGTACTGTAAATTCTGCTAATGTAGTTAATTCTTGATTAACAGATTAGTTAAGGAATGAAGGAGTTGATTTATTTTTTTATTTCAACTTCTATTGTTAAATATCTCTTTATACTATATACAAAGTGTCTTTCCATGCCTTATTAAGTTCAAGTCATTTAGGCTAGAGAGGAGCCTCACAGTCATCATTGTGAGTATTAATTTTCATTGTATAAGACTTGTTATAGAAAGTATAACAGCTGGAACTGAATTTGTAGTGACCCCAAGGCATTTTCTGTAAATTACTGGTTTTCTAATAAATTCTTGATCATCATTTAGTTTCTTGTAATTTGCTTTTTTCTCACCAAAGCTAAAAATTATAGCTAACTGAAAGTTCTGTTAAAGAGGGATTTTCTTCTGCTAAACAAAGCTGTCTTCAGTTTTTAGTCTTATGACATGTCTCCCAACAAAATCATGTGGCATAACACATAAGAGTAAACCACTGTTATGTTTCACTTAAGTTAGAGAATTAACTTTGTTCTGTATAATCTTACAACAAATGGGAGCTTCCTGTGGTCCCATGTCAGGCAGGATAAAGTTGATAGTCAAAGATTTATTAAGTGCCTTCTGTGTGCCAGGCACTGTACTAAGCTATGGGGATATAAATACGAAAAAGTGGGTTTTTACTAATAATTACTAGAAAAAATAGTGAAAGGTTTCATGTGTTTTGAGAGTATACATGACAGCAGCGTCCAACTCTACTAAGTTACAACCCTTGGTGCTTTGGTCCCTTGAAGTAATTTGTGCTTTCTAAGTAAATTTATTTTATATGCATTAACATTCTAACCTCTCCTTCCCACTGTCTAGGAATGAAAAAAATGGAAAGAAAGAGGGAAGGGAAGATGGATAGATGGATGGGTGGATAGATCATTGGATGAATAGATGGAAGGAAGGAAGGTAGTTCATGAACTCCCAGTTTAAGAACCCCTAATAAAAGTGGCATTCAACTTCAAGTGAGGAAAGAATTATAGTTTGGATTGTGGCTTGGTAGAAATTGGACCCTGCTTTCATGTATACTCCCAGAACACGTGAAACCTTTTGTAAATTTTTTTTTTTCAGAAAAAGGGAATGGAGAACATTCCAGACATAGGCTAGACCAGAAGTGGGGAACCTATGGCCTTTAGGCCACATGTGACTTTTTAGTTCCTTGGGTATGTATGGTCTTTTGACTGAGTACAAGTGTTAAAGAACAAATTCTTTTATTAAGGGGATTTGTTCTGCAAAGTTTGGATTCAGTCGAAGGGCTGCATTTGAGGACCTAGAGGATAACATGTGGTCTTGGGGCCACAGGTTCTCCACCCCTGGGCTAGACTCAAGAGCATAAGCAAATCCAGGAAGCCAGGAAAGAACAGGGAGTGTTAAGAGGACACTGAGTAGTTCCATTTAGCTGGAACACAGTATGTTGAAGGGACTGACATGAAATGAGGCCAGAAAAATAGAAGAAAGCCAGATGATGATGAATCTTGAATGCCAAGACAAATGTGGTAGCAGGGAGCCACTGAATATTTTTCAGTAGAACTTTTTTTTTGTGGGGTGAAAGGGACTGAGAAAAAACTCCCAAGTATTTTAAATTATAGGAGGTTGGCAGGCTGGTAGAGGCCAATGTTCTTCATTAGTTACACCTCCAAGGGTTTGCCTCCAGGCTAATGAGATTTATTGGTTCTGAGGCCCCTACCAGGATTAGACACAAGAAGGTGCTAATCAGGGATAACTGTAAAGAATGTCAGAGCACCACTAAGTCTGAGAAAAGTTTTAATTCAGGCTTTTTTGATGCAAAGATTCCATTAGTAGGCATATATCCCTAAAAAGGTCAAAGAGATTTTTAAAAAGGACCCATATATAGCAAAATATTCGTCTATCACTGTTGAGGGGATAAAAAAATAGAAATAGTGTGGATGCTCCCTGGCTGAGAAATGGTTTATACAAGTTACCATTAGTTACTGTAACGGAAATAGTGTCATATGAAATAACTAAGAATTTTCAGAGAAACATGGGAACACTTGCATGAAATGATTCAAAATAAACAGAAGTGAGAGAATAATGTACACAACGACTATAATAATGCAACTGAAAATAACAATAAAAAAGAGGAAAAACATGAAGAATCCTTGTTGACCAATGTGAGCTCTGGAAAAGAAACATGAGTGTACCTCTTTGCAGAAAAGAAGTAAGATATTGTAGTTATGGAATGTGACACAAATTGTCAGGTATGGTCTATATATTCTGGTTTTAGTTGTTTCTTTTTAATGGGGGAGTTCATTTACTGAGGGGTATCTGAGAACAATTGAGGTAAAGTGCATCAATAAAACATTTTAAAAATAAATTAAATTATAAAATAGTTTGAAGTAGACTCTGGCTCTTTCTCATAGCATTCACACAAGGAAATGTTAAATCAACAATTTTGTTTGCTGTTGAATTAGTTAATCGACTCCCTGAAAGTGCCCAAGAAAAAGAGATGCTAACATGACATTAGGCACAAATCCTGTTTGTTGAGAAAATAATATTCTGTCTGAGATTTCTATTAAAGCTCAAGTGACTAAAAGATTTTGATTTGCTTATGCAATGCAATCAGACAATCAATTAAGTCGGTAAGAGCAGAATGGTAATGATCCACTGAATCTTGAGTAGAATCAAGCTGATAATTCATTAAAATTTAAAGTTGATAACTTAAACAGCACGTGGATAGATGAAACTATCCTTTTTGGTTGATTGGATTTTCCATTAGTATTTTTCCCCCTTGAGAGCTGAGAGGTAGGGAGGCAAGAAATAAAACAGATGCCAGATTTCTAGTAGGAGGTGGAGGTGGAATTAGACTTTCACAGTACAGAAAAGAAGAAAAGACACAAGAAATGGAGAAAAGCAGTAGCTCTGCTAAAGCCAAATTTCAGTTTGTTATGCACAGATCCCAAAGGTGACCCTTTCCATCTCTAGCTTGAAATAAGAAACTGAAAAAAAGAATTAATCTAAGGTGATATGATGGACAGTGGGCAGTTTTCTAGTGCCTCCAAAGTCAGATTTTCACATTGTGATTTTTCTCATTTAGATTTCAAATGTGTGAATTCTCAAAACCTCAGGCATACATCTCACACACACACACACAAAACACATACATACACACACACACACACATTCTGAAATGTCAGTACTAAAATGTATTCCAAATGAAAATATAAATGATTTTCAATTACCTATGAGAATAGAAAGGAATAGAAATGGATAGTCAAAAACAGTATGCAATCTAGAGCTATTTGCATAAATGAATGTGATGAATCTTACATTTAACAAATGAATTTATAATAAATTAAACTAAGTTCATAATGGGTTTGAAAGTCCAGCTAAAATAATACTTAAGATTTGTGGAAGAAACTCATTCAAATGATCACTGGTTTATTGTTCCTTCATTGATATCCACACCGGTGCTTCATTGAAGTACAGGGATGACCTTAGGTTCTCAAAAGTTAAAACAATCAATAGAGCTTAAGCTAGGGCAAACTAGAAAGGCATAAGAGGGTAGCCCCAGCAATGAACCAGAGACCACTGCTAGCTACGTTCAGAGAAATTCACTGTCAAGAAGCTAATCAGCAAACATGAATTTTTTTCATCCATAAGAATTGAAAAAAATTGTTTACAAAGGAAAGGAGTTGGAATCAATATCCAAGTAGGGAAGGATCATACTGATGAAATCATGATTCTTATGAAGCATTCAATCAGAGTATCGTTAATATTAATATACTGCTAGTCTTCTATCGATAGAGTCAAAAGACAAATGCTTTGATTTGGGAACTGATTTCCCATCTTTAAAATAGGAAAGAAACTAAAATAGGTGTCTAACTTTCTTAGCCTCACACCTAACCAATGCCACTAGTTTACTGGCTTACTACAGAGATCATACAGCATAAAAATGCCATTGCCCTGATACTTGTGCCTTTAGCTTGGCACTTAACACATGCTACCATATATTTAAGCTCAAAGAGTCCAAACTATACTCAAAACTGTAACCTTCTTTGGAAACATTCCTAACAAATAGTCATCCCACAACTGCTTGAAGTGTTCACATAACTAATATCAAATGGGAAAACTGACTCCCTCTGTCACACTTCAGGGTTGTTCAAAAACACTGAGAAAATCTTTTTTTCTGGAACATTTCTAGGATTCTCAACCTCTTATAACATTCTCAGGGTTTTCCTTACAGTGACAAATAGCATTTGCCCTTTGTTTAGAAAAAAATCTAATGGCTTCCAAGAATCTGAGTTTGAAGGGACCTCACAAGTCCATCAATCAGAAAGCATTTGTTATTAAGACCCTAGTACATGCCAAGCACATAGGTTCTGGAGATACAAAAAAAATAACTCTGCCCTCAAGAAGCTCATAGTATAATAATGGAAACAACATGCGTGTTTATATATATATGTAAATACCAAATACGTCCACAATATTCAAAGTAATGGAGGAGTATCAGTAGCTTGTGGGAATTTGGGGAGGCTTCATGATAGATAAAATGTTTAAGTTGAGTCTGAAGAAAGCTATGGATTTTCTAAGTCAGAAGTAAAGGACTGTATTCCAAGCATGAGGAATGACCAATGCAAAGGAATAGAGATGGGAGATTGAATGCTGAATTTGAGGGCCAGGTAGTTGACTAGGGCATCTAATCTTAGTTGTAGCAGAAAAGAATTACCCTCTACAACATCCCAGACAAGTGATAATTCAGCCTCAATTTAAAGAGCGTCTCTGATGCTCTTTCATTCATGGTATTTTTGTAGCCCTAATTATTTACTTTTCCTTACAAAGAGTTTAAATTGGCCTCTCTTTTTCTTCAATTTCTACCCTATGCAGTTAACTAACACATATCTAATCCATCTTCCACCTAGCCTGCCTATGGCACACATGCCAATGATTAACACCAAAGACACCTATTAACTAACTAGTCCCACTCCTTCTACTTATAAAACTTTGGGAGGTTTTTCCCCTTTTCTATCTCATTTTCTCTCAGATCCACATTATTTTCTCTTCTCCAAAGACTTCCTTCCTTTCTTTTCTCCTCTGGGCTCCAGCATCTTTGTTCATAAACTGTAGCCTAAACTCTTTAGGACAAACAATCTGATATATAAAAAAATGTAGTTTGACCTGAAAAGTATGTTATTGAATGAACAGATGCTGAGTGAAGTGAGCAGAACCAGAGCATTGTACACAGTAACAGCCACAATATGCGATGACTAACTTTGATAGACTTGTCTCTTCTTAGCAATGCAAGGATCCAAGACAACTCCAACTCCATGATGGAAAATGCTGTCCATTTCCAGAAAGAGAACTATGAATTCTGAATGCAGACTGAAGCATAGTATTTGCTCTCTCTTTTTTCTTTTTTCTGTTTTTCTTGTTTCTTGTGGTTTCTCCCATTGGTTCTAATTCTCCTTTACAACATAACTAATGTGAAAATAGGTTCAATAAGAATGTACACATCGAGCCTTTATCAAATTGCTTGGCCATCTTAGTGTGGGGTGAAAAGAAAGATGGGGACAAATTTTGGAACTCAAAAACATATGGAAGTGAATGCTGAAAACTAAAAAATAAATAATTATTTTTAAAAAAAATTTAAAAAACAATTCAAACTAATTAATAAGTTATTATTCAAAAATCTGATCATCTTATTAAAGAGGCAGTTTTCTTTTTTTAAGCCATGCAGAAATCCTTTCTTTATAAAAATTCTCCTGTAATACCTCCTCATAAAACAGAAGTCACCCTTATTTCTAGAAGGCTATACCAACCAAGCATAAGCTTTAGTAGATTCCAAAAATCTGAAAAATGTTGAATACGGACACAGTGACATTTGCCATTTCCATCAGTTCATAAACATTTTTAAGTAGCTGCCATGTGTCAGACATTGTACTAAGATTGACATTTACTGCGTGTGGAGAATTTGCCATCTTTCAGAGCCTAAATGTTCCCATTCCCATAATGGAGATGGGATAGACAATGCTATTCATTTCAAATGAGAGTCATAGGATCATCAATAGTAGGAATAACAGACCATGCTTGTTTAATTTTCTTATTTTAAAGTTGAGGAAACTGCAACCCAGAGAAATTATATGCCTTGACCAAGATCACATACATAGTAAATGTAAGAGAGAATATGCAAATCCAGGTATCTGATTCTATAGATAGTGTTCATTCCAGATTATATGTACAAAATGCTTTTCAAGCTTTAAATTGTTATATGAATGTTAATTTTAGCTATAAAAATACATGATAAATGTGAGAGAAGCAAAAAGTGCTACATGATATTCAAGGGCAAGGTCTTTGCCAACTAGAAATAAAGGGAGAAATTAGAAAAAGTAGCATTTGATCTGGGCTTTAACAGCTGGGTAAGATTTCAGCCTCCAAGAGGGAAAGGAAGCATTCAAGATACAGAAAATGATGTGAACAAAGACACCAATATGAGAAATTATATTGTATATATAGGAGATGGTGAATAGTTTTCTAATTGGAGCTCAGTGTAGGTGGAGGAATAACATTGTGAAAGAAATATAGAAAGGCAGAGTAGAAGAAAATTGTAAAGAGCCTCTAAAAATGAGTTTAGCCCAAGTGAAAGACTTTTCATTGACCCTGTTAAGCGTCGTGTGAAATTCTGCCCCTCATCACCAGAAGGTTGGCTAACTGCTGATATACTTTATTTTTTCAGCTACTTTTTTTTCAATGATTTTTAGATTGTACACTAAGGCACATGAGGGTTGTGATCTAATTCAGTGGGAGTCAACACACTAGCTAAATTCTGGATCCTTGAAGCTTGGAGGTATTGCGCTATTGCCATCTCCAACTGACTCATGAAAGCTAATTGTTAAAATTGTTAAAATTAAAATTTTACTGTGAACAATTTGCACCTCAAAAATTGGAAAATGCAACAAATGAGTGCTTAATATATTGTTTTGATAGTTTTTAAACTTAAGAAAGTGATGAAGAAAATGTTAAAAATTAAGATTAAACTTAAAAATGGGCAACATGCACATTTTTTTTAGTCAGTTGTTAAACATTTACCAACCCTACACTGCATACAACTTATATCCTAAATGACAGAATAAAATCCCAAAAGGTCTTGATAAATTTACTAATTTAATGAAATAAATGCAAAATCCCACACACATTCTCAACTCAAATACTCCAATGAATGGGTCAGTTCATCAGAATAGGTGCATCCTCCAAAACTGGATATTGAAAGCCTTCACACTACCAATCCTGGGGTTACTTTTTTCTGTTGCTGTTGTTGTATCATGTGAAACTCTTCATGAGCTCATGAATACTTCATGATCTTCATGACCATAGCATGTCAGGTCCTTCTGTCTACCACTATCTCCAGGCCAAGTTCATATTCATTCCTTCCATGACATTATTTATCCATCTCATCTTCAGCTGTCTCCTTGTCTTCAATCTTTCCTAAAATCAGAGTTTTTTCTAATGAGTTCTATCTTCTTTCTCTTTTCTGTATCTTCCCATATTTTACCACAAAGAGTCCAACCAACCTGCTAGGAGTTTTCACCATATTCTCTTGGTGTTGCAAGACTATCTATATAGTACATGGGCTATCCATTTACCCTATTTTTTTTTGCTTATATAGTTCTTATGACAGCTTTTATTCCATTTCTTCTTTAAAACATGTTTATAATATGTTACTGCTTGATGTAATAGGAGTTAAAAATCATCCCCTGCCCATTAACAGGCCTCAGGTGGGGATATTAAGGGGAGCTTGATTAAGGGAGGATTGTTTTATGTGAAAGCCCATACCTTTAGTTGACTGTTAATGAGGCACTGTGTCATGAGGGTTGTGCCCTTGGCTCTCAAAAGTGTATATATACTCTGTGGAGAGGTTTTGTTTTGAGGTTCAAATCACTGGAGGAGTGTTCATGCAATTAGACCAGAAGAAACACTGGGTAGCTGTTAAGGAGCCCACCCTCTCCTTTAAAAACTCAGATGTTGGTTGATCTCTGTTAACAATGCATGTATTGTCTATAGTCAGACAGTTGGAAGCCCTGTCTGTTTGTAATTTCTGCTTGTATTTTCCCCTTTCCCCCCTAAACTAAGTGAATGATATATGTGTTTGATTAAAGTAAGATTGTTTGCCCCTTTTAAGGTTACTTTCCTTAGAAAAGTAGATCTAAGAACCTGTTCAGCAGACTCTCCTGTATACCAGAGTGCTTACTGCTGTTCTTGCTCACACCCAATAAGGTTACTAAGTGATTTTAAATTATACAACACTACCAGAAGAATATCAGAAGACTGGTATTTTTAAATGGGTCTTTTTATCAAGACTTTTGGAATCAGATTTTTAAAATAATTGGCTATACTAATATATAATGAGGGACATATGGCTTTAAAAGAAAAAAATTCATGGATTTTAATTGAATAAAAGTCAATGTAAGTCAACACCATGAAGTAACTATCCAAACAAAAAAGCTAACAAAATCTTAGGTTACTTAAGTAGTGGTGCCGATGGTACCTATGTACACTGTGTTTTTTAGATCATACTGTGCTAAGTTTTCAGTGCCACACTTTAGAATAAATACTGAAAAACTGAAGTATATCCAAAAGAAAGGATCTGGTCTGTCTCTCCTAGCTCTTACATATTTAAGACACCAATGCTCTTCAAATTGAGGAGCAGCTATTGTGTTCAAAAAAGATTATATAATCCCTTAATCTGGACAAGGATACAAACTGTGAGAATCCCCAAAAAAGATTATTGATTGTTGAAGTTAATAATTGAATACCTCAGTCACAAGACACATTTAACTAATGACCTAGTGAACTTCAGCACCCATTTAGACATTTATATGTCTATAACCTCTATCCTTTAAATTCAACCAAAATGTCTTAAATACCAATATAAAAAATTATATGCAATCTTGTAATGGGATTCATTCTAAAAGAGGTTATACTCTACAAGAGATACAGAAAAATGGTTATATACTAAGTAATATACTTACTATATACTAAGTAATTTCAGGAAATTGAGAATACTAACAATTGGGAAAGGCTTCAGTTAAGAGGTAGTATCTGAGATGAGCTTTGAAGAAGAGGAATTCAAAGAAGCAAGGAAAGGGAGTGCAGCCCAAACATTCCTGACCATTGTAATAGATATGGTAGAAGGTAGACCAATTTCAGTAAACAATTAGTAGTTTGTCTGGAAGGCAGATTGCATAAAGGAAAAGAATATGAAATAAATCTGAGTTGCATAGAGAAATATGTATAGGGGAATAGAATATAGAGGACTTTATATGTAAGCTAAAAAATCTACTTTAATATAGAAGTGGATTATAAGCCCCTAAAGAGTAACGAAATTTTGAGTGGACCTATATTTTGGAAACATTAATTTGTTACCTATGTAGATGATGGAATAGAGAAGGAAAGGCTAAAAGAAAGCAGACTAGTTAGAAGGATATTACAATAGTCCAAGTGAGAGGTGACAAGTGTCTCAACTCTGGGAGTAGCTATATGATTAAAGAGATATTGTAAAGATAAAAGCTATGAGACTTGTCAACTAATTAAATAGGGATGAAAGGGAATGAAAGAAGGAAAAACCATACATGACTCCCAGGTTGCATATTTGTATGACTAAAAGGATAGTAGAGGCTTCCAAAGAAGTATATGTCTGAAGGAAAATCAGATTTGGGGAGAAAGAGACTAAGTTTTATTATAAACTTTAGAAGTTTGAAATGCCAGTGGCAAATCTAGGTGAAGTCCAGAAAGCAGATGACTTAAAGACATTATAGGATGAGATTTCAAGAAAAAGATTATAAATCTTCAAAAAGATGCATTTGAAATTTACAAAGTCTATTTGGAAACATGCATTGACTTCCATTTTCTTCCATGATCAGTAAGAGAACTGAATATAAAAAGCTTAGCTTGTGACATGTCTCAACATTTTCTACTAGCATATCACTTTTAAACCAAGTTACTCCTAAAGGATCAAAGAGATAAGAAATGCCAAATATTCAGTGGAAGCAAACTTCATTTCACTGGGTCAAAAACTAAGCTTATGAGGCTCAATATATGCCACTATGCATTGAAAAAATAAAAGATGAAATGACAGATACCTCCTTGTTGGATGTATGATTCATACCTAAAGAAATATGGTAATGTAATTTCTATATTACGTAGAAACTATCAACCTACAAATAAGATCAGATTTGATCAGAACCAGTAAAGGAGAAAATGTTCTATCCTGTCACAATTTGCAGTAGCAGAAAAAGAGCTACATAATTAATCATTCAGAGCAGTTGAAATAAGGGCAACAGAATAGAATGCTGTCACAGAATAAATGTCTTTGGCTTTGATATTAAACATCTTGGCTTGGTCTCAAGTTTTATTTTTTAATATATGTTTCTGTTCTAACCAATAGTTGGAGACCATGTTTTTGTGATAACTTTCTATTCTACTGACATTATCTTTTAATTAAGAAGAAGCAGGAGGCTTATAAAATAAAGTAAAAGAATTTTAGGAGAGTGTTGGGAACAAAAATAGGATAAACCATATAAATCTGTACATGAAGAGAGAACTGTTACCACGACTTAATGGCAATGAGAAAGCAATATAAAAAGTTTGTCCATGATCATGCTCCAGAACCCTCAAGCATTTCGTAGACAATAGCTTTAACATAAAACAAAGCTGTTTATCATACATTGGAAATACTTATTTGTATATTAAATATATAAGTAGAAATATTTAAGATTTTATATTGACTAGCATCTATTTATTTTCTCCTTATAATTCATTTATTGTCTTTACTTTTTATTATTGATAATAAATATTTATAATTTATTTAAGGTCTGTAAACATTTTGTTACAGACCACTTTTTTGAAGGATATGGTTTGGCTATTTCTTTCTTTTTTTAATGTTTATTTATTTTTAGTTTTCAACATTCATTTCCACAAAATTTTGAGTTCCAAATTTTCTCCCCATCTCTCCCCTTCCCCCCACCCCAAAACACTGTGAATTCTGATTACCCCTTCCTCCAAACTGCCCTTCTTTCTATCACACCCCTCCCTTCCCTTATCTCTATCTTCTCTCTTTTCTTGTAGGGCAAGACAGATTTTCATACCCCATTGCCTGTATTTCTTATTTCCAGGTTGCATGCAAAAACAATTCTCCACATTTATTCCTAAAACTTTGAGTTCCAACTTCTCTCTCTTCCTCCCTCCCCATTCACCCCCACTGAGAGGGCAAGCAACATAATATAGGCTATACATGTATAGTTTTGCAAAAGACTTCCATAATAGGCATGTTGTGGAAGACTAACTATATTTCCCTCCATCCTATCCTGCCCCCCATTTAGTCTATGCTCTCTTTTGATCTTGTCCCTCTGTAAAAGTGTTTACTTCTAATTACTCCTTCCTCCCATTTGCCCTCCCTTCTATCATCCCCTCCAAACCCCACTCATCCCCTTCTCTCCTACTTTCCTATAGATTTTCATATCAAATTGAGTGTGCATGTTATTCCCTCCTTAAGCCAAACATGATGAGAGTAAGCTTCACTTTTTCATTCTCACATCCCCCCTTTTCCCTTCCATTGAAAAAGCTTTTTCTTGCTTCTTTCATGAGAAATAACCTGTCCCATTCCATTTCTCCCTTTCTCCTCCCAATATATTCCTCTCTGACCCCTTACTTTTATTTTTTTGGATATCATCCCTTCCTATTCAACTCACCCTGTGTTGTGTGTGTTGTGTGTGTGCATGTGTGTCTGTGTGTGTATAATCCCTCCAACTACCCAAACACTGAGAAAAGTTTCAAGAGTTACAAATATTATCTTTCCATGTAGGAATGTAAACAATTCAACTTTACTATGTCCCTTATGATTGCTCTTTCCTATTTCCCTTTTCATGTTTTCCTTGATTCTTGTGCTTGAAAATCAAATTTTCTATTCAGCTCTGGTCTTTTCGTTAAGAATACTTGAAAGTCCCCTATTTCACTGAATGATCATTTTTTCCCTTGAAGTATTATGCTCAATTTTTCTGGGTAGGTGATTCTTGGTTTTAATCCTAGTTCCTTTGACTTCTGGAATATCATATTCCAAACCCTACAGTTCCTTAATGTAGAAGCTACTAGATCTTGTGTTATCCTGATTGTATTTCCACAATATTTGAATTGTTTCTTTCTAGCTGCTTGCAATATTTTCCCCTTGACCTGGGAACTCTGGAATTTGGTTACAATATTCCTAGGAGTGTTTCTTTTGGATCTCTTTCAGGAGGTGATTGGTGGATTCTTTCATTATTTATTTTGCCCTCTAGTTCTAGAATATCAGGGCAGTTTTCCTTGATCATGAAAAATGATGTCTAGGTTCTTTTTTTGATCATGGCTTTCAGTTAGTCCCATAATTTTTAAATTGTCTCTCCTGGATCAATTTTACAGGTCAGTTGTTTTTCCAATGAGATATTTCACATTATCTTCCATTTTTTCATTCTTTTGGTTTTGTTTTGTAATTTTGTGGTTTCTCATAAAGTCATTAGCTCCCATCTGCTCCATTCTCATTTTTAAAGAACTATTTTCTTCAGTGAGCTTTTGAACCTCCTTTTCCATTTGTATTCTTCTTTTCATTGGCTTTTTGGACCTCTTTTGTCAATTGAGTTAGCCTATTTTTAAAGGTGTTATATTCTTCAGTATTTTTGGGGGTCTCCTTTAGAAAACTGTTGACTTGCTTTTCGTGATTTTCTTGTATCACTCATTTCTATTCCCAATTTTTCCTCCACCTCTCCTACTTGATTTTCAAAATCCTTTTTGAGCTCTTCCATGGCCAGAGACCATTGCATATATTTGAAGATTTTGGATGCAGAAGCCTTGACTTTTAGGTCTCCTCTGATGGTATGCATTGTTCTTTCTCAGCAGAAAGGATGGAAGAAAATACCTGTTCACCAAGAAAGTAACCTTATATAGTCTTCCTTTTTCCATTTTGGGGGCATTTTCCCCACCAGTTACTTGACTTTTGAGTCCTTTGTCAAGAGGAGAGTATACTCTGGGGACCTGTAAGTTCTCAGTTCTTCCAAGGTGGCACAATCAAGGGAGAGGAGTTTACTCCTCTCCTGACCTGTGCTCTTGTCTGTGAGCAACCAGAAGCATTCTATTCTGCCCAGGATCTGAAAGGAGAATGCCCTCTCCACAACTGCCTCCAGTTCTACCACACCAGAGCTCCTCCTCCTCACCCCAGGCCACCACTCAGGGCTGAGATCCAGATCAACTGCTCAATTCCCTCAGGGGCTTTAGGCCCAGGGCTCCAAAAATGGATGCTGCCGCTACACTGGCGGCTGCTGGCAGGGCCAGCCATGTTCTCTTCTCACCCAGGAGAAAGAACTTTCTCACTGACCTTTGAAGCTGTCTTTGGTGTTTGTGGGTTGAACAATCTGGGAACTGTAACTGCTGCCTGGAATTCCATTCCCAAAGCCTACTCCAGGCCTGTTCCTGCAGTGGCATGCAGTCAAGTGCTGGGCTCTGTGGGCTGAGCTCCATGCACAGTGCAATAGACCTTTCTTCTAGGCACCCATCATGTGAAAGACAGAGGCAGTAAAGTAAAACAGAGCACTAACCTGAAGGCAAGAAGAATGGGTTCAAATCCTATCCCTGACATATACATACTAATAAAATGCTGAAGAATATAACAGCTTTAAAAATAGGCTAACTCAATTGACAAGAGAGGTCCAAAAAGCCAATGAAAAGAAGAATACAAATGGAAAAGGAGGTTCAAAAGCTCACTGAAGAAAATAGTTCTTTAAAAATGAGAATGGAGCAGATGGGAGCTAATGACTTTATGAGAAACAACAAAATTACAAAACAAAACCAAAAGAATGAAAAAATGGAAGATAATGTGAAATATCTCATCAACCTTCCAGACTGTCTTGGGCTGGCAATCTCTCTGCTCTAGAATTTGTTTAGAGTCATGTTTTACAGGTAATTTATGGGCTATGGGGGGGGGGTGGAGCTTCTATAGGTACATCCTTCTACTCCTCCATCTTGGCTATTTCAATAGATATCTAAGAGAAAGGCTAATATGTTATCTTACAGGGGAAAAAATTATGCATTAAGTTTTACCAGACTGGCTTTGTATTATCTCAGCTAAAATTCAAAGACAAAAACATTTTTCATGTTTATGATCCTAGGATTACTTTTGTCTAATTGAGAAGGACTTTAAAAGTTTGAATTGTAATATGTAATACTTTGGTACATTAATGACTTGGGGAAAAGGGGTTAAAAAAACAGACCATTTCACAATATCTTAAAATATGCATTATTTTCTATAGTAATTATTCAATATATAAAAAATAAAATCATTTTCTTTCTATAGGATTTTTACCTTAGTTAATGATATTTAAGAACTATGATTATCCTCAACACTACCCTGACTTATAGGTACACAAACATAGGTTGATAAAAATATGACATGTCATACTATTAAGAAAAAAAAGAAAACTAAAATGCATAAAACCATTCCAAGTTCTCACTTTTGCTGCAACTATTGAGTTAAATTGACATCAAATGTGAATTAGGCACCCATCATGTGAAAGACAGAGGCAGTAAAGTATAACAGAGCACTAACCTGAAGGCAAGAAGAATGGGTTCAAATCCTACCCCTGACATATACATACTAATAAAAACTTAGCTTGGTCGGTCGGTCCTTCCTTCCTTCCTTCTTTCCTTCCTTCCTTCCTTCCTTCCTTCCTTCCTTCCTTCCTTCCCTCCCTCCCACTCTGAAGATCAAAGATTGAATAACAATGGCTCCTTGTCCAAGCTCCACTCAGTGGCTGGTTTTGGACCCTCCTGGCTTAGAGTGAATGTTTTTAGTAACTGTTTCTGGTTGAAACACAACCTCAGTTGATTTTTTTCTTTTCTATTTAAAGGGACCATCCTCTGATTTTTAAAGAGGCCTATTCACTGAATGGGCATTACCTTACTTTAAGTGAGTACATTAAAAGGCCTTAGCCTAAAAGGTCAAGGTCTCCCATTGCATCCTGGACCATCTCCAGTCATCCTGATGAATATCTGGCCACTGGGTCCAGATGTCTCAGGAGGAGAAAGTGAGGCTGGTGACCTGCACAGCCCTCTCTCACTCAAAACATAGTTAAGTGCAAGTCATGCATTCATTTGTCTGATGTCATGGTCCTCTTCGAAAACAGAGGCCAAAATACACAATACTTCATGGTAATTTTCAAATTTCAAAATTCTTTAAAGATTAGTGTTTTTTAAAAATTTCTTTTAATTGTATGTAAATTTGAAAATAAAGTCTCCACACAGATAAAAAGTATAAAATGGACTTTATTGTTCCCTTTACCAGGAAAAGAAAAGAATGCCCTCCCTAATTCTCTGTTGACAAGCTGGGTTGTACTGCTTTCATACAGCAGGACTTATTAGAATGGTATACGATTCACAACAGACCTTTTCTCCAGGTTACTTTTGGAATTCGCAGTAATGATCATATTTAAGAATGATTAGCTATATATTCCTATGTTTGCATCCATTAAAAAAATTTTTTAAGAAATAGATGGCATAATCTGGGGGTGTCATATCATGGGTAGCTGAACTACTGTCATCAAAATATCATCATCATTTCCCACAATCCTAGCAACTGTGGGAAAGCACATTGTAAACCTGAAGTCACTACAGAAAGGCAAGTGATTGTTATTTATATTATCCCCTACCACCATAATCTGCCACCACCTGAGAAAAGCCTTATCCTGGAAAATCATCCCAAACTCCTTGTAGACTGTTGCCATCAATGAATACCATTCTTTGAGCAGCTGTTGCTATTATTAACCATGGGAATAAGTAACCCAGTCAGGTAACATAAGGAGAGTCAACAGAGAAGAAACGGGGATAGTTATGGAAATTTTCTTCTTTTATCAAGGTAGAAAACCTCAAGCCTTACCCAAGTTCAGGGATCCATTCAAAACCAGCTGCAACGATTTCACACTTTGAAAAGAAATGCAACCTTACCTACAAACTAGCTGGGAAGTGAACTAAACAGAATAAAGGGATTAACAAACTGAAGATAAGGTAATTACAAGACATTCTGGCCTTAGGTCTTTAACTGTGAATGTTTCAGAAAGTCTTTGAATGGAACAGAGGCAAGATTAAAAGGAAATTTACTGAGAAAAAAAAATCTTTACAGCAAGTTTCCTGAATAAAAGTCTCCTCTCAAATATATATAAGAAATTATTTTTCATTTATAGGAATTAAAACCATTCCTGAAATGATAAATAGTCAAAGGATCTGAATAGGAAGTTCTCAAAAGAAAAAATATAATTTAGCAGTAGTCATGCCAAAAAAATACGTTTCAAATCACTAATAAACAAATGCAGATTTAAAGCAACTCTGAGGTTCCACTTTATAGACATTAGATTATCAGGCTTTTTCAAATATGTATTTTTACTACATTTGAATTCCAGACTGTTTCTATCTCTTCTCAAACTTGCACTAAAGAAGGCCAATAGTTGACACAGATATATATATATGAAACTATACAATATATAGTACCATACATCAGCCTCTTCTCTAGAGGTGGATAACATTTTTCTTCATATGTCCTACAGAGTTGCCTTGAATATTCATATAATTCAGAATTGCTTAGTCATTCACATTTACTCTTCAAACAATATTGGTATTACTATATACAACATTCTCTTGTTTCTGCCCTTTCGCTCTTTACTTTAGCATTTTCATGCTTTCCTAAAACTAACCTTTTCATCATTTTTTATAGCACAGAAGTACACCATCACAATTTTATACCACAGTGCTTCAGCCACTTTCCAAATGATGGGCATCCCCTCAATTTCCAGTTGTTTGACACCACAAAGGAAAGTGCTATAAATATTTTTGAACATAAGTTTTTCTTTTTTTTCTGACCACCTTGGGAAACAGACCAAATACTGGTACAGTTGGGTCAAAGGGTATACACAGTTTTACATCTTTTTGGTTATATTCCAGATAGCTTTCTAAAACAGTTTGATCAGTTCGCAGTTCAACCAACAGCATGTTAGTGGCCCAATTTTCCCACAACCCCTCTAACATTTGTCATTTTCCCCTGTTTAGCCAATCTAGTAGGTATGAGGTGGCATCTCAAAGTTGCTTCAATTTGCATTTCTCTAATCAATAATGATTTAGAGCATTTTATATGACTACATATAGCTTTGATTTCTTTATCTGAAAACTGCCTATTCATATCTTTTGAACATTTATCAATTGGGATATAAAACACATTTTTGTAAACTTGACAAAGTTCTTTATAAATGTGAGATATGAGGTCTTTAGCTGAGCAACTGTCTATAAAAATTTCCCCCAATTTCCTGTTTTCCTTCTCATCTTGGCTACATCTTTTTATTTGTACAAAACCTTTTCAATTTAATGTAATCAAAATTATCCATTTTACATCTCACAATGCTTTGTATCTTCTGTTTATTCATAAAGTCTTCTCCTATCCATAAATCTGATAGGTGATAGGTTCCATGTTCTTCTAATTTACTTATGATTTCTCCCTTTATATCTAGGCCATGTATCTATCTTGACCTTATCTTGATAAAGGGTCTAAAATATTGGTCTATATCTAGCTTATACCAGAATGCTTCACAGTTTTCTCAAATGTGAATTCTTATCCTGTAAGCTTAAATTTTTATATTTATCAAACACAAGGTTACTATGCTCATTCATTACTGTGTATTGTATATCTACTCTATACTATAGATACACTGTTCTATTTCTTAGCCCATACTAGATAGTTTTGATAATTACCACCTTATAATACAGTTCAAGATCTGGCACCTCTAGACCTCTTTCCTTTACATTTTTTAAAAAATTAATTCCCTTGATATTCTTAACTTTGTATTCTTCCAAATGAATTTTATTATTTTTTCTAGCTCAATAAAATAATTTTTGGTAATTTAATTGGGATAGAACTGAGTATGTAAGATTGATTTAGGTAGAATCATTTTTATTATATTGGCCCAGACCACTCATGAACAATTAATATTCTCTATTTAAATCTGACTTTGCACATTATGTTCATATAGTCCCTAGGTTTGTCTTGGCAGGTATAACTGGAGGTACTTTATATTGTCTGTGGGTTTTTTTTAAATGAACTATCTCTTACCATCTCTTCTTGCAGAGCTTTGTTGGTGATATACAAAAATGCTAACAATTTATATGGGTTTATTTTATATCCTGCTACTTGCTAAAACTGTTAAACATTTCGATTAGATGCTTAGTTGAATCTGTGGGATTTTCTAAGCATATCATATTATCTACAAAAAGTGATAGTTTTATAACTTGATGGTGCATTCTGATTCCTTCAATTTCTTTTTCTTCTCTTATTGCTATTGCTATCATTTCTAGTACAATACTGAATAATACTGGTGGATAATGGGCATCCCAGTTTCACTCCTGGTCTTACAGGGAAGGCTTCTGCTTATCCCCTTTACCGATAATGCTTGCTGGTGCTTTAAGGTAAAGGCGTCTTATCATTTTAAAGAAAAATCCATTCATCACTTTGCTTTCAAGTGTTTTTTTTTTAATAGAAATTATTGTTGTAATTTGTCAAAAGCCTTTCCTGCATCTATTGACATAAGGATATGATTACTGTTATTAATATAGTCAATTATGCTAATAGGGTTTTTTTTATGTTAACCCATCCCTGCATTCCAGTTTTAAATCCCATTTGGTCATAATGTATGAGCTCTGTGACATGTTGTTATAGTCACTTCACTAGTATTTTATTTAGGATTTTTGCATCCATATTCATTAGTAAAAATGCTCTATAATTTTCTTTCTCTGTTTTTGTTCTTCCTAGTTTTGGTATCAGTACCATATTTGTTTTATAAAAAAAGTTCGGTGGGATGCCTTTGCCTATTATCCCAAGTAATTGATTTAACATTGAGATTAGTTGTTACTTAAATATTTGGTATAATTCACTCATAAATCCATCTGGTCCTGATACTTTTTTTTTTTTTTTTTAGGAATCTCATATATGACCTCTTCAATTTTCTTTTCTAATATAATCTTATTTGGATATTCCATTTCATCTTCTGTTAATTTTTATGAAAGCATTCTTTCATTTCACTTAAATTGTTAAATATATTTGCATATAATTGGGCAAGATAATTTGTAAACCTGCTTTAATTTCATCTGCATTAGTGCATATTCACCCTTTTCATTTTTTTATACCAGTAATTTGGATTTCTTGTGTTTCTTTTTTAATCAATATCAACCAATGGTTTACCTATTTTATTCATTTTTTTCACAAAACCACTCATTTTATTTATATATTTTCTTATGATTTTTATATACAATTTTTTCTTTTATTTTCTTATTTTCAATGATTTTCTTATATTCAATTTTATCAATCTTAAATTTAATTTTAATAATTTCTAATTTGGTATTTAATTGGGGAATTTTAATTTTTTTCTTTTTCTAGTCTTTTAAATTACATCCCCAATTCAATGATCTGGGTTTTTTTGTACTTTATTGCTATAAGCACTTAAAAACATAAATTTTCCTCTGATTATTGTTTTTGCTACTGCATCCTACAAATTCTGATATATTGTTTCATTAATATCCTTCTCTTTCATGAAATTAAAATAAATGATTAGAATTTAAATTATATTTAATTTAATTATAAATTATCATTAACTGCCTAATAGAGTATTTAAATAAATCTTCATCTAAATAAATCCATTGTTTGATTTCATTAAAATAAATAAAAATATTTTTAAAACAATTAGATATTTCTATGACTTGTTCTTTAACCCACTTGTTCTTTAGAATTTGGTCATTTAGTCTTCAGTTAATTTTTCATCCGTGCTTCCATGGTCCTTTATTAAGTGTAATTTTTATTGCATAATGATCTGAAAAGAACGCATTTAGTATCTCTGCTTTTCTGTACTTAACTATAAAGTTTGTATGGTCTCACATATGTTCAACCATTATAAAGGTGCCATATAATCCTAAAAAAAGGCAATCCCATTTTCCATTTAATTCCTCTCAGATATCTATCATGTCTAGCTTACATAAGATTCTATTAATCTCTTAACTTACTTCTTACTTATTTTTTGGTTAAATTTATCCAGTTTTGATAAGGAAGTTTGAAATCTCCCAAATTTATAGTTTTGCTATTTCCATCTGTAATTCATGTACCTTTGCCTTTAAAAATTTAAATGCTATTGCATTTAGTACATATATGCTATTGATATTACTTCATTATCTATGGTATCTTTTAACATAATATAGTATCCCTGCTTATCTCTTTTCATTAAACCTATTTCAGCTTTAACTCTGAGATCATGATTGCTATCCCTACTTTTTTATATCAGCTGACACATAATAAATTTTACTCCAGTATTTTATTTTTATTCCTTATGTGTCTCACATTTTTAAATGTGCTTCTTACACACCTATTGCCAGGTTCTGATTTCAAGTCTACTCTGCTATCCATTTTCATTTTATGGGTAAGTTCATCCTATTCATATTCAAAGTTATAATTACTTATAATAACTATATAGTTGTATATTTCCCTCCATCCTATTTTTTCTCACTGTTTAACCTTCTTTCTATCTTTTTACACTATTCCTCCTCAGAAATCTAATTTATTTCTCATCACTGCCTCCCTAATCTGCACACTCTTTTAAAAGTCCTTCCTTTATCCTATACCCCTTGCCCTCCAATTTCTCTGTAAGTTAAGAACACTTTTTACCCTACTAAATGCATATATTATTCCCTCTTTAATCCAGTTCCAATATGAAAATGGTTCCCACACTATATGCCCTCCACCTTATCCTCCCAGCCACTGTAACAGTTCTTTCATTCACATCTCTTTTGTATGAGATACTTTGCTTCATTTTACCTCTACTGAAATACCTTTTGTTTTTCTATTGAGGCACTGGGTCAGAGAATTATGCCCTCTCCCTCTAAAAAGTGTACAAATACTCCGAGGGTGAGGTTTTACTTTGGTGCTTAGTTTTTGGAAGAAGGTTTGAGTGCCAGATGAGACTCTGGGAAACTGCTGAGTTTGAAAACCTAGATATTGGTGCTTCCCTCTCTGGTAAAGATGTATGTGTGTTTATAGTCAGGCACTTTGGAAATACTGTGTGTTGATTTTTTATTTCTATGAAATTTTTACCTTGATTTTCTCTGATACTTGTGCTTGATTAAAGTCATTGTTAATCCCTCAAAAGTTGCCTTTCTTTCTAGAGAACAGATCAAAGAACCTGTGATAGCAGGCCCTCCTGTGTATGTTGAGGTGCTTACTGTTACACCATCCTGGGAGGTGAGGAGGAGCTTCACTGATACAGCTAACCCAGGGCTTGCTGCTTGTGTGCTCATATTTGCCCAAAGATATCTGCACTTCAGTCAAGCCAGACCACCACCCCAAGAGGCCAGGTCTTTCCTGGCATCGTCCCAAATTGTCTTAGGCTGGATGACTGCTTTACCTTGACTTTTAATTATTTCTGCCATTCTAAAATTTACTTTGAGGCATTATTTTAAGTTACTTGTAGGGGAATTTGGGAGAGAAAGGTAGTTTTCTGCCTTATTGCATTGTCTTGCCACAATTCCCTTCATTAAATTATCAGTTGACTAAAACAATGAAAATGACAAATGTTAGAAGTATTTAAAAAAAACAAACAGGCACATCAATCCATGGTTGATGGAGCTGTGAATTAGCACAACCTTTCTCAAAAACAAATTTAGCACCACATATAAAACGTTACCAAACTATGCATACCTTTTGATCTGGTAATACCACTAATATATCTATACTCTAAAAATATAAGAAAATTTTTAAAAGAGAGAAAGGTCCTATACAAGCAAAAAGATTTAACCAACTCTTTTATTGTGACAAAGAATTGAAAACTAAACAGGTGATCATGCATTGGGAAATAAGTGAACAAATTATTGTATATGAACATAATAGAGTACTATCACTTGAAAAAAAACAAAAGGGATGATTTCAGAGAAGTCTGGGAAGACTTGTATGAATTGATGCAGTAAAGCAAGTAGGGCCTGCTTCCTTAACAGGTCTGTTAACAGTGAGACAGCCCTTTAAATACTGGCAGAGAGCTTCTTTTTTTCCAAATTAAAAATCTCAGCTGATCTTAATACGATATGAAATCAAGGTCCTTTACTATTCTAGGACCCTATACCAGACAGTCTCCCATAGTACAATGCAAATAAAGTACATAAGATAAGCACAAGTAGCAACTTCCACCTAAAATTTAGACAATGAACCACTGTTGATGTAGAAACAACCAATAGACACATCATTGCTATATGTGGAGCTTCAACTAGACAAAGAAGGAAAAGAAACTGAAGAAATGGAATAACATTAAAAAAGTGTACAATTCTAACCAGAAAAATAAATATCTAAGTGATTTTTTCTTTCACTTATGTACTGTTAAGAAAAATGCTTACCAAAAAAAATCATCCTTACACAAAAGTAGAGAGTGTTGAATAGAGTGTATCGTAACTGAATTTTCTTCCTTTTATCTATTAAGATGGTTTTTCTAGTTTTGAAAGCAGCACTTCCAAGGGAAATTCAATTAGCATTTTAAACAGTTCTATTTCCTCTATTCATTTTACTTCTACTAGAAAAATTTACTCTTCCTATCATTTGTTCCTACTATCAACTATCTCTTCAGAATTCACTCCTTCTAACACCAATAATACAAAAATTATCATCTTGCCTCTATTTCACACTGAATTACTTAAAACTTTAACAAGTATATAGCATGGAGGACACTTGAGATCTTACATTAGAGTAGTTGCAATGGCAGATTTTGCCATGGTGGGCAGTCTTTGTAAATGGTCCATCATTTTTTGTTTTGCCATCATTTAAGCTAATTTTTAAAATTCATTTAATACAGTGCTGACACATAGCTCTTAATATATACTTGTTTCTTCCCCCTCTTTCACCAAGGTACTCCATAAAAACAAAATAATCAATTGTATGTATTGAATAAAATACAAATTAAATTGTATTTAATTGGAAACAATTAAACTGGATACAATTATAAATAGTGTATACATCTTTAGAAAACCATTTATTTCTGATATCTCTAATAGGAAGAACATTTTCCTACTCAATTTTGGTAGGAAACTGTCCTATCAGGTTCAGTTTCTGCCATTAACTTTCTTTGTGATCTTGAACTGAGTTATAACTAGGGTGAATCAACAAGTAGGGCTCCACCCTAAGGTGCCAAATTTGGCATTTACTGAATTAGGAAGAGCTTACATTTGCAGTATTTCTATATCATAAATATCTAAACCTTAACACCAAATTAGTGAAAAAATTTAGATAAAACACAAAGCTACCAAATGGCAGCTAGAGTAAGATCTCCATTTCCCTGCCTTAATTCACCCAGATACCTCCTTAGTAACAGTGCTCTTTGTGCCATTTGCTCTGGGCGAGATTAAAAATATCAAGCCCAGGAATAAAATTTCTTACTTATGGCTCTTACCATAGTTAAATTATATCATGATTCCGGGCTTCAATCTCCTTAACTGTCACATGAAAGAGCTGAATCTTTTCTGGCTCTGATACCCTGCGAGCTTAAGACTGGTAGTCATAATGAATCAGAAGTATTTCATCTACTAAACACCAAAGTCACATAAGTAATCTAGGTAAATTCTTAGTTAAACTTTTGAACTCTAGACCAATGTTTTCATCAGTGTGGAGAGCTCCCTGATATGAAAATTCCCATCAGATCATCAGTTTATCTGTAACATAGGTTAAGACAGTAGGATATAACTTACTAAAACATATTCAAATCAATGATTTATTGTTTAAAATATGATCTATACTGAAGATGATGAAATGTGATACAATGGAATGAACATTTATTCTGGAGTCAGAGGACCTAGGATCAAAAAACTCTCTTTTCATGCTTCTCATGTGACCTTGGGCAAATCACAACCTACTGGAGTATTAGTATTCTCAGATGTAAAGTAATGAGGTTTAGCTAAATGGCACCTGAAGTCCTTTCTAAATCTATGGGTTTGTTTTTATTTATTTATTTATTTTTACCAAATATTCACACACCTGATACCTTATACCACTTACTGGATACACACAGATCTAATGAAGAATTAAAATAACGGTAATAATAATAAACATCCACTCTCATTTACATAACACTTTAAAGTTTGCAAAGTGCTTTACATATTGTACATTATTTCATTGGAGCCTTGCAACAATCTTATGAGGCTATCAAGTAATATTCTCATTTTATAGATGAGAATATTGTGATGCAGAGTTACTTCTCCATGATCACACAGCTAGTAAGATACAAAAGTAATATTCTTTGGAGAAAGTAAAATCAGTATCAGTGACTTTTTTTTTCATTTTTTAAGTATTATTTGTAAGAGTTCAAAGATCATTGCTAATAGTGTGCTTTTTGTTTTAAGAAGTTTTACTTATGACTATAAGTCACATTTTCCCACTTTCTTGTCACTTCATTTGTACTTCAGAATATTTCTGATTTTTCTGTCATCACTGTGTTCCAAAATAATATTAAGATATAAGCACAATTTAAATTACTATAGAGTCCTCATACATTCAGACTAAGGATGAGTAGCTACACTTGTAATGTCAATGAGTAGAATGTCAGCTTTCAGTTATAACAATATGTTGTAAATATGGAACTGAATATTTTTGAACATTTAATTGCCATAATAAACTTCTGCTTATAAAACTTAAAAAAAAAAGACCCAGCTGTGTAAGAGGCATTTTTAATAACCACAAGCACAATCCTTCTTCCCAGGAGACTATAGACTTGTGGTCAACACCATCTCTTTCATTAGTCTTCTTGCCTTCTCGTCTATTTCCAGCCAAAATGGGGAATGAAGCCTCTCTTTCTTCCCTCATTATAAAAAGTGCTTCTATGAATGTTAAACACAGCCCACTTCAGCAATTGCACAACTTCCAAGCTTTAAGTAATTTCTGCTTTTCTTAAAAGAGCAATGTAATTGCCCTAACTTGGCAATCCGATAGAGAAACACGCCCCAAAACTCTGAGAATCACCTCTTTTTTGTCTCATCGCACTTGGCTCACTTTCAAACCTAACCAGAGAAGTCTCACAATATGTTCTCTCTCTCTATACTTAAATACTACAGAGGTTTTTGACTTTTTTTAAGTGATTCCAGTCCTGAGAAAAGTGAGGGAAATTCTTGCAAATGGTGTTTTGCTTGGGTTATTTGTTTGAATTTGAACTATGATTTTAGGGAACTCCCAAAAAGGGAACTCCCTCTACCTATTAAGATCAAGACATATTCTGCAATTTTTCATTTCAGAGAGTTTCCCAGAACACTGAGATGTTAAGCAACTTGTTTAGGGACAAAAGCTAAATATGTGTCAAAGGTAGAACTTGTAAACGGGTCCAGCTGTCTATCTAAAAACAATATAGCCACACAAGAAAGACAATACATAGGTACCCAGGAGACAGCATAGGATATTAGAAAGAATATTTGAATTTGGAATCAAAGGATCTCACTCCAGTTCTAATACTAACTACCCATGTAAACTTGAATAAGTCCCTTCCTTTCTTTCAGCCTCAGTTTCCTCTTGTACAACATAATGAATGTGGACTAAATGTTCTCTAAGATCATCTAAAATCATGTGAATTAACTGAAAGTCTTCCATGGTACCTCACTTTAAGGAGAGAAATGTGATGTCAGAGACTTACAGCAATACAAACAAAATGAAGTAATAAATTCATGGAAGTCAACAAAAATTACTTCCTTTTGTTCTACGTTGCCTTCCACCACCCTTTGTGAGTGGTAGGAGACAGAATAAGGAAGGCATATGACTGGAATGCTCCAACAGATACAGTGTGGGAAGAAAAAGACTCCATTTCCCCAAATGCTCCACCCAGAGGTACAAACGTGAAAGGCATCCCCGGGAGGAAAAGAAACTCATGAAGGATAGAGAAAAGGCATTCTCACAATGGTAGCAATAAAAAGAAACCATCAATTGGCTACAGCAGGTAGAAGGTGCATATACAGAGGGAGTCTGAGGCAAAATCCTAAGGTACAGTATCATACTGAAAGAATATAAGCCTGGAACTTCAGATCAGGGGATAGCAGCATTGGTAGAACTATATACCTAAAGAAGCAGGAACAATGGTAGCAAAAGCCCCTGCACTTAATTATACTGCCCCTGGGACTCAAACAGTATCCTATCTGTTGCAAACTACTTTTTATATATTTGTGCTATATATACTCATATATGTATTCATTGTTTTCATTGTTAAACTATAAGCCCCTTGAGAGTAGGCATTGTTTCTTTCTCTTTTATCTTTAGTACCCAGCAAAATGCCTGGGACAGAATAGATTTTAATAAATGCTTGCTGGATAATTAGTTGAGAAGGTACCCAGTATCCTGGGACTTGCTGTATACATTTCCAATTGCTTTATTGAGTTTCAGAAGAAATAAGATTGAACCATTCTGGATAAAGAGAGGCATCTGATCAGTCAACAGGCATTTATTAATCACACGCTACGTGCCAGATATTATGCTAGGAGATGGGTAAAGCTGCCTAGAGATATCTCCCATTGCTTCTATAAAAGAACTGTGATAGTAGCCCTTCCTATGTTCATTACAATTCCGAATGCTGATAGGAAGATTCAAGTTGTTGGCTGAAGTGGAGTACAATACTTAGAATAGTTCTAAGAAAGAGTTTAAGTAAATTAAATTATGATATTCCCAGAGAAAGGACTTAGGTGCAAGCATGAGCTATAGAAAATATATTTAATTACTCAATATATTCCAAGACTGAATCTAGGTTTAAGTAAGTCCAGAGTTTCAGGTCCAGATGCCAGCTCACAGCAGCAGTCCCTCTGAACAGACTCAATTCTTACAAAATCACTGCAGCAAAATTCAACAGATCAAGGCAAAGTAATAGCAGGAAACATAGGATAATAAATTGTTTTCAATTCTCAAAGGCATGAGGTATGTTAAGAATAGTGTTATATATTTGGAATCATAGGATCGCAGATTTGGAACTAAAAAGAACCTTACCACTTATCTAATCCAACTTTTTGTTCTACACATGAGGACACTGAGGCCCAGGGACATGTCATAACTTTCTTGAGGTCACAGAAGTATCAGTTAAAAAGGTTTAATTAAGGACTTATTATTTTCCAAAGGTTGTATCAGGCACCCAGAATACAAAGGCAAAAATAAAACAATCCCTGAAGAAAGGGAGCTTATATCCTGTCAGGGAAGAGAACATATACACATATAATTACATAAAAATAAATACTAGGTATAGAGGGCTGGGGAGGAAGAGGAATAAGCAGATCTGAGATTCACAATCAAGTCCTCTGACCCCAAATCCAAAGCTCTTTCTACTTTGCAGTTGTTCAGTCACTTCAGTCATGTCCAACGTTTTGTGATCCATTTAGGGTTTTCTTGGCAAAGATACTAGAGTGCTTTGCCGTTCCCTTCTCCAGTACTCTTTCTCCTAGCCCCAAGTTAGTAAGAACTCAGGTTCTGACAAAATTCAGGATTTTAAAATGTCAGAGAAAAATGTAGGAATGCAAGAGAACAAGGTTCTCCCTTTAGTACCCAAATGGAACTGTGATCTCGGTGATTCAGGAGTTGCTTCTGGTAATACAGGTATCAATCCATCCAGGTCTACCCATTTTGTGTGATTATAACCAATAATTACCAAAAGGATTCACTTATTTTTCTGGGAACCTTCCTTAATTTCTCCAGTGGAACATTCTGACTACACACATCACCCTCACAACCTAACTCCTGCTCTTGCCACATTACCAGTCCATCTATGATGCCCATGTGGGATGTCAGTAAACAACGGAACAGTTGGCCACAAAATATGAGTCTCTAGTACCTAAGTCTCTAAGCAAGACAACTTTGAAGAGAGCAGGAGTCACAATACCAGGGACATCAACAAAGCCATAGTGCCCACCTCCCTCTATTATCTCCCTTCCTTAGCTCAGAGCTGACTGATGCCAAAAATTGCCCTCTGAGCTTCTTCCCATTAGCCTGAATTTCTGCTTCTAATTAAATGAAAAGATAAAGAAGGGATCAGAAGGAAGAAAATACCTTCTCCAAATTATTGTCAGTGGGACACCAGCTGTGTGAACATGGGCAAGTCATTTCACCTAAGTGTTTGTTTCTTTCTCTATAGAACGGAAATTATAGTATTTGCTATCCTACCTATCCCATCACAGTGTTGTGGGCAAAGCACTGTGTCAATATTAATTCTTCACATTTATATAAAAGTGTTCTATCAGTGAATAGAATGGCTGTCCCACATTCCCAGAATATACTCCCTGACTTGGTCTCATAAAATCCCTTCTACCTTTCAGACAGAGCACAGACACCATTTGCATGAAGCCTTTCTTGATTCACCCAGACAGCTAACCCTCTTTCTCCAAAACCACTTATTCACTTTATATTTATGCTCTACATACTTTTCCTATATATTTGTCTCCCCATCTAGAAAGTATGCTGCTTTCTAGGAGAGATTGTTCCAATCTTTGTACTCTTTATCTCTAGCACCTAATGTAGGGCACAGAGTAGATATTTAATGGATGCTTGTTCAGTGATTAATTCATAAGTATCAAAATTATTTGTACTATTTGTATATGTATTGTTTGTACTTATTTGTACTTCTTGGACAAATAGCAATGATGTTCATCATTTTGTGAAAGCCTGGTATAGAGTCTAGAGGGATGACTGCAGAATCAGGTGATAGATATACCTATTTCTGGCACATACAAGCTCTGTGACCCTGAGCAAGTCACGATTTCTGTGTCCCAAGCATGTGTACAAAGTGCAGTAATGGGGTCAATCTGCACTGGCAGTGAGAATTTCTTCAAAAAGAGTTCCCTATAATGATAAAATTTCAGGACTAAACCCCAGATAACAAAGATTTTTATTATTTTGTACTAACAGAGATTCTTCAGTTCATAATATTCAGCGTGTTTTTACGCTATCGTTTCCCATCATTGCAGATTTTATTTTTTTAGTTTATTCCACACAGACTAAGGGGCTTATGGAAAAGACTCCCTGGAAATTAATTTTGTTAGTAACAAGGATGGCTCAGATGCTAAAGAGAAGTTGAGTTCTTCTAGGACTAAAGCAGGAAATCACAAAATATTCAAGCTGACAGCAACCTTAAAAGGCTGTCTGTCTCCTGTCTAACTCACTGCCTTCATGATGACCACAACTTAAATCAAGCAGGACAAATAAAATTGCAATTCAAAAGACCCCCAGGGAAGGAATTCTATTCACTCCTGAAGTAGCCTATTTCTACAAATAAGAACTTTTTGCTGTGAGGAAAATCCTGGGTCTCTTTTCTTGGTATAGATGGTTAATACATCTAAGAACACATCATATATTTGAAAATAGCTATGTATACTTTGCCCTGAACGTAAGGCAGTAAATAATATGTTTATATCTGTGTATAATACCTTTTCATGTGAAATTATCTTTCTTCTTCCCCAGAGACAGTGTGACGTAGTAGAAAGAACTCTAGAATAAGAAGATGTGGAGAATGGATAGTATGTCTCTAAGTCCAAAAAGACGTGCATTTCATCCTAACTCAGACAACTAGTAGATGTGTGATCTTAAAGGGGTCTCAGCTTCTCATAGCCTCAGAATTGTCATCTGTAAAATGAAATAACATTAGCACTTCAAAGGATAGTTGTAAAGTTCAAGTAAAATACATTTGTAAAGTGCTTTTTTAACCTTAGAGCACTACATAAATATTAGTTGTCATTATTTTCTAAGTCTCCCACCTGGGTTTCAGTACCCTTATATATAAACAAGGAGGTTGAACTTAAAGATCTCTAAAGGGACTTCAAATAATCAGTCCATATTGATTAAATGATCCAATCCTCCATGAACCTTTCCTTCTCTTAGCTGTCATGACAATATATTGTACTAGTTCCCTCAGTCTCTATCTACTCATTCTTCTGTTTCCTTAATTCAATCCGATCTAATACAATAAACATTTATTAAGTGCCTACAGTGTTACAGTCACTGTACTAAGCATGTGGGGATGCAATTTATAAAAAGAAAGAGGTTCCATGTCCTCAACAAGCTTACAATCTAAAGAGAAAAACAGCACACAAAAGGAGGCAGGAAAGAGGGTAGGAAAGAGGTACCAGTGGGTACCCAGCATGGGGGCATCATACCCTATAGAATTGAAACCATGTAGGGTAGCACATTCAAAGGGATAGGATCTGAAAGTCCAGTTTCTACACTCTACAAAAGAATGCATTGGAAACAGTTTGATACTCTACCCTCCTGTCTTCCAGATAGAAGAGGAGCCTGAGGGAGGTGGTCTTAAACAAGGCTTGAGTTAGTGGTAACAGAAGAAATGATGAGCTTATCCTGAGAGGGACATCTTGTTCTATGGAGTTGAAATCAGAAATATGCAAAGCAGAGTGACTCCTCTCCCTCCTCCTACCATCTAACTGTGAAATATTGAGCCTTTACTCTCATTTCCATACTATCTTCTCTAGGAATCTCATACATTCTCACAGCTTTAAACATCATCTCCATGTTGATGGCTCTCAAATCCTTACAACTCTTCCCTTTCTGCAGAACTCCACACCTGGAGATCAAACTGCTAGCTGAACAGATCCTCCTGCTCACAATATCCACCTTTCTCATCCTTCATCCTTTCTATCTCTCTGAATCTTTCTAATCCTTCATGGCCCAGAGAATATTTGACTTCCTCCACAAGACTTCATTGATCACCAGGCTACACAGAGATCTCTCTGTCCTCTAAATTGCCCCAACATTTATTATATCTATCAATCATTTACCCCTTAACACAAACCAGGAAATGGAACCCTTTGATGTGCATATGTCTTATCTGTGCAACTCTGTTTTAGCTCCTGAAAAGTCTTCTATTGATCCCTAGTATGGGAGATACAAAATGTTGAGTACATAGTAGGAGATCAAATACACTTGGACTCATAGATTTAGAGTTGGAAGGGGTCATTGAGGTCATTTAAACCAACTCACTCATTTTATAGAGGAGGAATCTGAGACCCCAAAATGATAAGTGATTTGTCCAAGTGAATAGGTAAAACAGGATTAAATCCAATAACTCCCACTTTTAAATCCATGGTTCTCCATTCTACAATTTACAGAGACCCTGGAAAGAGAAGTGACATCAAAGCAAATCAGAGGCAGAAACAGGCCAAAACTCAGCTTTTCTGGGCTATTTAAATCATATCATACTACCTCCCTTATCAGTTGATTAGTCAAATCATCAAATGAGAGAGTATTTTAAAGTTAACTTTGCAGATGGGAATAATCAGTGCTGGAAGTTAAGAAAACACTCTTGCACTGATGGTGGAACTGTGAAATTGATCGAAACATTCTGGAAAGCAATATGGAATAATACAAAGAAAAAAATATGCCAGTACCCTTTAACCCAAAGATTCCACTGCCAGGTATATATCCCTAAGACAAAAACAGAAAGAAAAATCCTACATAGACCAAAATATTGATATCAACACTTTTTTATGTTAGCAATGGAAACAAGCCAATCATTTAGGAAACAGCAAAACAGAATATTATTCTACCACAAGAAATGCTAACTATGAAAAATTCAGAGAAAATGGGGAAGTATATGTATATATACATATATGTGTAAATATACACAATCATGATAATTATATGCCTCAGGCAACTCACTTTCTGCTTGTTCAGTGAGTCAGCATGGGTATTGCTTCCCCAGTCTGGTACTTCTTTCAGTTTCCCTTTGCACCCCCATTCCCATTTTAGAGAGGAAATTTTCAAAACTGTTATTCCTGAGTAATAGCACTGCAGAAAAAGCTGTCCTTCCCTAACTCTGATGGGTTTATTATGCATTGCAGGACAAGAGGACAGGTTTACTGTACATTGTCTGTTTAAAAAAGAGAGCTGATCAATAAAGAAGCAATCATCCTGTCTGCCTACAAAAGTGTAGGGTCCCAGGGATAGGAGGAAACCATGCAGTGCTTAAGGAGTGAGACTGGGCTGCGATAAAGAGCTATTGTCTGCTGTACTTAAGGCTATGTTCTTCAAAAAAAAAAAAAAAAAGGTTTTTTTCCTGTGAGTGGTTTGGGGGGGGGGGGGAGGGTAAAGGCATCTAAATTTAAGAGAAGATCAAAAAGGAACTTAAGAACAACACAGCTGTTGTGTTACTGCTATGTTCTGTTGTTACGTATGGTTCTTGAATCTTATTTATTATTGGATTTTTTTTAAATTTTTGGTATTAAGTATAGACCTAATCTTCACTTTAAGGATATTGTGCTGCTGAATAACAGGTACTATAGTTTATAAAAGAAGCAATGTGGTAGAATGGATAAAAAGCCAGACAGGGAGTCAGGGATACCAGGGTTCAAATCCAGGCTCAGATTAATAACCATGAGGCTATGGGCAAGACATTTAATTTGTCTAAGCCTCAGTTTCCTCATCTGTAAAATAGCACCTATCCAAAAGAATTGTTATGAGGAGCAAGTGAGATGATTTTTGTAAAGCACTAAATATACACACATGCACAGATACTGAATTTAAGAATTAACAGGGAGACATATTGAGAATATTATGTGTTATCTTCATATATGCATGTATATAAATGAATGAGAACTTTCATTATTATACTTTTCCCAGTTAATCCCTAAATCTAGTATAAATGCTAAGTACTGAATAAAAGCTACTAGTAATAAATGAAGACTTGTGTTTGCTGTCTTAATCAAAGATCAGTGAAGCAAAGTCATTTCCCTGCTATCTGAGGAAATATCTTAATTAGAAAGACAAACAAGAAGAAGGCATAAAATTATTATGAAAACCACAGATAATCATTGTCTATTGTCACTGAATTTTTTTTCACCAAACAGCACTAAATACTTTAGATTTTGCCCAGCCCTATTAGATATGGGAGACCTTGGGAGACTTCTCATTTCACAAGGATCAAACATGAAAGACAGAAGAGACAAACTTTCTTGAAGTTTCTGGGGAAAAAAACAAACTACTGGCTTCTGAGCTAGCTCACTATGGAGATAAATGGTCCAAGCAGAGGTGTGTTCAAATCCTACCTTAATGCTTAAAAAAATCACTTAATCATTCCTCAACTTCAGGTTCCTTGTCTATAAACAGAAAACCCAGGTTTTTAATTTAAAATATTTATATTTTATGGTAAAATTTTAATACAGGGCCCTTAGTTCAATAAATGCAGAAAAAGCAAAGGATAATTTCATTTGGAATTCCTGGTATGGAAAGTCCTTCCACCAATACAATTCATCCATCCATGACCAAGTAGGTGATAAGTTGCCTCAGGCACATAAAAATGGACATATCCAAGGTCACATGGGTAACAGATGTCAGAAATGGTACTTGAATTCAGATTTTCCTGACTGTGATACCATTATTGTATCTCCTGCTACTCCTATGTTACAATGATACTGCAAAACAAAATGCAAATAATAAAATAACAAAATGAGATACTATAAAATCAGTACTTTGGCTATGATTGACATTTTGAATGTTCAAATCCAGCCTCAGATATTCACTAGCTGTGTCATCCTGGGTAATGACAGACTCCTTTTGCCTCGATTTTTTCACGTGTAAAATGGGAATAATACTTGCAACCACTTCACAGTGTTGTTGTGGTTATTATATAAGATAATAATTGTAAAGGCCCAGACCTAGCACTTAGTAGATGCTTAATTAATGTTTGTATCTTTGCTTCCTTCCTATTTGCCCAAACTTGCATAGGCATATGTAGTTAATTGAAACAAGGTCCTCTAACTTCCAATCCAGTGGTGTTTCCCTTGCCCTATAAATACTTAAATCACCATTGATCAACTGGCACATCAGTTTGAATGGATTCAAACATAATTTACCAGTTTGTCAGTTTTAAAAAGCAGATTTTATTTTAAACAGGAACAATTTTTATCAGAGGAAAAAATGATTCCTACTTTGATAGGATTGTTCAGAAATGTTAGAAGAAAATAACACTTTTAGAGAAATAAACAGAAATGTCTTATCTTTCTCCCACTCCCTAACCCCTGCCACCATCCAACATGCTTCCAAAGAGAAAGTATAAGAGAATACATTATCAAAATTCATTGAGCTATAACATCCTAAAAATCTCTAAAATATGCTCTATAGGAATTTGGGGGGCAGGGAAGCCATCCCTAGGTAGTAAAAATAATAAAAATCCAAACTGATAGAAGAAAATATGTGGAATAAGACATTCAGAAGAAAAAGACTATACGTGTATTCTGAAGAAGTTTAGTCAATTCCAGGTTTAAGAGAAGAGTATTTCATTTGTGGAAGATTTTCCTGCTGTTTAAAAAATATTTGTAAATATATCTCACGAATTTCTGTATCCAAAAAACATAGTACCTATTGGCCCATGTTTCAGTCTCTGAAATAGACAAATCTAGCTCAATGGGACCTGTGAGAGCTTGAGTGCTCCTGACCTAGGGGGAAACCAAAGCCACTTCCACAAAAGAAAAAGGTATCAGGAAAAAAAAAATGTTCTAAACAAGAGTACAACAAAAACAACGTTTTCAAAAAAGATCCCTGTTGGAGGAGTTGGGGGTGGGGTGGGGGGAAGGTAAAAAATAACACAAATGTGGAAAGGTAGCTTCCAGTACCCCACATAGACCATCTGTGGCCAAATTTTGTAGTTTCTTCCTCCACAACATCTCTCCCACCTGTCTCTTTACTCACATGACTATCACTCTGGTCAAGGTTCTCAATATCTTTCATATGGACTGTTGCATATCCTCCTAATTGATCTCCCCACCTTTTCTCTCCCTTTTCCAATTTGTTCTCCACCCAGCTGCCAAAGTGATTTTCCTAAAGTATGGATGGGTCTGATCATTTCACTCAATAAAACTTCAATGACTCCCTATTATTTCTTTGATTAAATATATCTATTTTCAACATTCAAAATCTTTCACAATCTGATTCCCACCTACAGTTCCAACCTCATTATATATGCCTAACCTTCCTACATCCTGTGGTCTAGCCAAACAGAGCTTGTTCCTGTTAAGACATGCAATCCTCCACACATCCCCCCCCCATCTTCAAAACTTTTGTACTTGTAATAATGGTATTTATTTTGTACATGTTGTCACCCCTGTTAGAATGCAATCTCCTTGAGGGCAAGAATTATTTCTTTTTTTTTCTTTTAGTGCCTAGTACAATATTTGAAGCCTAGAAGGAGCCTGATAAATTCTTACTGATTACTTCTGTGACACTAAATCAGGATGCTTCATTTTAACTAAGAAAACTTTCTTCCTAGTACAAAAATTAGTCCTTTAGGAAGCCTAGAAATTCTTCAAAGATGGGTTACCAATAGATCTGAGCTTCCTATATTTCAACTTACACACATCAAATCCCTGATCTACTCATTTTATACCTGTGTCAACTGGGCCAAGCCATTTAACTTCTTTGAGCCTCAGTTTCCTCATCTGTAAAATGAGACCAGATGTAAAATGGGCTATATGACCTCTGAGATACCCTCCAGTTCTAGATTCTATGATGCTATGAATTCCATTCCACAGCTATTTTTCACCATACATGGTAAGTATGGGGATATCAACCAGGGAATCTGGTTGCTCAGCACAAAGTCAAAGTTGCAATCTGAAAAAAGAAAAAACACCTCAGAATCTATGTCCTACTACATCCTCTTCTTCAGATAAAAAGCAGTCCATTTTTTATTTCCATCTTGCAAATTGAAGATAATTCTGTTTCTTTCAGTACTGACAAATCAGTCAGGAAAGGTGGTAAATGTTAGCTTCTAAATCATCTATTTAAACTTACTTTAGAGCCATTTGTTTCTTGCAAAGCTCTGAAACCACTTTATCTAGAATGGTACTGATAACAATTAAAGTCTCTCAGCCTTAACCTGAGCTTGGATTAAAGCCAATTACAAGAAGCATTACAAGAAGGTGAATGTATTCTCCAAGGATAAGAACATTACAAGAACTGCACAATATACACCTATATAAATATTCTAATCATGTCATTATTAATCCTGATTCATAGCTAAAATATAAACAATTAAAAGGATATCTTTCTAATTCACTTCATGTGTAAGAGTTGATTAAACTCATGCTGGTGGAAGAGTCTATGGGGGAAGAGGGAGAGGGAAAATTAGAGTCAAACATCCACATCTTTTATTCAGTACTAGTAGAATGTAAATGTAAATGGATCAGGAAGAATTTCCTTTTGTATTTGTTCCCCAAGGGCCTCGGACATAGTTGCTTAATAGTAAAGTTTTGTCAAATTTAATTGAATTGCCTACTATGCACAAAGTCTTGTGTTAGGCGCTGGAAAAGATACAAAATTTAGACAAGATAATCTATATTCATGGAGCTCACAGGCTAATAATAACCCATATTTGCATAGCATTCTTGAGGTTTATGAAGTGTTTTCTCACAACTCTACAAAGTAAGTAATTCAGATAACTTGCCCCTGTTTTACTAATAAGAAAACTGAAGGTCTAAAAGATTAAATGAGTTACACATGATTTTAAAGTTGGTAAATGTCAAGGGTAAGATTCAAACTGTTGTCGCCAAAGCACAATACCAGCTGTTTCAAATATATAGAAATAGGCTCACTATACTCTATATAAGAATCATTGTGGATTACATATTGTCTTAGAAAATCAATTTTACCATTACTTATGTTCTATTGTATTTTTATTTTATTAAATATGTTCCAATTACATTTTAATTTGGTTCAACAGCATTTGGGAGTGTTGTCCCCATTGCTGAGTAATGCATTTTAACATCCTTGCAATAGATCACACTGCTTCTGTAGGGAATCATGGAAATTTTCCCCTAAGTACTGCTTTGCCTGCATCCCAAAGATTTCAGAATGCATCATGGTCATGTGAAATTTTGTTTCTGTGATTTGTTCCTGAAAACATTAAGATTTAGTATTGTTATTTGATCTCCAATTATTTTTCAATCCTTTTTCTAGAGTGCCTTTGTAAACATAATTTTGTTATGTTACTGTTAGCAAAGTATATACTGAATATTTCTCCTTTTCTGTATTTGTTTGTGTGGTTCCTATGCCATAACACATGATTAGGTTTTTTTTTGTTTTTTACAAAAGTGCCATACTGAGAATATGTATATTCTTTTCTATTCCCATTCAATAGTTAACTTCTTTCATGATTGGTGGTTGGTGGTTCTGGATGTTGGATCTGTCTTCATTTGATAGGCCCCTGATATGTCCTATTAGTCTTTTAATCTATTTGTCCCTGTAAATTGTTTAACTTTTCTTTATGGATTGAGTTGCTATATCAGTTGGTCCTTATAGATTAAGAATTGATGATATTAATTCATTATAGTGTCATTTTTAATTTGTTTTTAATTTTATTTTTAATTAATGGAATGAAACAAGCATTTCCATGATGTAGCACAAGTACAAAAAAAGATTGTACATGAAACTGCAAATTTTACTATGCACAACTTGCTATTCCTTTCAAATATACAACAAAATTGTCATGTAATTTTTTTAAAGAAAAATTTTTTCCCTCCCCTGCCAAGATGATTACCATTAGACACAAATTGTTACAACATGTAAAATTACTTACATAGTTCTTTAATCAGTTCTTTCTCTGGGTGCAAATAACATCTTTCTTCATATGTCCTTTATACTTAATGTGAGTATTTTTAGTAGACAAAATAATTTATTTGCTTTAACTTGTTTTCAAAACAATATTGCTGATGCTGTGTACAATGTTCTCTTATTATGCCCTATACTCTTTGGGGCATAATTCCAGATTGTTCTCCAAAATGGTTGGATCATTTTACAATTCCACAAACAATTAATTAACGTTCCAATTTTTCCACATCCCCTCCAACATTAGTCATTTTCCCCTTCTATCATTTTAGGAGTCTGGTAGGTGTTAAATGATATCTCAGATGTCTTCAAGCATAACTTGGTTTTCTGATTTATGTCTTTTAACCAAGCCTATTTTTAACTTTTGCCATGTGTGAGATCATGACAGACTTTTCCTGAAGAATTTATTCCATCCCCTTAACTGTTTCAAGTATGTTCCTTACAATCAACATGTTGGTGGATTGTTCTTTCTATTATAGTTTTTCCTCTAATTGTTCACCACCATACCCAAGGACTTGACTACCTCCCTATACTACTTTTATTTCTTTCAATCTGTCCCTCTTCTCTTCACCCAGACCCAAGTCAAAGTTTATTGCCCTTTCTTTCTTTCCTTTAAATTCCTCTTCATAATCTACCCTCCAAAATTGAACTTTGTCTATGATTAAGCCCTCCCTGAATCTATTCGTTATCCTATCTCCTGGTTGGTTCCTATTTTTCTATTGAAATTAATATATTCCCACACCAAGCTTTTTGTGTGTTTGCATATGCATCCATGTATGTACATGTGTGTATAGGTATTCGAATCTCCTTGGGGGCAGGAGGTGGTTCAGATGAAGTGAAATTCAAGTGATGTCCACTACTCCTAAGCCTTCCTTAATATTTTAATCTTCATTTTCTATACCTCAATTAGGAGATACTGAGCTCTACCCTTCTTTCCCTAGAGTGTTTCCTTTGCTTCCTTCTCATGAGATCATCAAATCCCAACAACCAATGAGTAGTACCCTCTGTTTTACTTAATTCCTTCTAGGATTTTGAATAACATTAGGGTTATATATATATATATATATATATATATATATATATATATATATATATATATATATATATATATAAAACCCTTCTCCTCTCCCCTTAGAATATAAACATTTTATTCTTGTGTAGTTCCTTTCAATTACCCAAATGTATTTTTTATATTGCTCTTGACTAGTGTATTTACTTCTAAACTTTTACTTAGCTCTTGTCTTTTTGGCAGGAATCTTTGGAAGTTTTCTTTTTTATTAAAGGTCTGTTTCCTCAGGAAGATGGTTTTCAGTTTTGCCAGGTAAATAATTCTTCATTTTAAAGCTCTATCTTTGGATGTTTGAAACATTATAGGTCAAGTTCTACTATCTTTGATAGTGGGTAGCTCCCCACTCTCATGTAATTTTGATTGTGGTTCCTTGATAGTTGAGTTCTTTCTTTGTGATTCTTGCAATATTTTTTTTCCTTTGATCTAGAAGCTGTAGGATTTGGCTATGATGTTCCCAGAAGTTTTCATTTGACTATTTTCTCTTTGTCTTCTGATATCTTTAAATATGGGATCCAGGCTTTTTGTTTGGTTGTTGCTGTTGTTTTGGCCATTGAGTCATTGATTTAAATGTCAACTTTCACGCAAGATACAGAATAAGAATACAAGAATAACTACAAAAATTTTTCCACTGTTGTACCAAAATTTTACCAGGAAAAAACACTGATATGCTGCCCTGGAAATTTCTTAAAAATTAGCTTTATATAATCAACTATTATATTACAAAGAAATCTGTTAACTGGAATAAAATTCCATGAATAAGAAGGAGAATCATTGAATGTTGGGGCTATAAGAGAACTTACAGATCATCTATATGAAGCCTTCATATTACATATGAGTAAATTGAGTCACAGAGAGAGAGTGAATAGAGTGAATTATCTGAAGTCATAGGATCACAGTTCATGGATTTAGAGCAAGTACAGAACTGAGCATCCATCAAGTACAATACTACTCTTCCTCTTCCATCCTCCCCCACACTCACCCCATTTTGAAGACAATGTTATTGAGACACAGAGAAGCTAAATGACCTACCCAGGGTAATATATCTACTAAGAATTCAAGGTCAGACTGGAATCTGGATCTTTCTGCCTGCAAGTTCAGGGTTATATCCATTAAGTACACTTCGTCTTATACAATTAGTTAATGGTAGAGCCAAGAGACCTAGGTCTCTAAACTCCAAGTCCATGACTCCTTACAATTTTCCATTATCTGGTTTTAATTTTTTTAATGCCATAGTGATCTATAAGCTCTCTTTCTCCAATTTGCTTTTGGGGTTCACATCAAAACTAGAAATGACCTTAGAGATTATTTAACCCAAAGATTATTAAGGTAAGGTCTACAGATTTCCCACAGTGATTCATGGATAGATTGCAGGAGGCCTATAAATATTAATGGGAAAATAACTACATCTTTATTTTCACTAACTCTAATTGAAATTTAGCATTTCCTTTAATTATGACTAAAAAAATTATCCTGAGGAATTCATAGGCTTTACCAGCCTGCCAAAGGGGTCTATAACATAAAAAAGTTTAAGAATCCATGATCCAGTCAACTCCATTTTACAAATCAGGAAAAAGACTAATTAAAAAAAAAAGTCTCTTCCTGGCTCTCATTCTACTCCTGTTTTCCTATTTCCACCTGCATGGTTACCTCCAAACACAGAATTCCTATGCTTCAATTTCTCAAAGGATATGGGTACCCCTCACTAATGAGCAAAAGTCATCCATTTATTTTCATCCTCTACAATTTTTATCCACCCATGTTCTCACATAAATCCTCCATAAAGGCTCACTCAATAAACAGAAGATCATTGTTAAAAGACTTTCTTCTAGATTATTTACATTATATGATAGCAATGAAAAGCTCAGGATATATACATGTAACATATAGAATAAAGATATATACACACACTTGTACATGTGTACCCAGATATACACATATACACGTGCATTTATATACATATACATAAATACATGTATATATGACTTTAAATATCTTTGTGTGCATATAAATTCGTGTATATAAGTGCATGCATCTATGTGTACATGTATATATATGTATATATGTCTGTGTATATATATGTATGAAAAGCTCTTTCAGTATTTCTATAAAAAAAAAGTTCTTTGTTACTAATGACGTTGAAACTACCACATTTGTACTCATCACATGATTCCCCAATTTGTTAAATGAGGAAGTGGAAATGGCACTAAGAAGGCAAATTCAGGAAGGAGGAGCTGAGCCAGACGAAATATACAAAAAGGAAATTAATGCAGGAAGCAAAACAATTCTGAGGACTTTGAAGGATTGATCCTTTACAGAAATATTGAAGAGGGGAAGATGCTCGATAGTTTTTTAAAACAGATTAATGAAATACAAGCAAGACTGTCCTCCCTTCACATCTTTAAAAAATATCAGAATGATCTACACATAAATATAAATCTACACATTAATAGGAATATAAAAATAATATCCCTGATGAAAAATATGAGAAGGGAACAGACATGCTTTTGAGAAGGCAGCAGATCACAATTACATCATTGTCTGAAAAATGAGAACTCCTAAATAGAATAAAACAGTGATGTCAAATTCAAATAGAAATGAGGTCACTAACCTCTATGTAAGAATTCCTGGTCCCATATATTGACTTAAATAAATTATATACTGACATCATCTATATTCTATTGTATTTTTATATGGAATATGACTTAATTACCTTTTTATCTGGTTTAGGCCACATTTGGAAGTATTGGGCAGTGGTAGGGTCCCTATGTGTCTGACACGCCACAAATAAAACAATTTAAGTGGAAATGGCACCATACAGGCAATCATGTCAAGCCCACTATTATTTATGCTATTTTTAATTTAAAATTTCCAAACTTCATCCACTCTCCCAGCATTGATGCTTCTTCATCCTTCCTAATAGCTAACAACAAAAAAGGAAAGAAATCTGTAACTGAGGAGAAAAGACTTTACATAAAGATTATTCCTCATTCATCAAATATTGATTCAAGACATACTATAAGACACTGTGCTAGGCACACTTGGATTCTTCCCTCAGGAAATTTATAGCTCAGTAGTCTATGACTGGCTTATTTAATTTAATAATGCAAGAAACTAAAATGAGGAAACAGCTGGGATAAAAGATGAGCTTTGGGGAATGTGAAAGTTAAAGAAAATTTAATGACTCCAAGAGTTTGAAAGTCATAAATAAAAACCAAATGGTCCCTTTTTCTTACAGCATAAATAATAGGGACGGTTTTTTTTTAAAAAGGTGGAGTCATTAAAATTACAGGGCTAGTTGGCACATAGCTCTTATTGCAGTATCTTTTCTTATATAATCTGTATCTCCGAGGCAACACAGATACATCTATTTTTCACTGTTATCTAGAAGAAAGTGGATTTTCTTTTGCAAAGCAAATTAGATTTTTAACATTCAAGACTATAATGGCTTGACCCCAAGTTAGTGCTTATACTCTTTTCAATACTTTCTTTGCCTTAAATGAGGCAAGTGCCAACAAAGCAGTTGGTTCTTATTCTATTCCACAGTGCCTTAGAAATGTAATTACTATTCCATATTGGGACCCAGTATTCCAGTTACAGTTAATTAATGGAATGGGAATTATGTACACAATTACTAACACTATAATGCTATATCAATGAAAAGTTATCCATTTCAGTAATGCTTCGTAGGATACATTAGTGTTATTCTTGGCATTTTCCCATAAAAATCCAAAAGGATATTTTAAATACAATCATAAGCCTCACTTCTCCTCCAGAGCCATCTGAATCCAGTGACCAGATATTCATCAGAATGACTGGAGATGACCCAGGATGAGGCAATTGGGGTTGTGACTTGCCCAAGGTCACACAGCTAGTGAGTGTCAAGTGCCTGAGGTAAGATTTGAACTCAAGTCCCCCAGACTCCTGCACTGGTGCTCTATCCACTGCACCACGAAGCTGCCCATTAATGGAGGAGAACAGGGCAATGGTGACTGGGTGGATTATTCAAAATTGAAGCAAGCTTCTGCATACAGGTTAATAAATTATTTGACCTTCAAAATCTTTCTTAATTCCATGCAGAATTAAGGAATAAATTTAGTTGAAGAGAACCAGTGCTCTAACTCTGTTAGCAATATAAAAAATTATCAAAGCAGAGAGGAAAAGATTACACTGCACTCAGACGTATCTTTACCATTTGAAGAAAGTAGGACCATGGAAGGTGGCTCATGGCACTCACTAATAGCCACTAACATTTACACAACTTTCTAAGGTTTGCAAAATGCTTAGGGTAATGTCATCTCATTTGATCCTCACAACCACCTGTTGAAGTAGGTGATGTTTTCATTCCCATTTGCAGATAAGGAAACTGAAGCTGAAGAAGGTTAAGTGACCTTCTCACGGCCAAAAAGCAGTCTGTGTGGCAATATTTGAACTCCTATCCTTTATATCTCCTAATTGCCAACAAATTTGGCCCATAGAATATGAAGTCTATCTAAACTCCTAATCATATCCCTTTCCCTTTGGGGTCCTGCAGCTTTCTCTATCCTAGGCAAATCAGATCTCCTACTTCCTTACCAGTCGCCATGCCAAGGAAATCAATTTGTGTCTTTCCATGTGGTCCTACCCACTATTTTTATAAGCATGCCCTCAACGAAAGTCATTTTCCAATGTCTCACAGTGACATGGAGGTGACCCTGAGTACTTAAAGCATAGTGCCTGGCACACAGAAGGTACTTACTTAACGCTTGTTGATTGACTTGTTGATGGCTTTGCCAAAGAATTATAAGCTCTAACACATGTATCAAATTGGAAAGATTGGGGTATGAGACTAGCATTGAATAGTTTGTCACTGAAGACCAGTCTAGCTAAATTTGGAGAGATCTATCACCCCATTAGTCCTTGTTAATGAACTACACCACAGCCACTTGAAGAAAAAGCACAGAAAAGTCATCTATATCAGTGAAGGTGAATACCCATGCCAAATAAAGGACTGTAAAAAGTAGGCAAGCAGCACGGGGTAGTGGAATAACCACCAAACTAAAATTCAAGAATAATAACCCAATGCTTACTGAAGTGCTCATGAAAGACATACTAAAGCCATATGACCCTTAGGGGCTTTGTAAATAATTGAATTAATCTCAAGTTATCTAGGAATAACTAGACAGATTAGAGAAGTAGCCTAAGAAAGGAAATAGCCAGATGTCATTGTTTTCACAATTGAAAGTGTCACTCTCTACCACATTGACCATAGACCTATTAAGCCATTTATTTCACAGCAAGAAAAATGAGAAGTCAAAGACTAGGCTTGTGAACATGCTGCCATATTTAACAATTAATCATTTTAAAGCAATCCCCTTCCCAGGATTAAATACTCCAGCACTTCAAACATCTTTCAATGTTAATATATTCTGCCTTTATACTATCTCTATCCCATTCACTCCTCTCAACTTGAACAATTCTTGTACATTTCTTCCCATGAAACTTCTGTAGAGGTTTTATCCAACATGCCCAAGGTCTACTGATCTCTTAACATTCCATGTGAGCCAGTGAAGCTCTGGGGCTCTCCCTCTATTATCCTTTATCTCTGAGTGTCAAAAGTGAATGTTTCCACTGCTAGCTTTACTTACAATCTGGCCTTCAGTCTCACTACTATAATGAAACTGATTTCCGTAAGGCTACTAGAAATCACTTAATTGTTAAATATCTTCTCAGTCCTCATCTTCCATGGTATTTCCACAACTTTTCACATATCAACCACCTAATATTTCTGGATACTATCTCCTTCCCCAGCTTAGTTGACCTAGCTATTGTACTCATTCCCTCCTTGTTCTTTTATTCCCTCTCTTACTGATCCATCATGAAATCCCTTGCTGGATTAGATCACTAGCCATCTCCCAACTTCTGATGGCGAAAGCCTCCCAAATTCTACTCTGGGACCTCTTTCTTTTTCTTTCTGACCTCCTTCCCTTGAATATCTCATCCATCCCTGTGGGTTCAATTATCCTTTCTATGTAGATGACTCTCAGTACTATACATCCAGTTGAAGCTTTTTCTAAACTTTTCTTCTTTCCTACATTACTACCTCCATACTTGACATCATCACCTGAATATCCCACTAGCATCTCCAATTCAACATCTCTAAACCAGAATTAATCTTTAAACATGCCCCTTTTCCAAACCTGCTAAGGACACAAAATTCTTCCCAGTCATCTAGGTTCATAATTTGAATCATTCTTAGTTCTTCCTGCTCCCTTACCCACCATAGCCAATTACTGGCCAATTTTTCTAATGATTCTGCCTCCACAGCTTCTCAAAATGTCTTTCTCTCTCCTCGTATACACAAGGTCCTAGTTCATATCTTCATCACTTCAAGCCCCCTATGTGGTCTTGCTGCTTTCAGTTTTTTGCCTTTCTCATCTTCTCTGAAGAGCAAAAATAATCTTCCCAAGGCCTAAGTCTTACTATGCCACTTTCGTAGAAAAACAATAACCACCTACGTTGACTCTCTCTTGCCTTGAAGATAAGATACAAATTCCTAATCTGGTTTTTAAGGACTTCCACAATCTTCCTCCAACACACATTCCCAGTCTTATTTCACATTGTGCATTCTATTTTCTCACTAAATTGAAAAATTATCTGCTTCTTAAGCAGAACATTAAATTTCCTGTTTCTGTGCTTTGACACAAGATCTTCTCAGGTCTGAAATGTATTCCTTCCTAATCTCCACTTTTCAATCCTTATCTTCCTTCAAGTTTCAGCTCAGATGTACCCTTTCCATGAAATTTCCTTGATCTTCTAATAACAATTATTATTATCACAAGCTAGTCTTTTTAAAGCACCAACTATGTGCCAGGTAGGGGCAGGTAGGTGGTACAATGGATAGAGAGCTGAGCATGAAATCAGGGAGACTCATCTTAGTGAGCTCAAAACTGGCTGCAAACAATTAATAAATGCATAATCCTGAACAAGTCACTTAACCCTGTTTGCCTCAGTTTCCTCATCTGTAAAATGAGGTAGAGAAAGAAATGGCAAACCACTTCAGTACCTTGCCAAAAATAAAAAAACCCAAACGGAGTGACAAAGAGTCAGATATGACTGAAAAAAAACTAAATAACAACAGGTATCGGGCAGCGTGCTAAGTTCCTAATAAATGTTATCTCATTTGATCTCACAACAACCCTGGGAGGTAGGTACCATTATTGTTCCCGTTTCACATATGAATAAACTAAGACTGAGGTTGTCACTTGCTCAGTGACAGATTTGCACTCAGGGCTTCCAGCCTCCAAACTTCAAACCAAGCTGCCTATCCTATCCCTTTTCATCAGAGTGCCCTCCTTCCACAGATCACCTTGTATTTACAGTATGTGTACCTGTTCCGTCCCCTTAAGAGAATGAAAGCCCCTTGGAGAGTAAAGACTTTCATTTTTTGCCATTGTATCCCCAGAAGCTAGCCCAAGCTTATAAATGTTACAAATGCTTCCCCTTCAGTTCTATTCTGTTGTGGGCACCACCATTATCCTCCTTCTCACTCAGGTTCATCCTTGCAGTCATCTTTTACTCTTCCCTCATTAGTTAGTAATTAGGTCATATATTTCAAGAAGCATCTGGACATTGAGTTGGGCCCTGGATTAAATAGGAGGTGGAGAATATGCACACTAATTGAGGAATTTATAGAATGATCCAAAGCTTCCTCAGTTCATTAAGAGCCAACTATTATTCTTTCCCTATGTCAGATATTCATCACCTTTCATGTGAACTCTTTCTCACAGCTTCCTAATTGGACTCCTTGCTTCCAGTCTGTCCCCTCACCAAATCATCCTCCATACAGCAGCTAAATTGATATTCCTAAAACACAAGTGTAACCAAGGCACCCTACCTCTCAAAAATCTTCAATGGCTCCCTCTTGCTTCCAGGATGCAATGCAAACTCTTAAGGTAGACACTGAAGACCCCCAGTAACCTGGGCTCCAATTATCTTTCTACCCTTTCTTCGTGTTATTTTTCTTCATGCACTTGATGTTTCGGTCAAATGACTCTTTTGAATTTTCCACAAAACTGACAAATTACTCTTCCTAAAACACAAGACTGACCATTTCACTCCCCTGCTCAAGATCCTTTAGTACTTCCTTATTACCTTTATGACAAAATAGATCCACTAGGCATTTTAGGTCCTTCACAATCTAGATAAAGTCTATGTTTATGGTCTTATTTCACATTTTTATTTTTTATACATGTTACATTCCAATCAAACTAATCCAAACTAACCCTAAATGCCTACACTAAGCATTCTAACCTTTTCCACAAATGGTGACCCATGTCTGAAATATAATCCTTCCTCACCTTTACCTCAAAGATTTCTTCATTTCCTTCTAAATACAACTTAGGTTGCCACCTCCTATACAAGACCATTATTAGTTATTCTTTATTCAAACTGTTAGAACTTTCTCATTTTTAAACATATTTTGTATCATATTGGACATAATTTGTAGCTAATTGTCCTCACATATGTTGTATTCTGCTTCCTTGAGGGAAGGTAATCTTTTGTTTTTGTCTGTAGGTCTCCCATACCCAATACAGAGGAGCCTATTTAATGAACATTTCTTGAATTGAATTGAGGAAAGTTGGGACTATTGTGCAATTTGCTTAAAGGATTCATGCCTATTCTTTTCCTTCTATTTAATTCAGGGCCCAACTCAATGTCCCCACACCTCTCAAAATATGTCTTAATTACTAACTTAGTGAGTTGCCAAAAGATGCTGCAAACAAAGCTCAAAACAATAAATATTATTCACCTACTTGGTTTTTCCAGTATGCATTATTAGGCTGATCTCTTTCAATGGCCATGGTTTTTATAGAAGAGGCCCTGATGTATACTGAGGCTTGGTGCAATCTGTAAACAGGAGCTATAGGGACAACTTTGCCAGGCAGGGAATATCCCTTCTGGTTAAGTTTTCAACACAAGGCATCCTCCAGAAAACTTTCAAAAAAGGACAAACTTCACTGTTTTAAATCTTTCTCTGTAATAATTAGAGGATTATGGGACAAAAATACCCAAGATCAGAACAGAGTTAAAAAGAAAATTATAACTAGATCAACAAAGTTAAATGAGGTCAAAGACAGCTGGGTACCACGACGAAGAGAGTGCTAGACCTAAAGTCAGAAAGATGAATTCAAATCTGTACAGACGCAGCTTACTGCAAGCCACCTGGGCAAGATATTTGACTTAGTTTCCTCATCTCTAAAATGAGGATAATAACAGCTCCTATCTGCAGGATTATTGTGAGGATAAAATGAGATAATATTGTAAGGTGCTTCGCAAAACTTAAAGTACTACATAAATTCTAGCTATTCTTATTAGTTTGAGCTTTATAGACCAGAATCTCAGAGGATTCTCCACAGGGCATCTCTTACACAGTAAATTTTTCTCATCTTTAAAGAAGATGCATTAGCACTCTCTAATGATATTCCGTGCAATGAAATAACTTGCCTATGTAGAAAAGAAAATTCTGCAAGACCAAACTGCAGCAGACAACAAGATGATTTCACAAAAACACTTCTGATTTCCTACCACAGGAAAAGAGAGACCAATTATATCCATGCATTTTATAGCCTGGAGAATATAGATGAAGCTGATTCACTGACTTGGACAGGACTCTTCTGAAAAGAGACTTTCAGGGAATATCAAATGAGTTTACCTTAAAAGGATCAAAGGATCGATATCTCTCTCTCTCTCTCTCTCTCTCTCTCTCTCTCTCTCTCTCTCTCTCTCACACACACACACACACACACACACACACACACACACACAGTTTTAGTCTGTCTCCCTCTATTAGGATCACTGATTTAGAGCTATTAAACTGGCAAAGAACTATAAGACCTTCTAGTCCTTTATTTTTACAAAGATCAAGAAGGAAAATGATTTTGCTTGAAGTTGCAGGTAATAGCAGAGGTAAGATTTGAACCCAGCCCCCCAATATGTCAAATCCAGCATTTTTCCAAAATATCATATACCACACCAGTGAAAACGGCACAATGGGAACCGGGGGGAGTGTCTTTACTGTTATGTCCCCTCCTCCTGGAGATATGCTCTATGCAAGGTGTAGCCTCTATCCTTATCCAAATTTTCTAATGAAAAGGTGTATTTTTTCCTCTTGGGAGTGAAAGTCATTTTCATTTTCCTTTTGGGTGTATGTGTTCTCTGATCAACTTTAATATGTGTGAGTCACTATTATTGATATTACTTCCCAATGAAAGTAATTAGTTGATTGAGCTAATTTGCCATTTTGATGAATCATGATTTACATATTAACAGTGAAATCTAATTTCCCACAGTGTATCCTTAATTTCGTATAATTTTTTTGTGTAATTTTGTATAATTTTGTGTAATTGCATGATCCTGTTTTTAAAGAAGTACCTCATGAGTTGGTGGGTATAAAATGCCAAAACATATTATTGCCAAAGTTAGAGATTATAGACTCTCTAAATGTGTTCATGAAAGGAGATCTTGGTACTTATTTTGTCCCTACCATGTGCGAAAGATCTCTGTGACCTTGAGCAATTCACTTTATCCCTGGACCTCACCGTTTCCATCTCTACAAGAAGGAAGCTGAACTACAGTCTCTCAGAATCACATGGAAGAATCCCAGGACTGGGTACTCCAGGGTCCTGAGAACAGTCGCATCCCCCAGGGCACCAGCCTAGCTTCCAGATCAGTCATCAATGATGTCCATCCTGGAGGAGATAATTCACCACCTTTGCTAATGCTAGCCACAGGCCAACCCCCTCCCACTCCAACAGGCAGTGAAGCCAGGGTAATTGAAGCAGAAAGTCACAGAGTTAGAGACAGAATATAGCAGGCAGGCTAAAACATTGCCACCATGTCAACAACTACCTTCTCAATGACTGCAGAGCTTGAAAAACAAACATTACCCTGCAAGCCCCAGTATACTAGAGAGATCCATGGACTCACAAAAGATGCTGGTCTGATAATCTATACAAAAAAAAAAATCTACTTCCAATCCCAACCCCACACTCACCATCCTAAGCCCAGTCATAAACCAGGAAAACAAAACACAACATGGAAACTGCCTCTGGTAGGAAAGTGCTACAGCCCCTGCCTCCTCCTATTGAATATCTAAAAAATAAAGATTTTGCCAGTCTTTGGCATAGTCAAATGGTTTGATATAAGAAATAATAAATGGTTTTATCAATGAGGATGACACAAAATACATTCTTTCTCACTAATACATCCTAAGAATTTCCAGACCTTTCCATCTGGCCTACATACAAACTATCTTATATGTTGTCACTCCCCATTAGAATGTAACTCCTTTGACAACAGTGAGTACTTTGCTATTTGACTTATATTTTTAGAGCTTCACACAGTCAATTGTACAAAGTAAGCACTTAAATATTTTTTCCATTCATTTCCCTTCCATATCTAAATCTATTATCCTTTAAAACTACTATTATCAAATATTCAAATGTATCCATGATCTTGACACATCAATTCTGTTTCCAACAAGGCAGACTGTGATCCAATCATGTTTGTTCATTCTGTATGACTCTTATTCATGTCATCTCATAAATCTGGTACAGTGGGTCCACACAGCAATAGTAGGTACTTTCTTTACTGACATCATAAGGACACCAAAAGAGTACATGGACATATCCATAGATTTTTATCTCAATCTTTCCATGTAAATAAGCACACCTTTTTTTTGCAAATTTATTCCTACAATGACACCCTGTACTCCATTTCTCCTTTACAATTCCTTATTTATATTTATTTAGTCCCTTTTAACACCACCATCTCTCAAGTCACCCCAATTATGGGTGGGTACAAGATGTTTTATATTTGCAATGTGTTGCATCTTGCTCACACCCACCATTCACCTCTTTATTGCCCTTTAGGTGATCTTCATTTTCATAACCATACAGCACTGAAAGAATATTGGTATTAAAAAATAGGCCTTTAGTTCCAGGGAGAAGTTTTTAGATTATTGAAAGAACTTCAAAATTTCCCAAAGGCAACCTAGCATCCTTTTCCCTCTATTTGATTATGGAGTCAACTTATTAATCATTTTTAGTTTCTGAGTTTATAGAGAGATAGTATTATACATAATTTACATAATATATATATAATATATACACACACAAAGTGATGATTGAGTTCTATAAGTTGATCATCCAACTAGATATCATAATCTAGTTGTATTCTGCACAGAGCACCTTCTAAAACACTGTGGGGAATCAAATGGCTCACTGTCTTAAATATATCTTAATAATTAGAGAATCAGTGAGCAAAATTAGCCTGGATCAAAATAGGGATACTTAAAATAGGACCAGCAAAGTTACATGAGGTGAACTTGTACTTCCAGACAAGAATTTCTCAGAATTCTCCACAGGGCATCATTTAAACACTATTTTTTTTTTCTGAGTTCAAATCTCACCTCAGACACTTGACACTCACTAGCTGTGTGACCTTGGGCAAGTCACTTAACCCCATTTGCCTCATCCTGGGTCATCTCCAGTCATCCTGATGAGTATCTTGTCACTGGATTCAGATGGCTCTGGAGGCTGGTGACCTGAACAGCCCTCCCTCACTTAAAACAAAGTCAAATGCAAGTCATGTCATTATTTCTCTGATGGCATGGTCTTCTTTGGCAACGAAGGACGAACACACACACTTTTTTTTTTCTATCTTTGAATAAGACATTTTGTTCTCTAATCACCTATGCAGTTAAATAACTTGCCTCAACAATGAATATTCTTTATCTGCTTGGTTCTTCCTCTAAGGGCAGTTGGTCCACAGTTACTTTTGAGTGGTTATGGATCTCATCTAGGAAACTAAGCAATGTTCAGATATGTAATGCCATCAGAATAGTGTAATCTACGAATAGAAACATCCAGAGCAATCTACTATCTATAAGTAATCCCTCTTTAACTTGGAATCTATAATGATTACCTCACACTGAATATCAAAGGTTGGGACAAAATGAATCTATTATAATTGTCAAAAAATCTGTATAATTTTTACATACAAGTAGGAGATTATTTTGTGGGAAGTCTTTCAGACAACTTTTTATTTTAGTGAATCATTTGAATAGTTAATAAAGAATGAACATAGCAGCATCATCTATTCTCTGTATCTTTCAGTAAGATATATGCTGGTAAAGACCTGGACTGATATCAAATGTCTCCTGCAGAAGCTTTTCTCTTGCCTAATGATGATGCTTTGTCCTTAATGCATGTACAGATCATAAAGGTCATTACATTTTTTCCATACCTTTAGCATCTTTTTCTCCTTCAGATAACTTGGGAATCCATCTTTTGCCCTGGAAAATGTCTCACTTCTGGGAACATAAGCTTTTTACATATACTTGGTGAGGGTCAACTGTTTCTCCCATCTTTTTTCAATATGGTGACTTGTGCTTCTTCCTCTGTAAGCATAACTTGGAATGTAAAGTCCAAGTGTTATGGCTTGGTTGTTCTCAATATTGAAAAGAGTTACATATATATGTATAGTATGTATATATGTATATTATAAATAATAAATGTTTATATAAATATTGTAATATATTATTTCCATCTTTTTTTTTTCTTTTTGTTCTTTCAATTTCATTCTCAAACATTCCCCTCAAGGTGACTTTGCTTAGTTTAGCTTCTCATAAAGTTTTCTTTAAGCTAATTGTTCCCTCCAATTTCCTCTGTTTTATGAGGCAATTCTGCTTATATTTTTTTTCCACCAGCTTTCTACATAGGATTTTGCAAACAAGCTCATATCCTAAATTCATGATGCCTTTGTTGGACAAGTTACTCAAGCATTCACCAACAAACAATATTTGGAGACTCTTTTGATCTTATTTTAGTAATTGATTTATATTAATTAAGCTTCCAAGTGAAATTATTGTAATCTCTGTCAATGTACTTCCCTCTGTCCATATTCCATTTTTCAAGATTAGTAACTTATTTAAATAGACCAGGTTGGAATTTTTCTAATCATATGCAATATCTGTTTCTTAATTTTATTCTTTCTAATGTTTTATTTATTTTAATCTTTGCTATGACCAGGTCAGCAATCTAATTGTACACAGGTTAATTTAAGAATGATTCCCATATTGGTACCAAATCATTTCCTATCTGTTAAAATATAGTCAATTTCATGTTTTTGCCTCTTGGATTTCTACGTCCCACCCTTTCCAATACTCCTAGAAAGTATACATAACATATAATAAGTGTCATCATCTATGTATCTGAGATATTCCTCTTTCATTTCTGTATGACCATATCTTCCCACCATCCTTGCTTCTTATTCATGCCTTTTCGTTGAAGTCATAAAATATTGGTCATATACCAGTTTATTTTGTAGAGATTTATTAAATTCCTTGTAGAATTTATCTTCATCTTCTATAGTGAATTTTGGTGAATAAGCTGTAATTATTTCCGATTGATCTTTTTGCAAATATTAATAATGAATACTATTCTGCAAGATTGTCATGTCCTATGAAATGGTGTTTTTCTTGCCTTTTGACAAGATAAATACATTACAAGAAAATAACCACTCTACCAATTCCTTTATTTGTCTTTCCAAATAGAGATTGCAAGCCATCCTTCTACTTAGCTGCACCTTCCTTCTACATTCTGAAGTCATTTACAAAATGTCAAGATTAATATCATTTAATTTTTCTACACTGTAGTTCTTAGACTTCCTATGGACCCCTTTGGTAGTTTAGCTAAACCTATGAGACCCTTTCCAAGAACAGGCATCAATTGGGGAAGAGCTGAACAAATTATTATATAAATATGTAATGGAATACTATTGTACCATAAGAAATCAGGGAAAATATGACCTCAAAGAGACAAGGAATTATTGGTATGAAATGATACAGAGCAAAGTGGGAAGAACCAGAAGAATTATTTATACTATACATCATTTTTAAAAAATCAAAGTATTACCAAGGAAATCAATTATATTAAAATATAGTTTGCAAAATATTTTTTGTAGTAACTTCTCAAACCCCAGGTCAAGAACTGCTGCTATAGCAATATGTCTATTCCATATGGATATTAGACGGGAATTTCACACTGAGAATACTAAAATGTAACTTAATGTTTTCAAATGGTCCACCGCTACATGATTCTGAGAACCTTCCGCCCCCCTTTTGCCACTGCTTCCATTACCGCACAAGTGGAAAACAGCCACACAGGATTAAGGGATGCTATGTATTTTTCTTTGTTTCCCAGGTTGCAATAACCAAGAAATCTATAAGCAAGTGGTCAGCCTATTTATTAGTTATTATTTGTGTAAAAAATGTATAGTGTTTTAGAAAAGTAAGATGCTATCAAACATTATTTTCAAAGGGTTTAAATCGTAATTCAAACTTAAATGCATCTCCTACATTTATATTTTCAAAGATTTTAGAGAAAAAAGGACATTGATGGATGATCTATGGCTTTTGCAATTTGCTTCAAGAGAGACCAAAGAACATATTGGGTATTTGATATTTCTATATCCTGTAGGGAAAAAAAAGCAGTTGTTTGAATCTCGATGAATTTGGTACCAACCTCACTTATTTTCTTGCAGAATTTTGGGGTCATGCAGTCCAACCATCTCATTTTACAAACGGGGAAACTACAACCCACAAAGGTTAAATAACTTGCCCAAGGTCACACAGATACTAAATGAAAGAACTGGGAATTGAACTCAGGTTCTCTTATTCCAAATTTACTCCCTTTTCCATTAGAATGTACTGATTCTCTTTTCACTTTAATGAAAAATGTAATTTTTTTATTATAAGAAAATATTCCATAAGAAAATATACAGAGGATAGATTTCCTTTGCAAACAGATCATTTTATTAGTAAAACTTAGATCAATTTTATGGAGGCAAATTTTTAATCATATCCAATATTCAACATAGCAGTGGCCATTAACAGAAATAAAAGAAAGCACATCACCACAGGAACATAATGACATGGCATAATAAATATAAAAAAGGATATGGAATCAGGAAGAGGAGGATTTAAATCATTTCTCTGAATGTTTACTTACTGTTGGACTCCAGGCAAGACACAGTCTCTCTAATAATCAGTTGTTATTGTTTATGGGGTTGTGGAACTTTGAAGAGACCTGACCATGCTGGAAAGCAATTACTAAATAGCACCTGCCCATTGGAGCAGAAGATGAAGTGCCAAGCCTGGAGTCAGGAAGACCCCTCTTCCTGAGTTCAAATCTGGCCTCAAAACTTACTAGCCATGTCACCCTGGGAAAGTCACTTCACTCTCTTTGTGCCTCAGTTTCCTCATCTATAAAATGAGCTGGAAAAGAAAAGGGTAAACCACTCCAGAATCTTTGACAAGAAAACCCCAAATGGGGCCATGAAGAATCTGACATAACCAAAAAAAAAACCAAAACACTGAACAATAAGACTTGTCCTTTGACCTAGCTATATCACCACCAGGTCTATACTTCAAAGAGACCAAAGAAAGAGGAAAGGGCCCTATATACAAAAATACTTATAGCTGTACTTTTTGTGGTGGCAAGAAAGCTGAAAACTAAAGGGATAGGCATCAATTGGGGAATGACCCTCAAAAAAATCATGGTATAGAAATATAATTGAATATCATCATACTACAGAAATTAGGAAAAAATTGACTTCAAAGAGGCAAGGAATGACTGAGAAGAATTGATACAGAGCAAAGTAAGAAGAATCATTTATGTTATAACATCATTTGTAAAAACTAAACAATTTTGAAAACATTGTATAAAGGAATGAAAAATGAAATAAGTGAAACCAGGAGTATCATTTATAAACACCTTTGAAAGCTATAAGAATTCTAATGCAATGATAACTATGGTTCTAGAAGTTCAATGGTGAAATATGCTATCCATGATAAAGGTAGTAAAATTTTATTAAATATAAATAATATATATAAATAAATATATTATATATAATATATAATAATAAATATAAATTTATAAATAAATATGTGTGTGATATATACAATATGCGCATATACATATATGCATATAAATATTCAAGGATATATGTACATATATGTATATTGTACAATATACATATATTGCATATGGTACATATACATATGTTGTACATACATGTATATTGTATTGAGAGAATTTGCTTTGCCTGACTGTGTGTGTATTACAAAGATTTGGTTTTTCTAAAGAGATCAAAAATAGGCATGCTGATTAAAAAACTTTAATTTAAAAATAAAATGAGGCTAGATAATATGGCATCTAAGTATATTTGTGACTCTAAATCTATGATCCTACTTTATGTCTTTTGAAAACTTATTTAAATGAATGTTGTACTGACATTTGAAATAGTATAAATCTATACTGTTCAGAAATTCTGATATTCATATATAGAAAATGTGGAAATTCACAAAGGCAAAAGAAAAAAAGTCACTTTGGTGCCAGTAAAGCACAAATCATAAGGAAATCCCATCACCTATATTTACTAGTTGTAGAACCCTGGGCAAGTCACAGCTTTCCTGTGCCTATTTCTTCATCTGTAAAATGTAGGGGCTTGACTCCATGGTCCCTTCTAGCTCTAAATCTATAGTCTTATGAAATTAATATTTATTTTTTTATTATCAATATTGAAATGTGGTAAAAAAAAAAAAAGAACTGGATTGAGTGGTAGGAAATCTTGGTGAATTTCCACCCTGATACTTACTCTTGGAAAATATTCCTAGTCAGAAAATGGCCATATTATAATACTTCTTTACAGGGTCACACAAAACTACAGAATTTCCCAAGTGGAAGGGACTGTAGTCCAAACCATACCTGAAAAGAAATGTCCTTTACACCATGCCATACAAGTGATGGCCTAGCATCTTTCTAAAGACCTCCAACAAGGAGAATTCACTTCTTTCTAAAGAAGTTCATTACAATTTTAATCATTCTAACTATTTGGAAGATTTTCCTTTATATCAAGCCTAAATTTATCTCTTTGAAACTTCTACCCTTGCTCCCAAGTTCAGCCTTCTGAGGTCAAAGAGAACAAGTCTAACTGCTTTTTCACATAATCCATTAAATTTTTGAAGATAATTATCATTCCTCCCTCAAATATTTTTCTTCCAAGCTAAACAAATCCCTTACACCTGCCAAGCTGGCATTGAACCATTACAATTCTTTGTTGATCTAGACATCCAACCAGTTAGAAATCCACCTAACTGTACAGTTGACTGGCCCATCAGTCTATCACTCCCAAAAAGAGCATTTTATGGAACATTTTGTTAAAGCCTAGGTCAGAGAAGTGGCATGGTGTTAAAGTTAAGAAGCCAGCCTCAGAGTCAGAAAGACCTGCATTTGTCAAGTCCAGTCTCGGAGTCACACTGCCTATGACTTGGCAAATCACTTAAACCTGCTTGCCTCAGTTTCCCCATATGTAAAATGAGCTGCAGAAGGCAATAGCAAACCACTCCAGTATCTCTGCCAAGAAAACCTCAAATGGGCCACAGAAAATTGGACAAAACTGAAAAATGATTTAACAATAACAAAGTCACTGCATGATAAGTAGAATAAAAAGTGTTGATCTGCATTTCATCTGTATAGGTAGCATCTGGAGCTACCTGTACCAATGAAGTTAAAAATCTAGATGAAAAAGCACTAGATAAACTACATCAGCAATATTCTCCTGGTCTGTCTGTCTGTCTGTCTGTCTGTCTCTCTCTCTCTCTCTCTCTCTCTCTCTCTCTCTCACACACACACTAAATAAAGCTAATATGACATGGCCTATCCTTGGTGAAGTCACATTAACCCCTTTTTGATGATAGTTTTATTTTCTAGATATTGGAGAATCATCTCCTTAATAATGCATTATAGAATTTTGTCAAAAATAGAAGTCAAGCTCCTAACCTATGTAGTCCGTAGAAGTAAAATAGTACCCTTTTATTTTTTTTTAATGAAAACTCTGGAAAAAAGATTTCAATGCGAAAAGAAGAAAATATCTGAATGAGAAAAGAAAAATCCTGACCTGGGTCAGGAAGCTAGAAGATAGAAGAATGTCATATAGAAGAGGAAGGGAAGAAAGACCACTGAATTCTACAGACTAAAAAAAAAAAATTGAACCTTGACCTTAAGAGGAGGACAACGGACACTTAAGGAAGGAAGCAGATTCTTGTCCTCCAAATAATGGTAGTAGGTATTGTCATCAAGTGAGAGATCCTATGGAGGAGAAGAGATTAATGGTGATTGGGATTCAGTACCTCCTGAAGGTACTGAAGGCAGCCTTTGTGAACCTGATATTAAAGAGGACTGTTGCCTTTTCCAGAAGGTATATCCAAACATAACAAAATATTGCAACACTTGTCTAAATGGGTGATATCTACTCACTTCTGCAGACTCCCATGGGTACACAAATGATATTGCCAGAATAAATCTAGAAGAAAAAATTGCTGCCAGAAGAAATCTAGAAAAGAAAAAAAAAAGCCTTAAGCTATGAACAGCAACCATTTCTACTGGCTAATGACCATGCATTTTTGAAGCACAGAAAAGATGGCCTGAAGGCCTGATGAGAGAAAATGAAGTGGCAGGAATATTTTTTCCCAGGATGGGAAAGGTAGGAATGTTTAACTAACTACTCGCCCATCTTCAATGGTTCTTTGGTACTCGGAACCTCTACCAAGCAAGCTTTATGGTGTTACATGCAATAATAATCCACCACAGAAGACTGAGGGTCGTCCCTAAGAATGAGGGCAAGATGGGGTAAGCTGGGAAGAAAGTAAACTTGAAACCAAACTTGAAGCAAGAAGAAAAGGTTTAAAGTAATGGAGAGAGGAACGCATTAGGGGTTCAATAAGAAATTAATTTAAAGTGTTACTAGGCAGTAACAGCAACAAAGGCCCGCTTGAAGCTGCACAGAAACTACATATATCTCATATCTTAAATAACCATGAAGTGGAGCTGAAATATGTGCATGTTTGTACACCCACACATAAAATGGAGCTCATTATATAGCTTATTTGTGAATTTCTTGAATAGGATTCTATATTCCTTTCATTTAAAAATAAATGAGTGAAATATTTCATAGATGCCCTCAAAACACACACAACACTCTAAAAATGATTTGATTTGCTTCTTAGTCATATAGTCTTTCATTATTTCAGTAACTGCAAGATTTTTTTCCCTGTTGGTGGCCTTTTTGATTCTTTTTTTAATTGCTGCTGCATTCATATATAATGATATCATTATATATAATGATAATAATAGCCAGCATTTATGCAGCACTTTAAAACTTATATACTTTATCTCATTTGGTCCTCACCTGTGAGGTAGATGTTGCATACATTATCCCATTATCCAGATGGGGAGACTGAAACTGAAGGAGATTTCTTTCCCAGATTTGCACACCTGTTAGAGATGATTCAAATTCAGGTCCCCCTGACTCTTGTGTAATAACTCTGACCACTACACCATGAAAATTCAGTTCTCTCATTTTTCATTTTCAATGTATTATAGAGTGGAAAGGGATTTTAGAAATCACCCAGTCCAATACTCTCTTTTTCTCTTTTTGCAAATGAGGTAAAGAAGAATCAAGGCTTGTCCATTATCACATAAGACATTAATAACAAAATCAGGATGTGAACTCAGTTCTCCAGTGTAAAGCCCAACGCCCTTCCCACTGCCTCCTACTTTAGGAGGCATTTTGTTCAAGTGACAAAGACCATGACAATTAAATGTAGACGGTGGTTGAAACGGTACCTGTGAAGTCCCCATTGTGTCTGAGCAGGGTGAGCACCAGGTATGGGCTTTCACCAGCAGCAGCAGTAGGTGGCCTTGCAGTACTTACAGCAGTGCTTCAGAGGATGAGAAATCCTAAGATGAGGAATGGATAGAAATGGGGAAAATGATAAAAGAAAAAAAAGGTAAACATCCTCCCCTAAAGGAAAGAAAAAACCATGTGGAAATAAAAGAACAAAATCAAAAGCATGGGTCCAAGCAAGAGTTAATTTCACTGAGCACAGAAATTTGGCATGGATTAGGTGAGTTAGAATAAATAATAAGGCATCAAAGAAGACCCCAAGATTCAGGATATTATACAATGTATAATGTGCATACATTATATAATATGGAATTATACAGCATATAAAATATGACATGCATTACCATTGATGTGTCATTTCCAAAATTATTCCAAAGGAATCCTATAGTTTCAAAGTTAGAAGAGATCTTTAGAGTTCACTTAGCATGACTCCATTTTATAACCCAGGAAACTGAGGCCCAAATAAGTGAAATGATTTGTCCAACATAAGAATAATAACCATCATATATACAGAGCTGAGGGACTTGAATGGACATCCATGACCTTTTTAAAAAAAAATAGTTAATGATTGAATTTTAACATCATTGGCTTCCTTTGTAATCATATATATTTTATTTTATACATTTTAATACATTATTCTGGAAATGGAGTCCACCAGACTGCCATAGGAATCCAACACACACACACAAATATTAAGACCTCTTGATATAGAATTTCAGAGTATGCCTAGCACATTATATATCTTATCTCATTTGACCTTTCACAATAATTCTGGCAGATTAGGGTACTACAAACAGTAATATGCCCATTTTCCGGATGAGGAAATTGAGAATTATTGAGACTAAATAAATTAACAGAGGTCAGTTTTAAAGCCAGGTTCCCCCAGGTTCTGTATCTAGCACTTTTATAATACTGTGCTGTTGCACATAAGTAACAGGCAACAAAGCCTTTTAACTGCAAATCTAGAGCTCTTTCCTCTAAAACAGAGTGAATCAATTTTAACATTTTATTGAAGATGGTTAACATTCTCAGAAATACACAACAAATAAAAAAATAAGCAAAATTTAGAAAAGTGAGGATTTTTTAACTTCATAAACCTTCTAGTAAGAGGAAGCCTGCAATATTAAGAGTCAATAAGATCTGGGTTCAAGTCCTGCCCCAACACATATCATTTGAGTGAACCTGGGCACAAACAGATGTTAACCCCATCCCTAAGAAGCCTAATAATTCTAAGACAAAGAAACATACTGATCTGTATAAAGAAAAAGGAAGTTTCCTCAACTTGAATTTCACCAATGAAATTACAAGTCTAGAAAAAAAATCTGCTAGGACAGAAAACCATTACACAATCACTCCTAATACTTTGTAGAACCAAAATCAAGGAAGTAGCAAGAGAGGTTTTTATTTTCCCTTATCCAAGACCAAAAGGCATTCTAGACAGGGATAAGTTATTAAATTATACTTAGTTCATTATACCTGTTTCACATTACAGCTAAAAATCTAAAAGGAGACCTCCAGGACTATGAGTAAAGAGACCCAAATTCAAGAGCTAACTCTGTTAATATCTTCCTGTGTGACCTTAGGTAGATGAGTTCACCTCTGTAATCACTGGTTTCCTCATGTTTAACAGAGGGTGGTTTGGATAAAATAATCAAGGTTCATTCCAGTTCTAAACCTTTGATTCTCAAATTTTCATATTATGACTGAAATTCTATTTCACCACCAAAAATCATTGCTCAAATATCCTTACGCATATTGTAGGCATGAATATTTCCACACTTTCAAAGCTAATCAGGAGTAGATGGAAATTCAGCAGCTTTTATTTTAACACACATACTGATAAATTTTTTAGAGGGAAAAGGAGACATAAATTATGTGTAGTATCTAGATTAGAATTCAAAAATTATCTTTCATTATGCAACTATCAAGAACCTTTTTAAAAGTCTCAATTTTGCTATTTTAATGGAAACTTCACCAATTGTCTTTCTTTACCTTGTATGTTCTAATTCTCCTCAAAAAAGACAATATTTCAGTAACAAACAGATGTTGACCCCATGCCCAAGAAAGCTTAAAAATAATATGTAAAATCTAAATTAATCATGATTGAGGTTCATGGTTTTTCATTTAAAAAGTAAAAGTATAGTAGAAATAAACATTTTTTCTTCACTCAGATTTTAAGGTTTGTTTATTCATTAGGGAAACCACAAGACAAGTGATGAAGTGTCCTTACATGAGTATCCTGCAAGCCACTTCTAATCCAACCACTTTTTTTCTTCTTTTCCAATTTCCCCCCCAAAACTTATAAAGTATTCTCCAGACCATGCCAGATAAATAATTATGTATTAAGATTACCTACTATATTTTTGACCCTTTATTACATTAGTAAAGGAGAAATTATAGGAACATTTGGGTAGAATAAAAAAAAAGTCCTTAGCACCTTCCAACGACAAGTTAAGAATATGTCAAAGAATATTCAAGTACTTCTAAATTTAAAGATGACTACTATTTAGTAAATATAATTTGACAATTTACATACATATGCATATGTATATATACATATATATGCATACATATATAATCACATATGTATATGGGTACATATGCATTATTTATGCATATACACATATGTCGCATCTATGATACTTAGTCATTCCTCTCTTTCCCTGCTCTGATCTTGCCTAAAAAAGGTATTGCCCTGAGTGTATGCACCTAACATTTACTACAGATTACAACAGCCCTTTCTCTTGTACTAAACTAAATACCAGCATAAGCCGTTAATAGGCTTAGTTGATTTAAATAATGCTAGACGTGCATCTGGAACCAGGAATTTTTTCACTTGGATCAAATATAGTAAATCTAGCCAGAGGCAGGTAGCATGAAACTTGGTCTCACTTGAGGTAGAGAGTAGGATGCTACCCTGAGGAGTAGGGCAAGGCATATATCTCAAGACACCAGCTTAAGATCGTGGTTAGTCTGGCTATCAATATGCTAGGAGAAGGAAGAAGGGCAAGGGGTGTTCATTCTGGACTGGTATTGAGTAGCTTCCTATTTCGACTACTTATTTTAACTATCTAGATCAGGGATTCTTAACCTTTTTGTGTCATGGAACCCCTTGGCAGTCTAGTGAAGACTAAGAATTCTTTCTCAGAATAGTTTTAAAATGAACTAAATAAAACATATAGGATTACAGATGAAACTAAAAGTTAGTGAAAAATGAAGATATAGATAGATTTTTTTTCCCCATCTAAGTTCACACAACTCTTGAATCTATCTATAGACCCCTTGAGGGTTCATGGACATTGAATTACAAGTGCCTGATCTAAATATCCTTCCTAAGTAGATCCTAAACTATGGTGGATCATGTGATCAGCCTTGAGCAAGGAGTTTAGCTGAAAGCTATGGCATCCATAAGTGGACTCAACCCCCTAAATTCGTTAAAGATAGAATCCTTGCTTAGTTCAGATAAAGAGGTGCAGGGAAATGAGAAAATAAAAAAATGAATGGCAGGAACTGGATAGAAGAGAAAGAAGTACAAAGTGATTACTAACAACATTTGGCTAAAACCCTTGATATGGATCAGTTGTGGTTAGCTGCTGTTTCCATTGGACTTTTAGTAGAAAAGTGATTATTTTTAATCCAGACAGTTGAGCTAGCTAGTCTTATTAAAAATAGTGGGGAGGAGCCAAGATGGCAGAGTAGAAAGACTCACGTATGCTAGCTCCGAATCCACAACCCATAAATTTCCTGTAAGAAGAACTTCCCACAAATTCTGAATCACTACAAGGCACGCAGAAACACAGTGGAAGAGATTTCTGTTCCAGAGAGCCCTGGAGAGCGGTCCCCAGGGGTCTGTCGCACCCCGGAAAGCGGAGCCTACCCCAGAGCTGCCCTGGCCGCAGCCCCAGAGGAGCAGATCCGAGCAGGCTTCGGGGAACGGAACCTCCGGTGGCCGGAAAGGTCCCTCCACCCACAGACGCTACAGGTCAGTGAGAGAGACGTCTAGGCTGGCCGAGAGGGGAGCGGGGTGTCTCCGTGACTCGGGCCCCCTCGGGAGGAAGCGGCAGAGGCAGCGGCAGAGGCAGCAGTGGCAGCCTGGGACTCCTCAAGCACCAGGCAGAAGTTCAGGTCTCTGCATAAAGTCCCTGAGGGAGCTGAGCCTGGGAGATGGCCCTGCCCCCACCCGCTCCATCACTGAAGGTCTCTGCATAAAGCCCCTGAGGGAACTGAGCCTGGCAGGCAGCCCTGCCCCAACCCGCCCCATTACTGAAGGTCTCTGCATAAGGCCCCTGAGGGAACTGAGCCTGGGAGGTGGCCCTGCCCCCACCCACCCCATTACTGAAGCTCTCTGCATAAGGCCCCTGAGGGAACTGAGCCTGGGAGGCGACCCTGCCCCAACCCTAGCACCAGAACTTAAGCTCACATTGAATAGCAACCGCTCCCGCCACGGATAGCCCTGAGACTGGGAAGCAGCATTTGAATCTCAGACCCCAAGCACTAGCTGAGCAGATCTAGGCAGGGGTGGAGAGGAATCTCAGAAGTCAGGTAACTGGCTGGGAAAATGCCCAGAAAAAGGAAGCAGAATAAGACCATAGAGAGCTACTTTATTGGGGAAGAGATGTTCCTTCCCCCCTTCATTTCTGATGACGAAGTACAATGCCTGCCATCTGAGAAAGACGTGGAGGTCGGGGCCTCTCTATCCCACACATCCCAGATGGATGTCCGGTGGGCTCAGGCCATGGAAAAGCTCAAAAAGGATTTTAAAAATCAAGTTAGACAGGGGGACGGAAAACTGGGAAGAGAAATGAGAGAGATGCAAGAAAAGCATGAAAAACGGGTCAATACCTTGCTAAAGGAGACCCAAAAAAATCCTGAAGAAAATAACACCTTGAAAAATAGGCTCAATCAATTGGCAAAAGAGGTTCACAAAGCCAATGAGGAGAAGAATGCTTTCAAAAGCAGGATTAGCCAAATGGAAAAAGAGGTTCAAAAGCTCACTGAAGGTAATAGTTCTCTCAAAATTAAAATGGAACAGATGGAGTCTAATGACTTTCTGAGAAACCAAGAAATCACAAAACAAAACCAAAAGAATGAAAAAATGGAAGAGAATGTGAAATATCTCATTGGAAAAACAACTGACCTGGAAAATAGATCCAGGAGAGACGATTTAAAAATTATGGGACTTCCTGAAAGCCATGATCAAAAAAAGAGCCTAGACATCATCTTTCACGAAATTATCAAGGAAAACTGCCCTGATATTCTAGAACCAGAGGGCAAAATAAGTATAGAAGGAATTCATCGATCACCGCCTGAAAGAGATCCAAAAAGAGAAACTCCTAGGAACATTGTGGCCAAATTCCAGAGTTCCCAGGTCAAGGAGAAAATCTTGCAAGAGCTAGAAAGAAACAATTCCAGTATTGTGGAAATAAAATCAGGATAACACAAGATATAGCGGCTTCTACATTAAGGGATCTAAGGGTGTGGAATAGGATATTCCAGAAGACAAAGGAACTAGGACTCAAACCAAGAATCACCTACCCAGCAAAACTGAGTATAATACTTCAGGGGAAAATATGGTCTTTTAATGAAACAGAGGACTTTCAATCATTCTTAATGAAAAGACCAGAGCTGAAAAGAAAATTTGACTTTCAAACACAAGAATGAGAAGAAGCATGAAAAAGTAAACAGCAAAGAGAAGTCATAAGGGACTTACCAAAAGTGAACTGTTTATATTCCTACATGGAAAGACAATATTTGTAACTCTTAAAATTTTTCAGTATCTGGATAGTTGGTGGGATTATACACACACACATACACACACACACGTACACGTGTGCATGCACACACACATACACACATGCACGCACATACAGAGACAGAGAGCACAGAGTGAATTGAATAGGATGGGACCATATCTTAAAAGAAATTAAGGTAAATGGTGAGAGAGAAATGTAGTGGGAGGAAAGAGGGTGAAATGGAATAGGGTAAATTATATCTCATTCAAGAGGCAAGCAGGAGACTTTTTAGTGGAGGGAAAAAGAGGAGAGCTGAGAAAAAAAAAACCAAGAAGTTTACCCTCATCACATTCGACTAAAGGAAGGAGTAAAATGCACACTCATTTTGGTATGAAAATCTATCTCACAGTACAGAAAAATGGGGAAGAAGGAGATAAGCAGGGAGGGAGGGATAATGGAAAGGAGGGCAATGGGAGAAGGGAGCAATTTGAGGTCAACACTCTTGGGGAGGGACAGGATCAAAAGAGAGAATAGAAACAATGGGGGGCAGAATAGGATGGAGGGAAATACAGTTAGTCTTATACAACACGACTGTTATCGAAGTCATTTGCAAAACTACACAGATATGGTCTATATTGAATTGCCTGCCTTCCCAAAGGGAATGGGTGGGGAGGGAGGGATGGAGAGAATTTGGAACTCAAAGTTTTAGGAACAACTTTTGAGTATTGTTGTTGCTACTAGGAAATAAGAAATACAGTTAATGGGGAATAGAAAGTCATCTGGCCCTACAGGACAAAAGAGAAGATGGGGACAAGAGAAGGGAGGGATGATAGAAGAGAGGGCAGATTGGTGATAGGGAAAATTAGAATGCTTGGTGTATTGGGGTGGGGGGAGGGGATAAATGGGGAGAAAATTTGGAACCCAAAATTTTGTGAAAATGAATGTAAAAAGTTAAATAAATTAATAAATGTAAAAAGAAAAAAAGAAAAAAAAAGTAGGAAATCTGCTCTATATAAATAAAGCCCTACTTAGTAGTCTCCATCAAAAGGAACAGGCCTGGACTGCAAACTAAAAAGATAAATATGTTTGAGAAATGTAAATGGCTAGTTGAGAATTAAGTGCTTACATTCTAATATGGTGCGCCAAGGGACAATTTTGCTTTCAGAATCTTCATGTGTTCAAGGGTCAAAGAAGTTATTAAGTCAGACATCAGGTTCTGGAAGTGAGTTTGAGCTATTTTATTTGTTTTGAGAAATGCAAATGGGGGGGAGAAAAGGAAAATGAAGAAAAAAGTTTACTATTTTGCATAAATGGAATGCTTTAGAAAAAAATGTACAAACATGGAGAAAGGATGAGGGCAGCAGATATTTCATAAGCATTCTTGCATAAACTGGATAAAGTAGGGTTGAACAATTATACAAAAACAAAGTGTTTGGTGTAGAAATCATAAAACTGAACAGGAAAACTGATTAGGAAAGGTGAAACAGGTATAAAAGAGGGAAAATAAAGGAGGTGAGTAATGGTCACAAGCACAACAAATTTTAATTTTGGAGGGTTGATAGCAAAGGAAAAATGTAAGAGAAAGAAAGAAGGAAAGTACCATCAGGGTAGCCTTGATGGAGACAAAAGAGGAACAGATACCATTTCTATTATAGATGACTAATAATGATCAGATTTTTCTCTTTCTTTACCCTATTCTTTTCTATAAAGAAGGGTTGTGGGGGGAGAGCAATAAATAAATATTAAAGAATGCAATGGAAGAAAACACACAGTCAATAACCATACCAATGAATATTAATTAGATGAATCTATATATAAAATAGAAAGCAAGAAAATAATTAGAAATAAAAATCTAACAGTTATAAGAAACACTTGAAACAAAAGTTCATACAAAATTAAAATGATTGACTGGAGCAGAGGTGATTATGCTTCAAGAGAATTCAAAGAAGCATAGATGGCAATCAGAATCTCAGACAAGGCAACAGTTAAAATAAACAACAAGGAAACTCCATTACATTTAAAAGAACCATAAATAACAAAATAAAATCAATATTTAATCTATGAATGGCAGAATGGCATGGTCAAGAGATGCCCTTGAATCCAGAAAGACTTGGACTCAAGACTCTCAACTGACACATGCTTGTTGTGTCTCTAGGAATATCATTTAGCCTCTCAGAGAACTGCAGGCAACTACCTAAAACTACAAAAAACTATGAAAGACAGTGTCAACCTACATTGGCAGTGCTGCCCCCTCCAATGGAATCCCATATGCAAACTATGTTGCCTATTTAATATGTAAGAACCAAATGGCAAAACAATTAAAAGTTCTTAAAAAGAAAAATTCATCAAATTATAGTGAGAAACTCTAGCGTAGGTGGAGATCTCACTGTGCCCCTTTCAGACCTAAAAAAAATATAATCCCCAAAATATAACCAAAACATAAACAAGAAATAAGTTAAGACTAGAACTTTTAATAAGTTATACATGATAAATAACTAGTCATTGCTCACTAAGATCAGAAACAATTGTACATATTTCTGAGCAATTCATGGCACCTTTATGAAAATTGGCCCTGTGCTAGGACACAAAAACTTCATAACCCAGAAAAGATTAAACTTACTCTTTGACTACAGCATAATAAAAATCATAATCAAAAAAAAGTCTTTGAAGAAAGATTTCAAAATTAAAAGGAGAATAAATGTATGTTAGTTTATTTAAATAATATTTGGGTCAAAGAACAAACCATAAAAACAATAGAAAATTTCAAAGAAAATGATACTAAAACATACCAAAACTTGGGGGAAGGGCATCCAAAACAATCCTTAGGAGAAATACTTCTATCGAAAAGAAAAAAAGAAAGAAATACCAATGACTTAAATATACTATTTTTAAAAAACTAGAAAAGCAATAGGTAAAAAAGAAATTTTACAAAGTTAATTTTGAAATCAAAGAAAAAAATCAATAAAATTGAAAATAAAATATATTAAATTAATAAATCCAAGAACAGGGTTTCCATTTACATTGTTCTGATCATTGTGTACATTGTTTTCTTGGGTCTGCCTTCATCACTTTCCTTCAATTCTGTAAGTTTTTTATGGTTTTCTTATTCATCACAATCATCATTTCTACAGTACAATATTCCATTATATTGTTGTACCATAACAAACTATGGTAAGTCACTTCCAAATTGATAAGTATTTACTTGGTTTCTTGTTCTTTACTACCATAAAAGTGTTGCTATATGTATTTTAGTGTATATAGGGACTTCATATCAATGGTTGCTGTTAAGTTTGTCCTTCATTCTCAACGAGGACCATGACATCAAGATGATGACATGACTTGCAGTTGACTTTGATTTGAGTGAGGGAGGTAGGGCTGTGCAAGGTCACCAACCTCACTTTCTCCTCCTGAGCCATCTGGGTGCAGTGGCCTGATATTCATCAGGATGACTCTCGTGTTCCAGGATGCAATGTGAGACCCTGGCCCTTTCAGGTTAACTCTTATCACATTCTCACTTTGAGTGAGACACACCCATTCAATGAAAAAGCTTCTTTATGGCAACAAATCAAAAAACCCAACCAAACACAAGAAGAGAAATTGTGATATCAAAGTAGAGATAAAATTAAAACAAATGAAAAAACCTCAACTGAACTGATAAATAAAACTAAGAGCTAAAAAAACTAACAAAATATAAAATATTAGCTAATATGATCAGAAAAATAGAGGAAAATGAAAAATGCCAGAATCAAAAATAAAATAAAGGAAAATTCAGAAAAAATAAAGAGGAAATAAAGGAAATTATTTAAAATAATTTTGGCTCATTCCCAATTGATAAATGGTCAAAGGATATGAACAGGCAGTTTTCAGAGGAAGAAATTAAAGATATCTATAGTCATAAAAAATGCTCTAAATCACTATTGACTAGAGAGATGCAAATCAAAACAACTCTGAGATACCATATAACACCTATCAGATTGGCTAACATGACAGAACAGGTAGATGATAAATGTTGGAGAAGATGTGGGAGAGTTGGAACACTAATTCATTGTTGGTGGAGCTGTGAGCTCATCCAACCATTCTGGAGAGTGATTTGGAACTATAACCAAAGGGCTACAAAAATGTGCATACCCTTTGACCCAGCAATACTGCTTCTAGAATTGTATCCCCAAGAGATTATAGAAATGGGAAAGGGTCCCACATGTACAAAAATATCTATAGAAGCACTCTTTGTGGTGGCCAAAAACTGGAAATCAAGGGGATGCCCCTATCATTTGTGGAATGACTGAATAAGTTATGGTATATGAATGCAATTGAATACTATTGTGCTATAAGAAATGATGAACAGGAAGACTTCAGAGAGGCCTGCAAAGATTTATATGATCTGATGCCGAGCAAAAGGAGCAGAACCAGGAGAATTTTGTACATAGCAAAACCACAGTGTGTGAGGATTGTTTTCTGGTAGGCTTAGAACTTCATTGCAATGGCAAGGACCTAAAAAATTCCCAATGGTCTTTTAAGGCAAAATGCCTTCTACATCTAGAGAAAGAACTATGGAATTCAATCGCAGATTATAGCAGATCATTTTCTTTTGTGTTACATTTTGGTTTGTTATACAATTTCTCCCATTCATTTTAATTCTTCTATGCAACATGACTATGGTGAAAATATATTTAATGGGAATGTAAGTGTAGAACCCATATCTCAATGGTATCTTTTGAGTTTATGCCTCATAGTGGAATTAAATGGTATAGACATTTGAGCCACCTTAGTTATGATTCCAAATTGCTTTCTAAAATGGTTGTGCCATTTCCTACTTGTGTCTTTCTTCCCTCAACCCCTTTTAGCATTGACTATTGCTGTCTGCCATCTTTGCCAATTTCCGAGATGTGAGGCAAAAACCTAAAGGTTGTTTTGACTTGTATTCTTTATATTAGCGATCATGCGAATTCTTCTATACTCCTATTAATAGTTTGCAGTTCTTTTGAGAACTGTTGTTCATATCTTTTGACCACTTATCTTTTGAGGAATGGCTTTAGTCTTATGCATCTCTGTTAGTCATCAATATAAATTGAATATCAAATCCTTATCCAAGAGAGTTGATACATATCTTAGATGCATTCATTTTGTTTATACAAATGCTTTTAAATTTCATGCAATTAAAATTATTTTATATTTTGTAATTGCCTCCATCTCTTGTTTGGTTAAGAATATATTACAGTTTACTTATTGAACCTAGAGGATATTGCAGTTTACTTATTGAACCCCGCAGATTAGATCAGCTTTACTAAAGGTAACAGGTTATAAAATAAGCCCAAAGATCACCAGTCTTTCTGTTAATAGCCAACAAAATTGAACAAGATCAACAAGAATTTGTTAATACACACTATGTGCCACTCAGCACATAGACACAAGGGATACAGATAAAAGTTAAAACATGGCTTCTACCCTCAAGGAGTTCACCTTCTAACAAGGAGGAAAACATTAAAATAACTATGAATGTACAAGATATATACAGAGTAAATGAAAGATATTCTTGCAGGGACAACATTGAGGGTCCAAGTTAGTGGGGAGGGAAAATGAAATACATGAAAAGTCTTCTGCAGAAGGTGGAATTTTAGTGTTAATGTTAAAGCAATTCTGAGAATCTAGAAGATAAAGTGAGATGGGAGATCATTGCTAGCATATAAAACACTCAGGGAAATATGATGGAGCTAAGAGAGGGGTATTGAGTATGTGAAATATCATGTAGGCCAGTGTACTTGGATTATAGATTTTGTGGAGGGAAAGTATAAAAAGGTTAAAATTCCATTCATAAAGCACACAAAATGTATACAATATCTAGGAGGAGAATTACCAAGACATATAGAGGAATTAAATGAATAAAACTACAAGCGACTCTTTACCAATTAAATGAATGAATAGATGAATAAGCAAATGAATGAAGTTACTAAATTAGTCATTGTTCATGGTTAGATTCTGTTAATATAATTAAAATGACAATGCTACGTAAATTCGGTACCATACCAATTTAACTATCAAGCAGTTACTATATATATACACATACATTCACACACACATACACACACATATAATGTATGTATGCATCTACGTGTGTGTGTATATATATATATATATATATATATGTAAATGAAATCTATCTGGAAGAACAAAAGATCAAGAATTATAAGGGAAATTATGAAAAAAAAAGCATAGTAAGGAAGGAGACCTGGGCACACCAAACTATATTAGAAAGGAGGGATTACCAAAACTATTTCATATTGAATTGATATTGATATTGAAAAATAAAAACGTTGATTGGTGAAACAGATTATATACTCCAGTGTTAGAATCAATTGAACACGATGCAATAATGTTCAATAAATTCAAGGAAACAAAATATTTCTTTGAGGACCCAATCAATGAAAGTTTCTGAGAAAAACTGAAAAAGGAATTTGGAAGAAATTAGGCTTAAATCAATATCTTACAACATGTACCATAATAAGCTTCAAACAGATATATGAACTATATATAAAAAGATCATGTCATAAGCAAATTAGAGGAGAATTGAAAGAGATACCCTTTCAAAACTATGAATAGCAAAGTTCTTGATCAAACAAGAAATGGAGACAATTCTCAGGACATAAAATAAACAATTTTGGTTACATAAAGTTGAAAAGATTTTGTACAATGAAGTTAGAATTAAAATGGATACTAGTACATGGCAGGGGGGATCAGCGGCAAATTTATTTGATAATGGTCTACTATTCAAAAACTATAGTCAGCTGAGACAAATATATGGGTCAACCTTAACATATACTATGAATGGCCAAAATATGTGAATGGCCTGTTCTCAAAAGAAGAGATTCAACTATCAACAATATGAAAAAATGCACTAAAACCATCACATTTTTTTCAGTATAATATGATTTGCAGGGAGTTTTTTTCTTCCTCTTTTTTTTTTTTCTTTTAAGCCATTATTATAAGGTCTGACTCCTTGGGAAATGAGAAGTCAAAGCAATGTAAAAAACTAAAGATATTCCAAAATAAGTCTTTTTTTAAATGATAAAAATAGAGAATGGAAAATTAAAACAAATCTCAGGGTCCACTAAACATCAATCAGATTGTCAAAAATGACCAAAAAAGGGAAATGACAATCATTGGTTGTGGGAAGACAGACACACTAATACAACTCGCAGGGCTGTAAATTGATCCAGACATTCTGAAAATCAATTTGGAAAAAGTCACTAAGCTGTGAATATCCTTTGACCCAGTGATATGACTACTAAGCCTATACTCCAAAAAAGATTAAAGAAAGTGGTAAAGGATCTATGTGTACAACAATGTTTATAGTAGCACTGTGTCATAACAAAGACCTAAAAACACAGGGTGTGCCCATCAACTGAGGAATGACTAAACAAATAATGATATAGAGATGTAACATAATATTATTGACACAGAAGAAATGACAAATGGGACAAATGCAGAGAAATCTGAAAAGAGTTGTATGGATTAATACAAAGTGAAGTGAGCAGAATGGGAAGAATAATTTATTTGATCACAATAATTTAAAACAACTATGAAAAATTTAATAATTCTGATCAATGAAATGACTAATCTTAACACCAGAAGACTATGTCTCCTCACACCTGGAGGAGGGTTAATAGACTATAAGTGCAGAATGACACATTTTCAAACATGACTGACACAAATTTGCTTTGTTTGACTACTTATTTGTAGTCTTGACTACCTTTTGTCTAAAGGGAGGGCAATGAGGCAGTGATGATAATAATGGCAAACAAACAAAAAACCTAGAAAGAAAAGAACATTAATGAAACATTTAATACATAAAACAAAAAAGCAATTTCAGAAGGCAGCATAAAAAAATAGAACAATGTTGGTACTACCACATTTTTTTGAGCTATATGAAACAGATTTATGATTTCATATCAATACTTTTTTTAAAGTATTTTAAAGTACTAAAAACCATAATAAATCCCATTTAAAGTTACTGTAGACACTATGAAATATTTGTGAGTCTACCTGCCAAAACAAACCCAGGCACTACATGAACACAATTACCAAATACTTTTCACACAAATAAAGTCAGATCTAAATAATTGGAAAAAACTTCAATTGCTCATGGGTAGGCCAAGCTAATATAATAAAAATAATGATTCTATCTAAATTAATTTACTTATTCAGTGCCATATCAAACTACCAAAATGTACTATATAGAGTTAGAAAAAATAATCTCAAAATTCATCTGGAAGAACAGAAGGTCCAGAATATTAAGAGAATTAATGAAAAGAAATGCTAGGAAAGGTGGCCTAGCCATGCCAGATCTTAAATTGTACTATAAAGCAGCAATCATCAAAACCTCTTGGAAATGGCTAAGGATTAAAGCGGTAAATCAGTGGAATAGATTAGGTACACAAGACTGAAAAACCCAAGGGCCCCAGCTTCTGGGATAAGAACTCACTGTTTGATAAAACTGCTGGGAAAACTCGATAATAGTGTGGCAGAAACTGGGCAGAGACCAATGCCTGACACCATGTACCAGAATAAAGTCCAACTGGGTACATGATCTAGGTTAATGCTACAAACAAACTAGGGGAGCAAGAAATAGTTTATTTGTCAGATTTATGGAGAATTCATGACCAAACAAGAGATAGAGAACACTATGAAATGAAAAATGGATAATTTTGATTACATCAAATTGAAAAGTTTTTGCACAAACAAAGCCAATGCAACCAAGATTAGGAGGGAAGCAGAAAACTGGGAAAGGATTTTTACAGCTAGGCTCTATGATAAAGGCCTCACTTCTAATATATAGAGAGAACTGAGTCAAATTTAAAAGAATTCAAGTCATTCCCCAATTGATAATTGGTCAAAGGATATGAACAGGCAGTTTTAAGAGGAAGAAATTAAAACTTTCTAGTCATATGAAAAATGTTCTTAATCTTTATTGATTAGAAGGATGCAAATCAGAATAACTCTGATGTACCACATCACACTTACCAGATTGGCTAACATAACAAAACAGGAAAATGATAAATGTTGGAGAAGATATGAGAGAATTTGGAACACTAACTCATTGTTAGTAGAGCTATGAGCTGATCCAACCATTTTGGAGAACAATTTGGAACTGTGCCCAAAGGGCTACAAAAATGTGCATACCCTTTGACCTAGCAATACCACTTCTAGAGCTGTATCCCAAAGATATCATAAAAATAGGAAAAGGACCCACATGTACAAAAATATTTATAGTAGATCTTTATATGGTGGCCAAGAACTAGAAATTGAGAGAATGCCCATCAACTGGGAAATGGCTGAACAAATTATGGTATATGAATGTAATGGAATACTATTGTTCTATAAGAAATGACAAACAGGAGAAATTCAGAACAACTTGGAAAGACTTATATGAACTAACACTGAGTGAAGTGAGCAGAGCCAAGACAACATCATACACAGTAACAGCCACAGTGTGTGAGAACTGTTTCTAATAAACAGCCCTCCCACAGTAATGCAAGGAACTAAAACATTTCCAAACGACTCATGATGCAAAATGTCATCCACATACAGAGAGAAAACTATGGAGTTGGAAAGCAGAATTTGAATTTCTCCTTTGTTATGTTTTGTTTTTCTCATGGTTTTTCCCATTCATTTTCTTCTATGCAACATGACTAATGTGAAAATGTGTTTAATAAGAATGTATGTGTAGAATCCATATAAGACTGCATGTCACAAGAGGGAGGGTGGGAGAAGGAAGAGGGGGAAAATTTGGAAGTGATTGCTGAAACCTGAAAGCAAATAAGTTAATTAATTAATAATAATAAATAAGTAAATAATAAAATAAATTACTAAATTTGGAGAAAATCATCATAATATTTATTTCAGATATACCAGAACTTTCTCAAATTGCTGTAACATAACTTATTCCTAATGATTATATCAGGTAAAAGGATATTGCCAGAATGAACCTAGGAATCATTGCTAGATATTATGAAGAGCTGGGTAGAAAATTTAACAACCTGGGGAGATGCAGGTGGTATTTTCTGTTGATTGAAAGCACTGGCTGTGGAAGATAAGTAGATCTGTAAAGGGAACGACTAGTTAAGGAGATTGTGACTGGGAATGGGTTGAAAATTTCTGGACAGACTTAACACAAAAAAATTGTGGGCTTTTGGCCATGGATGGAATATGGCTAATAAAAGCTGTTAAAAAAAAATCTATATTTGCAGACAGTATTGTGAATTAAGAGGGTTTTAATACAGGGAAAAGAAGGAAATTGCCTTTGGCATATTTGCTAAGCCACACACTACTAAAAACACTAGCTACAATATAGAAAAATTAGTATAGAAACTCAGTAACTCATAGGAAACAAAATCCAAGAGAGGAGTCAGTGATAAAAACCTATTATCTTAGATGTCTATACACAAATGCACAAAGCACAGGTTTAAAAGGCAGCAGGTGGGAGAGAAGACTAAAATCCTAATTCAGGCACATGTATTTGATTACAAAGATTCCACAAAGGCTTAGTAGGATAGATTTCATGATTGGAACGTGACTCTGGAAGAGAATACCTTATTCAAAACTAACAAAATAGATGGATAGCATTACATATTAAAAAGCTGTACACGTGTGAGTAATTTCAGGTACCAAAGGGTGATTCATGGCAAAGAACATATGGGTGAAAAATAACAGTAAAATATGTTGTAGTCATATTTGCATAGGCAAATGACCTACACAGAAGGGGAAAAATAGGCCATTTGTAGAAACTGGATATATTTAACTTAAATGACTTTGATGATGATGTACACAACATAATACATATCTTCAAATGTTTTAAGAGCTACCATTTATAAGAGGGTAGAGTCTAGAGGGCAGAAATTGGAGTAATAAGGCAAAGTTGCAAAGAGGCAGCTATGAGTTTGATAAAAAGGAAAACATAGCATTTAAGAGCTCTCCAAAAGTAAAATGAGCTATTTCAGAAAGACTGAAGATTTTCCGAGTCAAAGTTGGATGACCATTTGACAGAGGACATCATGGAGGTGATTCAAAAATTTCTAAGCCCCTTAAGGAAAGACATTATTTTGTTTTGGCTTTGTATCCCCAGCACTTAGCAGAGTGCCTTTCCAATAACAGATACTTAATCAATGATTGCTGAATTGAATTTTTGCTCAGGTATGGGTTTAACATGATGACCTCTGATGTTTCTTTCAATTCTGGATTCCTGAAAGGTAGCAACATTGAGCAGAAAGAGCACTGGATTTGGAATCAAAGAACCAGAGTTTGAATCCAGGATTCCAGACTGTCACTTAAGCTGAGTCTGTTTATTTATCTCTAAAATAAGAGAGGAGCTAGACTGTGGGGTGAGAGGGGAATAGCACGGGGGAGGGAATGTGTGTGTGTTTATAATCTTAAGGAAGGGTTAGGTGTTTGTTATTTTGAGAGAAAGAGGATGGATATGGTACGTGGAATCATGGGAAGTAAGACATGACTAAATGATTGCACAACAGTTTTGTGCTTATTTCAGAGAAAGGGTGATAAGGAAGAATTTAGAAATCCACCTCACCCTTCCCAGGTAAACCTGGGCAAGAGGAACTAATAAAGTGAAGGCAGTGGTTATCAAAAATGTCTCATGCAACCAGCCCAGACTGAGAACAGCAACCCTCACCTATGTACCCCCAAAATAACTCACATTTATGTGGTGCTTTAATGTATGCAGAGCACTCTCCTCATAAGAACTCTGTGAGGTAGATATATTAAGTATAATTACCTACCCCAATTTGACATATAAGGGAGCTAAGTCTCACAGAGGCTAAATGGCTTGTCCAGGGTCACACAGCTGGTAAGTATCAGAGGCAGGATTTTAATTCAGGTCTCAAGACTCCCAGTCTAGCACTCTGTCCTCTACATTGCCTTAGTATTATCCTGTATCACAGGTTATTTTCTCATTTTGCATCCAGACCAGTTTGATTGAATGAATCACTGTTATGCCAAGTCCAATGAATACAATGGGATTAAAATAACATTATATAATTTGTTCATATCCTATATCACATACATTTTATAGTGAGAACCCACTGACAGAAAGTGTGCCCAGTAACAATGGGACAGCTAGAAGCTATCATGTGTTCAAAAGAATACAAATTCCCATGGGCACCTCTTATTACACATTGCATGGCCCAAATTATCTCTACAATTCAACAAATACTTCCTGTGTTCCTGATTAAGCAAGCACTCCTCTGATAAAACTTTCAAAATTACATTCAGACATTCCCAGACTATATGAAGGCAGTCCCAAAACTGCATTAAAGCATTATTAAACATAATAAATCTGCCTCAAATGGAAATTATCCTATAGACATATGTTATCAAAAATTATAATCACTATTCTATTCTGAATGTATTCTTTTTGGTACTTTTACCCTGAATATCAAAATAAAAGATCATACCTCTCAGCTGCTTTTCAGAATATTGAGTCCATTTCCTTCCTATCTCATAATCTTGTATACCTATAGAAGGATGCTTAGCGACATTTCAATAAATCCCCTCTAATAGCATATATAATATATGACCAGCAATGTCATTAAAGTGGATACTCCCTCCAAATACAGATAGTAACCTATGCCTGCTTGCCCATCCTATGAGTATAGAATGATTTCAGTTCAACCTTTGTTGATTTGGTGACTGTAGAAAACATCTACCATTATAAATTTTAATTGAATATTTCTTAAAATATCAGTGAATTTTCATTATCAATATAATAGCATTCATTTGCATGATTGCCTGATGATTCTCTTCCCTCTCCCTCTCATCCACATGATCTTTCTTCCTCTTAACTCAGTTACCCTTTTTAAACTGCTAATGACTCAGTGGTAGGAAAGCAGCTGTAGCTGACAGCTGGTGGGCAGTGAAGCAGGTGAACATCAAAAGAAAGAAAAGTCAGCAAAGAAGAGAAGTGACTGGAAAGTTTTCCATACAACCATAGGCAATGCCTCTTTGGGGTATGCAGATGACTCTGGGTCATCAAAGACCATGCCAGCTGAGTGCAAAAACCGGCAGGTAATACCAGGCTGAAACACTTCAAGAAAGGCCTGATGACAAAGCCAGCCTTAGTAATTTTGGAGATACTCATCACCAGGTTTGACAAAAACCTAAAAAAACCTAAAAATTTCTAGAGAAGAAATTTTAGCCTCAAAAGTCTAGGGAACTATCTACTAAGTTGTAGAGAGACTGCAATCTACATTGGGTATCTGTAATAGTAAATGGCACCTGTACTGAATCCTTAAAATATTGGTAGGTGGCACAGTATATAGAGAGTCAAATCTGGAGTGAGGAAGATCTGAGTTCAAATCTGACCTTAGAGATTTACCAGCTATATGACCCTGGGCAAGTCACTAAACCTCTCTTTGCCTCAGTTTGCCCCTCTGTAAAATAGAGATCAAATAACACATATCTCTCAGGGTTGTTGTGAGGACCAAATGAGATAATAATTGTAAAGTGCCTAGCATATGGTAAGTATATAAATGCTAGCTATTAATAGCCATTATGTTTCCCACCATCCTTTATGATCAATTTTCAATTGAAATACCTGAAAAATTGCCCAAATTTTCAATTCTGACACTATCTTTCACTCTTTCTTCACCTTCAACATCCACACCTAATGAGTTTCAAAAACCCTCATTTAATCCTTCTGTCCCTACTCTGGCTACTCATCTATATTCAGCACCACCAATTCTCTCAGTCTGTTCTAAACCCTTGGCACCTGGCTTCCAGTTTTAACATTCCATTGAAACTCTTCCCTCCAAGACTAACAATGGTCTCTTAATTGCCAAATCTAATGACCTTGGACTGATCCTTGTCATTCTCGATCTTTCTGAAGCCTCTGACACTATGGATCATCGTCCTCTATATAGTTTCTACTCTGGGTTTTTGATGACTCTTCCCCTCATATCTATCTGAATACAATTTATTATTATCAAGAAGAGAGCTGCCATCTTCCCTGTTACCCAAGCTAGAAATGTCGACGTTACCCTCAACTCCTTAGTCTCACCCAAGATTATTCAACGTTACAAAATCTTATTCTACCTTCACAGTGTCTCTCATATGCCCCCATCCCTCCACTCACACAGCCATTACCCCAGTTCATGTTCTCATGAGCTCTTTCCTGGACTATTGCAATAGACTTCTTTTCCCATTCCAATCCATCCTTAACTCAGATATCAAAGCAATTTATCTAAATTACAAGTCTGTCCTTCTTACCCTTCTTCTCAAATTCCCATGACTCCTTATTACCTCCAATATCAAATAGAAAGGTTTTACAAATAAGTCTCTATCCAACTGGTCTCTTACTAATGGGGAGCTTGGACCCCAATTCTAAAACCACATTACTCTCAAAAATCACATTTCTCCCTAGCCTCAAAACATTATCCCAGACAGTTTCTCCCTAGTCCAAGAACAGCCTGCCCCAGCAACCACCATTATCACTTTTCCTGATACAGCAGCCAGTTGTACCTATAGAATTTATTAGTTTGAACCAGCTGTGTCCAGGCTGAACTGGCTGTGTACTGGGTCATAAGGATATTTACTACTCACTGACCAATCATATGTATCCTAGACTTAGACATACGTATACTCCTTTGTATTCTTTGTCCTTCATTCTTGAAGAGGACCATGCTATCAAGATGATGACATGACTTCCAACCAACCTTATTTGAGTGAAGGAGGGCTGCTCAATGTCACCAACCTCACTTTCTTCTCCTGAGGATACTCCCTTACACTGATCTAGTCTAACAAGACACTGATGAGAGCAGCCTGGTATTACTTAGTCCTGACTGTTAGTTGACTTAGCAACATTTCAGGCCTAAAACCATACCTCCATGTAGCACCCCCCTCACCCCCCCCCCCACTTCATTTCCCAATGAACTCTGGGTAAAATACCTGTGCGGTAGATGTTCCTAAAAGTGCATGTTCCTTTAAGAACTAACAACTCCTTAACCACTCCCTAATTCCACCCCAATCATCACACTTAGCACATGTTATACCATAGAATATCCTATATAAACTTTACCTGTACCCCTCCAAGATTGCAGGTTCCTTAAGAACTCTTGCCCACTGAAAAACATAATAAATCTTTACCACCTTGACTTCAAGAATACTTGAGTCTGCAAATTCATTCCAGGCCACCTGCCCCTGGTACTCTGGTCTTTGGGAGGCCTCAACCCCCACCCTCTTCCAACGCTCATCATTACTACCTTTCCAGGGTTGTTATACTTTAATATACTTCACACACTACAGTGTGCTGCATCTCTGTGACTTTATGTGGACTGCCCTCTGTGCCTGAAATGCTCTCCTTTTCACCTCCATTTCTTACCACCCCTGTGACTTCCTCCAGACCCAGCTCAAATCTCACATTGAAAGTATTTTGTTGTTGAGCAGAAAGAGTGCTGGGGCCTGGAGTCAGGAAGACAGGAGCTCAATCCAGCCTCAGATACTCACTAGCTGTGTGACCCTGGGAAAGTCACTTAACCAGGCTGCCTCAGGTTTCTCCAATTGTAAAATAGGGACAATAACAGAACTTACTTCATAAAGCTGTCATGAGGATCAAAGGAGATAACATTTGTAAAGCACTTTGCACAATGCCTGGCACATAGTAGGTGCTTAATAAATACTTGTTCCCTCCCCTTTCCAGTCACCTTGTCTTTTCCTCTTAGATTGCCTCTCTGTTTACATTTTTCTTTTATGTATTGAGCTTTTCACCTGTTTTCTCTGCTACTGAAATGTGAGCTCCTCCAGGGCAGGTCTTGTTGCATTTCTTTGTACAAGGCCAGTGCTTAACATAATGCCTGGCAATCCTAATAAATGCCTTTTTAATTGATTGTAAATTCATATATGTTCATTTGGGAATTCTCCATTTTAGTCAAACTACTCTACTAGCAAGTTCTCTAAACTCAACAATCCATCTCTGCTTTCAAAACTTTCCACAGTCAAATTTCCTAGAATTTCCTCTCTTCTTAACACCTCTTCTTTGAAGAAAATTAGGATTCTAAACAGAGTTTAGGCATCAACTCCTATCAAGCATCTTTCCTAATCTTCCAGAGTGTAATGTTCTCTCTACTTCCAGAAATTATTTTGCAGTTCTTTGTCTGTTACATCTCAGTAGAATGTGAACTCTTTGAACTAACGGACTAGTTCATTTTTTTTGCAACTGAAACACCTAGTACAGTGCCTGGCTAATTTAACTGTGACCAAGAAAAGAATCTGCACCTAGGTAAACGAAAATCACAATCATCTAAGACAGTAGATAAATCCTAAATTGTCAGAGGCATAGAAAGCTTAAGTGACTTTTCTAGCTTCACATACTCACCTCAGACACTTGACATTCACTGCATGACCTTGGACCCAAGTCACTTAATCCCAACTGCCTCCTTCTGGGTCATCTCCAGTCATCCTGATGAATATCTGATCACTAGATTCATATGGCTGGAGGAGAAGTGAGGCTGATGACCTGCACAGCCCTCCCTCACTTAAAACAAAGTCAAGTGCAAGTCATGTTATTATTTCTCTGATGGCATGGTCTTCTTCGGCAAAGAAGGATGAACACATGACACGACCAAAATCAGTGACAGTAATTGAACCCTGGTCTTCCTAATTCCAAACTTGTAACTCCCAACCCAGAACCTTATCCAATATGCTAGGCTGCCACTGTGCTTTATATATAGTAGGCACTGAGTAAATGTTGCTCAAATTAACTTCACCAAGTCCATTTTCACTTCCTAAAGTCCTATCTTTCAAGACCTGGCTCAAAAGTCACCTCCCCAAAGAAGCCTTTCCAAACCACATCAGCCAGAAGTGATTATTCTTGGAATTCTCGGATCACTTCAATAGACAGAAACACCTCCTTTATCACCCATAGTAAATTAAAAACTCCAAAGACAGGAATACTGTCAGAATTCTTTGTATTCCTCCACAGTGTCTAGGTAGGGTACCTAGGAGGCAAAGTGGATAGAATTCAGGACTTGGGGTCAGAAAGACCTGAGTGTAATCCAGCCTCAGACACTTACTAGCTGTTTGACCCTAGGCAAGTCACTTAACCCTATTTATCTCAGTTTCCTCATCTGTAAAATGAGCTAGAGAAGGAAATTGCAAACCACTCAAGTATCTTTGCCAAGAAAACCCCAATGGGATCAGGAAGAGTTGGACACAACTTAAAAAAAAAACTGAACAAAATGTAGTGACTAGGAGAGTTCTAGAACATATTAGGCACCCAATCAATGTTTGCTAAATTAGTGAGTTTTACCACAGGCAAAAAAACCTATGCAAATATGCAAATTACATAGTCTCCTAACAGATAGTCACCTTGTAATGACTGATTATTGAAAACAACAAACCATTCAAGCCTGACTTGAACCAGGTTTATGAACCAAATAACATTAGTTAACTAAGGAATAAAATTAAGTAACTTAAGCTAGGAAAACTAATTGCAACTGATATTTGATTAATCACATAACTGCTTACAAATCTTTTCCCATCCTCCAAAAAAACCCTAGTTTTTTGTAGATAGTGGGCACTCAGTGCAGTTTACTGACTGACTAAAACAATGAACCAAATCCAGACCAGACCAGAAAATAATATTATACATTTGGAACTGATTCTAAGAATGAAAATACAATATGTTTAGCAAACAGATATGATAGAAAATGGCAACATGACATGTTTCATAAATACAGATAGTAAAAAAGCAATTCAGAGTGTAATGACGTTTCATTTGCAGAATAGAGCTGAATCCAAAACAACAAGAAATAGCGATGTGTGAAATCAAATCATTGGAGGATTAAGCATTTTTCTAGAATTCATATTTGCAAGTGTTCTATAATCATTTTATTAACATTAGCATAAGATGTGTAATGGTGTATACAAGAGTAACAGTCTTGTTGCTTAGTACTTTCATTAATGACTAAAAAGACAATAAAGAGAAATTTAGTAAAAAGTTATATGCCACACATTTTAAAGAACCAAGTACTGCAAGAGAAGAAAAACAGAGGGGGAGGGAGGGCAACCAGGGAGGATAAGAGAGATTGGAATTGGAATTGATGCAAAGCACGTACATTCAACGGGAAAAGGCACTAATGTTTAAAGAGTAGGAATGCAAACTGCAAATAGATAAACTAGAAAGGAGTCTGGAATTCAATAGGGAAACAGAAAGAGCCAATAAAATGTCTGGGCCAAAGGAGAGGAGTCATCAAATTGCTAGAGAGTCTGTGATTATACCTGGCAAGTGCCTGTAATCATTTCTGGCTACCTCATTACCAAAAAAAAAAGAGTTAAACAAAAATGCAGGCATAAAGTAAAAAGCAATGAGCAATCAGAGAGAGAAACATGGTCCCACAGGAGACTAAGAGTTGAATGAGAACAACTGTAGTTCCTGTACATAGTTTTGGTTAAGCATTGATTAAGAGCCCAACCACCTGGTGGGTCATGGAGTGTAGTTCAAGTGGTATGTCAAGAAATAATAACTGGAATATAAAAAGGAAGTTCTAAGAAAATTATTAAGATGCTGTCCTGAGCTGATTTGCTATTAGGCAAATAAGAAACTGCTCTCAGAAAGAAAAGTGATACCCTTATTACTAAAGATACACAAGATGGAAAAGTACTACATATTTGATGGCATGTAATTGACTCAGGACTTTTACTTGAGAAAGGTTTTAGGGCTTGACTTTTAAAGAAACACTGCCTGTTACTCACATTCGGTAGTCTTCCCTGGGTATAAACATGTTAAGTTTGTGGGGCCCATTTACCCACAGTGTCTGTGATAGGCAGATTCCTTGGATTCAGCATCCAGGGAGCACTTCTAGTTCTCAGATTTCTGGATATACGTTCCTTGGGCTTTTTTCCAAGGCTCTTGGCTCTTAGGATTTCCTCCTTGAATCTACTTTCACTTCCCTAGAGATCTCCAGGGTTTGAGGTCTAGAGCAAAATAAACACTTCTGCTTGCTCTCTCTCAGGACCAGGAGAGTCTTTCTTGAGTTCCTGCTGGTTCAAGCTAGGGAGAACCAATGACAATTCAGACGAACTGGGTTGATCCTTTATCTTCTCTCTTCCCAAGGTGGCACAACATAATTAATTAGGCAACCTTCAATAGACCTTGCCCTTAAAGAGGCAGTGTCTTATTACCTATTCATCCCATACACACAACTCCAGCCCAAGGAATAGCAACAACAAGTAAATATTCATCATTTAATATTAAACCAGTTAAAACCAGAAAAGCAAATTATACAGTGAAATTCGACTGTGATTATAAAATAACCATCCCCTATGGCTATAAAATGGGGCAGCTAGCTAGGTGCAGGCATGGATAGAGCTCAGGGCCTTGAGTACTAAAGGTGTGAGTTTAAATCTGGCCTCAGACATTTATTAGCTGTGTGACCCTGGGCAAGTCATTTAACCCCATTTGCCTCAGTTTCCTCATCTGTAACATGAGCTGGAGAAGGAAATGACAAACCACTTCAGTATCACTGCCAAGAAAATCCCAAATGGAGTCCTGAAAAGTCAGATACAACTGAACAAAAACACTTTAAGATATTTACGGTTGTTTTTTTTTTCCTCCACAATCACTCTATTCCATCTTGTAAGAGGAAACTGCAGTGTAATGGCAAGGACTCCAGAGAGGGAATCAAAAGTCATGTGTCCCAGTCTTAGTTCTGCTATTTAGCTTCTGCAAAACCTTGAACAAGTCACTTATACTGGATTTTTTGGGTCATTCCACTCTGCATCTGCTGCTCTGCCTGGTTCAAAAATCCACACAACAAGATGCCCTTCCCAGGTTAAGCTCATCACCTCTAATCTCATCACCAGGCTGCTAACAAGTCTTGACTGACACCACCACCCTCAGCGGCCTCTCTCCTCTGATTAGAGGGCTGGAAGGTGAAGTAACAAACTCCTCCCAATGCCTTCCTTTATACTTTTCTATGTTTTCTTTCTCTGTTAGATTTTGAGTTCCTTGAGGGCAGGGGCTGTCTTTTTTATTATTATCGTCATTGTTAATTGTAACCTCAGCTCTTAACATAGTGCCTGGCATATAGCAGGCACTTAATGCATGTTTATTGGATTGAATTGGACTTGGCCTCTATTAGTTTCAATTCTTCTTCAGTAAAATGAAGCTGTTGAACTAAATGAGTCCCTTTCATGTCAAGTTTCTATGCTTTTAAACACAGTTCCTAGTTTTCTCACCTTAATATGAAACATTGATGGCTATTCCCCCTTATCTTTTCCTGTTTCTCTTTCCTTTGTTATCTGATCTACCAATTTCCATTTCTTAATTCCTGTATATGGGTATAGTCAAAAAACAATATCCTTTTAGCTTCACTTTTCAAAATAATTTGATTTTAAATATATATGTGTATATATGCAATTCATATTTATATTATTGGAAACCATAGGCTATTCTGTTTAAACATGTGGGTTTGTTGTTTTGGTTTTTTTTTTTTAAGTTAAAACCTGTGGAAAGGAATATGGTTCTTTTTAGTAAGGGCAGTCTTTATTGTAAATCAAACTCCAAAAATTTCCATTGAGTTAATGGTTAAGTTAAGCTTAATTAGAAAACTTAAACACTGTCTGCAAATAAGCAATAATAACAAAGGCTCTAGCTTCAAAGGGAAAATCAATAAATTAATACTTCAATATTTTAATAGACCTCTGCTCTCACCTATGTATCACTTCCATTTCCAATCATCTAAATCTTCTGAGCAATTCTTATACTTAAACTCCTATTTATCTTCCATTGAGATCATCCTAACACCTTAGAGGCATTCTTTTAGACCTTTTAACATTTTGTGGATACCAGTGTAGCACTCCATCATCAAACTATTATTTCTTGCTCTCCTGTATGACCTGTCCACCCCTTTCTACCAACATACATCTCCCTGATGACATATTTTATTCTACTTCTTACATACAAATCATTTGTGGCAACATGTTGCAGCTGGCTTACATCCAACTTGAATATATCCATTGCCCTTTGTCTCATCCACAAACCTGATTCCTTGGAGGTTATGGAACTGCATGAACTGTGGTCATTTGTATTCCAAGGAAAATATCTGTGTTAAAAGAATGTGGTCATAGTTGATGGTGGTGGTGTTATCTGCTTCAGATCGTTATAGATGTTGTGCAACTTCACAAATGCAATCCTACAACTATCCTCCTATTCTTTTCCAAATTCAGCATCAGAATTATAATGATGAGCAAGGACATAAAAATGTGAAGTAAGAAAGGATGCATGCTTGCTGTTATCAACACTGATTACCTTTTTGCCTTCTCTTTTATAAACTTCAGGTACTACTGAAGAACCTTCTGTATGGAAATATAACTGTGTACTCAAGATAAAATACAAACTTCAAACTTTGGCATCTGAGGCTCTTCATAATCTAATTCCAACACACTTAATCAGTTTTATTTTACACTATTGTCTTCCAGGTATGACTCAACATTCCAGCCAAACTGGACTACTTTCTATCCTTCATCCTAGGTCTGCTTTCTCTGTCTCTATGCCTTGCAAATCCCATTCCAAAACTCTGAAATAGACTTGTTCTCCCCCAGCCTTTCACAATCCATCTCAATCTGTTGAAGCCCCTCCCTTCCTGCAAGGCCAAAATGAAATGCTGTTTCCTCCACAAAGCCGTCTTTGCCCTCCTCCAGGTGAAAATGATCTCACCTCAAATTTCTTATAGTACTGTCTCTGTATCCCTCCTTTGGTAATCATCTCATTCCCCAGTCTCTAGCACTGTCTCACATAGAAAAAGTGCTTAATAAATATCTGCTGAATTGAATTGAACAAGTAGTAAACCTTTTTGCCTCAGTTGAAGGAGTACCATATTTTTTTAAATTCCCCCAATCACAGAACAATTGTTATGATGCTAACGGTGATGATAATCGTGATGATTATTTTACATGTGTAGAACACAACCATTTATAGAATCTATTCTTCTATTTCAAAATTACAAAATTCCAGCTTTGGAAAGAAGCTTAGAGGCCCCAAAATGAATGAAGATTCCCTTCTATGACATCTCCAACAAGAGGTCTTCTAACCTTACCTAAAAATCTCTGGAGAAAAGGGTACCCATTACCTTCTAAGACATTTCACTTTGGTTAAATCTTAATTGCTAAAAAAGTGTTGTTTTCTTCTTCTGTTGTTTTAGGAACAAATCTGCCCATCTGTACCTTCCACTCATTGTTTCTAGTTCTGCTTTCTATCTTCCACTTAACAGCTCTTCAAATACTTAAAGACAGAAATTATGCCATCTTATGTCTTCTCTTCTCCAGGCTAATCCTCATACAGACATATTTTTGAGGCATTTTCATCATACTGAAGCCTCTGGATCTTCTCCAGATTGTCAATGTCCCTCTTAAGAAATGATACCTGGAACAGAACCTAATATTTCAATGGGATCAAACTGCAGAAGCAGTACTATAGTTTTCGCACTTAACGCTACATTTAATGAAGCCTAAGATCATAATAGTTATTTTATTTGTATATCATGCTACTGACTCATATGTAGTATTTTACATTAGCCACCATCAAATTTCACTTTATTAGATTTGGTCCATTATTCTAGCAACTGTAGATTTTTTTTTATTCCTGTCATCCAGTTAAATAATGCATTAACTATCTCTCTCTCAGCTTTGAATCATGTCAATTTGACAAGTATAATGTACACCCCCATCCAAGTCATTCACAAAACTTGTTGTCACCACAGACCAAGGACAGATCACCAGAGCATTTCTTCCATTTCTACATCAAACCATTAAAAATGACAGGATCTAATAATACATCCCGTTCTGAACCTACCTAACTAGAGTCTCACTTTCTCCATCTCATTCACAAAGATCACATGACAGTTTCCGTCAAATGCTTTGCTAAAATTGAAGTAGAATCATGTCTATGACATTCCTCTGATCTACCATTCTTGAAACCTTGTCCTCTTCTCCAAAAAAAAAATTAAAAAGCGATATGACATGGTTTTCCTTAGTGCTTCTCAGTTATTTCTCTTTCTACTTTTATATGTTTACAGATCATATATTCTATAATTTTTCCGGGACTTGAAGTCAAGCTCATTGGTCTACAGTTTTCACTCTTTTCTTCCCTCTAAAAAAAATAAAGACAACACACGCCTTTATTAATTCTTGTAGCATTTCTGTTAGTCTGTAAAATCATTCAAAGATGACTGCCAATAGCTCAGCAGTCACATATCAGAGTACTTTAAGAATCCTAGGATGTAACTCATCTGAGCCAAGTGAATTGAACTCGCTGAGAGAAGCTAGAGCCATCATCTGATCCCTTTTCTGTGTTTCCAGTCTCTATTAACCATGTTTGTTCTATACTTTACAGTTCAAAACTGACTCTCCTTGGTAGAGATGACAGAAGCAAAATGGTCATAACTAATATTCATATAACACTTTAAGTTTTGCAAAGCATTTTGCATATGGTATCTCATTTTATTCTCAAAAGAAACCCTTGTAGGTAAGTGCTGCATCTTACAGATAAGGAAACTGATGTGAGAAAATTTAAGCAACTCAGGATCACACAAATAGTAAATATCTAGGGCAGAATTTGAACTGAGGTCTTCCTGACTGCAGGTGTAGAGTGCTATCCAGTACTCCAAGCTACCTTTCTAAGAACTGAATTGTTCGATGTTCTTAATATCATTATTTATCATCACCCCATCGATCTTGAGGCAGTTGTCCAATTCCTTCTTCGATCTTTTTCTCAAAAGATCATTTTTTAAAGCTTTTTTGTTGTTGTTGTCCTTTATATCCATCACCTGCCTCAGTTCATTCTAAACCTAAGCACCCTGAACACTATTCTTACAGGACCAGGACTTTGAAGCATATGTACTCATCTTTCATTACCTAATCTTTCTTCTATCTTTAATAATGTCTTTTTGAAATCTAGTTGATCAATAAGTCCCTTATGCATCCATATTGATTTCTTTGGATAGCTCCTTCCTTTCCTCCTCACTAAAACATTCTGGTTTGCATATTCAGAATTTTATTCTTTATCAATTCACATGCCTCTTGGACTAAATTAACATCACAACGTACTTGTTGAAATCTGCTCTACGCAAATCTACCACCTCATTTGATACTCAAATCAACCTTGTAAGGTAGGCAAGTTAAATATGATTTCCATTTTACAGGTGAAGAATTAAGGCCAGACTGATTAATTGATTTTCCCAGTGTTATGTAGAAAGTGGAGCTGACTTCTATAACTCCTTTAAGGTAAACTGTGTGTCTTATTTATCTTTTTTATCTCCCCTGTTGCCAAGTACAATGTTTTATGTATAGTAACTACTTTATAAATATTTGTTGAATTTGGGTATGCTATGGAAGAAATAAACTTCTGTAGACTGACCTGGAAGCACAAATACTATTTATAACCCGGATTCTATGGGGGACTGGGGAAATATTTTCTAATTTTCAAACAGCTCACTTTCAAGGGAACTCTTGGAGCATTGTCCATTCAGGATTTGGGAGTTACCTTAGTGATTTAGGGGCTAGAGGCTAGAAACTTAGGGAAAGCTCCTTTCAGATGAGTTCTACACCGAATATTTGTTCTCAGAATTGAACATAATGGTCATCATATGGTCTAAACTGGACAGAATACAGCGGGACTATTACTTCTGTATTTCTGAGCTCTGTGTCCCTTTAATTAAGCCTAAAATGACATTTGTGTTTCTGTTTGTGTTTTTGTTTTTGATGTCATATCACACTTTTGAAGTATTTTAAGGGCTGTAGTCTAGACTTTTGCCAGACAGTGGTTACAGAGTCACTCTTCTCCATCTTGCACTTAGCAATTTGATTTTACAAATCAAAATATGCAATTTTGCATTTATCCCTATTACATTTTATCTCTTTAAATTGCATTCAATATTCTAGTCTGTCAAGATCTTTTCAAAGACCTCTTCTGTCCTCTAGTGTGTTTGCTATCCCTTCTAGCTAAGTATAATCTGAAACTTTTATAAACCATCTATAGTTTTATCCAAATCATTAAAAAATATATATTAAACAGTGTAGGATCCCTGGAAGAGATTCTAGTGGAGTCTTCTTTCCAACTTGACATCAAAGCTTTCATGAGTCAACCAGTTCCAAATCCATCAACATTTTCCCCACTCTACCCATCCATGTAGACGATTGAGTACCGGAGGATAGAGACATACTGAAGTGGTACAGCATCCTTTTCCTCAAAGTTCCCCTCCTACTCAAATCCAAGATCTCCCTTTCTAATGGTTCCTGGGTAAATAGTAGCCATGGAGACTCATCTGACAAATTGCAATACCCTAAGAATCACTTGGCCTTACTACTAACCCTAAAGATAAATGTTGCTATATGTGTTGCCTGGAGAAGGCTGGGAAGAAAGAAATGATCTGCTTCTTTGACTGACATCGCCATTTCTAAAAACCAGGCTTTGTCATAAACTTGAAAACTAGAAATTGTCGGTATAAACATTTTATACTGAAGGAAATTTATCATTTTACAAACTTCTATGGTATATATCTAGACTCCTAGAGTTTAAGAAGGGAAAAAATATGATACTACACAAAGGAACTTAGAAGTTCTCAGTGTTCTTTCTGGAGAATTTAACCAGGATGAGGATGAATAATAACAAGGAAACTCAAGTATCTTGGGGACAAAGAGAAAAAATAATTGGCTTTTTATCTTCTTAAAATTTCTTCTGTTGGAATTCTCCTGTCAAATGACTGACTATGGGCCCAGTCTGAACCTCTTCAAATAACTGTGAGACTGAAATGATGAATCAAAGAACAAACTGAATAGGCTGTCAATTTCCCAACCCTTATAAGTTTGGAAAACAGAGGAGCAATATCATGGGACCAGTCACTCCAGAATTTACTTTGAAATCTAAACGCAGAATGATACATGTGGCTCAGTAACAACTTAGCCAGGTATTACAGAGAGTGAACTCAGGGTTGAATAATCCAAGGAACTAAAATATCTGTAGTAGTCCATTTTAATTCACATAACACAATATTTAGTTCCTTTCTTTTAATTTTCATAAGGTTCAAAGAACCAAATATATAATCCTAAAGAACATAAGCATATCTTTAGAAAAGTCCTGAGGGGACCAATATTGCTAGGTCAGGGCAAAAGACACATAAGCTCTCCAAAAAGAATAGTAATCTAAATGTTTTAGGTTAAAAGGACCTCTGATTTTATTCAAGCATCCATTAATAACCTACCATTTGCAGTGCACTGCGCTTGGTTCTGAGGGAGATACAAGTGTTTAAATAAGGTTTGGTCCCTGCTTTCATGAAGGTTATGGCATAATAGGTGCAATAACAGGTATATTCACAACATAATCTACATTATTACATGATAAAAAGCTTGTGGAAGGTGAAAAACACAAAGTACTATGTGAGGGCATGTGAGAAGATCTTAATGGTCTCTGAGTTAGCTTTTAAGATTGAACATAATAAGAAAAGGATGAAGGCCATTCCAGATGAGAGGAAAGTGCTCAGAGAGACATAAAAAGGAAATATGTAGAGCTCTTCAGAGGATAAGAAGTAATCAACTTGACCAATATGTAGAAAATGTCAAGGTAAGAAATATTGAATAAGACTTGAAAGATGAAGTGACATCTTCATCTTGAAGTTAGTCTTGAATTCCAGTTTCTGTACTTTACTCGATAGGCAATAGGGAGTCATTCATGTCTAATTCAGCAGTATTTGAAAGCATCTATGGCCAAAAACTTTTCAATCCCATGGCCAACCTAGTGATAAGTTTCTCCAACCTTAGTGATAGGAGTCCTGGGAAAAGAGATATACAATCCATCACCAAACTGGTACTCAGTCCTTACAGATTAGTAATTTATGCCAGAATTTATACTCTACCCACATAGACTTTAAAAACGCTTTGTCACTCTCATGTCACTAAGAGACCTGAGACTGTGGAAGAGTTTTGTGAGTCAGTAGGACTGTAGTAGAGTTCTGGAATAAGTCAGAATTTTAGAACTAAAAGATTCTTTAAGGATTATCTAGCTCCACTTTCTATTTCATTTTTGAGGAAAATGAGGTTCAGAGAAATTCAGTGATTTCTATATCTTTATTCTAACATTCATAATAACAGTATAATATTATGGGATATATATGATATACTACTATATACACTATTGTATACATTATATGTATAACATATCTTAACTGCTAAATACAATAGCCTTTTTTTCAGTCCTCATCCTCCTTGGTTTCCATCTGTCCATCAGATATCTCCACCTGAAAGCTCCATGAACATCTCAAAATCAGTATGTTTAAAACAACTTCTCTTCCCCTAACCCTGCTCCCCCTCCACACCTCTCCATTTCTACCAAGGCACAGCCATTTATTATTATATACATCTTATTGTATATTAATTATATTATTAGGAAAAAATACTGGCATTTATGTAGCTCTTTGAGTTTTGCAAAGTATTTTACATATATAATTTTATTTCATCTTTACAGCTCTGCTAATTAGGTACCATTATTATCATCTCCATATTTCAAGTAAGGAAATGAAGATTCATTTTAAGTGACTTACCCAGGATTACTTTGCTAATAAGCATCTGAGGCAGAACTCAAACCCAGGTCTTCTTGATTCCATGGCTCATACTTCACTCATCAAGCCAAAATTTGTGTTATAGCATAATAATAATAGTTCACCTTTACAAAATGCTCACTATGGGCCAGGCACTGTGCTAAGTACTTTATGGTTATTATCGCTTCTGATCTACACAATAACTCTAGGAGGCAAGTACTATTAATTATCCCCACATTACAGGAAACCAAGGCAAAGAGAGGTTAAGTGACTTGCTTAACTAGCAAGATCTGAGGCCAGATTTGAACTTAGGTCTTCCTGATTCCTTGTCCATCACTCTATCCACTGCATTACCTACCTACCTGAAATAACCAGTCTTCAAGTCATAAAGACCTAGGTTTAAATTCAGTCTTTGCCACATAATGACTATGTGACCATAGGAAAATTGTTTAACCTCTCAGTACTCAAGGACACTGACAATATGAGTTATAGAAAATTTGTTGATGTGCATTAAAGGAAGTTTCCACATTGGGAATTCTCCTATCCTGATAAAATCACCAGTGCAGACTATTCCTCTACCCCCCAAAATCTGATATTTAATTATCACATCATAATGAAGTCTTTCCTTATGCCTAATCCAAATTTCTCTTGCTGCCATTTAATCCCATACTGCCTTCATTTTCTGTCCTAATTAAAGGAAAACTATGAAAGCTGACATTAGCACCATAAGTTATATTAACATTTATGAGAATACATTTTACCTGATTATTTGATTTCTAACAGTTTTTTGGAACAACCTAAATGCTTAAGATATACTTTCTTCCTGGTGCTGGAAAAAAAGTTAATTTTTAATCAATATTACAGTACAAATGTAATGTGTTATTTCAACACATTATGTAATTTTCAGTATTGCAAATTGATATTAAAAAATTCAGTGCAGAAATGTTCTCTGGGTAATGTGGAATTTGTCTTTTCTTGTATCACCAGTGCTTTGCGCAGTGCTCAACACATAATAGGTGCTTAATAGATGTTTCTATCACTAGAATCATGGATCTATAGTCATAAAACACATAGGAACTGTTGCAGATGTATGACTATAGATAAATCCCTCTTTGTTTTCAGTCTTTATCAATAAAAAATGACTATCATTTATATGTGTGATATGGAATACTACAGATGTTATTAACTCCATCTTTCAGATGGGGCAAAAGGCTGAGAGACAATAACATGTCTAGCAATTCAGAGCTAGTAAGAATAAGAGGGAACATTTGAATCCAGATCTCACTTACTCAACTCTAGTGCTAGCAAGTATTCTACTAATACCATGGTGTCTCCTTGACAGCTCTTTGAGAGAAAGTCATATATTAACTATATTCCATTTGACTTGTTCTCATTCTAGAATCAGTTTATTTCCTCTTTCTGGGTCTCAATCCCTGGTCTAAAAAATGAAGGAGTTTATGGAATCTCAAGGTCACAGCACCACAGGTCACAGAGATGGAAGAGAAATCAAAGGTGACTTAGTTTAAGCAATCTCTGAACAGAAGGCCATGGGATATAATGAAAAATACACTTATAGCAGAAATAAAATCTTACTCAAACAAGTTACCTGAGTTTTCCCTTGAAAACAATGAAATTGTGTTCAAGACTTAATTGGTCCTGAGAATTAATATTTGAAGAATTGACAAAGCTTCCTTACTACCCATCTGGCTGCCTCCCTGGCTACCAGAGTGTAAAGAGTTGGGGACTCCTTAGGCTTAACATCAACTGCTAAATACACGGGCACAACACCATGGCGGAGAGGCCAAGGCCATCCACTACAACCCCAGGCACTGCTGACATTTATTTTACCACTGGACTTCAATGACTGGAGGAGAGAGTTAGACTTAAAATGCTGAGCAACTTTCCCCCCCTGAAATCCAGTTCAACTTCATAATGTCACTGGTCCTCTAGGATAAACAACAATAATGACAAGCATTGTGACAAACGCAGGGGTCAAGAAGTTGCAACTGTATCCTTGTTGACTATACTATTGCTAAGCAAACTTTTTTTGCTACATATAAAATGGTCTATGCATGTCTCATTCCATTTCAATCCCAAGCATGAATTAACAGATGAGCTTGAATTAAATCTTGTTCAGAACAGCACTGGATTTGAGGGCAGAAGACCTAGTTTTAAGCCTAGTTAGTACTCTGTGACTCTAAATGAATCCCTTCCCTCCAGTCCTTCCCCCAACCACCATTTCCTCATCTGCAATATGAGGGTGTCAAACGAGCTGATTTATATGATCCCTTCCAACTCCTGATGCTATGATCCCCCTGCAATATCTCGGATAAATTTTCATCCCACCTCCACTTAAATACCTATAGTAACTGGGAACTCACTGTCTACCAAGGAATGCCATTTTATTTTTAGATAGCTCTAACTATGTTAATGAAGTTTTCCTTACAGTGAGATGAAATTTCTCTCTGCTATTTCTATCCATTTCTCTTAGATCTGACCTCTGGATTGAGTAAAACAAGTTTAATCTCTCTTTCACATGGTAGCTCTTCTAATACTGAAGAGGACCATCATTCCCCACTGCCCAAATTTTATCTCCTCAGTTTCTTCAACTAATCTCTATATAGCATAGCCCCAGTCCCCTCGTGACCCTTGTTGCCCTTCTCCAGATAAAATCCAGTTTGCTGATGAATGTCCTTCCTAAAACATGATACCCCAAAATATGGTAATAATAATAATAATAGCTAGCATTTATGTGGCACTCCTATGTGCTAGGACTCTATAAATGTTATCTCATTGGATACTCAACAACAACCCTGGGAGGTGCTATTATAATCCCCATTTTATAGTTGAGGAAATGGAAGCAAAAGCTAAATAACTTGACCATGGTCACACAGCTAGTAATTATCTGGAGCTGGATTTGAATTCAGGACTTCCCAACTCTAGACACAGTTATAAATCCACTGTGCCACATAGCTGCCTCTTGGCCTGACCAACACACAAGGAAGAGGGATGATAGCATTTACTTCACAGAATTCTTATAAAAGCAAATTAGATGATATAGTACTTTGCAAATTTTGAAGCACCATATAAATTCTAGACATTGTTATTTTTTGTTCTTGTCTCTCTAATTTTCTTAATATTCTGAGATCACAACTTTTTGGGCTGCTATGTCACACCGTTGATTCATATTGCACTTACAGTACACTATGACTTCATGACACCAGCATCCCTATACTTAGGTAGTAATTTTTAACCTAAGTGAAATTTCATCTTGTTTGAGTCTATATATTGTTCTAGTCTACAGAGATGTCTTTAAATCCTGATTCATTTATACTATATATTAGCCAAATCCTCAGTTTCATGTCATCAACAAATATAAATAGCATTCTCTATCTATGTTATAAAATAACCCTTTTCCACTCAATTATTTTTTTGGAATCCTTAAAATTCAGTATAGATTCTAAAGCATTGATGAGGTTTGAATACTGATCCTAGATACATTTTAATCCAAAACTATGTGTCCGAGGTAGACAATCCCAAGGCTCCATGAACAAACTCAAGATTTTTGTTGATTTTGAAGCCAGAAACTGAGTCTACGGTTATTTGTGTGGACCCCACCCAACACAGTCCACAAAATTTGGGCACTTAGGGAAGGGGAGACCCAATAGAAATTATAGACTCTTTGATACACTGTTCTAATCATGTCAGCCTCCTAATCATCCTCCCAAACATGATTTTCAAATTCCATCTCTTTCTCTTGTGTCTAGAGGTCCACTCACTTCAAACCAATTCAACAAACATTTATTAAGCGCTTATCCTCCTATCTTTCAAAGCTTAATTAAAGTCATAGCTCCTCCACAATTTATCCAACTATTTCTATCCATAATGAACTCTCCTTTCCTTAGATTCCTACTGCACTTATAAGTCACTTGATCATATGGTCCTCCAAAGGTATTAACACTGTATCCCCAGTTAGACTGGAAACCCCATGAAGGAAGGAATTACTGTCCTACCAAAAAAAAAATTATAGCATCTTAGAGGAAAAAATTAGAAAATCTTTAGAAATAATATGATCTACTTAAAGCATGAAGCTCTGAGAAGAGGTCACCAAGCATCTGTTCAAAGTTCCCCAATGAATGATGAGGTGCTCAGAAAACTCTAATTATTAGGAAGTTTTTCCTATTATTGAACAAAAACTTGACTCTCTATGCCAGGGCTGGGGAAGCTACAGCCTCAAGGCCATATGTGGCCCTCTAGGGGTCCTCAAGTGAGGAACTGAGCCCAAACTTCACAGAACAAATTAAAAGGATCCTTTTATAAAGGGCCACATGTGGCCTTGAGGCCACAGGTTCCCCACCCTTGCTCTATAACTTCCACCTATTGATCCTAGTTGTTTCTTAGATAGACAATCAGAATAAATTTAATCCCTCTTAGATGTAACAAAACTCCAAATTTTTAAAAACACCCTTTGGTTTCTAATATCTCCTCTGGTCTGGAAAAACATTCCCAGTTATTTCCATCTAAACTTGCACCTTCTCCAGATACAGACCAGGATGTCTTTGCCTCCTGGCCTCCTCCCATCTGATCCCCCTATGCAGCATGGTACATGACACATAACTATTAAATATTCTTTTGATTAGTTGATTGCAATATCAAAATGTATTAGAAGAGAAGGACAAAATCTAGACTCAATCTACTATGTTCCCAGAAGAGTGGCAATGGGGAAATAGTTATAGCTTTGACTCAGACAGAAATGAGAGCCCTGCTCTTCACCTGAGTTAAGAGCTCAACCAATTGGCTTGATCTGAATCTTGGCAGATATATTGAGCAAAGAAAGAAGACTGAACTTGGAACTGAAACTGAGCCCTAGGAAGACCTAAGGCTCAAATCCCAACTTTGTGACTTATCTATGTAAATCTTGGAAAATGGATTTTACCTCTCTGAGTTTCATTTTTTCCATCTGTAAAAAGATAATAGTCATGTTTTCCATCTCACCAGAGTGCTGTGGGGAATCAAATTACATAAGATATGTAAAATTACTTTGCAAACTAGGAAACAGTACAGAGCAATAAGGGAATATAAAAGAATTCCTCACTGAGGCCACTTTTGAAAACTGTGCTCTCTCTCAATTTGGAAATCATAGCCCAGCACTGCTGTCCACAGAGGCTTCTAACCTATACTGCAGTATAATTCAACTGAACATAAAGTAAGTACTTTTGCGACATGGAAAGTGAAGTTTCTGACATTTTAAAAATGTGCATTTACAAAAAGCCACTTTTCTCTTATAGTTTCTCATTTCTTTATACTGTTCCCTAGTTGTCTGCCTACCTAGTCTATTCCTGGCCCCAGCTTTGGTCATTGCTAGTTATCCAGCAAGGTCAGCTGTTATCTTGCACAATCCTTCTAGAAAATAGATCTACCAATGTTCATCAATGGTCTTTACAAAAGTCACTGAGTTTACACTGGAGAACCAAGCTATTTATCATAATATAATTCTGAGGTAAAGGACAGTATATCTTCCATGCACATTTCTAGATGACAAGAAAAACACACCTTCCAGTTGAAAATGTATCCTTTTGCAAAGTACAGAAAAAACAACAAAGATTTCCCCACTCCACTCTGAAATGATAATATATGTACAAAAGAAAAACATAAAATAAGTATTCGAACCAAGTAGATAAAAAGACTTAGGGGAAAGAAATGCAATTGAATTTAGTAAAGCTTAGCCTGATAAAAACTATGGTTTTTAGGAACTGGAGACCTCTTGTTTTGTAATCATAGATCTTTGCACTTCTATCTATGTCTGAAATTTCATTGAAAACCATTTTTAAAATCAAAGAAAGATGCCCTTGGAAGCTTTTAATGAAAAGCATTGAGTTTCAAGATGATGAGATTTGAGATAATTTAAACAACTGGAAATTTTTATTTATCTTGATACTTTAAATTTAAAGCAAATTCAACTTTTTTGAGAGATATCGTGGAAGAAACCAAACCCAGTGGTGTTCTAGGTACAATCTCACTAAATGCCATGTATCCAAGCAATTCAGTCACTCATTAAATAGCTCGCTACTCATCCAGGCCTCAGACCCTGGCCTACTTACTAGAGTCCTATATCATGTACCAAACCTGTGTCAGTTACAGGATGTAAAGCAAAAGAGCCCATCCATCTGATCTTCCAAGTGTTTGTTTAATAAATGAACAAATGAATGAAGGAGAGAACTAATATGATCTAATTTTATCTGATTTGTTAAAAATGTTCTTCCTGGTGGATTTGCCACATTGAGGTATCAGTGTACAGCATAGATTCAGTTGAATAGGACCTCATACCAAAGCACAAGTGCTACGCCCTAACTGATCTCAGTTGAACCTTGTATAGCTGTGAACAGCCAAATAAAATAACTAGCTATTAGCAGATACCTCTGAAACAACTTAAATCCAAAGATGAATTGTTAGAGAATAGGGAAGCTTCCTGGAATCCATCAGCTAGACACTCACCAAATTATATATTAAGTACTTACAATATGCCAAGAATTGTGCTGAGTGCTGGGGCTGTAAAGACAAAAATACAATCACTGCCCTCCAGGCACATTCTAATGAGAAAGACAACATAAAGCTAACTAGGTACATATAAGATATATACAATATAAATAGAAGGTAGCACCAGAAAAAAGACGTCATTTGGGAATTGGGGAGTGAAAAAGGTCTCTTGAAGATGGTGGGATTTGAGCTGAGTCTTGATGGAAGACAGAAGCCAGGAGGTAAAGGTGAGGAGGAAGAGCATTCTTCCTCTCTCTATAAGAGAGAAAGGGAGACAGGGAAAGAGGGAGAGGGAAAGAGGTGGTCAGATCTGAATTTTGGAAAATAATTTTGGCAGTTGAGTGGAAGAGTGATTGGAGCAAGGAGACACTTAAAGCAGGGATATTAATCTGAAGGCTATTCGATAATTTCATCATGATGCAATCAAGGCCTATAACAGAGTGATAATTATATATATGGAGTGAAGGTTTTACAAATATATAATCATATATATATTATATGTACATATATATATAAAATTCTTGGAGATTATGGAGACTTGGAGTGATACTTCAAAAAAATATGATTCTGTTAAAATAAGTCCTTAATAAATTTCAAATTGTATTGCGACATTATGGAAATTGTACTAGATTGAAAGTTGGAAGACCTGAGTTCTAGTCTAGGCTCCATACTAATTGTCAGTGTACCCTTGATAAAAACCATTTACATTCTCTAAGCCTGAGGTTCCTTATCTGAAAAATGAAGCAATTGTAGAATATGGTCTCAGAAATCCCTTCCTGTTTTAACATTCTATGATGCTTCTACCTTGTTTTAAAAACTTAAATACAAAAATAATATAGAACAAACAAAATATATGCATATTCCTAAGTACCAGCTAATTACTTTATTCACTAAGCTTAAGCAATTATTATTTATTGCTTATTTAAATCATGTTTTTCCTTCTTTTTGTCTTCAGGAAAATATTAACCTGAATTCTATATGATGCCATTTACAGAGCTTTGCTAGCTTGACACTTGCATGATATAAAACAATGCATCAAAACCTGATATTTAGAGTTTCAAATGGAGATGTTAACTGTCTTTATAATCTTCCTTTTCTCTTTGGAAGTTATCTCCACCTTTATATTTTTATGCATAGATAGATCTCTATCTTTTCTTTCTTCTACCAAAAGACTTGAAACACTTTTTCTCAGACAAAAGCAGAAAAAGAAGCCTCTAATAGGAGGGCTATCTGTTCAGTTGTTTCAGTTGTATTTAACTCTTTGGAACCCCATTTAGAGTTTTTGTGGCAATGATACTGGAGTGGTCTGCCGTTTCCTTCTCCAGCTCATTGTACAGATGAGGGACTGAAGCAAACAGGGGTAAATGACTTGCCCAGGGTCTCACAGCTAGTAAGCATCTAAGGTTGGATTTGGGCTCAGGAAGATGTCAGGAAGTGTTCTATCTTCTGCACCACCTCGGTGCCCTGGAGGGCTAGAGGAGGGAGTCTTCCCCAAAATCTCCCTTATAGAAGGCTCGAGTTTTCCAGCTAACCATTATTTCCCATTAGCCTAACTGCTTGGTTTAAACTCCACAAGCATGCCCTTGTACCAGGTACCCTCTGACATACCCCACTCCATTTTTTATCTTCCTTTTGTATATTGTCTTTCCCAGTTAGATTGTAAACTCCTTGAGAACAGATTGTCTATTTATATCCCCAGAGCTCAACAGAGTGCCTGACACAGAGTAGGTACTTAATAAATATTTATTGACTATGACTATGACCTAAAAGAAAAGCTATTTTAATATGTAGGATGTCTCTACAGGTGTTTGTGAATGAAATCCCAATTCTCTTGCAACCTATATTCTATTCTGAATATGGTAGATGCTCTGCAGAAACCTGTTTAATTAGGTGCTAGGATTTAGGGAGTTTGGAGAGGAGATTTAAAGGCAAAGAAGCCTACCCCAGGTGTAATTTATTGTACCACATAGGGCAACATCTAATCCATCTGCACAAAAAGTGGTGCTGGTCTACTCTTTAAGTTCAAGTTGTTGGAACCAAATACGGTCGAGTACTCAAATGGAATTGTTATCTCAGCCATCTCAACCTTACCTCCTATAACATAGATTATAATCCATCCATATCTGTATACACTCATGATTTTTATCCTTGACCTCAAATTAAGCTTATGCAGGCATTCTATTCAATGGGCTAGATATCTTCTTCATGTTCTCTTAGATCATCAGAATACCAATATTGGTATTCTGATGGTACATGTACATATAGTACATATCCTTCAGTTACCTCTTTTTTCACTATGCAACCCATACATCATTTTTGATCAGACATTTCTTTGATGACATCTTTTGTATCACTTTATATATAATCCTTTGTTCATATTCTGTTGAAACTTGATCACACCCACCATGCACCTCTCCAATGCCTGTTGAGTGGTACTAAACATCAATTCTCTGGTGACTTCAGGGTTCCCACAGTATCCTAGGAAGATAAGTGGTATTTTTTTAATGGGCCTTTGTTTCAAAAAGAAACTTGGAGTCATTAAAAGAACCTTTAAATTTCTCAAAGACAATTCAAGTCTCAAATATAGCCCTTTAATGTTTATAAAGTGTCTTACAAAGATTATTTCATTTGATCCTTTACAATAACCTAATGAGGTAAGTACTTCAGATGTTACTATCCCTGTTTTAAAGAAGAAGAGCCTGAGGATTAGAGAAATTAAGTGATTTGTCCATGGCCAAAAAGTTAATAAATTCAAAGGCAGGATTTGAACCAACATTTTTCCTGACTTCAAGACCCATATACTCTTCAGCTCCCTTTGCCATGTAACTCCAAGATATTACAGAAAATATTGGTGATAAACATATTGCCAACAAATTTCCTCCAATGGCTACTGCAAATGTTATCTTCTGATCCTAGAAGTAAAAGCCAAAATAGCTATTGCTTTTCAACAGAACTTATGTATTTTTTGTTCCAGATCTGATAGCAATCTTAATCATGTTTAAATTAGGCAGAATCTTGAATTTGATATCTTTATCTCTATAGTTATTTCTATTTCCCTAAAGGAAATAATTTCATACATATTGACTGTCATATTTCATTTGAACATCATTTGAAAGTATAAAACAATCCAAAGATTTAAGAAATAGAGTGCAACAAACTCCCTGAGTAGAAGCAAACTTAGGCTATGTTGCCTTGGTAACACGAAGTTTTATTTGGCCATGAAAAGGTTTCATAATCTGATCCCAGCCTACCTTTGCAGGCTTATTTCCCACTCCTTTCAAACAAAAACCCTTTGTTCCAATCAAAGTGGATTAACTGTCCCCAAAACATGCACAGCTCAAATGCCATCTTTTCCATGAAGTCTTTCCTGACCCCCAGTCAGAGAAAACCTTCCCCCATGGACCTATGTTTGCCTTTCTCTAATATATGTGCTATGTAATGCTGTGTATTGCACTTACCCACAATGGTGTTTAATCTTGCTTCTAGATTATGATTTCCACAAGAAAAGTGACTATGTCTTATTTGAACTTTGTGTCATCCACACCAATACGACAATGTAGTTACTATTACTACACAGAAGGTATAGAAAAACTGTTGCTTGAATGAAAATCCTAAATTTTCCCACCTCTGTGTCTTAGATTGCTTATCTGTGGAATGGTGATAAGGATGCTTGAACTATTTCATAGTTATTGTAAGGCTCAATTGTGGATTAAAGAGGAAGGAGCACAGAATTATTAAAATAATTTGGAGTCAAAGAAATTAGGTCTAAATCCTGAGGAGCTCTACTGTTTGCTTACTTGTGTGATTTTGAACAAGTCACTTAACTCTGAATTCAAAAGTTGTCCTTCAGTTGTTTTCAGTCATATCTAACTTTTTGTGACACCATCTGAGGTTTTCTTGGTAAAGATACTGGAGTGGATTACCATTTGCTTCTTGAGCTCATTTTACAGATGAGGAAACTGAGGCAAACAGTTAAGTAACTCACCCAGGGTTATACAGCTGGTAAGTATCTGAGGCCATATTTGAATTCAGGAAGATGAAGTCTTACTGACTCCTGGCCTGGCACTCTATACACAGTGCCACCTAGCTGCCCAAATTCAGAGGACCTGGGTTCAAAATCCCTCTCTGATGTTTACTACCTACAAAACACTGAGTAAATCAGTTTATCTCCTTGGACCTCAGTTTTCTCATTTGTGAAATGAGGAATTTCACAAGGGTGGCTTAAGTACTTTAAGTCTTTATCTATGATCCCATGATAATCTGAGTGGGTGTCATTCATCTGTAAAATGGAGAAACTGGACTAGGTGCTCTTTAAGATATTCCTAGTTTTATGTCCTGTAATAGTTTTCTCGTTTGTACCTCTCATAATAATAATAGCATTTATAGAGTACTTAAGATTTGCAAAATGTTTTACAAATATACTCATTTAATTCTCACCATATTCCTGGGAAATAGGTACTATTGTTATCCTAGATGAAGAAACTGAGGCAGAAAAAGATTACATGACTTGCTCAAAGTCACAGTTAGTAAGTGTCTGAGGTCATATTTGAACTCGGGTCTTCCAGATTCCAATCCAGCACCCTATCAACTACTATGTAGCTCCTCTGCTACCCTTACATTTTATTTTGCATTATGTGTTTTTTTTAATAGGTATTTTATCTCTCTTCTGACTACAAGCTCCTTGAGAGCACAAGTCATATCTTATTCATATGTATATCTCTCAGAGAATTTTGCATATATAACAAATGCTTGGTAAATGTCTGTTGACTTCCAAGAACTTGTTAACTTCTTTATATGCATATTTCTTATCTTCTGCTTATAAATTGTAAGATTCTTGAAGACAAAATTTTTCATGAATCATTGGCTCTACCATAGCACCAATCATAGTCCTTTTAACTTAGATAGTACATACTGATTGAATATCTAACATGAAAGGCATATAGTATGTGTAAGCAGGCTGCAGATCACATATGGCATGTGTTTGAGAAGGGGCACAAAATACAGCCTCAAAGATATATATGATAAGAAAAAGAGACTATAGGTCATACAGGGAGAGTGATGAACCACCCAAATGTTGCCCTAGAATCCAAAAACATTAAAGGAGCCAGAGGAAAGCCTCTGGTTGCTTTGGGCAGATCTTCTAAGGGAGATCCTCCAGAAAGGCATGAAGAAAGTCACTCAAGATGAGATGGTATGAATAAATTGCAATCAACACTGGTGGAGGCAATATCTACCTTTATGAGGGGGAACTCGAGTGGAATTTTCAAAGTCACTGAGGGCATTTTATTATTGTCTCCAACCCCCACCTTGCCTTGGATCTAGAAAAACTGTGTACCATTATTAAGTTAAGGACAAAAATAAGTGAGAATCAATCAACTAAAGGTCTAAACTGTCACAATATAAAATCAGCTTTAATTCCCCAGTCTCACTGCCTTAATTGGAAAACATTGCATTTCTTTCATAACTCCTGACAGTCTTAAGGCAACAGGGAATATCACTGCTGAATTACCTGAGGGCCAACTACATTTCAGAAGAGAGAAATTCTATATCTGAAAATGTGTTGAAAAACATAATAAAAACTCATGAGAGGAAAAAAAAATTTGAGAAGATGAATTAACCTTTTGATCAAGTAGGACAGAACAGATCATTATCAGGCAAAAAAGAAATGTGCCTTCTGATGTCTTCCTTTATTGTCATACCAGCATCCTTCTACTACTAAAGAACAACAATTTTCTGATGGAAATATTGCCTTCAGATAGGCAGAATGCTGTTTCATTAGGGGATAAATGCGATTCCCCTACTTTCCCATATTTTTCTCCCTGAGTCCAAGTCACCATCCTCTCAGGATCCATCCGAGGTAGTACTTCCACCTTAAGAACAGGAATTCTCTTTGACCTGCATATGGGACATTTATCTACCTGTCTTGTTTCCCAAAGGAGGTAGAAATTCAATTAGCAATGTGCATACTAGGTTTCTGCCTAATAGCACTTGTTCACAGCAGATCTTAAGCAGCATGAGCCTGGCAAGGAGCATGGCAAAAATACTACACAGGGTTCATGCTGCTAGTGGCAAAACTAGAGATAGTCTAGACAGTAGTTTTCACATAACAATGCATTCTACTATTAGGTATGCAGTTCCAACAACCTAAAAGAGACTAGAAAGCAACTGGGGTTGACCTCATCCTTGTGAAAAATAAAAATATATATAAATCCTAACCTGTCCCCAACTTTAATTAACAATATTACAGGATAAGTGTATTAGTTATAAAACAAGTGTTTTATGAGGGTTGAGGGAGGTTTCCACACACCAGGGGCATCAGAAATGATTACTTCTAGAGGAGGTGGCAATAGAGTGAGGCATTTAAGGATAAGGAGGCATTCATCAAGAAAGAGTGGGAGGGAAGACATCCCAGGCATGGGAACAGCCTGAGCAAAGTTGAAGAGGCTGGATGATGAGCTCAATTATTTTTCATAGATTCCACAATGATATAACTTTTGGAAAATATTATAGCAGGTAATTAATAAATCCCTTTACATTAGTAGATAACAGGTGAAAGGAACAGAATCAAATGCAGCCATACCAAGTAAGTTTACGATTAACCTAACAAGAGACTCCAGAGCATCCTTAACTCCCTTTCTCTATTCATTACAGCCTGCAATAACTGTGATATATCCCAATCTACCATTCAACCAATACTGTTTTTTGTCTATGGGGAACTGAAGCATAATTGCATTCAGGGACTATTCAATGTGGTCCAGGAGACAACATTTATAATTAGTGACTCCTGCAAGTCATTATATAATTAAGTACAAGCAAAGCACAGCTCACAGATTATTTTCCAGAACTCTATATGGAAGTCAATTTTTAAGACATTTGCCAAGTCTACATCTTCCATAATACCGTTGAAGTGCCATACCATACTAAGAATACTTTAAAACTGAACCGCCACGCATAAAACTTCCATGAGGGAAAAAAGGGAGAGCCTTTAGAGCTTTAACTTGGGAAAGGTCTACTCTGAAACAACTGTATGAGCTGAGGAGGAAGGGAGGACATTCTGGGATAAAGACTAATACCAAGACCCCTAAGAGGTGGGCATTAGGAGCTAGAGCTATAGGGATGGAAACTTCTTCTGCTTTTATGGACAAGTGACTTAGTCTAGCAGGAAAACTCATGGACTTTGAGTCAGGAGACCTGAAGTCTTATCCTGGCTCTCACACTTGATACATGTATAGACTTGGGAAGATCACTTTGCCTCAGTTTCTTTCTTTGTTAAATGGCGGTAATAATACCTGGACCTCTTTACAAGCTCACAATGAGAAAATCATGAGAAAAGCAGAAGTGCTAATAGAAATGTGAGCTTAGAATCACAGAATTCCAGAGTTGGAAGGGACCTCAGTAGCCATCTACTCTAACCAGTATCTGAAAGAAAGATCCACTCTACAAGGGAGTAATCCACTAGCCTCTTTTTAAAGATTTCCAATAAAGGAGAACCCACTATTTCACAAAGCAATCTATTCCACTTTTGAAAGTGATAATTTTCAGGAAGATTTTTACTTAAAATTTTCCTCCTTATGACTTTTACTTACTGTTTTTAGTTCAGTGGGACCAAATAAAACTAATTCCTCCTCTATATTACAATCATTTAAATAGTTGAAGATATTTATTAAGTCCTTTAACAAAATATGTATGTATCATTGTCCCCTCTCTTCTCCAGACCAAATATCCCAGGTTTCCCCAACTGATTCTTCAGTGACAAAAATGAAACTTATCAACCTCTTGGCTACTCTGTAGATACTCTCCTGCTCATCTCAATGTCTTTACTAAACTACCCAAAAGTGAACATAAAATTCAAGATATGATCTGACCACCTACTCCTTATTCCCAGAGTCTTGCCTCTCTTAATATAGCACAAAATTGCATTCGCTTTTATTGGCCTCCATATTGTACTGTAGACATACTCATTCTTTTTTATCTTCCTACAGCCTTTGACTCTGCAGGCCTTTCTCTTCTCCTTGATATATTATTCTCTCTAGCTTTCATAATGCTGTTCTCTCCTGGTTTACCTCCTACCTGTCTGATTATTCTTTCTTAGTCTCATTTTCATGGATCTTCATCCAAGCTACGCCTGTTAACCATGACTATCTTCCAGTTCTCTGTCTTGATTCCTCTTCTTTTCACCTTCTATACTGTTTTACTTAGTGGTCTCATCAGTGCCCATGGATCCAACTATCATCTCTATGCAGATGACTTTCAGATCTGTTTGTCTAGTCCCAATTGCTCTCCTGACTTTCAGTCTTGCATCTCCAACTGCCCATTGACCATCTTGAACTGAGATGTTCCTATATTCAACATGTCCAAAACTGAATTCATATCTTTTTCCCATACCCTCAAAACAGTATCATCCTTTAATCCTCATGTTTTCTCATCTTTCATGTTCAATCTGTCCTCAAATCTTGTCAATTCTACCTTTGAAACATTTCCTTAATATACCGCTTTGTCTCCTCTAACAATGTCACCACCTTGGGTCAGGTCTTCGTCATCTCATACCTATACTATTAGAGTAGTCTTCTGGTTATGTTTTCTTCCTCAACTCTCTTCCTGCTCTGATACATCATTCAGCTGTCAAAGTTATCTCCTCAAAACACAAGTCTGATCATTCATTCCACTATTCAGCAAACACCAGTGAATTCCCATTACCTTCAATATCATGTATGAATTCTTCTGTGTAGATTTCACAGCCTAGCCCCTTTATAGCTTTCCAATCTTCTTATATTTCATTCCCCACCATGCATTCTACAGTCTAATGACTCCAGCTTCCTCGATTTATCCTTGCACAACACACACATCTCCTCATTTTCACTGGTATTTGCCATGCCTGGAACTCCCTCCCTTCTCACTTCTACCTCCTGACTTCCTTCAAGTCTCAGTTAATATTCTACCTTCACCAAAAAAGTCTTTTTCCAATCTTCCTTAATATTAGTGTCTTTTCTCTGAAATTATTTTTAATTTATCCTGTATAAATCTTGTTTACACAAAGGGGTTTGTATGTTGTCTCCCCTACTAACTTATGAGCTCCCTGAGATCAATGAAATGTTTTTTGTTTTGGTTTGGTTTTAGAATTTTCTTTGTACTCCCAGTCCAGAACAATGCCTGGCACATAGTAGGTACTTAATAAATGAGAATTGATGGCAATCTCCCTTGCCATCTACTCAAAACCCCTAGATCTTTTTCAGACAAATTTCTAGCTAAATCAGCTTATTAGTACCAGTAATGGGAAATTAACAAGAAGTTAAAAGGCTCTCTGCTATGCCATTTTCTCTTTTCTTATCACTTAAGCTGTAAGAAAAATAGCATCTAGTTGCTAAGGAAATCTTTGAGAAGAATACAGGAAAATCATAGGATATAAAATTGAAAAGGACTTTAAGGTAATATATATTCCAACTCTTTCATTTTACCAGTGAGTAAGATAACATCAGGAAACTAGAATGACTTGCCCAAGGTAACCTGGCTAGTAAATAACAAAGACAGAATTTGAACTCAAGTCATCTGACTGCGAATTTAGTGTGCTTTCTACTATATCATATTGTCTTTAAGATATATAAGTGATTGAAGTTAGATTCTATTAACAGCAGCTAACTGGAGCAATATAGACTGGTGGGTCTAGTCAGGCCTGGAGTTCAAATCCAGTCTCAGACACCTACTAGCTATGTAACGATTTATAATTCATTTAACCAGTATTTGCCTCAGTTGGCTCAACTGTAAAATGAAGTTAAAAACAGTACTTACCACAAAAGGTTGTTGTGAGGAGCAAATGAGATAATATTTGTAAAGTGCTTAGCAGAGCACTTGGCAGGTAGAAGGCACTATGTAAATGTTTATTCCCTCCCCTGCCATCTACAATTTTTAGAGAAATCTAGACTAGGAAACAAGTAGAACTCTGTGATGAAGACCAAAGGTGAGTCTTCTTGTTGAGAAGGAAGGGAATATGGGTAAAGAAAGAGAGGGACTGGACACATCCTTTAAACTACAGATTTCATTCATAGACTAACACTCTCAATAAGCCATGGATAAGAAGAAAGTTCCCATATACACCATAATATCTATAGCAGTGTTTTTTTGTAATAGCAAAAATTTGGAAGCAAAGTAGATACCCATCATTTGGGGAATGGCTAAAACTATGGTACATGAATGTAATGGCATAAAGTTCCATCAAAAGTGATGAATGTGACCAATACAGAAGCATGGAAAGATCCACATAAATTGATCTAGAATAAAACAAGAAGAACCAAGAAAACAATATACACAATGACTACCACAAAGGAAATGGAAACACAAAGGTAAAAATGAAGGTGAAAATAGCAAAATTTTAAAATATCGAACATGACTGAAATGAAGTGCTTTGAAAAAACTTCCCCAATCCACCCATTCCTGAAAAGTGAGAAGTCCATAGGAGTAGAACATTTCCAGACTTTTTCTATGTATTGACCGGTTATATTAATTTTTTTCTTCTCCTTTGTTTTTTCTTTAAAAAATAATTTTTGTTATATGGGATGGCTCTCTGGGAGGGGATAGCAGTGTGATAATAGGGAAAACTAAAATGGTAAAAGAAACAAAAGACATTAATAAATATTTATTTTAAAAAGACATTTGGGGACTGGGTACAGATTATGCCTTCTCAAGGAATATGGGTAGTAGAATGGACAATGTTTCCATTAGCTTTTCAAATGACAGAATTTTTGTTCAAATTGGAGGTGTCATGTTAACCCTCTATAAAAGTTGAGTGCAAAAAACATTATATCAGCAAAGACATTTCTGTTTTGAACTGAAATAATACAGTTCATCTAACAACACATCAACATAGAATCTTGTAGAATGGATCATTAACAGAAACTCTATTTCTCTCAAACACCAGATGTTTCATGCAAGCTGTTAAATGCTCCCTATTAACCATTTCTGTTTTGTCTTTTCCTATCTGAAAAAGATTCTCTTTAGAAAACAGAATCAAAATCAGTTAAGTATTTCTGGTTTCTCAGAATCATCCATCATCATCCTCTTCACCCTGAGTAGCAATTCTCTCCCTTCTTTGAGCCTGTTTTTCTCAACATAAACTTTTCTTTAAAAGCCCCTTTTGTTTTCTTTTGCACTGACCCCTAACCTTGCTTTAGTTTTCTCAGCAGAACCAAGCAACTATATGATTGTATTCATCCTTCTTTACCTGTCTTTGTTTCATCTCTTCTTAACTTGGAGTCTGTGAACTCTTTGTTCATAATATTTTGATAACTGTACTTCAGTATAGTTGGTTTCCTTTGTAATATCATATTTTATTTTATGCATTTCAAAACATTATTCTCAAATGCCCTAACTGTAACAGACTCTCAAAGAAGTCCATGACACACATATAACATAAGGTTAAGAACCCCTTTTCTGGACACATCTTTTAAAAATATAAGTTTCCTGGGCATTTGCCTGAGTGCCTGTGAAAAGTCAACTCCCTTTTTTCCCCTTCACTGGAATTGTTTTTGGTTATGTGTTCAGAACTTCAATCTTGACAGTTTCTAATTACTTTTGGTTGACTTAGCCTTTTTCAGAACACTTTGAAATCAAATCTCCCCAAAAATCTATCACCTTACTTGATTGCCATGACAACCTTGTAAAGTAAACATTATGTTATTCTTCTTCTGGTGCTTTCTTCATTCTTCATCAGTTTATGTGAATCTTTCCATGTTCCTTGGAATTCCTCAAATTCACCACTTCTTATACCTTAATTTGTTTACCAAGGGTAAGGCCAAGCGAAGTAGGATCTTTTGCTTTTTGTTTTAGTATAATCAAATGCCTCTGATTGAATCTTGCCTTTATTAACCAAGAGTCTTTACTAGGAGTAAAGTACAGAAACAAGAGTTTCTTTAACTAGAAACAGTATATGTATTTGTATTGTTAATGTAATTAAAGATCTTCCCCACACATTAAATGGAGTTTGATTAAGTAAGATTTCTAGGAAGGCCCACACCTTTTGTTAATGAGGCACTGTTTCTCAAGGGTTGGGATGCCCTTTGGATCTAAAAAAGATATAAATACTCTGAGTTGAGGTTTTACTTTGGTGCTTACTGGAAGTGTTTGTTTGGACAGACAAGGACTCTGGGAAGCTGGCTATTAAGGAGCCCCTTGGCTTGGAAAACCCAGATGTCGGTGCTTCCCTCTCTGGTAACTATGATCAAACAGTTGGACCTGTCTGTTGATGGTTAGGCAGAGGAAGTCACGTCTGTTGAACTTTGATTTTCTGTATTTTCTTTGAAGTTCAGGGTGCTGACTCCCCTGAACTAGGTGAATGATATATGTGCTTGGTTAAAGAAAGTGCTTATGATTGTTAAACCCTCAAAAGTCGCCTTTCCTTTTAGGAATGCAGATCAAAGAACCTGTGATAGCAGGCCCCCCATGTAGGTTGGGGTGCTTACTGATAAACCATTGTCCTAGTCATAGGCACCTACTTTGTTTCTAGTTTCTTGTTGTTTCTCTAAGCATAAGCATTTACTAAGATCAACACTTCTCATAAAGCAGGCTGAGGTCCAAGAGGAGCCAGTAAGTTAGAAAGACAACAAGGCAAATTTATAGTGTAATGATGCTGACTATGCAACAGAAATTATGAATATTAAAAAGACAGGAGGGATTTGTTAAGAGATTAGGTAATGGAGAGGGGTCCCTTTTATGGTTCAGTGGTCAACATCCTGGTCATGCTGCCCTCTGATTGGCCAGCTATCATGGTTCTGTCTTAGGCTAAATGGATGATGTGATTGTGTTTGAGTACAAGAACACACCTGTTCAAATATGTAAATTAGATCTGGGGGCAGTGGCTATCTAAGGACAGTGGTTGTATTAAGTCTAGGGGCTTAGGTATGGTTAAAGCCAAATTATGTGGTTAAATCAGGACATGCCTGATCTTCGGTAGGGCCCATATGGAAGTTAGAATATTGGGGTAGCTCTATTAGGATTTCATCATTCCCCCCTCAAAGAACTGGAGCCCCAATTCATTTGGGAAAAGAGATGAAGATCTCTGCTTCTATAGCTTCAGGCTGGCAAGGGGAACAGAGCTGTTGCTGTCTCAATGGGTCTCAAGGAGGAGGTTGACTAGAACTGAGCATAAGCCAGCCACATCCAAGAGATGGTGATTACATATGGGCTACCAAGTGTAGATGAATGGCATGTAGTTTGGAAGACACAAATCTCACTCATAGCCACTTAGGCACTAGAGGATCCTCAGGATCAGTCAGTCTGGAAGATGGGGATAACAGAGGAGGGGTGTGAAGGGGAAGGGGAAGGGGAAGGGAAGTAGATGAGGGACACATGAACCTCAAGCTACTAAAACCACTCATATCCTTCTCCAGAGACAAAGAACTGTTTCTAGTTTTTTTGCCACCATAAAATGTACTGCTATAAATATGTTGTAACCCCCTAATTTTATAGGTGAGGAAATCGAGGCCCAGACAGGTTGAGACCTTTGCTCTAAGCTTTCTCAAAATAGTGATTTACTGGCAAAAATTGTAATTTATGCCTGGATCTCTTGATTCCCAGCACAGTGTTCCACTACATGCCATAACCTGTCAATAGTCTGCAAAATGGTGAAAAGAGAGTCAATAATGGAAGCAGGGTGACCAAATAGGAAGTTTCCTCAAAAACATTAGATTTCCCTGGTACAGGATGGTACATAAGGACAGGAAACAGGCAGGTACAAGAAACACTCCAAAAGAAGAATTTAAAGGGGATAGTAACTGATTTTATAGCTCATGGAGAAAATGAAGAGTATAGAAGTTTGATATGTGGCAGCACTAATATCCCATACCTATACGAATGAATCCCAGATCTGGAGGACATTCAAGGAGTTGTCAGGTGATATACAGCAGTAGTTAAGTTTTATGACTGCTAAAACATCCTGAGGAAACTGAAGAACAAAATATAAATCCTGGTGTCAGCCACACACACAGAGTCCAAAAACACGAGTACCATATCCCACATGGCCAAAATGCAATCATAGGACTTGAGTTTGTTTTTTATGATTTACAATCTTGGACATAGAAACAACCCAACACTGTGGTATCTAGAGCTAGTTCCCTCCCAACATTGTTTCAAGGATGTTTTAGTTTAACTAAATACCATGAAACAATTTACTACATTAGTGACTGTAAATACTCTCAACATAGATTGCAAAATTTCTACACCGTGAATGAATGAGTGAAAAGGCATCTATTAAGCACCTCCTATGTGCCAGGCACAGTGGTAGGCTCTAGGGATATAAATACAAAAATGACACAGTTCTTGCCTCAAGAAGCTTATCTAATAGGACATAATACAAATAAAAGAATGGTGCCAGGAAAGGGAGTTCTATGTTCAAGAAGTCACCAAAATAATGAGTGGTGCCATAAGGAAATTGATTGACAATACCTTTTCCAGAACTTAAAGCAATGATTTGATTATTATTCTTAGAGCAAGTAGTGAGGAGTTGGGGTATTAGGGATAGGAACCCAATGAATGGATCATATGGCAGCAAATTGAGCACACATTGCTGGGCATCCTTAAAGTATGCCCACCTAAGTAGGCATGTGCTTTGAAAATCCAGGATAACCTCTCCACCACAAAAAGTCATAAAACAAGAATTTAGTAGCAATGTATTAGGATCCACTTTTAACGGATAGCCTTTGAATGAAGAAATGGATGAACAAAATTTCTTAAACACCTTCTATATGGGGCAGCTAGGACATGCAGTGGATTGTTCTAGTCTTAAAATAAAGAATACCTGAGTTCAAATCCAGCCTCAGACACTTACTATACAAAAGTGACCCTGGGTGAGTCACTGAACCTCTGTTTGCCTCAGTTTTCTCATCTGTAAAATGGAGATTATAATACTACCTACCTCCCAATATCAAATGAGATAATTGTAAAGCATTTATCACAGTGCCTGGCACATAAACTACTACTAACAATACTATTCTACTACTATTACCACTAGTAGTAGTGCTACTACTACTACTACTATTACTATGTGCCAAGCTTAAACTCAAGATCAAGGTTCAAATCTTGCCTCTGGCATATATGGACTATGTGTCCATGGGTAAGTTACTTATTCTTTCAGTGATCTAGACACCTCTTTAAGACTACAAGGGGCAGAGAAATGCCAACTTGCATTGGTAGAGAGAATTTCCTGTACAGAGTTCCTTATGCTATTGAAATCACAGACCCAGTCCCGATCCCGATTTTTATATGCTCAGCACTGTGCTAAAAGTGGAAGATACAAATACAAAAGGGAAGGTAGTCCATTCCTCAAGAACCTTGCATTCTAAAAGGAGATAATATGAATAGGGGAGTTGGTTTGAAAAGATACAGGGATGGAGAGTAGATCCCTGGGGAGTAGATTGACCCACCTTTTCCAAAAGTTGTGATTGGATTATGTTCTTAGAAAGCAAAGGGAGGAGGAGTGTTGTATACTATGAGACGGCAAGATGGGTGATGAGAAGAGATAGGCAAAAAAGTGAAGACTGGTTAGGGTCACCTTGATAGAACAGATTTTCCACTAATCAGGACAAAGTTTTTAATGATAGAAATTTAAATTTTGAAATCATCTGCTTTGTTCAAATTTTTAAAAAGTTAGCCATAAGTCATTCTTTTTCTCCATTTATATAAATCCTTTGTATACTGAAAGTTCAGCTCAAATTGTACTTCCTGCATGAAGCTGTCCATCACTATTCCACCACAGTGAGTCTTCCCTCCTATAAACTAAACATATTCATACTGTTTACTTGCTACTTAATCATAAAATATTCTTCTAACAAACTTTTATTTTTTCATGAATTGTCACTTAATTATTTTGTGTTTGGGTTGGTTTTTTGTTTAAGTTTTCACTTGAAGAGTTCTCATCTCCTCAAATAGATTGAAAGTAGGGACCATGTGTACCCTCTGTAGTACCTAGAACACACCAGGCATTCCATGAATATTTGTTCAGTGTTTAATTGTGTCCATCACTCACATTCTCTTCCAATGTGACATCATAGCAAGGAGGTGACCCTGTGATTCTCACAGCAAGGAGAGCACAAGTTCTGACAAATCCTACCAGGTTGGAAAGTGTCTAAGTACAGGCCTTGTTCAGAGCTGTGTGTGGCTTATTCAAAGATTATCTGAGCTAAGTGCATAAAGGCTCAGTGCCATGAGTTTGGCTAGAAGGTGATAGAGGCTTCTTTGGCCACAAAAACTTCCTAAAACTGTCCACCAAGGCACTGAAGGCTAGCAATTTAACTAGGCAGAGGAAATACCACTGGGCACAATGATTTCCTAGATCTTTTGATGTATTTTCCTAAGAAGAAGTTGAATGTTCTATTTTTTTATTTTAAAATTAGTTTTAGAAACAAACATTGAAATTTGATGTACATTTTGAACTTTCAGACGTTAATAAATTCATAGGATCAAGGTTAGTCACAAAAAAGAAAAAAGTGTACCTCTGCTTTCTTTGCAGGAAAATAAATCTCCCTCCTTTCTTTGAAGAGAAAGGGGACGGTGGGTATGGAATATAGCTTACACTGTCAAACTTGACTCATGTGTTTGTTAGTTTTGTTTAAATCTTTTTTTTTTTTTATAAAAAGTATGGCTCACTGAAGAGAGTAATAGGAAGGATATATTATTCAAAGTCAGGAGTATCTCTATTCAAATCCTGCTTAGACATCTTTCTAGCTATGTGACCCTGAAGCAGTCACTCAACCTCTCACCCTTGATTTCTTTATCTATATCTATAAAATAGGTGTAAATAGTAAGAGCACAGAATTGTTTTAAGGATGGAATGAGACATGATATATACAAAACACTTTGCAAACTTTAAGGCACTATAAAAATGTTAGCACTTATATAAAAAGATATTAAATATTTTCAATAAAAAAATTCATAGAATTATCAATTCAGAGCTGCAATGAACCTCAGAGGTCTTTTATTTGGATCCCTTGATTTTATTGAAGAAACTGAGGTCTATTGAGTTCAAATCCAGCCTCAGATACTCTGAATCCAAAACCAACAATCTTTTCACTGAGCCACATATTTCCTACCCTTATAATAATAAAAGTAGAAGATATCAAATAAAAAATATTAAAAGAAAGAATATAGTTAGAACAAGATTGAAAAGGCTTCTTCCCTCTCTACCTCCATTAAGCTGAGGTGAAGGATAGGAATTTTTGTAAAGTACTGCTCTGATGACACATCGTAGCACAGTGATGACCCCGTATTTTCAAAGAGGATGCCAATGGAGCTCAAGATCTGGCAAGTCCCTCTTAAAGTTGGAAAAAGTTCAAGTACAGATACAAAGGATGAAATGTATGTCTATTATGGGAGACACAGCTTAGCTAAGTTCCAACAGGCTCATCCTGTTTGAATTTTTGAAGGATATGTTCTTACAAATTTCCACACTGACTTTAGCATGATGAAGTTTTTATCCAATGCTTTCAGAGTTTATGGATAGGTTGTTTTCTGCATTAGTGGAGAAAGAATGCACACTACCATAATCACATACCCTCACCATATTTAAATATAAATTTCTGGTCTGAAATGGAAGAGAAATTCTATTATGTTATTAGAAAGTCACAGATTTGGAGATAGAAGGGAGTCAGAGATCATCTAGTCTATTCCCCTCAATTTACAGGTGACAAAACTGAGAGCCATAGAAATTAGTAGACTTACTCAAAGACAAAGAGGTATTAAGTATTAAATATGAAATTCAAATCCATGTTCTTTTCCTACTGCATCACTTATATCTAATCAAATCATTCCCACCCACCAATACCAGAATATTGTCCAGGGAAAATTCCTACCTCATACCTAGTTTCTCTTTAAAAACAAAGAATACCATTCTTACATGTTAAAAAAAAAAAAGTACCATATTGAAACGTTTTATTATTCATTGAAACCTTCACTTCCTCCCCCCCAAAAAAAGACTGAGTAAAATAATAACAATATTCTCACATTGCTGCAAAGCTTTAAGGTTTACAAAGCATTTTCATTACAATGACCCTTGTATAGATGAGTGTTATTATCTCTTCTTGCTAGATGAGAAAACTGACAGAAATGTAAAGTGACTTGTCAAGAATAAAGGCAGAACTCAAATGCAGGTCTCACCTCTGCAGTGCTATACAAAGTAGAGGTTAAATGTACAAAACAGTTAACTTTAAAAGAAAAACTATTGAAATGTTAGGAAGACAGCTTTAATTTTTGAAGGATATGTTCTTGTAAATTTCCCTTTTCAAGTGGAAAAAAACCTGAGATATCTTTTTCCCCTTTTCTCTCAGCTTTTCAAACCTGAAGAAATGAAGCCAATGATGGCCTCTCAACCAAAATCCACCTCTCTTGGATTCCCACAAAAAAATGGTGAAAGCCAAAGAGTAAACAGAGGTAATTGAAAAGAATATTGTCAGAATTTTAATAGCTTTAGCTGGCTCTCTCTCTCTCTCTCTCTCTCTCTCTCTCTCTCTCTCTCTCTCTCTCTCTCTCTCTCTCTCTCTCTCTCTCTCTCACGTTTCCATGGGAACAGAGTGAAAAAAATGTTCAACCCATATAGTTTTCAGCTGGTAGGTGAAAAATTAAAAGTTCATTTGTTTATTTAAGCCACACACACTCAAACCTATGGTACATTATATTATGTTTATCAGATAGTATTTTCTTTTGAGGGAAGGTGATTAGATAATCAAAAGATACAGTAGAAAATTTAATTTACATAAAACAAATGCTTTTTTTTACAAACTCAGTATACTTCATGGACCAAACCAAATTAGATATGGAAGCCATATGCTAGGCTTACATAGAACCCAATAATCCTTGGGAATTCCACAGTGAATGATAGATGTGGTTTACAACAGAAAGGCATGTAGTTAAATTATTTTTTATATTGCTGCATAATTCCCTGAAAAAAATAGACTTCATAGAAACTTTAACAAGGTGATCAACTTTAATCAGTCCAATTGTTATAAACCTCATAATACCACAATTCAAATTTTTCAAACTGGACGGTCATACATAAATATTTTTATATCCACAAGAACACAAACCACAAGGTAAAAGAATCCTTAACTGACAAGAACTACTGAGGAAACTGGAAAACAATGTAGCAGCAAATAGGTTTAAACCAGTATCTTACACCATGAATCAGATTAAGCTCCAAATGTATATGCAACCTATATATAAAAGTTCAAATCACTTTTTAAGAATAGATAATGGAAGGAAACTTTCACAACTATAATTGGGGGGAAAGGGAGGCTTACAACTAAACAAAGAATTGAGATAATCAAAAGATACAGTAGAAAATTTAATTTACATAAAACAAATGCTTTTTTTTACAAACTCAGTATACTTCATGGACCAAACCAAAGAGCTAGTGGGGTAGGAAGGTAGAGTTAATGGATCTGTGAGGACTCTAGAAGGAAAAATTCTCCAGTTGAAGATGACAATGAAACCAAAAACCTTTCATGTCTTAGAGTTTGAATTTTCCAGGGATTTTTATCTGGGAACCTTTTCCTACCAGCATGTATATATACATGGGAAATAATATGGAAGGGAGGAGAAGTTGGAAGTTATTCTGCCACTTAATTTTTCCCTCTAATTTACTTTATTGCATCTTTCTCAATTACATACTTTGTTATTTGATCTCTGATTTCTCTCCGGTGTGAGTTTAACTCTCCACATAGAAAGTGCTTAATAAATGTATACTGACTGACTGACTAACAAAGAAGGCAGTGGATTGGGGCATAAGCCATATGCTAGGCTTACATAGAACCCAATAATCCTTGGGAATTCCACAGTGAATGATAGATGTGGTTTACAACAGAAAGGCATGGACAAGAATCATTAGGTTAAGAAGATATGGGTGAATTGTGATCTGTATCAGTGGAGGGAATATGCACATTAATAAGCTCACAGAGACATTCAAATATGACCCCCAGATGCAAAAACAAAGTTTATCTATATTGGTTTTTCATGAAAGAAACAAAAATTGTAGTGAGCAAACTGTTTTAAGGCAATGATGAGCAAGAAAGTTCAAATGAATGTATGTCAAGAAATGAAATTATAGTTCCCATAGCAACCATTACATCCCTTTTACACCTGTTATATTTTGCATTGCTGAAAATATGTATAAGAGAATATAATATGGTTGCTCTGGGAGTAATAACTTACACTTTCAAATGTGTGCATTTCACTTTTCAGCCAAAACATTGTGTCAGGCATAGATTTTTTTTTCTTTTGCTTAATGGCCTTAGAGCTCACAGTTATTGCTGTAATCTTCAGTCATTCATAGATTTAGTGCAGTTCGTTGGCCAACACTTCATTTTGAAAAGTACTGTGAACACTAAAAATTAATTACAGTACTTAGTCACAGTTGTATTGGGTTTCAAAAGTGCTTTCACATTTTCATTCATTATTTGAGTTTTTAAGCTATTGAGTAGAAAAGACAATTAAACAATGGTTACATCAATTATTTTCCTTGTTACTCTATCCCCTGAGATGAGTTTCCTTAGGCATCAAATGTGCTTAGTAACAAGGGCCAAGAAATATATATATATATACATATATATATACATGTATACATATATATATACATATATACATATATATATGTATGCATGTATGTGTGTGTGCACACACATATATATGTACATATATGTATAAATAGGGTTAAATAGTAGAGAAAATATAAACAAAATATATGGAATGTGCTATCACTTCTTTGCAACCAGTGAATTTAATGGGTTTTTTTTTCCCTAAAATAACCAATATTCTTAAAAGTACCATTTCTACTGCTGGAACACTTAGAATCTTGAGTAAGAATGCAATTTTAACCCAAAAAGTATTGAGATAATGAAATTATGTTTTGTATTCAAACATGAGTTTCCATGGCTAAATTAAAACTCTTGAAGCTTTAAAGTAAAGAATGGTTTTATAGGTTCGCTTTAACAGTTAGTTTTCAATATGGCCCTAAGCACCAAGTTTTGACTGCGATTCTCATTAAATTCAGCCAAAATTGTAAACATTACTTGAAAAGTACATATAATCTTTTAAAATCCAAACTTTGTCACTGGTCACAAGGTCAAATGCATGCCACAATAGTACAATACAATGAAAATGACACTGGACTTGTAATCAGAAAGCCTGAGTAGAAGTCCCAGCTCTGACACCTTTTTGGTGTGTATATAGCATGTGACCTGAGCAGCCTCCCAACTCCAGCTGATCCTGGCAAGTTGGATTCCCAGAGCCACTACTGTACCTACCTGTAGGGTTCTAAAAGTAGACCTGAAGGGTGATTTTTTAAAAAACTAATGAGTCTCCACCAATGTGCTTTCTCATTTATTATTAGGTGAGATAATTATTTTGCCATAAATTCACTTTTAGGAGGGAGTACTTACTAAGATGATATAGTAAGAACAATTGGTACAAAATATCCCTCAAAAACTCTGTGATGCATTCTTGCATCGATACATACAGAGCTCAGGAGAATGGGCTCAAACTTAGAGAATACATGTGGCAGAAGGCATACAGCTCCTAGTTCTTGAAGATCTTTTCTCTACTCTGTGGAATGGGTACTTATGAAGTTCTTAGATTTGGTATAGCTTTTATTTGCAGCTTTTTGTAGAGACCTAAAGTTGTCTTTCCTCAGTGTGGTGTTTGTCCTCAGCTCTCAATGCAAACATTGCCATCATCTGTCCTGAGGACATTGATAGCACTAGGATTATGTTGAGAAATTCTCCCTGTGAAGGTCACAAGATCTTCCTCTGATCAAAGGTACAGGCTGACACCAGGTCCGGGTCTTTTGTCTTCCCTGCCTACGTGATGCCTTCTCAGAGGACTGGGTGAAACAGCTTTCACCCTATCTGCCAAACATTCAAATACTCAATTCAACCTAGGTCAATAGTTTTATACAAATCCTATAAGGTATAACCAAGTTTCTCAATCAATCTAAACAAATGTCCTATTCCATCTAGTTGTAATGCCTCTGAAGAGTCAACAAAGATGCCCAGCCTTTATTCAAACCTAGCTCACATTGAACTGGTTAACTCATTTGAGATGTTTCTCATCTAGTACCGGATAAGTGGGTTGGGATTGATTGACTCAATTAACTCCACTCCTATAATTTCTCCTCAATTTTACTATTTGCTCTCCTCATCAAACCTGACAGAATCTATTTGTTTAACTAAGTCCATAGTGGAAAATCCTATTTAGTTCTTAGGGCAAGAAGAGGGAAGTCTTTCTTACCTTTTCAGCTACCTTCAAATGGAAGTGGTTCACTGGGTCAAGAAACCAAATCACCTTGCCCCACTCAAAGTAAATGACAAGATGGTAGCTCTGTTGCCTTAATCAAGTGAGAATACTACTAGCATTTCAATAAATAATTTGAAATCTTTTTATTGCATGAAAACTCCATGGTCATTTTAGAAGTCCTGTAAAGCTATTAGACAATTTTGCATATGAAGTCTGTTCATATTGGGGGTGGAGTCAAGATAGGGGAGTAGAAAGATACACATACGCTAGCTCTTCTCCTGCAGCCCATAAAATACCTGTAAAAAATGACTATCAGGAAATTCTAGAGCAGTAGAAGCCACAGAACAATGGAGTGAGAGATTTCCAGCCCAGGATGGCCTGAAAGGCCAATGGGAAAGTCATACCAGATTCAGGGCAGAGCATCATCTGGCTTTGGCCACACGGCACCTGGAGCAGGCCTTCGGGCAAGGTCCCCAGCAGCAGCAGTATACCTCAACCCACAGGTGCCAAATAGAGCTTCAGAGGTCAGTGAGAGGGCTTTTTCTAAGGGTGGGAGGGGAGCAGAGTTCCCCGCTGGCCTCAGCCCCAGGCAACGGTGGTAGTGGCAGCCGCTGCAGTGTCCCTTTGTGGAGCCCTCAGCCTAAAGGCCCTGGGGTTATTGAGCAGCTGATCTGAATCTCAGCCATGAGCCTGGCCAGGGAATAAACTCTTCTCCCTTGATTGTGCTACCTTGGAGGAACTGAGCTCTTACAGGTTCCCAGAGTATACCCTCCTCTTGACAAAGGACTCAAAAGTCAAGAAACTGGTAGGGAAAATGCCCCAAAAAGGGAAAAAAAATCAGACTATAGAGGGTTGCTTTCTTGGTGAACAGGTACTTCCTTCCATCCTTGTGGATGAGGAAGAACAATGCTTACCACCAGAGGCGCTTACCATCAGAGGCCTCCAAAATAAATTTGCAATAGCCTCAGGTCATTGAAGGCCTCAAAAAAAGATTTTGAAAATCAAGCAAGAGAGGTGGAGGAAAAATTGGGAAGAGAAATGAGAGTGATGCAAGAAAATCATGAAAAGCAAGTCAATAGCTTGCTAAAGAAGACCCAAAAAAATGCTGAAGAAAATAACACCTTTAAAAATAGGCTAACTCAATTGGCAAAAGAGGTCCAAAAACCCAATGAGGAGAAGAATGCTTTAAAAAGAAGAATTAACCAAATGGAAAAGGAGGTTCAAAAGCTCCCTGAAGAAAATAGTTCTTTAAAAATGAGAATGGAGCAGATGGAAGCTGATGACTTTATGAGAAACCAAGAAATTATAAAATAAAACCAAAAGAACAAAAAAATAGAAGACAATGTGAAATATCTCATTGGAAAAACAACTGACCTGGAAAATAGATCCAGGAGAGACAATTTAAAAATTATGGGACTACCTGAAAGCCATGATCAAAAAAAGAGCCTAGGTAACGTCTTACATGAAATTATCAAGGAAAACTACCTTGATATTCTAGAACCAGGGAGCAAAATAAATATTGAAAGAATCCACTGATGACCTCCTTAAAGAAATCCAAAAAGGGAAACTCCAAGGAATATTGTGGCCAAATTTCAGAGTTCTCAAGTCAAGGAGAAAATATTGCAAGTAGCTAGAAAGAAACAATTTGAATATTGTGGAAATACAATCAAGATAACACAGGATCTGACAGCTTCTACATTAAGGCATAGGATGGTTTGGAATATGATATTCCAGAAGTCAAAGGGACTGGGATTAAAACCAAGAATCATCTACCCAGCAAAACTGAGTATAATACTTTAGGGGAAAAAATGGTCATTCAATGATACAGAGGATTTTCAAGCATTCTTGATGAAAAGACCAGAACTGAATAGGAAATCTGACTTTCAAACACAAGAGTCAAGAGAAACATGAAAAGGTAAGCAGGAAAGAGAAATCATAAAGGACTTTCTAAAGTTGAACTGTTGACATTCCTACATGGAAAAATAATATTTGTAACCCTTGAGACTTTTCTCAGTATGTTGGAGGGATTACACACACACACACACACACACACACACACACACACACACACTCACTCACTCACACACATACACACACACATACCACAGGGTGAATTGAATAGGAAGGGATCATATCTAAAAAAATAAAAGTAAGGGGTGAGAAAGGAATATATTGGGAGGAGAAAGGGAGAAATGGAATGGGGCAAATTATCTCTCATAGAAGAGGGACGAAAAAGCTTTTCAATGGAGGGGGAAAAAGGGGAGGTGTGAGGAATAAAGTGAAACTTACTCTCATCACATTTGGCTCAGGGAAGGAATAACATGCACGCTCAATTTGGCATGAAAACCCATCTTAAACTACAGGAAAGTAGGAGAGAAGGGGATAAGCAGAGTGGGGGGAATGATGGAAGGGAGGGCAAATGGGAGGACAGTCCTCTTGGGGAGGAGTAAGGTCAAAGGAAAGAATAGAAGAAATGGGGGCAGGATAGAATGGAGGGAAATATAGTTAGTCTTACACAACATGACTATTATGGAATTCATTTGCAAAACTACACATATATAGCCTATGTTGAATTGATGCCCTTCTCAATGTGGATAGGGGAGGGGGGAGGAAGAAAGAGAAGTTGGAACTCAAAGTTTTAGGAACAAATGTTGAGAATTGTTTTTGCGTGTAACTGGGAAATAAGAAATACAAATAATGGGGTATAGAAATTTATCTTGCCCTACAGAACAAGAGAGAAGATGGGGATAAGGAAAGGGAGGGTGTTAGAAGGGAGGGTAGATTGGGGGAAGGGGTAATAAGAATGCTCGGTGTTTTAGGGTGGGGGAGGAGGGAAATGGGGAGAAATTTGGAACTCAAAATTTTGTGGAAATGAATGTTGAAAACTAAAAATAAATAAATAAACATTAAAAAATAAAATTGTAGAAAACCAAAATATTAGCTTGAAATCAGAGATTTGAGTATCTTTCAGATTAGAGAGAGAGCATTCCAGTGAGCCCCCTAAGGAAAAATGATTTGGAATTTGAGAAAAGAGGAAGAGCCCTGGCTCTGGCCTCAGACTCAATTTTGGTCCCAGTCTCCTCTCCACTCTGTTATTGGACAGATAAGGACCTTGTAAACTTCAGAGAACTGGGGGGATATGAACTTTGTCACCAAGTCCTACTTAATAACAGTAGACTAGCCATGAGCGATAATGAGGGCCCAAACAAGATTGAATGCTGTGTAACTAGAGAGAAGGTTACTGATGAAAGAGGTGTTGTATGGTAAAAATGACAAGATTTGGCAACTGAGTGAATAGAGATAAACCAAGGTTATTACACTTGGGAGAATGGAATAATGGTAGGATCTTGGACAGAAATAAGGAAAATTGAAAGTTCATAAGATTACTTTTGTACATGTTGAGTTTGAGTCATCTTATGAGACATCCAGTTTAAAATGTTCAGTAAGCAACTGGTGATGTATGGCTAGATCTCAGGAGAGAGGCAGGGGCTGGATTTATAGATTTGAGAGTCATTAGAATAAAATTTATAATAAACCCATGAGAGTTGATGAAGTAAATCATCCAGAGACAGAATGTATAAAGAGGAGGAGAAGAACCAGGGCAGAACCTTGGCATTCTATACACTTAAGAGAGAAGAATCTAGATGAAGATCCAGCAAAGGAGTACAAAAATGAACATTTAAACAGGGGGGAGAACCAAGAGAAAATATCAAGAAAAACTTGAAAGGAGAGAGTATCCAGAGAGGTAGGTCAAGTGTCCAATGCTGCATTCTTTGCAAAGCTGAAACTCTGAGAAAGAGTAATCAGATTTCTGAATTAGGAAATAGCTAGTCATTTGGAAGAGGACAATTTTGCATGAGTGATAAGGTTGGAAACCAGATTGCAAAGAACTGAGAAATGAGATTAAAGAAGTAGAAAACCTTTGCTTTAGTCAAGAAAGGAAAAGACATGAAGGAAAATAGTTTGGGAAGACAGTAGGATTTAGTGAGGGTTTTTTTAAGGAAGGGGAAAGTGTGTGTATTTGTAGGAGAGGGGAAGGATACAGTAGCAAAAGGGAGATTAAAGATTTGAGAGATGGGGGAATGATTAAGGAAACAATTTACTAGAAAAGATAGGAAGGGGTGGGATTGAGGGTGCATGTCAAAGTATGACCCCCTTGAAGGATCTCTCTTTCACCGGAGATGACAGTAAAGGAGAGAACCAGATAAGTATAGACAAGACAATTTGAAGAATAGGAGGTAAATATGAAGGCAGGGATTTTAAGAGGCTGGGGAGAGGCAGGAAGCAATCATGCACAACAGAGTTTGTGCAAAGAGGAAAATGAGGTATCATTAGGCTTACATGGTTAGGAGCTATGAACTAATACAACCATTTTGGAAACAATTAGGAATTATCAGAATTAAGTGATTAAAATGTCCATTTTCTTTGATCCAGAGATTCTACTGCTGGATAGATAGCCAAGGAGTTCATTACTAAAAATGTTTCCATGTACAACAAAATAATTATAGTAGCACTTCCGTGATAGTAAAAAAAAAAAAAAAAAATGGGAACAAAATTAATGCACATAGATTGGGAAATGGCTAAAAAATAATCATAGTTCATTAATATAATTGAATATTAACATGCTTTAAAAAAGAATACTACGAATACAGAAAAGTATGAAAAGATTTACATGAACTGATGAAAAGTGAAATAATCAGAGCCAAGAAAACAATGTACACAATGACTAAGATAATACAAATACTCACTGCCTGGCAGGTATTGTACTTAATACTTGTAATACTTAGTAGTAGTATTCAGTACTCAGCACTTAGTAAATGCTTGTTGACCTGAAGAAAAAACAGCACAAAATAATCAAAAATGAATGTTACAAAATTACAAAGAATAAGGATGACCCCAAAGAAGAAATAGAGGAGATACCTCCTCCCACTTCTTTGAAGAAGTCCACAGATGTGGAACATTGTACATGTTTTCAGATTTTTCAATATACTAATTGATTTTGCTGCTTTTTTTCTCTTCTTTTAAAAATATTCTTTGTTAGATTGACTCTCTGGGAAGATGGAGAAGAATACAAGAGAAATTTTGAAAGATATAAAAACAAAATACATGAAATTTGTTTTTAAAAAGATAAATTTATTTATTAATAAATGGTTTTAAACGTTGATGTGACACTCCCTTATTGAATGCTTTACCAAAGTCCCCATTAATGCTAAAGGAAAAACCAACTGTCAATTTCTGTGAATTTCTTTGACTGAATTCTATCAAAAAAGTGAAAATACTGTTTCATATGTCTTGAGCACACTGCCAAAAAAGAAAAAGGAGGACCCATGGTTTCCTCAGTCAACAACATACATCTTCAGCCTCAGAATTGAATTTCTACAAGAAAAAAGCTTTGGCCATTAGTCAGCAGGTCTGAGTTTGGATGAGATGATTACCGATATCCTTTCCAATTCCAACTAGATGACTCTGCTATTTAATATATCTTATGACAATTGTAATAGAACCTTAATGTGAAGATATGGTATGGCAAAATGGAAAGTGAGCTAGATTTGAAATGAGAGACCCTGGTAGGAATACCAGCTCTGCTGTTTATTCTTTATATTAACTTAAATAAATCACTTAATCTCTCTGACCATCAATCTACTTGTTTATGAGATGAATAATTTTACCTACAGTACCAACCTCAAAGGGTTGTTGTGAGGATTAAATGAGAAAATGAATGTAAACTTTGAAGCATATATTACCATGAGCTAAAGTTGTTATTGTAATTGTCCCAGGTTTAGCACAGTGCCTGGCACAGAGGAGATACTTAATAAATATTTATTGACTGTAATCTGTGATCCTATAAAATCATACTAGTTCACCTATCACTGATTTTGGTACCTCAGACAAGCCATTTAACCACTGTGTGTTTCTGTCCATGATTTGAAATATGGAAAAAATACAGGTTTCTTCTTTTTTTATATTATATTTCTTTTTTATTAATTTGTTTTCAGTTTTCTACAATCATTTCCATAAGTCTTAGATTTTTCTCCCCTTTCCTCCCCTCTCCCTCCCTTACACAGTGTGTAATCCTTATATGGGCTCTACACATACATTCTTATTAAACACATTTTCACATTAGTCATGTTGCATAGAAGAATTAAAATGAATAGGAGAAACCATGAGAAAAACCAAAACAAAAGAAAACATAACACAAGAGAAAATATTCTGCTTCATAGTGCAATCCAATTCCACAGTTCTTTATCTGGGTGTTGATGACATTTTGCCTTCAAAATCATTGAGAATGTTTTAGGTCCTTGCATTGCTGTGAAGGGCTAAGTCTACCAGAAGAATTCCTCACACGCTGCGGCTGTAAATGTGCACAACATTCTCCTGGTTCTGTTCCTTTCACTCAGCTTCAGTTCATATAAGTCCTTCCAGGCCTCTCTGAAGTCTTCCTGTTCATCATTTCTTATAGCACAATAGTATTCCAGTATATGAATGTAACGGAATACTATTGTGCTATAAGAAATGATGAACAGGTTTCTTCTTACCTTAAAAGAAAAGAAAATATATTTCCTCCAGAACTTTGATTTCTTGAGTATGGGAGACTCTTGGTGAGGAAATATACTTTATCTATACAGAATGGCAATTGTTCCACAGATAGAGAGTTTCCTATGTCAAAGAGAAGTGCCCAGGGTCACACAGAAAGTATGTATGAGAGACAGGTCCTAAACCCAACCTAGGCCCTCCTTACTGTGAAGCCAGCTCTATAACCGTTACACAATGCTGCTGCACACATAAACAATCTTACTCTTTCCCTACTCTCTCTCTCTGTATGTGTATGTATACATACACACACACATGTTGTTAGGGTGTATGGGTTGTCTGGGGTGGGGACTAGTAGCGCTGGTGTGAGGGCTGCTGAGCCCTTTTCAGGAGTGTTCATTCATCCACCTTTGGTGTCCACCTGTCACCAGTGGTTCCTAGAAGCTGTAGCATGCACAACAGCCAAACCCTGGTAAAACTGTCTCAGTAGACAGGCTAAAATAGTTAAGGGTAACCAACAGAAGTTGGCGGTGGGGGTGTCTATCCCAAACACATGAAGACGTCTCCTAGCAGAATGGATAGATTTGTCCCAACAGACATAAAGGATCTCTGTGGAGGGCTTACAGCTTAACCAGATACTGAAGATGCCAAAGTCATCCACTGAATCCCAGGCCATCGCCAATTATACTGATTTTTGCTTTGTCACTGGACTCTGTACGAGAGAATAAAGCTGACAACTTGGTGCAACTCTGCCTCACTTAAATCCATTTTACAAGTTACCCTGCAATATCATTGGTCTTCTTCAAAAAAGAACTAACCGAAACAATGTATTTGTGTGTGTATATACACATATGTATGTTGTGTGTATACATCTACATACATGTATATATCTACATATATATGTTTGTGTATACTATATTCAGACATATGTACAACACATATATAATAGGAGAGTCTAATGAAAGACCTAAATCTATTTGCAGAAAGATGGCACATAAACATAAAATCCTCTCCTTGAGATTACATATAATATCCAGTATATTTCCTTTGAGGCATCATTGTTCTGAACGCTGAGAAAAGTCTCAGTGTTGAACTGCATTAATAGCATTATGATTGGCATACAGGCCTGCTGCTGATGAAGCACCCATCATTACAGCTGTATATCGTTTGCCTTGATTTTGACTGTGCCCAGTGTCTTTCTGTAACACAGCCAAGCAGGTTGCCAGAGGAAACTGGAAACACTTTGAATGTAGCTTCAGCTTGCTATTTTGCTGTCATCCCTGACAAGAAGGGCTCCAGCAAACACAGCAGTATCTTGTCTCCGCATTGGAGAGGAGGAGTCTTTCTGAAGTCACTGGAATGAAGTAGCCTCTCATTCAACCTTGTTGTGCAGTGGGAAGTGACCCAACTGAGATTTAGAGCATCACCAAAATCTCCCCTAAACTGTATGTTCCATTTCCTCACTCCACAGGTACTATGATATTTGAAGCATGTCAACCTTTTGAATGTGAATCCAACTTTACTCCCCTACCCATGAAATCAGAGTGGTACCTTCTCCATAAATCAAGGAAGCAAATGCAAGTTTCATGAAAGAAATTCAAAAGTTTGTGGGGAGAGTCTACTGATACATTTCTGTTTGTTGTTCCCTCCTGCATTTGTGGTAAAAAAGGCTTATGCTTTCAAACTCATCTCAGCCTTTTTTTTTTTCCCAGAACACCCATTTATTCTTTTATATGACTATATGCCCAACTCTCTATAAAATGTATACTTTCTAATGTTATACTATAACTGTGATTTTACATTTAAATATAGACGAGAACTAGGAGACCATCTACTCTGATATCAGTACATTCCCAGAAACCGAGACCTAGGGAGACTGAGTGATTTGCCTAAAGTCACTCATGTAATAAAGTAATAGAATTGAAATTCAAGCCCAGGACTTGACCCCAAATCAAGTAAATTCTTCCCTTTCTTTTCCAAATGCTATAACTCAAATGGAATTTTGAGAGGCCAGTATTCTTTAATATTGAGAACCAACATGACCATTAAATTTCCAAGCATTAAGATACATTTAGAATCAGAAGACAGGTTCAAATTTTAGTTCTTCAACTGACTTTACTCCCCTGGGCCTCAGGTTCCTTTACCAGAAAACTGAGGTGGCTGCATTACAGATGATCTTAAGATCTCTTCTGGTTTTGATACTTTGCAAAATTCTATCTCTCCACTTTTTTCTTGTTGTTATGGACTTGTTACACTAGATGATTCAGTTTCCTCAAGGATTCTGAAGTGGGTAAATATTATCTTTGCATTTCTAAAGACATGAGCTATTAATAAAAGAACTGTAAGGCACAAGTCCTTTAGTGAATTGGAAATTATGAGTATTTTCATTAAAAGGGTCTCAATTTTGGTTCCAAGTTTTTTGGATTTAGACAGTGATTTTAATTGATGTAGCAGTGGGCTAGGGGTTTGGAATGATTGGTGTCACTTAATAAAGGACATACTAAATTCAGCACTACCTTTCTATTTATGACACTGTGACTAACTCACCATAAGTCTGTTATGGGAAAAAATGGAATTACAAAAACAATTTTAAAATAAAATTAATCAAAAGAATGAGTCTACATCCAAGTACTATTCATACAAAATATCTCTTAGGCCACATCCTAACATAAACTGTGGAGGAATGAAGACCAGGGCAGATGATGCATCTAAAAAAATAAAGAACAAAATAGTGGGTTCTCAGGAATCATTACCTATTTTAACCCCAAAAATATAGATGTTGATGCTCTCTTACTGAATTTATGAAAGCAGATGCACAAAGTTGCTATATAGGAAATCATCCTTATGAATTAGGGTTGCAAAAAAGTCCTAAACCAAAATTTCCTTCTATTTAAAAAATTATCAATGTGTGACAAGAGGCTATATTTTTATAGTCTGTAATTATCCTCCTAGACTTTGAAGATCATGAGAAAAGGGGTTAGATAAGTTAGACATTAGGGACAGCTAGGTGGTGCCGTGTAGAGAGTCTGGCCTGAAGTCAGGAAGAATCATCTTCCTGAGTTTATATCTGGCCTCAGATACTTAGCTGCATGACCCTGGGCAAGTCATTTAACCCTGTTTGCCTCAGTTTCCTCATCTCTAAAAATGAACTGGAGAAGGAAATAGCAAACCATTCCAGTATCTCTGCCAAGAAAACCTTAAATGGGACCATGATGAGTCAGATATACCTGAAAAATAACTAAACAAGTTGGAAGACATCCACTAGAAATTTGAATATCATTACTAGGGGAGAGCTAAAACCAAATCAAATTCCTGTATTCCCCTGGAGATTTCTGGTGGGGGTAAAATGGGCTAAAAAGCATTGCTAAGTGCTTTCTATGTGCCTTGCATGAGTCCTGAGGATTCAAAGGTAAAAAGAGTCCTCAAAGAATTCATATTCTATTGGGAGAGATAACATTTAAATAACTAGGCTCATGAAAGATATATCCAGGGCAGATAAGAAGTATTCTCAGAAGGAAAAGCACTAGCCTTCGGAAGAACTAACAAGGAAAGCCTCCTTCAGAAAGTGAACCACAGAAACTAAATGTGGCACTCAGAGGGGAAAGCATTCCAGCCAATGTAAAGGAAGAGAAAGGCAGATGGAATGTTATATACAAGAAACAGCAAGGATGCTAATGTAGCTGAATCATAGAGAGTGTGGAAAGAAGTGTGAGCAGGCAAGAAAGTAGGAAAGGGCTAGGTTATTAAGAGCTTTAAATGCCAAACAGAAGACTGTGTATTTGAACTAACAGAAAGATTATTATTGTGTACTGTGGAGAAACCTCAAGACTGAACTTGGTCTGAGTGACCCTAAAATTTGGTAATGAGCTGCTGCCTACACACAGACATTCACATAAACTTAGAAAAGAAAAAGGTAATTATTAGCTGTGGAACATAGCCAATTCGGTGGAATTTAATGTATGTTTCTTAGCAGCTAAAAGACCCTTAACAATTATAATGACTTACCAATCCCAATTCACATTTCATCTTTAGAGAACACGTGATAGAAAAGCAGCCCTGTCTCCAAACAAGTGACCTCTAAGCATTGAATTATTGACTCCTGGATGATCCTTAGGAATTCCCTAACTAATGATTTTGGGGTGCAATTTATGGTATTTTATTTCATTGTAACAATAAATAATATGGCTTATCAAAGGGTTCTGGAACTGCTTTAGATAGTGCCTGAAAATGAACAAGGAATTCTTTCTAGATTACATTAATTAAATTGTCAAAAAGCCAGTAGTGTTTTTCTGAGTGATATAATTCTGTGGAGTTTGACCTTGGTAAGGCAGACACCCAGGGGAAAAAAATTGTTCTAGAAGACCAGGAATTAAGTTCTTTTCCTGGAGCAGCTAGGTTGTTACGGTGGATACAGTGGATACAATGCTAGACATGAAATCAGCAAGACCTGAGTTTAAATGTGACCTCAGATACTTACTAGCTATAGGACCTTGGCTGGGCAAGTCACAATCATTGTTAGCCTCAATTTCCTCAACTATGAAATGGGGGAAATTATATAACCTACCTCATGAAGTTAGTATAAGGATCAGAGATTATATTTGTAAAAGTGCCTACCACAGTGTCTGGCATATGGCAGATGCTTAATAAATGCTTATTTCTTTCTTCCTGTATAAAACTTCTAATAACAAAATAATATGAACAGTCTATAGTCTGGCACAGCAGCCCCTCAATCACTAGGGATGCTTACCTCAACACATAAGGCTGCTTCCTATTCTAAGCTAATACATTTGAAATGTTGATATACAAAAATGTGTAAAAATAATAAATAACCAAAGTATATCTGCTCCACTAATTCAGAGAATGCCAGAGTTCTTATTCAATTCAACAAATATTTATTAAAAATTTATTTAACAACTAAACAGAGCAAGCAAGGTAGCATAACAAAGAATCAGGTAGTATCTTAAGCACCGAGAATGTATAAATGAAAAATTCTTGAATCAATAGCAGTAGAGAATTTTCCATAAACATTTATGAAGTACCTACCATATGTTAGACACTATGCTAAGTGCTGGGGATTTAAAAAAAAAAGGCAAAAGACAGTCCCTGTTGTCAAGGAGCTCACAGTGTAATGGGGAAACAAGATGCAAACAACCATGTAAGTAAAAATAAAAGCTATATTCAGAATAAATAGGAAATAATCAACAGAGTAGAAGTCTCTAGAATTAAAAGAGACTGACAAAGGATTTCTGTAGAAGGTGGGATTTTAACGGGACTTAAAGGAAACCAAGAGGCAGAGGTCAGAAGAGAGAATGCTCCATGCATAGAGGACAGACAGTGAAAATACTTGGAATCAGGAGATAGAGAATAACAAGAAGCCATTGTCACTGGATCAAAGTGTTTGAGAGTAGAGGGGATGTAAGGTGCAAAAAGATTGGAAGGGGAAGGAGGCTAGATTATGAAGATCTTTGAATATATGAGGAAACTGAGGACCAGAGTTAAAGTGACTTGCCCAAGGTTGTACAGAAAGAAATTTCAACTATTACAATATATGGAAAGGAGGGAGCTGCTCAAGATAACTAGAACTTTACAATGCATAAAAGAAAACAGCACTTCATTTAAACACTGAGGCTAAGTGAAGGGGGAGGTAGGTGGTACAGTGGATAGAGCACCAGTGCAGGAGTCAGTAGGACCTGAGTTCAAATCTCACCTCAGACACTTGACACTCACTAGCTGTGTGACCTTGGGCAAGTCACTTAACCCCAATTGCCTCATTCTGAGTCATTTCCAGTCATCCTGATCAAAATCTGGTCACTGGATTCAGATGGCTCTAGAGAAGTGAGGTTGGTGACCTGCACAGCCCTCCCTCGCTCAAAACAAAGTCAAATGCAAGTCATGTCATTATTTCTCTGATGGCATGGTCTTCTTTGGCAATGAAGGACAAACACACTAAGAATAATTGGATGTGGAGGAGGGCTAAAATCCCCTAAATAGCCAGTGTTTGGATAAGTGGATGGAGACTAGGGGTTTGGAGACTAGATGATTGAAGAGAGGGAAGTACTTGACTTCCTCATCTCCCAGAGTGAGAATTTTCTCCCATATGAACTCCCATATGAATTCCCATATGAAGTGATTTCTTCACAGCTTCTCCTAGCAGTCATTACAATGGATGCTATATCTAAGATATGAATTTTCTACTCAATGAAGGAGCTGCTTGTTGTATAGAAGAGGGAACTCCTGTAACCATTCAAGTCAATAAATGCTTAAGTACAACTGTGTGCAGATCTCTGCACACAGGTGCTGGAGGTAGTGGGGTAGTCAAAGCATGGTCACAGTTCCTTCCATTATGAAACTCCTAATTTGGTAGTGTGGAAGGGGGAGATGTGATGCCCATGGAGACATTTTAAAAGCAAAATGATACATTTTTGGCACATGAGGGAAGTGCAAAACAAAGCGCAAGGGGGGGAAGGGTAATTATCAACAAGGAAGGCAACCTGAAGGAATGATTAGAGAAGTCAAATAAGAATGTGAGGTATATGAAATCAAATTTGGAGAGGATCTAAAAGAAGGATCAAAAATGGCCAATGTGTCAGAAAAATAAAGGATAATAAGTACTGAAAATGTGCTACTGAAATGATAATTATGAGATTAATCTTAGAAAAGGCCATTTTGGTTGGAAGGGCCATAAACCTCATTTTAAAAGGTTGAAAAAAAGATTATCCCACAAGGTATCTACTATAGCTGCCTTCAGCATTCTATGGGGTTGTTTTCTAGTACTACTATAAGAAACCCCCTTCAGTGTGTTTTGCCCCCTGATTAGCAATGGATATCAATTAGTCAGAACTATTTATCTCTAGTCACAGGTATTTCTTAGAGTTTTATAGTAAGAACTACTACAAAACATTTTTCCCAAAAGTCTGTGGCCCTATCTTCCGCCAATGCACACAGAGATGAAAACAAAGTAGACTTGTTCAAGATTAGAGAGTACATGTGGTAAAGGAATAATTCAATTTCTATAAATCCTTTGTTGAGCCTTCATGATAGTCTCCTTTGATTACATATAGTTTCCCATTGAGCTTCTTATCTTATCGTGAAACTGTTCTTTCTCAGTATAGATAGTTCTTCAAATGCAAACAGGCTTGCCAGTCACTGGTGTTCTGGTACACTTCGAGAATGCCAATGAAAAGTCCAAATCCACTGACTTTTCAGTAAGGGTTGGGAGAGGAGACAGAGATCTATTCCTTCTCATATCCTAAGTGAATCTGTCTCAGAGGCTTGGCTGGAACTGTTATCTCCTCTAAGCAGTCAGACACCCAAAATGCTTGGCTTTAGAACAGGCTTGTCATTTACAGAAGACTGGACATGACTGAGTTTCTAAAGCCAATCACAACACATTTCCTGTCCCACTTAGTTAAAATGCCTTTGATTCATTCATTCAATGTCTAGGCTTCCATCCTTAGTTCATATTTCTGTTTGATTAATTAACCCTACCTGACAATGCAAATTTGATATATTTAACTTTTGAATTACAGAATTGACAAAGAATTAATTCCTCTTTACATGATCTAATTCATGAAAATTCTAGAATTTTCAGGTTGAGACATAACTTTTCTTATGTAGTAAAGCCAAGCTAACAGACTCAGTCACCTCACTTGAAAAACAAGGATAATTAAACCAAAATCCTCCTAATAAATTCAAGGAGGTAGATTTCTCCAGGTTTAATTCCAAGGGAACAAATAATTAAAGGAGATAGGGAGGTAAATAGTTAAAGTCATTTCTTAAGGCTTAATTCTAAGGTCTACCCAGCTCTTTTAGAAACTAAAAACACTCAGACTTTAAAAAATAAAAATGTGAGCAAGAAGGAAATAAAGATTTTGTGTTAAGAGCTGGAGCAACAGCTACCATTCATCAAGGAGTAATAGAGAAAAGTCAAGGCTGTTCCAATATGAAAGCAGCTCTCAAATAGCTGCTAAGTCAAAGTGCATCTTCTAATGCATTTTCATCTAGATTAGGGCTTCTTAATATTTTGCAGGTCATAAACCAAACTGGCAATCTCGTGAAGTTTATGAACTGCCCCCTCCACCAAAATAATGTTTTTAAATGCATAAAATAAAATACACAGGATTACTAAGAAAAACAATTACATTGAAATGTAGATATTTAATTTTTTTATTTAAAATGTATTCATTTAAGTTATATTTTTAAAAAGTTTACAGAGCCCAAGTTTAAAATCCCTGATCTAATTCTTCCCCTGTGATTTTTGTCTGTATTTGCCTCTCTGACCTTGAATTTGACCCACAGACAGGTTGTATCTCTAATATTTTTTTCTAAGCTAGTCTCTTCATCTTGTCTACTCCACTGAAATAACTTTAGATTGGGTCCCATTTTGATTCAGGGCTTTCAGTGGCATAACTTTTGCTGAATGATTTTCTGAGGAAGATTTCTGCCTGAGTTTGAGACTGATGCCTGACTAAACAACATTAATGAAACTCTTTCATCATATGGCCATGCATAATATTTTCCCAGAAGCTTAATAATGCCTCATTTTCTCAGGAACTTAATAAATGCTTATTGATTGACTGATTTCATGAGTAGAGGATATAAGCAAAGAGAAATGAGGTATTTCCCTGAAATGTAGTTGGACCTTTCATGATTGTCATGTGATAGTTGATCGTAGCTTAATTTAAAGTGAGATGTGTCACACCTCTATTGAGTAACTGCTGCCAAACATGCATCTACCACAAGGAAGAAATAATAAAGGAAAAGAACCTAGGCTTTATTTTATGCTCAAGCACAGGTTCAGGCCTCAGAGAAAATCTAAACCCTAACTAGGAGTCTCACAAGTGCTCGTATAGGCAAAATCACATCAATCTTGTACATTCCTCAGGCCATAAAAATGAAAGAGAAGATAGATCCATAACCCCATTCTTCTTTTAAAGCTAAGCAAATAGTTAAATAAAGTCACATACATTCTCTAAGGAAATAAACTTCATCGGACAAATTCTGTAGGTAAACTGAGTCAGATTACCGATTAAACTGTATTTAGAGCATTCACAAATAGACTTGAAGAAGATTTACATTTCAACAAGGAGTCAGAGATTGTTTTGAGTCTTCCTTTGACTTCTTATCTAAGGAATGTTTCTAGCTCTTGAGTAGATTTTCACATCCCATGGGACAGCTTTTGTTCAGATGAGGTTAATATTAAAACAGGCTTTTAGTAAGCCAAAAATTGCAGGAGGAATGGCTCTGAGTCCCAAATAATAAAGGAACATCAAAAATTCCCATGACAAAGACTTTGGTGAACACTTTCCACTTAGAGTCAAATGTCTGCATTTTTTGTAATGTCACTGCGGACAAGAAAAATAATAATAACCCACATTTATATAGTTCTCTAGTTTTACAAAGTGCTTTCCTCGCAAAGATTCCCATAAATTTACTGAGGGCAAGGACTGTGTTTTAACCTAGCTCCGACACTTATTGTCCGTGTGACCAGGCAAATCATTTCAAGGCATCCTTTGTAATATGAATAAGATCAACTGAATGATCTTTACTATACCTTTCAGCTTTAAAGATTCACTGAGATTAGGAAGTACAAAAACCATTATCTGTATTTTATAAAAAGGGGATGGGGTGGAGGGAAATCCAAATAAATTAAGTGATTAGTTCAAGGTCATGCAGGTAGCAAGAGACCAAAAGCTGAACCCAACTCAGAATCCAATGCTCTTTCCACTATAATATCTTCCTCTTTCAGCATCTTGATTTAAGGAGTCAGCTACTGCTCCTAATGAAGGAGGGCTACTTATGCTGATTTACTGGAACACTCCTTCTAAGTCATAGGAATACTCATGCTGATACACAATCATTAGGCAACTAAGTGGTGCAATGGATAGAGCAAAAAGAGCGCTAGATCTGGAGTTAGAAAGACCTGAATTTTTATCTGACCTCCACCACTTACTAGTTATATGACTCCCTCTACCTCAGTTTCATTATCTAAAAAAGCAAAATAAGAATACCACCTACCTTCCAGGGACCTTGTGAGGATAAAGTAAGATGATGTTTGCAGAATGTTTTGAAAACCTTACATGGTTAGACAAATGTTAGCTATTATTATGATAGGGCTATTGGTCTAGGTTTCCGTTAGTACAACTTCAAAGCTCACCTCTCACCACTCTATATATCAGTTCTCACCTTTAGTGATCTTGGTTTAACTTGGTCCCCGTCATTTGCAACATGGTTAGACCTCTACATAGACCTGTTGTAGAATTACAGAATTTCAGAGTTTGAAGGTACCATATCGGTGGCTGGGGAACCTGCAGACTTGAGGCCACATGAGGCCTTCTAGGTCCTTAGGTGAGGCCTTTTGACTGAGTCCAACTTTTACAGAGCAAATCCTTTTATAAAGGAGCTTGAGTCTAGATTCTGGTCCAAGCCCTTTGAAGATTTTGCATATGAAGAAACCAGAGGCTAGAAAAGTTACTCAGTCAAGGTTACACATTTAGTAACAGAACTGTCTATGCTATATAATTTGAGAGATTTAAATCGACCCTAAAGCCCAAATTATTTAACCTACCAATCTATAGCTATGTCTCAATTTCCCACCATTCCTTTTGATTTAAAACTTGTGCCTGTCAAAATGAAAGCATTAGCTTAAGCCATCATCAACTATTCATGACAGAACTAATTTATCATCATAGATATCAGAGTAGTGTTCTAAAGGAACTCAACACAAGAGAGTTGTTCGTTTTTTGTTTGCTTTTTTTTTAGAGGAAGAGGTGAGAAAGGAAAAGCTGGGAGCAAGGGATATAGTCTTGGAAGGGAAGATCTTGATGAGGCAGTATGGTGGGAACTGGCTAGGGATAGGGCTGAGAATTTGGGATCTGGGATACCAAAAAAAGGAGTATCCACTAAAAACAGGGGGGAAAAGTACTAAAAACAAAATGCCTGTATTTAAAAAACCAAAAGTTGTTTTTTTACAACTTGTCTGTGAATATGTCTGTGAATTTGCTTCACTTTTAGGTCTCAATCGTGACTTTATCATTTAACTTTTGCAGACAATTGTCAGTCTTGGGGGATTTTTTTATTTTTCTATTCATGTTGCTGTTTTCAACTCTGGCTGAATTCAGCAACAGATTTGTCATGTGTTGCTTTGTAATGATCACATGGTGAATTCTCTGAAGACTAGGCTAAAGCTATGGATAGGCTGCCAGTCATTTTATTAGTGACTGGGATAAAGGCATAGATCGCATGTCTATCAAATGTATAAATGGCACACAGCTGAGAAATAAAGCTAACGTTGGATGACAGATCCAAAAAATATTCACAAATTAGAACATTGGGCCAAATTTAATAGGATGAAATTAAATAAACATTGACCGTTGGGTTCAAAACAATCAACTTTGAGAGTAGAAGACAGGGAGGCAGGATGAGACATCAATCACTATGAGAAAAGAGCTGGGGGTAGTAGACTACATGTGACTGAGCAACAGCAAAGCCAGTGCAAGCTTAGGTTACACTATAGCAGGTATAGTGTCCAGAATGAGGAAGCTGATAGTCTCTGGTGTCTATCATCTTGGAAGAGAGGTTTTCTATAAGAAATTAACTAGCTTGTTCACTCACTGAACTTTCCACCCATGATTTATTGATGCCGTATTTTAATCAAGGGAACTAAGTAGTTCACATAAGAACAGCAAAATGTATGAGAAATTTTGAAAAAGCCACCATCTGACGACTCTGAATATGGATTTAATTATACAAGAGAAGTAGATGACCCATATTTTGTGACCAATTAAATGTTAAAATATGAGAATTAGCAATTGTGGCAGTGAGAACTTTAGAAAATAGAATATTGTAGCAAGAAGGGACCTTCCCATCATCTAGCATAAACTCTCATTTTATGTAGAAGTAAACTAAGGTTCTGAGAAGTAAAAGTACTTTGCTCAAGGTAATACAGATGCTAAGTATTAAAGTCAAGATTCAAATCCAAGACTTTACTTTTACACTTGAGAAAAAAATCCCAAGTCTTTTTAAGCACTCACTTGGTGTGAGGCAGGGCAGCTAAGTGATATCGCAGATAAAGTGTCAGGTCTTAAGTCAGAAAGACTCATCTTCAGGAGTTCAAATCTGGCCTCAGACACCAGCTGTGTGATCCTGGGCAAGTCACTTTGCCTCAGTCTCCTCATCTGTAAAATGAGCTGGAGAAGGAAATGGCAAACCCCTTCAGTATTTTTGCCAAGAAAACCCCAAATGAGGTCACAAATAGTTGGACACAATTGTAAGAACACAGCAATACCATGTGTTAAGCATTGTTCTAAGTTCTGAGAATACATAGAAAGGCAAAAGACTATCCCTGCCCTCAAGGATCTTATAATCTAGTGGCAGAGACAGCAAGGAAAAACTATGTACAAATTACAAGTAAACTATGTACAAGATAAATGGAAAGTAATTAAAAGAGGGAAGAAATAGAATTGCAGAAACTCATTGCTAAAAGAAAACCTCAAAACCCATAAAATCCAATCTTTGTCTCAACAACCGTAACAAAATCCCCTCTAAAACAAACCCAAAAGTACTCATTCAGCTTTTGTTGGAAGATCTCTATACATCTTCAGGCAGTTTACTTTTAGTTAACTTTGATAGGAAATTTTTCTTATATCAAGTCTAAATTTGTGCTTTTACACCTTCTTCCCCATTTTTTCCTGGTTCTTCCCTTTGGGACCAGAAAGAAAGTCTTTTTCTTCTCTATCTCAAAATTTCAGATTCTTAAAGATAGTTATCATCTTCCTGATTCCTCTTACTTTCTCTTTTCTGGATTGAACATCCTCAGTTTCTAGAAATAATCTTTATATTACATCATACCAAGGTCTTTCAAGGATAATTTTTTTAATTCATGAAAATCAAATATTTATACAAACAATGAAAGCTATTGTTGACATAGTACTTTGTTAGTGAAGCATTTTACATAATTATCATGCAATTGTCATGACTATGAGGTAAGTATTAGGATTGTCATTAATATTACCATTTGTAATGTAAGAAAAAAAAACTTATTTGAGGTTAAGTAGCTTGCTCTTAGTCACACAACTAATATTTTAAAAGCAAAACTTGAACCCATCTCTCTCCTGACTCCAACTCCATGACTCTTTCCATTGTGATGTTAACCCATACAAGGTAAGTTAAAATAGAAAAGAAAACAAAGAAACCTGCTTATTTAACCATTTTAACCAGGTAGACAAAGCAATTTTCCCAATTAGTTATGTTCTGAGTAAAAATAAGATTTTCTGAAAGATTATACAATTAATTTTTTAAAAATAATCAACCTTGTCTTCGTTTCATGAAGATAGTAACTTTCCACAAAATGTGGAACAGTTGCGAAAGAATTTGAAAAGAACTCAGCTTTTATTTTCATTTTTCTTGAACTGGTAAAATTCAGGACTTTAATAAAAACGCTAAAGAAAGAAGGTAACAGCATTAATATGTTGTGCTTATAGAGGGAGAAAAACACCATTGCTAAGTGCTGAAAGGTGGCGGCAGCCCTTTTATTTGTCTCACCATCAGTACAAGGAAGAACAGACAAATTCAGGCAGCAGAGGGCACCAGCATCCTTAATCGAGGCGACGTTGGTCACTTAAAATAGAGCCTTAGTCTTCTTTGCTCTTATGCTGGCAGCACCTTTCCTCCAAGGAACTCAAGTACTCATGATCTGTCTTCAAGAACAACTCATCCCTGAGCAATGACAACGCGATCCCCTGCTGGGAAGAACCATCCTGTTTTCTGTTTTTCTAAGGTCATCCCAGAACAGTAATAATTGAATACCAAAATTTCAAGAAATTAAATTTGGGAATGAAAAACTGTATTGTGCTAACAGGGCAATGTCATATTAATATCTATGAAAATTAAGTTCAATTCAAGTAGTAAAGTACATTGGCCTTTTATGTCCTAGGTTCTCCTCAGTCCAAGTACTACTACACATCAGGTAAATTAATTTTCCTCTTGTTAAAATTGGCCAGCATGGGCTGAGTAAATAGTCTTTTCTGTGGTAAGATTCAATAATCCCAAAGATCATCTGCCCCCAAAATCTCATCCTACTAGGTCTGAAATGGCCACCATTGGATGGCTAAGGGCATAAATCTAAAATGTATACATATAAAACCTAAAAGGCAAGTTATATGTATATATACATATATATGTGTGCACATGTATATGTATATATACATATACCAGTTTAATATTTGTAAAGCACTTCACATATAATCTATGTCATTTGAGCTTCACAGAAACTCGATAAATAGATAGGACAAATGTTACTAATCCCATTTTTCATATGTGGAAAGTAAGACCCAGAAAGGCTAAAGGATTTGCCAAATGGTCACATAGATCATCATTACTGAAAACAAGCTATCCAAACATGGGTCTTTATAACCTCAAGTCCAGTCATCCTCTGATTTATGTTCCCTTTAAATTACTGAAGAATTGTCATCTAGAAGGAGAAATTAGATTCAGTCTATGAAATTCTGTAGGGCAGACCTAGAAACAATTGCTGGTTTGTAGTGAGGCAATTTTTAGAAAGAGAAACTTTCTAACAATTGAAATCATGAGAAATAAAATGAGCAGCCTTCCTTGTTAGGAAAATTCTCTGACACTTGTTCAACTGGAGGATGAATAACTGTCTGAGGGAAGTTGTAGAGAATTCAAATAAGGGGTAGGAGTAGACAGGGGTAGTTGATCTCCAAGGTCCACTAAAACTCCAAGATGATATGATTTTATTAGTTCATTTGTAAAATGTAGTGTATTATCTCTTTTAGCTCAAAATTCAACAAACCTAATCCCTTTTCCACATTAGCTGTCTTTAAATATCTAAATGGCTATGATTTTCATAACTCTACCACCTCATCTGTGTCTTGTCTTCTTCAGAAAAGAAAATTATATTCATTGACAGTTTCATTCTGTAGAAGGATAAGGAAGCCATGGGGGGAAAGTTTTACTCAGATTTTGTTTCTGATCATTAAGGAACAACTGGATGTCAAAATAGAAATATGAGAAACCATGAAGGAAGAAAATAGGCCATGGAAGAGATGAAGTGAGAAAGGGAATACTCTGGAGGTAATCTGATGTATCCCCTAAACTTTGTGAGAACTGATTTCAAACAATTCAAAGGCAAGATGAGTTGCATCTCAAAGCCTAAAATTCAATAGAGAAATCCACCCAAGAGTAATGAGAAACTTTCAAGAATGATATTCTGGCAAGATAATCACAAATAATTTCAATCATAACGAAAAGAGGGAACTGTGTAAAAAGTCCAAAGTTGACATAAAGGGAACTAATTTACACAAAGAAGTTGAAAACAGAGGTAGCTAACTATGAGTGAATACAAAAAAGTGTTATAATCCTGTAAGAACAGTGTCAGGAACACTAAAAGACAAAATGAACTGAAGTTTTTGTTGAAAGGTAAAGATAAAAAAGGAGTCTTTAAAATGCCTATGACAGCAAGAAATAAGAAAAACAGACAGTAGAACTAATCATATTGGAAGTTTGAAAAAACAGGGAAAAATAAAGAACCTAACTAGAATAGGAGAGAGGGATTGAAATCCAAGATAAGAGAGGAAGTGCAAGAGAGAGAAACTAGATGTCCTCAGTGAGGTAGTCACCAGGTCCTGGCAACATTCTAAGGAAAGAACTAGCCAATGTGATTGCTGAGTTGCTGCTGCCAATGAGTCTTGAAAAAATTGTGTAGGATGGGAGAGATGCCAGCAGAAAATGAATATAAGCAAATGTCCCAATTTTTAAGTAAGAAAAGATGGATAATTCAAACTATACACTAGTGATCTTGACTTCTATTTTTAGAAGCACATTATTAAAGTTGTATTCTGTGGACCTTACAAAAAAGAAGCAAATACAGTTGTCATGCCATATGGGCAATGTTTTACTTGACTTTTTTTCCCTTCATTATAAGGGCTGCTTCATTTGAAGGAGAAAGGAGTTTATGCAGAAGTGCCAATTATATTTTTTAAAAATCTATCAGTAAAACTTGTTTTTGAAAGAATATTATATAAGATTAATTTCATAGGATTGGACTTTGAGTCAGAAATCCCTGTGTTCATATTTTACTTCTAACACTTTCTAGTTATATGACCATGGAAAATTTACCTAAACTCTCAGGTTTGGACAACTTTCTAAGACTATAAGGTATAGGATGTAACAACACTGACTAAACCACAGATCCTTGACATATTGTCTTTGAACTGATTGTTACCTCAGAGACTGAGACGATGACAACACAGGGCAAATAAATTTTAAAACTGAGGGGTAAAACATTAAAATATTGGAAAGAAGAGAAGAAACTATGCATAAGGTAAGTTGGAGTCTGAATTAGTGAAGCTTAAAGTGGAAGGTAAAAATTTAGGTTAAATTTTGCCTAGAATAATGAAAGGGAGCAGTTGCAGAAAGGCCATAAGCAATAATAATAACAGCTCACATTTACATAGCAGTTTTAGGATATCATTTGATCCTCATAACAACCCTATGAAATAGTTCTAAGATAAGTGCAATATTTCTATCTATATATTATTCAGGTACAATATAAATTGATAGTAAACTAGGAAACAGATTAATTATTCTAAACACTTAATGTGTTCACCACACTCATGATGTAGCCTGTATGAAAACTATGCATAGAAATGACCATTGATGTTACTATTTCCAAATGGGATAAGGTACTAGACATGGAGGTCCTTTCTCAAACTGAAATGCCAAACATTCAAACTCTGCTTCAGAGAGAGCTCAACTCTTATGGACTGGCCACGTTGTTTGAATGCAAAGTGAACTCTTGCCAAAAAGATGATTTTTATGGAAAATTCACACAGAGCAAGCGTTCACATGGTGGTCAGAAGAAGCAATACAATAGTGCTCTCAAGGTCTCTCTTAAGAACTTTGGAATTGAATGTATGACATGGAGACACTGGCACAGGACCACTCAGTATGGTATGCCCACATCAAAGAAGGTACTGTGCTGTATGATCAAAGCATAACTGAAATAGCTCAAGAGAAACACAACATGAGCAAACTTAGAGAATCCACCCCAAATGTTCACACAGAGTATTTGTGCCAACATGTAGTAAAGCACTCTGAGCTCATGTTGGTCTGATTAGCCACAGTTGAACACACTGAAACTTGACTCTAGCATAGTGATGACATTTTGGTCCTCTTAGAAAACAAAGGACAACCACCACCACTACAACCACACTAGAAATATTCCCTGCTCTCTTGAAGCTTAAATTGTAAGGAAGCAAGATAGAGAAATCTCTACCAATGTTTGTGTTATTTCAATGGATCAGTGATTTCGTCAGTGTTAATATTTCCAATACAGGAGTAAATCAAAACCTATAGACACTTTTATATTCTGTACTGTTCTTGACTTTTCATATGCTACAGAGAGCTAACCATGGTGCTGAAGGCTTTTTTCTTGCTCCTGTGCGTATGGGCATTCAAAAGATGCTTAGTTGACTTGGGTTTTACTGGTTCCTTTCCTTTCCTCCCCTCCCCTCCTCTCCCCTTCCTTCTCCTCTCCTTCCTTTCTCTTCCCTTCCCTTTCTTTCTCCTGTCCTGTCCTCTCCCAAAACCTTAAACCTACTGCACTCTGAAATTGGGACTCCACTAGGCCCCTGCCTAAGGGCTCCTATGACCCTCCTAGTTTTAGAGTGATTATCAATAGTAATTGTTGCTGTTTCCCACCCAGCCTGATGTCTTTATTTTTCTTGACCTCATTAAAGGGGCCTGGCTACTTCTTAAACAGGTCCATTCAATGAATGGGCATTACCTTACTCTGAGTACCTGCAAAGACCTTGGCCTAGAGGGCCCAAGGTCTCCCAGTGCATCTGAGGTCATCTCCAGTCATCCTGATCAGTATATCTGGTCACTTGATTCAGATGGCTCTAGAGAAGAAGTGAGGCTGGTGACCTGCACATCCCTCTCCCACTCAAAACAAAGTCAAGTGCAAGTCATGTCATCATTTCTCTGATGTCATGGTCTTCTTTGGCAAGGAAGCATGAACACAATATGCATGGGCATTATAAGTTAATAACTAGCAATTTATGGAATTTAGCATTTTGAGTATTTTGTGTTTCTTTAAGTCTTAGTTATATCAGCTAGCAAAGTACATTGCACACCATAGGCATTCAATAAAATACCCATTGACTGATATGAGTCATAGTCTGGGGGTCTGAATGGACCCTGATTTCTAGGTACTTCTTCCTATATAGTCCTTTTGGTTTGGGTTTTCTTTCCTTGTGCCTCTCTTCCCTAGACCTTTCTGTTCCTCCCCTTTTCTTTCCCATCTTAGCCTTTTCATTTCCTCAGTATTTCATATTGCAGAAGCTGAGCACTGGAATTAAATTCCTGAAATCTGGTTTCAAATCTGGCTCTATCACTTCCTAGCTATGTGAACATGGCTAAGTCCTTTCTGATTAGGAAACTGAAGATAGTAATAAACTACCTAGCATGAATGAGGAAAGTACTTTGTGAACCTAAAATTGATATAGAAATATTCTTTCATATGATCATCTATTTAAAGATGGAGAGGACCTCAGAACCCACCTAGTACAATCACCTAATTTTTCACATGAAGATAACTGAGAGGTAGTCAGCTAGTAAAGGGCAGAGCTGGTACTTGATCCTGTGTTCTTTGCACTTGGGAATTATTTAGATGACAGGGTCCTATTTAGGTAGCATCATCATCCCCAGAAATAGGTATGATGAACATAAAAAATGTTATTACTGGAGGGAGAGAGATCTTCCAGGTAACAGAATTTGAGAGTTAGAGGTGACCTCAGTGGCCATATAATCCAATTCATATGTACAATGAATCCCTACTAAGATATACGCAACAAGTGGTCATCTCACTAAGGTGTCCTCAAATTTCAACATTGTTCCAATCTAATTGGCATGAAATCATTTTATATTTCTTTGTATATTCTTTGCATTTACGTGTGTGTGTGTGTGTGTGTGTGTGTGTGTGTGTGTGTGTGTGTGCTTATACTCTCCCACCCTGGGAACATAAGTTCCTTGGGGAATTATTTCACATTTGTATTTGTGGTTACCATATGTCACTTTTCAGACATTTCCTCACTAAGAATTCATTCCTGCCACCATCTTCATCTCTCCCTTTTGCAACCTTGGACTCTGTTCTTAGGTCCCCTGCCTCTGATGGATGATCTTTCACTTACTTGTGTTGGAAAGCAATCCTCCACACAACTTTCTAGTCATATCTCCACCATGCCAACATGCTTCTTCCAGCTCCCATTTATATGCTGCCTTCCTTATCATAATATAAATTCCTTGAGAGGAAGGATAGTATTACTTATTCTTATTTTTATCCCCAGGGCTCAGCACAGTGCCTAGAACATAAAATTCTTTGTTTGTCTATCTCTACCTACATATCTATTGTAAAATTGAAAAGTTATATTAATTCTATTTTGGTAGGACTTAATCAAGCTAGATTTAACATTCCTTTTCACAGTTTCTTCTCTTAGCAAACTTTACCCTCTACCCACATCCTGCAGAAACTTGCCTAAGGATCAAACTTCTGTCTTATAATTACCTCCACCATTGTAACCCCACCCATCACCCATTTTCCAAGAAAACTTGATTAACCTAACTCCCATCACCTGAGAACCTATACATGGTTTCTTGGATCACATATCTCAGCTGTGGTTAAGGGAGTTTCAGAAGGGAAGGTCCAAATGATGTAATCTCAATTCTGACACACCTATGTTGCTCCAGATTTTGCTGCATCATCTTGCTAATTCTTATAAAAGACCCTGTCAGTGCTCACTTAAGGTCTTTGGTCATCAAGAGAGGTCATTTACCCAAATTATTCCAATAAATATATTATTTCAATAAATTATAACCAATAAATTGATCATGCTTAGAACTTTGTTCCTCAGGTTACCTTAAGTTCTACCATAACTCCATCCATCTATGTAAATGTCTGGTTATTTACCTATCTATCCATCTATCTGTTTGTCATCTATCTTTCCATGCCTGTCTTATCTAATATATCCATCTATTTAATTACTAGTTTTCCTTTTTTTAAAAAATTTAGCATGGTACCAGTCACATAACAATCACTTTACAAATATTTGGTGAATAGAATTGAATTGACCCGTGCATGACCCTGTGCTTCTCACTGCATTAAATCAAAATAGAAATATTCCTATTCCTTGATCTCTGGGAGTTTACAATAATCAAAATTTCTTTCAGAAAAAATGTACAATATAAAAATCAATTAAAGGACTTTTGTAAATTGATTGCTTATTGATAAATCATAAAGAATATGACAAAAGAACATGCTGGAAAGCAATTAAGTGACATCAACAAGGATAGTAGTTAAGGTACATAGAGAGGTCCTGTTCTGGTTTATTTTGTTGTTCAGATCTCTGATTTCATCAGTGTGGGGAACCCCAGAGTAGGGAAACTCCCAACATCAATGTAGATTAGCAAATCTGTAACTTAGAATCTTGAACAAGGACAACAGAATACGAACCACAGAATCACAAGGAAAGAAAAGAATTCTTAAAAAATTAACAAAGATAAAGGCAATATGAAGGACAATCCAAACATTTTAGATACTGAATTTACTTTATAAACTTTGTAGACAGTGAAGCAGACTTTGCAGTGGAAAGCTGAAGCACAAATGTTTCAGAAAAAAAAATGTGGAAAAATAATTAAATCACAGTTCATCAGATTCAGAGACTGGTTGAATGATAGATCTGGAAAGAAATTTAGAGATTGTCTACTCCAACTTATTCCTTTACCAATGAGGAAACAGATCAGGAGACAATAAAGGGCGTGTACAAACTTACACAGACCAATAAGAATAAGTTCAGTAAAGAGAGTATCCTTGTTATAAAAGTAGCAGAGTCAGAATTCCAACCTAAGGTCCCTGACTTCAAATTCATCTTTCCACCACATTTTGTGTTGTCCTTTTTCATTCATGTCCAACTCTATGACCACATTTGGGCTTTTATGCCATTACCTCCTCCAGCTGATTTTTTAGATGAGGAAATTGAGGCTAACAGAGTTAAGTGACTTGCCCAGGGGCCCACAGCTAGTGTTTGAGGCCAGATTTAAACTCAGAAAGATAAGAGGCCCAGTATTTTATCCACTGCACCATGTAGCTGCTCTCCCATTACATTATCCAACTTTAAATATTACAAGAATATTGACACAGAAACATTGACACAATGACATCAGACTCTGTATAGCCATGCTAGCAACATTTTCATCAATGACTTAGAAGATAGAGGTCACATGATTACAAAATATATAAATGACCTGAAGCTGGATAGAATCAATAACATGATGGATGACAGCTTCTATTAGGGTTGAATAAATTGAATTTCATTCCGTGTATATACACAGCAGGCTGTTTGGGAGCATACAGAAGGCAGAATTGGAACAAAGCCAAGGATACTCCATAGATACCTGAGAAGATAAGTTGAGAGTCAGTCATGGGTTCTCAGATCATAGCTTTAGATCTGAAAGGTATGTCAAAGACTATCTAATTGAACCCTTTGATTTTACAGTTAATATAACTGAATGCTCCTTGAGAAAGTATGGTAGATGGTATCAGAGGGTTCAAATATTTCCTGTGTCACTTAAAACTATATAACCTTGGATAAGTATTTTAACTTCTCTTTAATTCAATTTCTTCTCATTTCTTTCTTTCTAATAAAAGATCAGATGTTCTCTAAGTTCCCTTCCAGTTCTAAATCTATGATCCTATGATCTTGACAGCTAGTAACTAGAAAAGCTAGGATAGAAAATCTACCTACAGCTACATGATCAAGGACTGAATCCCAGATCATTACCAGTCTTCCTGATTTTTGCCTTGCCACTATACTTCAATGACTCTGGAAGAGAGAGTGAGACTGAGAACTTTCCGTAATTCTGCCTCGCTTAACTCCAATTCACACAGGAGTAAAGATATCACCCCGTGATGTCACTGTCCTCTTTGAAAATGAAAGGTGAACAACATAGTGGAAAGAGAATAAAGTCAGAGGATCTTGGTTAAAATCTCACTTCTGATGATTACCTAAGTGAACAGGAGCAAATCACTTAAATTCTGTTAGCCTCAGTGTCCTCATGTCTAAATGAGGTTATATTAAATGACCTTTGAGGCCCCTTCAAGCTCTAGATTTATAACCACATGACTACAAATTCAATACTCTTCTCACTAGACCACATTGCATCTCTATGTAGGCATGTATGTTTGCCTCTATATTTTATGAGCTTTTTTATTTCCTGTGGCTGATTTTTTATTATTTTAAATCTCTTCCTTTGTTGTTAGACTTCTACTTCTTATCTTCTACATAGAACTGGTTTATTAAAATTGTAAATAGGCTCTAAGTAACAACCTTTTATGCAATCTAATTTCATGAGCTTTGAAGTAGAATTTGTGGCATCTATTTTGACTGCTCATAATTTAAAATTATGCTTCAGGTAAGCACATTCTAAAAAAGTTGAGATACCATTAGGAAGTGGCATCTCAAATTCAGGGCATCTCCTTTTTGGCTTAATAACATCAGTAATGACTAAAGTAAGTGAAAATATATACAGCAATTAAGGTTAGACATGTGTTAGATTTCATGTGATTATTGGAATGATCAATAAACTGGGTACTTTCTATGTGCAAGATACCATTCTAAGTCCTGTAGTAGATAAAAATGATATATGAGACAGAGTCCTTTCCTTTAAAGATCTTAAGATCATAGGTCTAGACCTGGGAGAGACATTAGAAATAACCCAGTCCAAACCATTCATTTTACAGATAAAGAAACTGAATTTCAGGGACTGGAAAGGATAGGAAGTAGCAAAGTGGGAATATAAATTTAGGTCTTCTAACTTTAAATCCAGTCTTTCTTTTTTTCACTACCCACATTGCCAGGCTAGTTGTGTGGTCTCATGATAAAAAAAAGATTCAAGAATAGGTGACTAAAATTCATTCAATAAGGCCAGATCATAAAATCAGTGAGGACACACACACATACACACACACACACACACATACACATACACATTATTTCTTAGGTATTAATTTTCCATAAACTATGGTAATGGACTCTTGGAAAAAATAGATAGTTTACCAAATTGAGGTGACAAAAGTATAGACTAGACACCTTATATGTTAGCCAGCCTAATTTCTCTTAGAGTAATTCACAGGAAGTGAAAAAATTATAGCACAAGGGACCTGGAATGGAAGTGCTTCTCAGAATATTGTCCACCATTAAAATGTTGTAATCTGTATTTCCTCCTCTTCCTGTATAGAGAAAGCCACTCAACTCTGCAATCTAAATCATCAACACCTGGGACTAGTCTTTGTAGGAATGAGGCACAAGAGTGACATCTATTCACACATCACCATCAGACCTGGGAGCTCTATTTAGACAGAATGTCAGATACAATGTAGTTATGAATCATGACTCAGAGTATAACACTCTATCTAAATTATAAAAATTATACTTGACTATAGACTAACACTGTATGACTCCTTTATTAGTCCGTCATATTTCTATCCAATATCATAGACATTGTATACTTCAGTCACTCAACAAACAAACTTGGGCACCTAATTTGCACAAAGCATTGTGCTAGGAACTAAGAAAAACACAAAGTATAAATAAAACTTTGTCCCTGCCTTAATGGAACTTATAGTTTAGTAGGGGAATAAGATACCAGTATAACAGTTTTAGAATATATTTATTTTGAGAATTTCAAAACAAATTGCTATATAGATACAAAGAAGAAGATTGTTATACAGGGGTTCAGGGAAAATTTATGATGTTTATTATTCCATATTTGTGTCTGTGATATGCCCCTCTCCCAACTTCTACTAATTGATCCCCCAGTTACTAAGTTTTGGTATATTCTGATATGTGACAATGATAATTAACTTTCATTAATAAAATTTCCCTAAATTGGGGGATGATGGAGGTAGGAGTAGAAGAATATGCATTTTTATACTCTAGACTAGTAAGTCTGAATTCAATTTCTAGGAAAAAATTTCAACGAATTATTGAAAGGATAGTAAATTCTTTGAGTGATTAGTATGCTGGGCCTGGAGTCAGGAAGACTCCTCTTCCAGAGTTCAAATATGACTTCAGACACTTACTAGCTGTGTAATTCTTTACTTAACTGTTTCCCTCAGTTTCCTTATCTGTATAATGAGCTGCAGAAGGAAATGGAAACTATTGCAGTTCTTTGCCAAGAAAAGTTCAAGTGGGGTCACAGAGTCAGACACAACTAAAACATGAATGAATAAAAAAATTTTGAGAGCAAGAATTATTTCGATTTTGTTAATAAATGTTTGTTGAGTCAAAAAAAAAATCTTGGGTTCAATTATTATCTCTGATATATACTGGTTCTAGCGTTTTAAATAATGCTAGGTAAGTCTCTTACTTGTTCAGTTTACCAGGCAAGTCTCTAAGGGTATAAATTGCAGAGGACACTCCAAACTATATTAGTAGAGGAAGTTTTCTCACTGCTGATTCTCACATAACCTATAACAATCAGTCACTCAATCAATATGTTGAAATGATTCAGAAACAGAATCAATAATCACAAAAAACTAAGATAGCATCACTGAGAATAGACTATGCCAAAAATCCCTTTTCTTTTTTTTAAACAAAATTAGTGCACTATGAGATCAGGATAATGCTGTACTTTTCATACTTGTATTTTAGCAGACATTTGGTAAAAATTTCTAGTGATTTTTTTTATAAGAAAAATAATAATATAATGCTTAGCAATGAGAGTAGCAAGTAAGTGTTTTTAAATCTGGTTGGATGACTAGACCTGATGAATGATCTTTAATGTATTTAAGTCTACCTAGGCTAAGGTCTCTGTTATATGTCTTTGAACCTGGGTTTTTCAATGTTTTCATCAATGAATTGGATAAAATTATAGATGGCATACTTATCAAATTTGAAAATGACCCAAAAACTCTGAGGGACAACTTATATGGTATCAGGATCCAAAGGGTTCTAGAATATCTAGAATGATAGAACAAATCTAAAGAAATTTAAGAGAGATGAATTAGCGGAATGGGGGGGAGAGTAGTTAGGCAGCAATAATGGAAAAGAACTAAGGATTTTAGTGAATTAAAAGTCAATATGAATGAAGCTCAAATTGGCAGCCAAAAAAAATCTAATACAATTGTGGGCTGTATTAGAAGATGTATAGTGTTCACAATGTGAAGGTAATAATTGCAGTGTACTCTGCAAAAGTCAAACCAACTTACGCAGAGCTTCCCAGACTTATTTGGCCTACCATCCCCTTTTCAAAAGAAAATTTACTCAGTACCACCCCTGGGGTTAGGTTAAGGTTAACTCTTATTTTTATCTAATACCCCCCAATTGCACAAGAGACTACTACCACCATCCTGGATCATTCCAGTGGCCCTGATATTGCCTACTTTGGGCACCTATGATAGGGTATTACCTTCATTTTGGGGAACTGGATTTTAGGATGAACGTTGACAAATCACTGTGGGTCCAAAAGAGGATAATAAGGAAGATGAAAGGACTCTAGAATTTGCCATACAAAAGTAAGTTGAAGGAACTATAGAAGAAAAAAACTTAAGAGAGATATAATAGATATCTTCAAGCATGTGAAGGACTATCATGTATAGAATAGATAAGAATGTTCCTGTTTTAGCCCAGAAAGCAGAAATAAGGTCAAAAGAGGAAAGGACAATTGGTCAAGGATGGCATAGAATAAATCTTTATTTAGATATGGGTTGAACCTCTGTGATCATTCCAACTCTGATATTCTGTGATTTTGTGAATGAATTAGGAATATATATATATATATATATATAATACACATATATACAAATAGACATATATACATATGTGTGTATATATGCATATATACATACATATATACATTCGTGTGTGTATTTGAGAAAAGATTCAATTGGAGGGAATTAAACTCTCAGTAATGGAAATTTCTAAGTAAGGCTTTAAAAGTCTGGCCAAAGAGTAGTCAATTTCAGTGAACTATCCAAATTGTTTCATTGTTTGGGAATTTTGAGATTTAAATAACTGGGTCAACATTAAATGAGATTTATTATAACTTCTACTAATGTACTACCCCCATGCCTCATGATGATGTAGAGGTGACCCTGAGTTGGTAAAGGCTGTGCCAACAGAGTACAAACTCTGGCAGTTTCTGCCAAGCTGGAAAGACTTCAAGTCCCAGCCCAGCGATAGACTGTATAGATGTCATCTGAGGCTCAGCATCGTTGTGTCTGGAGAAGCTTATCATCAGGTTGGCAGCTAAGTAATGAATAGTTTGGTCACAGCAGCTCTTGAAGACCTACTGAGGTCTTGAAGATCTACTAAGGTAAAGAGTGGTATTGTTCAATATCAATGGAGAGAGTACGAATGTAAAGAAGATTAGAGATACTTTCTTTAGGGGAATAAATGTATTATACCATTATTGAAGATCACTTCTATATTTTTTGGCACTTTTGACATCTTGATCTTGTCAAGATATATAAGGTAAAAAGAAGCCCCCATTCTCCTATTTAAGTTGGATTAGCCCAGGAGTTCTTCCTTTAGGACCTGCAGGTGTTTGTTTTTAATTTTTGATAACTATATTTCAATATAGATGGATTCCTTTATCATTCCATATATTTTATTTTATGCATTTAAAAACATTATTCTGAGAAGAGGTCCACAGGTTTCACCAGACCAATTAAGAACTCTTAGACTAGTTAGTTACTCTCTTTGCCACAACAAATGCAAGAAACATCTTGCTGGAGTCAGTATGCAAAGGGTGATCATTATGAAATTCTTTATAGCATTCTGTTCATCTGTTCATTCATACCCCCAACCATATTTTACATCTATGAATGTGAAGAATTGCACACATATGTGTACTGACAACTGTAGTAGTCATTCTTTTTCCCCTGTAGTTACTAGAAATTGCGGTTATTCAATCATTTTAGTTGTATCTGATTCTTTGTGACCCCTTTTGAGGTTTTCTTGGCAAAGATACAGGAGTGGTTTGCCATTTCTTTCTCCAGTTCATTTGACAAATGAGGAAACTGAGGCAAACAAGGTTAACTGACTTGTTCAGGGTCACACAGTTACCAAGTGTCTGAAGTCAGATTTGAACTCTGGTCTTCCTAACTGTTCCACAGCATATGTGTGTTTAAATTTTCAAATCCATGAGACCTGAAATAGTGACAGAAGAATGATGAGATAAATATTTCCCATTCTCCTTTTGAAAAAATTCCTTCTATATGGCTTCCAGGGTTATATATTGTATGAAGGACCAGAAAATTGTAATGTAGAAACTATTATCCTTAGGTTTGAAGGAAATATTAATATTTCTTTATAAAATGATGGAATGAGCCTTAATGATATCTAAGATCTGTTCCAGTTCTAAAATTCTGCAAGTACCTATATCTATCATTACTTTGCCAAATAAAGTGATATTTATGAAATACTTTGCTACCATCATGTGCTGACGAGAGGGTTGGGAATGTAGACAACCAAAACTACCCTCCATTTAAATGTGGTACTTTCTTCCAAAGTGTCATTCATCATTGCTTCTATTATGCTATAGATTTAGTCACAAAAGTCATCATCCAGAAAATGTATCGTGTTAAAACTGGAAGGGCCCTTAGAGTTTCTAGTCCAACTCCTTCGTTTTATAGAGGGAAAAACTGAGACTTCATGAGAAGAAATAAAATACCCAAGGTAATGCAAATAGTGGCATGGCCAGGATCAGAATAGACAATGATTTTCAGATTAAAATATAGAGTAGTTACATACATTAGTGGAACTACAATAGACATATTAAATTTGAAACATGAATTTATGTCACACACATAATGTTAACTAGAAGAAGAAAAAAAGCCAAGTATTAAGAACAGCAGGTAGAAAAACAAAACTACTCTCTGTGAATGAAAGGAAGAATATTTATAGGCTATACAGATATGGATACTTGAACAGTTATTGCTATGTAGTAGCATATTGGATTAAAGGGTTAAATCTGAAGAGACAGACAGTAATAATGCTGTAAGATAAAGTAAGACCTCCTGGCCAAGATTTAGCTGAGACTGCATTAAGGAGTTTGCATTCTGTTTAATGCCAATGGGAGGAGGAAAAAATGGAAAAGGTTGGTAGTGGATGTAAAGGAAGAGATTAACTAAAAGATCATATCAGCTAAAATATATTGCCTGTCTAAACAAATTAAATTAAACAATTAAATTAAGTGAAAATGTAATAATCATATGAAAAAAATTGTGAAAATGTGAAACAACTAGGATCATCAAACTTGAGAAAAACTGAGAAACATATTTTTCCAGGTTATGTTACTCACCTTCACATATTCTGTGGTCTAGATAAACTGGCCTTTTTGGTGTCCTCCACATGACACTCCACCTCTGTTCCCTGTGCAAGGACTATCACCCATGCCTGGAATGATTTTCCTTCTCATTTTCACATCTTAGAATTCCTATTTTCCTTCCTAGCTGAACTCAAATGCCTCTTTCACATGATCCTCTCCCCTGCCCAGGCTGCCAGTATATCCTTTGCATGTGTATTTACTTCATATTTGTATTTTATATGAGAGGCAGCATGGTAAAGTAGACCCAGTGTTCACCTCAGAGAAAAGAAAAGCTTGGTTCAGCTTATCTTTTTGACAGATATTATCTACGTGACCCCTTGCCAAGCCCCTTCACTGCTCATTATCCCAGGCAATTTTTTAAAACATAAATTGCAGGGAGGGAAAGGTTCTAATCTGCATTGGTAGAGGGAGTTTTCCATCTCAAGTATGGATGGGGGGGAATATATATGTACATACATATATGTATATATATACATAGATATACACATACATATGCATGTATGTATAGAAATTTATATATACATACACAGAAAGACATATATGCACATATACATATATGCTTTATGGTAGAGAAAAATGTTAATTCTATACTTATATGCTGTCCCATCTGACATGTAAGAGGAGACTGATTGAAAGACCTGTTTCATTTTTATACCTGTATGCCCCACACCTGGCACACAGTGGGTGCTTACTAAATGCTTGTTGATTGATTAAACTGAATATAGGAGGATGCAACTTTAGGAAAGTACAAAACACACAATGGATGAATAGAAGCTTCTCAGATTAACGTTCTTTAGTTACTACTGTCTGAAGAAAATCCTGCACTCACAGACTTTTAGACAGGAACTAAAACAACTAAGGCCATTTGGTTTCAGAAAATGGGAGTAAGTTAAAGGTGATAAAATTCTAAAACCACCAGGGATAAATAAATTAGGTGACTTTTTATACAGAGGGAAAAATTCAGAGGACAATGGTGCATGACTAAGGGACATGTAAAATTAATAAATCTATGCAAGGAACAACATTTGGCAACTGAAAAAATGAAAATCTATGGAATTTTTAGGGCTTACATACTGAATGCTTAATGAAATAAAAAATTCCAAGAAAATGATTATAAAACTAAGAAGTATTCAAAACTTTAACTGTCACCTGACCTGACCCCCTTATTTGACAACTGAAGAAGCCGAGACCTGGAGTGTGAAAGATCTTCGAACAAAGTCACAAAGATTAGAAGTGTTGGAAATAGGCTTCAAACCTAGTTCTTCTGATTGCAGTCAATGCAACTTGGAATTATGCTGATTCTATAGAGCACTCAGAAAGTAGGAATAGAGATTGAATTGAGTAGAGAAGCTGGAGTATGGGAAAGGTTAGGGTGAGGGAAGCAAGTTAAGGACAAATGACCAAGACACTAATGTCACAACAGTATTTCTGAATGTTGAAGTTGGACTTTAGTTAGAGTGTATTAATGATGTTACTACAAAATTTCATGGGGAGTGGGGCTGTGTGGAGAAGGGGAGTAGTATTCTAGGCATGTCAGCACATATGTCCCGAGAGAATGAAGCATAAAAAAAATAATAAATGGCAGGTAGAGTTCATTGAAAAAAATTTCCTAGAGAGGATTCCAGGAAGATGACGGAGTAGGTCAGAAAACTTTTGGCTCTCTAAATTTCTTTCACAAAAAAAGACAGAACTTCACAGCAGCAGAATAAACATAGGGTAAAGCAGTTTTCCACCTAAGACAATTTGACAAGACCCCAGGAAAGACCTGACCACCAGAGACAGAGATTTACTCTGAGGGAAGTACAATCAACAGCTGGGTTGAATGGCAGCCCCAGTCCTAGAAATTTTCATCTCACAGACAGTGTTGGGGTTTAACTGCTGAGTAGAAGATTGAAGCACCTTCCTCTGCCAAGGGATGCGAAGAACAGCTGTGCTGACCAGAGGAGTCCTAGGCTATGGCTGTAGGAGAGATGGAATTAGAACACACCAGGTAGCAGTAGCTGCTATCTGTGGGCACTCGCAGTATAGCAGAGTCCCTGGTTTCAGTTCCAGGACAGAAGACAGCTGTAGTTGGTGGCCACCAGAGGGATGACAGGTAGCAAAATGATTTATAGGACAGTGTGGCTGGGGGCCCAATCTGTAGTTTAGAAGTGGAGAGAAGAGCCCAAGGTTGGGCCACAACAAATACCTCAGAAAATAACAGTAAGAAGGGCCTGAAACTTGGAGCATCATTCCCATACCTCAGGACTACAACCTGATTACACTAATAGCTGCTAAAATCAAAATAAAACAATATATAAACAAATAAAAATGAGTAAGCAAAAGAGAAAGAACCCAACCATAGATAGTTACGATGGGGACAGAGAAAATCTGGGTTCATATTCAGAAGAATATGAATAATGGAACTTTTAAAAAGCCATTCCTTTTTTCCAATAAGAAATGTCAAATGGTCCCAAGCACAAGAAGAATTCTTAGAAGAACTTAAAAAGGACTTTTAAAATCAAATAAGAGAAATTGAGGAAAAATTAGAAAACAAACAAAAGCAATCCACAAAAATATGAAAAGAAAGTCAACCAACTGGAAATAGAGAATCAAAAACTTAAGGAAGAAAATAATTGCTGAAAACTAGAATTGGCAAGTGGAAGCTAATGACATTCTAGGACACCAAGAGATTATAAAAACAAAATCAAAAGAATGAAAAAATAGAAGAGAAAGTGAAACATCTCATCAGAAAGGCAACCAATCTAGAGAAAACATCAAGGAGGAATAATATAAGAACAGTCAGACAACCGGCAAATTAAGATTTTTTAAAAAAGAACAATACAATATTATAAGAAATTATCAAGGAAAATTGCCCTGAAATTCTAGAACAAGAAGCAAAGTAGAAATAGAAAAAATCCACTGATCACCACCTGAAAAAGATCTCAAGAGGAAAATTTACAGGAATGTCATAGTCAAATTTCAAAGTTCCCAGGTTGAGGAGAAAAAATTGGAAGCAACAAGAGAAAAAAAATTTAAAAATCATAGAGCTATAATAAAAATTACATAAGATCTAGCAGTTATTGTGTTGAAGGACTATAGATCTTGGAATTCCACAGCGCAAAAAGAGCTGAGGTTACGACCGAGGGTAACTTAGCCAGCAAAGTTAAGTATAATCCTGAATGGAATAAAAAAATGGACATTTAATGAACTCAAATACTTTTAAGTTTTGTGACCAAAACAGCACAACTTAAGGGAAAATTTGACATACAACATCCAGGAGAAATATAAGGTAAACATTGAAGACCAATCATAAGGGTCATATGTTTACTTTATATATGTTAAAATATACACTACTCTTATGACTGTCATCATTATTTGAGTAGTTTGAAAGAAAGGCATGGTCTGAGCTGAGCATTATGGGGTAATTAAAAAAATAAAACTGTGTAGGGAGAGATATAAATGAGTAATTATGTCATACAAATGAGGCATAAAAGGAAAAATTGATACTGAAGAAACTAGTAGGGAGAAGGCGGGTAGTACTGGAACCTTACTGTCATTGGAAATGGATAAAAGAGGGAACAACATATATATCTAGAAGGGTGTAAAAGTCTTCTAAATTCAGGAAGAAATAAGAGGACAAGGGGATCTGGTTGAAGGGAGAAGATAAAGGAGGGACTCAGAGTAGTGGGTAGGTTAAGGAATAGGAGGACAAGGAAGGAGGTAGAAGTAAAGCAGAGAACTGAGGAGAGATAGGGTAAATAGGGTGAGAAGGGTAGAGAGGAAAAATGGGAAGAAGAAAAATATACAAATAATTGTAGTTTAGAATAAGAATAGGATGAATTTACCCATAAAATGGAAACAGAGAGCAGTTTAAAAATTTGAGTTCAACAGTATGTTGCTTTCAAGAAACATAAAATTGAGAGATATACACAAAGATAAAATGGAAAGGAATAGAATTTAGTATGTAAAAAAATCAGGGATAGTAATCATGATCTTAGATAAAGTTAAAACAGAGAAGCTACACTATGTATCAGCAATATTATTCAGTATGGTTTTAGGCCATTTAAAATACCTAGATAGTATAAAATACCTGAGAATACACCTGCCAAAGCAGACACAGAAACTATATGTACATAAACATAAAACACTTTTTAGACAAATAAATAGATCTAAATAATTGAAGTATTACTTATTATTCAAGGATAGAGAAAGCCAATATAATTTTAAAATGACAATTTCACCTAACTAATCTATTTATTCAATGTCATCCCAATTAAATTACTAAAAATAAATTTCACTGAGTTAGAAAAAACAGTAACAAAGTTCATTTGGAAAAACAAAAGGTCAGGAACTTCAGAGAAATTGGGGGGAAAAAAGATGTAAATAAAGTAGATTCAGCAGTATCTATTAAATATATTATAATATGAGAGCATTGTTGAAGTGTAAAAATTTTTTCAATTAATTTAATAATAAATTAAACAAGATATTTTATATATATGTTTTATATTATATATAAATCAAATAAATTTAAATTAAATTTTAAATTAAAATTTTCTCACATAAATAAAACCTATATAGCCAAGGACAGAAGGAATGCAGAAAATTAGAGGGAAAAACTTTCACAGACAATCTCTCAGATAGGGTACGATAGGGTTGGAATGTTACTGCGGTGTAGGAAAGGAGATGGTTGATTTAGAAAAACATGGGAAGACTTGGGCTTTTGAAGGAATATGCTATCTACCTTCAGAGAAACAGATGCTAGGAGAAAATAAGGATAGTATGACATTAGATATGTGTATGTGTGTCTATGGTTTACATATGTATGTGTTTAGAAATATATGTATATGTATATATGTATGTGTGTATGTGTGCATATACATATGCTTAATATATGCTTAATTGTAACCCTCTTTAGAGTAATAAGGGGAAAGAGGAGGAAAATATACAGTAAAATATCCACAGCAGAGAAGAAAAGAAAATCATCAAGGAAGCAAAGAAAAACTGGGAAACTTGGAAAACAATGTGTATTTAGGTTTTCTTGAAATTGATGTTATTCTTTTGTATTGAATCTAGTCTGCTGTGAACATGGCAATATTTTTCTTTCCTTATTTTGTACTTAAGTTTAAATTTCTTTTAAATTTACAAAAAAAACTTTTTAGAGGAAAAAGTTTAGAGCTGAATTTAAAGGAGATGAGGTGGATGAGTTAATGAATCATGGATCTTATGTGGTGTGAATTATATGCCTTATGAAAGCAATAATGAGGAATCCTTGCTCAGAGACTAAGAAAAAGATCAGATAGATTTGGAGTCTGGAAATTCTGAGTCCAATCTTTGTCATCACCACTTGCCAGTTATATGATTATATGAAAATCACTTAACCTCTATGACTCTCAGTTTCCTCATCTATAACATTAAAATAATGATGCCGGCACTACTTACTTTATAGGATTATGGTGAGGAATACACAAGATAATATAGGTAAAATATTTTGCAAGCTTTAAAAACTTATGTAAATGTCAGGAATAATTAATGCTGATTAGAACAAATGCTTTGAATAAGCTTGTAAGACATCAGAGAAGATTAGGAAAAAAGAGGTAGATTTTCAGTAAGCCAGTCAACAAGCTTTTATTAAATGTTTGCAATATTACAAGTACTGTGCAAAGAAAGGCAAAAGATAATACCTGGGAGCTGGACTGCACAGTGGATAAAGCACCAGGCCTGGATTCAGGAAGACCTGAGCTCAAATCCAGCCTCAGACATATCAGCTATGTAACCCTGGGCAAATCACTTAACTCTATTTGCTTCAGTTTCCTCATCTGTAAAATAAGCTGGAGAAGGAAATGGCAAACCATGCCAGTATCTTTGTCAAGAAAATAGAGAGTTGGACCTAAAGAAATAATTAAACCATAACAACACTTGAAGAGCCTCGAATGCTAGTCACAAGAATGTAGACCTGACACAAGTTATCATAACCTTAAAACAGCATAGAATGCCAGGTTTACCACTTGTCATGAAACATGGCAGTAGGAATCAGTAGAAGGGCTAGACAAGTTAAGCATCTATTTAGAGCACCGTACGCAGAAAGGCAAGATGAGGAATAATTTTGAGTGCAATTTTTTTATAAATGCACATAGATTTAATGCCAGAAAATTCCACCAGCTGTGACACATAGGTATTTATTTGTGATAGAGCAGGTCTTACAAAGAAGGCTCTAATACCCTCAACAGAAAGCAACATGCAGGACATTCAAATTTTTGTGTAGGGGAAAAAGGAGGAAACAATTTTCAAATTTTACCTAGAACCCAAACTGCCAACAGTAGAAAAATGGCCAGGTTTCATTCATGGAAAGCAGAAACTTCTGAAATGTAAACCCCATGTGAATAACTGCTAAGAATGAGCAAGGCTAACTTCCTGATGCTGCTAATAAGATGCCAAGTTTATTTAAGACCTCCAATATGTGCATTTGATGTTGTTGTTAATGAAGGTAGTGGGAGAAAATCATTCTTAAATGTGTATAGTTACTGCATGGAGTAGTTGGTAAGTTGGTACAGATGGAGGGATTGAGTGTGGTACACCTGAGAGTATGTCAGAAGCATGGGAAGCCCATTTGCTTGCTTGTGATTCTGAAGTAAAGTTAAGTGGACCTGGGTACAGGACAGAAGACTGATCTGAAGGAATATGGAAGAAATGAATTTTCCAGCAGGTATGGAGTCTAGCCCATTCTGTCTGTACACTAGGCACTGAGAGATTAAATATGGCCATAATGTAATATCATAGGATCATAGGATATTATATTTAGAGTTGGAAGGGACTTTAGAGGCCATCATGTTCAACCCCCTTATTCTATAGATGAAGAAACTGAGGCATGGGGAGATTCTAACATACCCCGAGTTATGTAGCTAGGGTCTAAGGTGGAATTTTGACCCAGATCTTTCTAATTCCAAGTCTAGTGCTCTCTCCAACATGAACTAAGTTAGCAATTATTAACTAGATGTAGTCTTATAACATTTCTCTAAATTGGTATTTTAATTTAAATTGGCACTGTAATCTTTTTTACAGGAAAATACAGTGCCTAAGAATGAGAGTAAGCACAAGGTGACAGAGCTCAGGGAGAAAGTGCATATATAACCTGTGGCCCAGGGCCAACCCAAGGTTCGGGGTTCTTATGGACTGGCTCTAATGCTGGAGCATAATCTTAATCAATCAATTGATTGATAAACATTTATTAAGCTCCTACTTTTTGTAGGCACTGATCCAAGTTCTTGTGATACAAATAAATAAATTATACAGTCCCTCTTCTCTAGGAGCTTATATTCTAATAGGGGTATACAACTTGTTTCCAGAGGTGATATACAATAAATACAATGACTAGAGTGGAGAAAACAAAGACATCTAGGGAAATTGGAGCCCCAAAGGGTCACTTTCTCTCATTGGAGCTTTGCTTCTACCAAAGTTTCTTTGGGAAGCAAACCTAGTTCACACCTAGATTTTCACAAAAATGGATAACAGGACTCCCAAACCCCAACACAGCCACTCAAGTTATTGATTATGGAATGGTCTTTATTTTACCTTACTAGAGAAAATTCAGAAGATGTAAAAGAATGACAAGAGTCCAGGAACAGGTACAGAAACACATAAAGCACTCAAATAACACATTAGACTCTTTCCTCAGGAAATATATATACTCCATGAGGCTGAAGGAAAACCAATCCCCTTTCCACCGGACCCATACTATCTGAGCAATTCAGAGAAATAGCCGAGAGGTGGTAAGGCTCCAGTCTTCCTGCTTCAGGGGCCATCTGGGGATGTTCTTCCTTCTCCAATGAACATACATCTCTTTCTAACAGGTCAGTGTACAAGTGCTTGAACTTTGGAACTCCTGAGCTTGGGATTACCCACAAGACAATCTCCAAGACTGATAAAGTCCATTCTTATGGAATCTCCTCTCAAATACTGTGCAATCACATCTTCTGCCACTTGCTTCTACAGGAACCCTTATCCATACCCCAGCTATTGGGCAGGGAAAGTCTATCTTCAGGAATTCTAGTCTCTGACCCTGTGATTAGAAAAGGAAGGAAGCACCAGGAATTTGAGGTCCAGAAACCTTAGGTTACCTGGGCAAGCACCTTCAGTTCACTATATGCTTCTCTTGAAGTCTCCATTAACTGTTCCAGGATTTCCCTACCTTCCTATATCACAGCCCTTATGAAGGTCCCCTCTACTATGCTCTGGACTAGAAGTTTAAGGGAGATAGAGGAAAAACAAAAACAAAAAACCATAATCAACTCACTTTTATAGCCATAGTGGAAGGAGGGCTCTTTTTATAAGAATGTATTCTAACTTCTCCTACTTCTGACCTCCAGCTCTCAATGACCAATCATCTTAGAGGTAGTCTCAGTCACTGGGAACCAATCAGAGAACTTCTATATGTCTTCTCAGGAAGAAGCCTTTCTCAATGAGGTGGGCTGTACAGGTTGCTCCAGACAAAAGTCTGCACCCTGTAATCTCATCAAGTTGATTGTAGAATTAATCAAGTAATCTGGGGAGAGAGACCTCCTCAGAATTGATTCCTTGATCAACTGCCCACTCCATACACAAAAGGTCTTTGCATGAAGACTTCTAGTGTAGGAAGAACCTTTTTTTTACTTTCTTCTTTGATGAATATTTGATGAATTCCAAACAGGAATAACTATAACTAAAATGTAATTTAGTCCTATCAGTCTGTTTTAATTCATTTTCCATCCCCCTTTTACAGATTTATCTATCTGTACATTGCTGTCCTTGCTGTTTGTCCTTCACTCTGGAAGAGGAAGAGGACTATGACATCAGGAAGGTGATAACATGACTTGAAAGTGAATTGGATTTAAGTGAGGGAGGGTTGTTCAAAGAAGCCAGCCTCACTCTCTTCTCCAGAGTCATCTGGATCCAGTGGCAAGATATAGACAAGGACAACTGGAGATGGCCCCAGATGCAGTGGGAGACCTTGGCTTTTTTAAGTTAAGGTCTTTTCCAGTTCTCAATTTGACTAAGGTAGCACTGATTCCATGCTGAGGCTAGGTAAGAAATGCAGCAAAGAACGGCCTCTTTTAAAAAAGAAAAAACAATCTGGGAAGGGAAGACCCTCCGGATTTATTGCCAAAACAGAAACAATTGCTATTTACACTCACTATGAGCCATCCAAGCCCAAACAGTAACCAAGGAAGGCCAACGAGAGCCACAGTGATTTAGTTTTAAGGTATGTCCTTAAGAAAGACATCTAGCCCATAAACCCCAAGATATCTTTCGAAGCTTCAGCAAGGAAAGAAGGAAGGAAGGAAGGGAGGAAGGGAGGAAGGGAGGAAGGAGCCACATTAGTGAACTGGAATTGGCCAGTTGGATACCCAGTAAAGCAACTCCTACTACTCACAGGTTGTTGTTTGTCCTTCATTCTCGAAAAGGACCATGATATCAAGAAGGTGCTATGATTTGCAAGTGAATTGGAGAGATCTGTATATAGGGCTAGCATGGAAAGGCAAGAGAGCCAAGGTCAAGATACTGAAAACAGGGTATTCTTGACCGTTGGGACTTTGACTTAACCTCATTACTATATTCTCTGCAAATACACAGTTTTAAAGTTCATGCCTAGGTCTAAAGGAACAATTCAGCACAAACCAAATGCTGTATTTTTCCCCAATGAGCAGAAGTAACATGGTTCACCAGATAAAACAATACACCAGGGGTTTATGTTTTATTTCTTACTCATGTTTGTGTCTTAGAGCAGAAAAGACCTTTCATTTTGCAATGCTTCTGTTTTCCCACTTGCAAAATGGGGATGTTTATGCTTGTCCCAAATGAGTCAGGTTAAAAAACTTGGTCTCTGTTCTTAAGTAACATACAATACATCTGTCTTTCTAAAAATAGTTGTGAGTAAAAATAATAATGGCATTTGACACTAAGGTGATGGTGTTTCTATACCTACCACTCTTACTCCCAAAAAATTATATCCTAAAAGTTATAAACGTTTAAGTGCCTACTATTTGTCAGCACTATGCAAAGCCTACAAAGCCTAAAAGAAAACAACTCCTCCCCTCAAGGACCTTACATTCTATCAGAGGAGACAGGATATGTAAAATAAGTATATAAAAAATATAAGTATGAAATAAATACAATGTAATTGGGAAAGGGGCATCAGTAGCCAACGAGAATCAGGAAAGGCTTACGTAGGAGGTAGAGCCCTATCTTTCTGCCATTCTGTCTTATTTGAATTCACTGCTAGTATTATATTTCAGGCATTAGTAAAATCCAATTTTAGAGATCTTAGAGATCATCTAGTTCTCAAAACCATAACTGCTCAACAAAGTTTGAAAAAAAAAATCATCATGCTGTCTGTATCCGCTCCAAATTTACATTACATAATCTCAACAGGGCCAACTGTGGCAAGGCAATCCTTTTATACCTCCCCCTGTCCCTATATTGAATGTGTGTCAATACAACTCAACTACAGTGGCTCTTCCAAACCTTTTCATGCCTCTTCAAAACTCCCATGGCTCCCCATCCCCCCACCATCTCTGCTTTAAAATCTTGCCTCATATTTCAGTGAAAAAGAAATGAGGCCATTTGCTGAGAGATCCCTCTTGCCTCCTACTCATTTCACATCATCTCACATTCAGATACCTTCTGCCACTATGTCCTCCTTTACTCCTGTCTCATTTAATGAGTTGGTCCTTTTCCTAGTGAAGGCAAATCCTTCTCTCTGCCCAGGTAATGCCGTTCCATCTCATCTACTACAGCAGATTGCCCCCTCTGTCATTTCCACTCTTTCATTTGTCATCAGTCTCTCCCTGTCTACTGGCTACTTCACAGCAACCTACAAACATGTCCACAGATCCCATGTCCTCAAAAAAAATCCACACTTGGTCTATTCACACCTGCTAGCTCTTGTTCCTTCTCTCTCTTCCTTTTTGTCACTAAATTCCTAGAGAAGACTAACTCCAATCAATGTTTTTGCTTCCTTTTTTCTTTATCTCTTCTTAATTGTACAGCCTAGATTCCAGTTTCATCATTCAACTAAAACTGCTCTGTCCCAAAGGTACCAATGATCTTAACTGTAAAACCCAATGGTCTTTTCTCATCTTCCTTTCTCATCTTCCTTGACCTCTCTACAGTCTTTCACACTGTCAATCACCCTTTTCTCCTTGATAATCTCTTCTCTCTAGGTTTTTGTGATACTAATTCTGGTTGTCCTTCCACCTATCTGGACTCTCCTGAGTCCCCTTTGTTGGATCGTCATCTAGGTCACGCCTGCTAATGATGGTTGTCCCCAAGGACTCTGTCCTGGGCTATCTCCCTTGCCACAGGATTTTGTCAGTTTGCATGGATTCAATTATTATCTCTATACTGATGATCCTCAGATTTACTTATATACTACAAATTTCTCTCCTAACCTCCAGACTAACATCTCCCACTACCACTTGGACGTTTCCAACCTGGTGTCACATAGACATTTGAAATTCAAAATATCCAAAACTGAACTTATCTTTTCCCCAAAACCCTTCCACAGTTTCCTGTCAAGGGCAATACCAATACCATCTGTCCAGTCACCCTGGCTCATATCTTAATGGATATAATATGCTTGACTCCTTTTTCTTTCTCATCACCTCCATTTTTAAAAAAATCTATTGTCGAGTCCTATGATTTTACCTTACTAATATCTCTCCCATATGTCCACTTCTCTCCTCTGACTCTGCCATCACACTGGTTTAGGCCCTCATCACCTCATTCTGGACAATAACCTGATGATTGTTCTCCCTACCTCAAGTCCAATCCATCCTCTATTCAGCTATCAAACTGAACTTCCTAAAGTTCAGATCTGAACATCTCATGCCCTCTATTTAATCAATTCCAGTGGGCTCCCTATTGCCTCGAGAATCAACCATAAAACTGTCTTACTTTTTCAGTCTTCTTTCACATACTCCATGAATAAGACATTGCATCTTGGAACTTCATACATTTTTACTCTTTCCCTATATCTGTAATGGACTTCCTCATCATCTAGCTTCCTTTAAATTCCAGATAAAACTCCACCTTCTCCAAGAAGCCTTTTCTGATAGCCCTTAATGCCAGCCCTTCCCTCTGTTGATTACCTCCAATTTATCCAGTATATAACTAACTTGTACATGGATATTTGTGGCTTTTCACCCCTATTACATTGTAGGTTCCTTGAAAGCAGGAACTGTCTTTGCCTTTCTTTGTATTTCCAAACCTTAGCACAGTGCCTGGCACATAGTAGGGACTTAAGATTAATAAATGTTTATTTACTGACTAAGGCTTAGAGTGGTGAAATGCCTTTCTTAAGGACAGAGAGACAGTGAGAAAGCCAGAATAAATAAATAAATATTTATTGCTTATTAATAAATAAATAATATATTTATTAATACATAAATAAAGCTGCTTCTCAGCTTTAAGTAAATTGCTCTTTTCATTATATCATGTTAACTCTGTCTTGTGGTAGTATTACTGCCATTATTTAACTGATTTTCCTGGTTCAAATACATTCTTCATTCTGCTCTTGTGCTATAATTTGACTTTTCATGCAAAAATACTTGTTCAACATATCCTCACCTAAAACACTATCTCCTAGAAGGCAGGAACCATGCCATAATAGAGTCACTGATTTTCTGTGTAGTCTTCGGTTGACTACTTTAGTTCTTTGAATTTCCACTTCATCTGTACAATGAACAGACTAGAATAGATGATCTCTATTGTATCTCCCAGTTAGATTATTATGTATTTCTGTATTTCTTTTTATCCCCCACAATGCAAACATATTACATTGTAAACAATAAGCATTAAATAGGTATTGACTAATTTGATTGATGGAAGTTAAAGCAAAACCTCAGAAAGAACATGGAAATCAACATCATTAAACAGTCCTTTAAAATCATACTTCAATTTTTAAGGATAATATTATAATTATTAGTATTAATTATCATGATTACTTCAAAGATCCACGACCAGGAGCCCATATTCAGCTGGAAGTCAATTATGTGATAGAAAATAAAAAATTTAGCCTGAGCTGAATTAAGAGAGGCAGGATACAGAAAAACAGAGAAGTGTAGTTCTGTTATACTCTGCCCTAGTCAGTTCACATACAAAGTAGTGCGTTCAGTTGTTGGTGCCATATCTTAAGAATGATGTAGAAAGGATGAAGCATGTTCAGAAGAGAACAAGAATACTGAAAAGAATTTTTTTTAAAAAATAGAATGCTGAGAAGAATAGAGAACATGTTGCATGGGGGATCAGTCAGTAGAGCTACCTATAGTTAGCCCAAAGAAGAGACATACAGAAGACATGATAGTGTCATCAAATTAATGAAGAACTGTCACTTCAAAAAATAATTAGATTTGATCTCAAAGGGCAAAACTAATAAAAATTGGTAGAAGTTACAAGCATAAATTTTCTACTAATAAGAGTTACTCAAAAGTGGAATGTGCTGACCTAAGTGTGAGAAAGTTCCTTCCCAAATACTACTGAAGGTCTTCAAACAAAGACTGGATTACCATTTGTTGGAAACGTTGTTTAAGGAATTCTAGAACAGGCAACCATTAGACATGGTCTCTAAGGTCTTTTCCAGTTCTTATATTGTATGAATGTTATTTCATTTGTATTGGCAGTTCCCCCAATAACATTGATTATAGACCTTCCATGCCTTAATAGTTCAACTTCACTGGTTACTATAGTCACACACACACACACACACACACACACACACAATCATTTTTTTGGACAATCTTCTGATGATGACTTTCTCAGAACTTAACCAGCTTCACAGACACCCAGGACACTTGCTGCTCAGTGCATAAAGTCTTTCTATCTTGGTAGTATATAGTAGAGCTTGTGCTCTGCTGGCAAAGCTTTTATCAACTTATTGCTACCTCCATGTCATAATGGGTCACTAGTGCAGATTTAAGTGGAGGTAAAAACTAAATACTGTTAACTCCTACAACTGCCTTGTTTTGCACAAATCAAATGTAATCAAGCATAATCAATAATCATAACTGGTATTTATGTAGTATTTTAAGGCTTACAAATCTAATTGCATATCCTGATTTAGGCAATAGACATTCTTTGTTCACTTGTTTTATTTTCTTATGTGAACACTTAGTTCAAACTCTTTTTATCAATCTCATGTGATCCTTACAAAATCCCTGTGAGGTAAATACTAATAACAATTTGATTTTACAAATCTGAAGAAACTGAAACTTAAAAGAAGTTAAGTGACTTGCCCAGGATCATACAACTACTAAATTTTCAGAGCAGAATTTGAACTTGTGTCTCCTTGACTCCCAAGTATCACTATCTACCGTATCATTTACAGCATCTAGGTAGTACAGTGGATAAAGTACCAGACCTGGAGTAGGGAAGACCTGAGTTCAGATCCACTTACTAGTTATGTGACCTTGGGTTGTCACTTAACTTCTCAGTTTGGGTTTTCTCTCCTCTCCACTCCAGTATCTTTGCCAAGAAAACCCCAAATGGGATCATGAAGAGTCAATCACAACTGAATAACAAAGTGTGTCATTTAATTGCCTTGCCATATGCATTGTTATCTATTAGAGATTTGGAAACTGAGACTCAGAAAAGTGAAATATCTTCCCTGTGTCACATAGTTAGGGAGGACCAAAGACGTGATAGTAACTGACTCCATAACATTCTTTCTATTGTATCAGATTACTTCCACAATTCAGGCCCATAAAGTAATCTGTGATTTTCCAATGTCTGGCACCAAACTGTGCTTATTAACTCAATTTGTCACAATGAAGCACAACACAGAGCTAAGGCACACAACTTCACAGATGCCTCAGTTTCATTTACAGGAGGATAAGGAATTTGTGAAATGTGTTAGCACTTCACCTATTCTGCGTAGGTATGAAAGAAGCCTGAAGCTCAAAGATTAGTGAGCCTTGGGTTCCAAAATTAGATTCTAGATTACACTGGATTACAAACTCCATGAGCACACTATCTTCATTTTTCTTATACCTCCCCAGTGTCTAGCACAGTGTTTTGTATCATGTGTTGGATCCTTACATTAATTCCCCATGTCTATAACTCTCTCCAATACTGTAAAAGACCAAATCCCTCTTAGCCTTCAACAAGTACCTGATGTAGGCATGGTAGACTTAGAAATAGGGATCTAATGCAACCCAAAAAAGAAAGAAATGGAAAAACAGTGAGTGAAGTAATAAGCAGGTTGCTGTGATTAGTAGATTATTGTTAAACAAAGGAGCAAATGAACCAAACAGCAAAAAAAAAAAGTGAAGACAGGTGACTCTACAATCAAAGTATTAAAGGAAATAAGTAGACAGGAAGAAAGGTAAATAGGGTCGGCACACAACTGTGGATGGTTTGTTTGGGATAGCTGCAAAAGAAGAATCATTTATTTTTTCAATGTCTAGGGTTTTATTTTTTTTAAAGCATACCAGAGGAATAAAAACTAACAGCAAAGATTGGGAAAGGGAATAATTTTTTTTTTAAGAAAGCTTTAGATCAGGGATTCTTAACCCATGAAATTACTTACATAGATGATATAGATAGATAGATGATAGCTAGATGGATAGACAAATTGTATGTCAATATAATTAGCTTCCTTTGTAATCTTATATATTTTATAAATTAAAAAAAATATTCTAAGAACGGCTCTATAGATTTCCAAAGGAGTCCATCACACACACACACATACACACACATACACACACACACACACACACACACACACACACGAGAAAGGTTAAGAATCCTAAAAGACCATCTTTCTCTGAAATTAAAGATAAAGAAAAAGGACTGGGATGGAAAAGGGAGAAAAGATCAGTTGTAAAAGGAAGACTGAACATTTCTTGCAAAAATATATATTGAAATTATGAAGTCAACTTTCAATAGGAAGCAATACAATGAAAATGGATCTTTCAAAGAAAGGAAGCTAGTTTTAAGAATCTATTGACACCTGTTTATATAAGAAACACAAAGCAAGACCAAAGAGTTCAAAAATGATCCAATTCGTAATCAAATGAAAATTCCAGGAACTCAGGGACAGATATTTTTGGATTGAGTTATTTTTGAACTGAACACTTTTCAGAGACTAAATTTAAGTACTTTGATTTCTTTTTAAAGTATCATTCTATCGAACCTTTTAAAATGGCTTATTTTAAAGATAGGATGCAATGGCCTCTGTTCTGCTCCAAGTCACAAAAAGAAACCCTTTGAGAAATAGTGTTCTTGGCACATGGAGAAGATACAATATATTTATTTCAAATTGAATAGACTGGAAGCATACAGATATCAAAATGACTTTCACTTCTAGTGTTTTAAATATCATATGTTGAAAATATACAGTGAGGATGCCAGCTTCCTATTTCACAATCAGATTGAAGCTAGAATAAAGATCATGAAAATGAAGAACATGGAAAAGTTTAAGGGATAGAACTTACATGAATAAAAAGGCAACATTAAAGATTTAAGGGACAAGTATTTAAAACAAAGGGAAAAATATGGTGGAATTTTCAAAAAATCTTAAGGCTATCACAAAGATAAACATAAAAACATCTTAACTTATAACATATTACAGATTATATGACTATATTTTTTATTCTACAGGATACTCTACTAAAGCCAATCATCTGACTAATGTATGTAGCATATGAATGTTTTGAAACTGTATTTAATAAATGTTATATATATATATGTTAGAAGAGATAACTACTTTACTAGGCAGGCTTTTAAACAAATTAAATTTTACTTTAAGAATGATTTGACAAGGTAACCATTAGCACAGAGTGCAGAGTGCGGTCTCTAGAGAAATCCAGTAGTAGGGGAAAGAGGTAGCTATGAACAAAGTACTTAAGAATTATCAAAAGGGACCAGCCTCACCACTCATAACATTTATGAAAAGTTTGGATATAGAATACTGTAGGAAAGACTCCTTTTTCAGGAATTCCCTGTATCAACTGAATCACACATCCAATCCCTATTTGTATCCCTGTTTTCTATAAGATGATTTTGGTTTTGATACCAAATAGTTACATCTATAAATTTAAAATCACATATTCACTCATTATTTTAGAATTACTAAATCAAATATGCCATTTTCAGAGCATCTGGAAACAAGTAGCATATTAATATGTCCATAACACTTATTTGAGAAAAAATCAAAACATGTACAAAGTTGGGAAAGGAAAAAGAAATCTTTAAAAGAACAGAACTTTTTATTTTGTAATCAAAATATGGATTCTCCAGCAAGGAACAGAAGCATAGGAGTTAGGTATAGAAGGCATTTATTCTTCTAGTTATAAATGCAGTGATTCATTTAGTAGCATCTTTAGTACATACATCCTATCTTTCAACTTACCCAAAGGTTAAATCTTCAAAATCCAAAAATAACATCTCTTCCACTATCAGGCTTTTCTATCATATTGACTTCATTTTTTTTTGTATCCAGGCAATTCCTTAAAAATATCTTCAACAAATGGTTTCCTCAATATTTGGCTTTTTAACATGTACTATCTTATGAATTCCATAAATGGATATGTAACAACATATGGAGTGAACAAATTGATCAATTATTAGGCACATGGTACAGTGCTGAATTCTTCGAATCTTGTATCATCACTCAATCATGTCTAAAGAACTTCATTCCAGAAATCTCTCTGAAAGTATTTGATTGATTATATCTTGATACATTGTTTTAAAAATTATCTAAGTCTATACCTTTATTTCTTTCAAGTGTAAAATTAGAAGTATATGTTTATCATCATTTAGGTCTAGCACAAAGAAGTCATTTCACAAACGCTTGTTCAATGAATGAATGAATAAATGAATGATAAATTTGGTTTGAAAATATACATCAAAGATTTAACTTGGGATTTTCATCATAAATACCCACTTGGAAAATTCATAAGTAAAGCTTTTGTTCCATAACCCCAGGCTGGAAAACAATAAACTTTTATTTAAGAAACTCAGGATATGGCTAAATGAATGTGCTAACTCAATGACAAATGTCTCTAAGGTATAACTATGACTGAGTAAGAGTAAACTGTTCACTGCCCAGTGCTTTGACCTGTTCAGTAGCCTCTCATTCTTTAATAGCCAATATGCTGGCAACATTGTAAAATATTATTCCCACTACCCAAAATGATGAATTGTACCTGTTTTTTTTTTTCAACTGCAGCCAATGAAGCACTATGATATATCCATTCCTGAAATTCAGCAAACATTAAATAATGAAATATGGGGTCTAAAAACCTAAAATCAGAATACTCGCCAGTCAAATAAATGGATGGTTTAAAGTACATAAAATAAAATAGAATAACTCAATTCAATTCAGTTTAGCTTAGCAAGTGTGTATTGAGTATGTTGCTAAGAAGAAAGATACTTCTTTGATGTTACTGTGTTCACCTACAGAAAATATTTCACTGTATACAAAAGTAGCAAATATTCTAACAATTTTTAAAATTGAAAAAATAACTAGTTTGAGAGTTGACTGGTTGACAGACTGGCTTTGCAAACCACTTGTTTTGGTTTAAAATATTTTAATGTGAAAATGTGATATTCTTCTTTCTCTCCTATACTTTAAATCAGTTCAGACCTAAGATGGAACGGAAAAAATAATTTGAAGCAATAAAATAACACAAAAACATACACTTATGCCAATGGGGAAATACATTAAAATCCAAATTTTATAAAAGTTAAAACTACATTACAAATAATGTATCCATAGAGAAGTATACACTATAAGAAATAAAAGAAAAAAATTTTTGGACTAGTTCTGTAATTTCACCAACAGAGAGAATTTCCAGTGAGGAAACCCCCTCTACCAATGTAGGTTACAACTGCTCCAAAATTTAATCTTAAAGAGTTCTCCAGAGGTAGTGAGAGGTTTGGTGACTTGCATAGGTGTCACAAAGGCAATATGTGTTAGAGGTAGAACTTGAACCCTGGTCTGCATGACTCTGAAGCTGAGTATCCACTCATGCTTGATAGTGGCATACATTTGGGGTTATTTCTAGCAGTACTGCATTAATAATTGCATAACATATATAAAAGAATCTTGGAAGAACTAAATGTTCGACCATTTTAAAAACTTATTTTTAAGGCTAGTCTGGGAAAATCACTGGGTAATATAAGAATTTGAATTTCAAACCCTTATTTACTTTCAATATTTGATGCATTAATCCATTTGCTTCTTGAGTTTGCCTTTCATTTTAGAACAAAATGTGAATTTGTGAAATGGTAGATTAAGACATCTAAAGCATAATAACTTCATGTTCAGAGACAGGGAAAGATGAAGGAAAAGAAATGAAAGGGCAGAAGTTGTTTACAAAGACAAAGAAGGACCTACTTGGTCAACTTTGTAAAATATAACTATTTAATTCTTAGCATTGTATACGCTTGAAAAGATAAAGTGAAACAAAGTGATACTATGTGTCAAAGGACAGAGGCATTTGACAGCCATTTTCTCTCCTTTACACAATTTCCACAGCCCAGATGTACTTGAGCAGATAGAATTCCCTTTAGCCTGCTAGTCATGTCCCCAGATGTGGAGTATGAAGTATTCTAATTTGTTCTCTACCAAGCAGTGAAGAAGTCACACCATCAAAAAAGGAAATGGTATATACACACTCTACAATTACTCTTAGAGCCAAAGCTGTGACTCACCACAGCCGCCTGCACAAGACAATTTGGCTACTGGAAAATCCTGATTAATGACATTTTCCTTTAAGCAGAGTAACAACCTGACCTGCCCTAACTCCCATCTTTTCATCTCACCCATTTCTGTTTGCATTACCTATTACTCTTTCCAGGAGCACCTGGAGAGAAGTTAAAAGAAAAAAAATGCTTCATAATCCTTTATTAACCTCACATCCAAGTAGTCTTCATACAAATGAAGATAGCTTCCTTTATGTCAGCGGCAAGATGACTCGGGGGGCGGGGGAGAGGGGACGCTTCTGATGGAGCTAGGACTCACTCAGAGTACACTAAGGATTTCAAGTTATTCTCTAATTTCAGTTGTGATTAATCCCTATCTACAAATACGGGCACTCAGAAGATCACATATCACTTCTAGAATTGTGGGAGTCACAATTAACCCTGCTGTGTTTGATATACAAAGAAGCAATAATTCCAAGAGAGCGGGTTAGTGCTAGCACAAATTCAAGGCCACCAAGATGTATTTCCTAAGGGAAGCCAATTACTTGAGTGCCCCTGTACCTAATCAAAGAGCTCTCCTCCCCCACCATAAGTCTTGAGATGACAGGGAAAGAAAGCTCTGGTGCGCCCCACGCTCCCCCCCACCCCATCTTTTCGAGCTTTCAAAGCCACCCACAGTAAAGGCTTGCAGAGGTAATAAACACGGAAAATAAATTCACTGCCAAACGCTTTATTTTTAATCAATACAAGGGGCAGCCTCCACGGATAAGTCACAGAATCCAAATTCGAAGCCCTTCCGGGAAGTCACCACCACCTCACCTCAGAGAAGCCACATACATAACGGGAGCTGGGCTACAATGACCTAAGGAGTGTGGGAAAAGCCAAAAGGAACAGATGATGATTTTTTAGAAACAAATGTTTTTTAATCAAATTAAATTAAGTAAAAAAACCAAAAACACCCGCTCTTTCATTTTTATGCTTGAAGTTTGCTTTTCTTCACCTCCAAACCTTCTCTAATGCTCGATTTCTTCCCCCTTTTCCACCTCTCTTCAAACTCTTTAATCTGGTGAATTCCCTCCCCAATCCGACTTCCCCTGCTCTCTCCCTCGATGGAAGAGCTCCGGTTTTCAAAGGAGCCAATCTACTCTGTTCATAGCACCCCATCCAGGAGCAGTAGCCTAGAGATTCCATCTCAATCCCCCGCCACCACCACTTCCCCCTTCCCTCTACCCAGGCTGAGCACTGGACCACACCTGGGATGCGCTCAGTTAGGACAGTCTTCCCACCTCTCCCTCTCCTGGAGCACACACGCGCGCACACACGTACATACACGCACCACCCCCTCAGTATGCCAGGACTGTGATAATTATCATCATCATTATATCGCCTGTAATCGTTGGAGAACAAATCCAGAGAACAGCAACAGCCGCCACCGGGGGAGGCTTAGTTACAAAATCCTGTGCTGGGTTCTGCCTCGCATAGCAACCACCCTTTAAAAAGCCCCAGTGCACCCCACTCACATTTGGAAAGCGGGGGACACTCACCCCTTCTGCTAGCAACCTCCTTCTCCACCCCCACCCCCAACCCCCGTTTGTCAAGAGAGCTTCCCACTTCTTCGCAGAAATCCATTCCCAACCCTGTAGGGTGGGAAGCCTCTTTTCTCCCAGAACCTCGTCTCTCTCCACAGCTTCGGCACTCTTGACACATTTAACATCAGGCATTCCAAATCCACGTTGGCGTCTTTCTGCCACTCTTTGGGCTCCTGCTGTGAGGTCCCTCAAAAGCTAGGTCTGGGAAAGTGTTCTCTAACCTGTCCCCCTACCCAAAAGAATCGCAGGCTGCCCCCTCACTCCACTCTCAAGCTTCATGAAAGCAAGTATCCAACACTCACCACCGCTATCCTCCAGCTGGTGGAGAACCGCAACTGGTAATTTCACATCTCGGGTTGCCCCACACACTAGGGGCTCGGGACCTCCGGAGACCCCAGTGTAGTCAGAAAGCATCCCTCCCCAGCCCGCCTCCGCAACCAGATAGCACATTCGACTCTGCGATCCTCTCCGGGGCTGCACCTGCTGCGACCCTATTGCGGAAGAGAAGCTCGCCCCCACTGACCCCCAAATTTCAAAATCTGTACAAATGGCTAGTTTGTGGTGAAGAAACAGCCTTTGAAATCAAGTGTCCTCCATTCAGTATCATTGCATTCCCTCCATCCCCAACCTTTGGTTTCTCCCATCTCTTCCTTATAACCCCCGGCTGCTGGGACCCCACGTAGAAGAGAGAAAGCAAGACACATCGAAAATCAAAGGCAGATGCTGCCAGTTTACACACAGTACACGCTGCCGGTCCACCGCCAGCCCCCCGGCCAAACTCCATCCCCCCAGTGGTTTTGTGCATCTGTTAAAAGCAAGGAGCACGTCCGAATGGCAGCTGCTTCACCCCACCATCGTTCCCCTTAAGTGTGGTTGTTGGGTGTTGTTGCCCTGCTATCATCCCCTCCTCTCCCCAGCTCCACTCCGTTAATAACCAGCCTCCTCTGTCCGTGGCTTTTCTAACAGGGTCGGTCGTTCCAGACTTTGCAGTACCAAAGCCACACTGGTTGCCAACTCCCCAAACGGACCGAAATCAGTCCCCTGGGTGCTAACTGGACGTTTGTGGAGCCTATCACCCCCGCACCCCCCCGGAACACAGACAGACAGACCCCATTCTTACTACTTCTCACCATTGCACCCTCTGCCCGGTTCTCTGGGTTCCCCCCCCCACTCTGGTTCTGTGCAATTTGGGGGTGGGGGTGAATTTCTTACCTTTTTCAGCGCTGACATTCTCATGCATTACTATTTCAGCAGGTTCGGGGTGACATGATGAGGTGGCCAACTCCCCCTAGGTCAGGTTCAGAGAGAAAGTGGGTAGGGAACGGTGCTCAGAACATCAGGCTCAGTGGCTGAGGTTGGACTGGACATTCCATGCGCTAAGGCTCCTGCTTCTGGCTACAGCCGAGGCTGCTTCTGTGAACCCCCCCTCCCCTCCCTCCCTCCCTCCCTCCCCCCCTCCACACACACACACCCCCGCCCCGCGCGCGCACACACTCACACATACACACACACATACACACGCGCGCGCTCTCTCCAGTCTCTCGAACTGGTTCTCACGGTCTGCACCTGCGCAGTCCCCAAGACTGGGAGGCACCGGCGCACTTGGGGGGCTGTCCCGCTCCAGGCTCCATCTAGAGAAGGTCCGAGGCGCTTCCCTTTCTTGGTGCTTTGAAACAGAAGCGCCAAAGATGCCTCTTTGCAACCCAAAGCAGCCTTGGCTACTGAGCATGCCCGGTCCTAGTGCAGAAAGACATTTTGCCCCGGAGAAACCTTCAGTGCCCTGCTCTTTCCAGGAGGTGCTGAGAACTGGGAAGACTGAGAAGCAAACACAGCTTGCTTGCAGTTTGAGCCAACTGTTGAATGAGGAAAGGATATGGGGCCATGCAGGGACAACAGAGAGACCGGAAAGCTCCCCAGTGAAGCTGTCTGCGATACTGGTCAGACTGATCTCCGTCTGTAGCGAGTGGGTTTAAGAGCAGTTAGAAAGTTAAATCCCCCTTAAAAAGGCAGAGTCCGGGAGTGGAAAGAACACAAAATCTGTAGTTCTCTGAGATAGGTTTAAATTCTGTCTGCGTTACTGTATGGACCTGATCGAACTACCTAACCTCTCTCTTCTCGGTTTCTTCATCTGTAAAAATGAGTGGCTTGCAATCAGACTCTAAATCCCGTGTTACTAAAATAGTATTGTAGAAAAACATAAGGGATCTTGATGCTCTAGCCCACTAAGACAAGAAAATTGATTGACATCCTTGGAGACAAGGAATTACAAAGGCTTTCAAATGTACTCTGCCGTGAGCTGAAATAACTTCTTTATGAATGTTCCTTATTTTCTTTTTTTAAATTAATTATTAATTAAATTTTAGTTTTCAACTTTTACTTTTATAAGATTTGGAGTTCCAAATTTTTTCTCCCTCCCTTCCCTCCCCTCCTCTCTTTTTTTTCTTTCTCGTGGTTTTTCCTTTTTTTCTGATTCTTCTTTCACAACGTGACTAATGTGGAAACATGTTTAATATGATTATACATATGATATAGCCTATATCAGATTGCATGCTGTTCTGAAGGTTCCTTATTGTTCCACTGATGTGATTTTCTCCCTCTTCTCCCAGCGTTCTTTATCTCTTTTATGCAGCTATCAGATAATGTATTAAATATTCTAATATGTAAGGCAGAGGCAACATTTCACTTAGAGAGGCTCAAGGTATTCTTACTCCCTTGTACCTATCCATGCCACTTTTTATAGAGTTCATTGCTAGAAAAGCCTTACTTATCCATAAGGGAAGTGGGTTCCCTAATTCTCATATCCAGTGTGTTCAGCACCCTCACTGCAACTACACAGGGGACAACTCAGTTTGAGGCTCTGAAGTTTCCCCAAAAGAGAAATCAGTTTTTAAAAAGGCACCCAAAGTACAAACATCAACTGGGTTTGGAATCAAGTAGTTAAGTCAATCTAGAAAAAGGAATGAGAAGTATAAATGAATCATAGCATGCATTATAGAATAATTAAAATAAAAATGTAGTGATTTCTGATTACTACTGCCTGCCAGGGGCTATTCATTATAAATTTCACAATCACCACTGCAATGAATATTTGGTAGATCAAACTGCCAGACTTGGTCTTGAATCCTCCCCTTCCACTGCAATGCTATCTTTTTCCTAAGCCTGACCTTGCTATTGATGGTACCACAGCAATTGCTCTGGTAGACAATACCCTTGTCCCCAACATGTGAGGACTTTCCAGGACCTTTCCAGTTTCACAAAGTCAATTACTAAAGAAAAAGAAGAAACACAAAAGTAAAGGCAAGGCAGCCAGCCTCTAGTATAAGCTTGGCTAGTTGGGTCCATATTGTGGGGGAGGGGTACAGAGCCTTTTCTATTATAATGGATTAAAAAAGAAACTCTCCTTCCTCCATTTTTCCCCACTGACTAGAGTCATGTCTTTTCATCTCATGAACTGCATCTCAAGTTCTGTCAGCTGCCTCTTCCATCAGGTGTGGCACCTCTATTATATGACTCAGCAATCAATGAAGGGACTCACATGGATGAGTCATAAATGACATATAGGAAACATGCTGGCCCAAAGTCTTTACATGGTTGGGTTGAAAGTGGTTGGAGAATATTTCTGTATGCTTAAGGATTGTCCACTGAGTATGTTTATTATGGAACAATACAGTTTGGGGGCCCTTCATATTCTCAAGAACCCACTGGAGTGAATCTCCATATGGGACTCCTACTGGATACCTTAAATTTCAGGTATCAACTGAGGAAAATTAGTATCCCCTGTCATTTGTTATAGACTCTACATGGACAGTCTGTTTTCCAGTATATTTCCTTAAAAGTCATACTAGTTTTTTTGAATGCTTAAGTAATGATATCTGTTGTACTGCTTATTATGAGCATAAAACTAAAATGAGCTACATGAATTTTGCATCCCAAAATGCAAAAATTGCCTAGTAGTTCTCCTAGAACACACTATGATAGTTTATATTTTTTGTTTTGTTATTTTTAAGCAGATTTAGGCTACTTATTTTATTTTAATATGAGTTCAGACAGCTTGCCCGAGATCCTTATGAACTTCAGATCCCTGGGATGAGGTTTGCCTTGCCTTAGATAATCAATCCCAAGTGCTTAATCCCTTCTGAGAGCTTCATGCCTCTTAGGGACTTTTCTGTGTATATTTTCTTTTTAAGTGAGTCTGCTTATCTTTGTGAGAGATGGGTTTGATCTTCTGTTTAGATTCCCTATTTTAGGGATTCCCGGAGAAATTTTGGGTGACTGTTTTGCAGGGATCCAGAAGAATTTCCATAATTAATCCTGCTTGTGCATGTTAGGTCAGAGCAGACATATGAAAGGTGAATGCTTCAGTGGCACCCTGGACCCAACACTAGTTTGTTGTGGAACCCAACTGGGCCCTAAAGAGAGATCCTATGTACCTATAAATAGATTTTAACAGTCACTTGAGAACAGCAGCTTCAGGGGCCACTCATGATAGAGAGAAGTGCTGACCATGAATTCTAGAAAAACACCAGTCCTACAAAAAATGTGCATACCCTTTGACCCGGCAGTATCGCTTCTAGGATTGTATCCCAAAGAGATCATAAAAATGGGAAAAGGCCCCACATGTACAAAAATATTTGTAGCAGCTCTCTTTGTGGTGGCCAAAAACTGGAAATCAAGGGAATGCCCATCAATTGGGAAATGGCTGAATAAATTGTGGTATATGAATGTAATGGAATACTATTGTGCTATAAGAAATGACAAACAGGAGAAATTCAGGAAAAACCTGGAAAGACTTATATGAACTAATACTGAGTGATGTGAGCAGAGCCAAGAGAACATTATACACAGTAACAGCCACAGTGTGTGAGGAATGGCTGAACAAGTTGTAGTATATGAATGTAATGGAATACTATTGTGTTATAAGAAATGATGAACAGGAAGACTTCAGAGAGACCTGGGAGGACTTATATGAACTGATGCTGAGTGAAATGAATAGAATCAGGAGAACACTGTACACAGTAACAGTCACAGTGTGCAAGGACTGTTTCTGATAGACCTAACCCTTCACTGCAGCGCAAGGACCTAAAGAGCCAAAATGCCATCCACATCCAGAGAAAGAACTAGGGAATCAGAATGCAGAATGAAGCAGACTATTTTCTCTTGTCTCATGTTTTATTTTGGTTTGGTTTTTCTCATGGTTTCTCCCATTCATTTTAATTCTTCTATGCAGCATGACTATTGTGAAAATGTGTTTAATAAGAATGTATGTGTAGAACCCATATAAAATTGCAGACCATCTCAGTGAGGAAGGGAGGGAGAGGGAAGGGGAGAAAATTTAAGACTTCTGGAGGTGATTGTTGAAAACAAATAAATTAATTTTAAAAAGAAAAGAAAAACACCAGTCTTTGGTGCTCAACAGATAGTTACAATTAAAGGGAATTTCATGAGGACTGCACAAAAGGAGAGAATTATTTTCAGGATAATTAGTAGGATATAACTCTTTGTCACATGTATTCTCTACCTGTGTGTCTCATTAGTTTTGTAGTTTAAGTTTGGTCCCATTCTTCCCAGGGACCTTGAGTTTGTATGGTATGAATGCACATCCAGTTTAGGGGGAATGCTTTTTACCAACTGTTCTCAGAAAGTCCCTTTTCTAAAACCTGATGAAATTTTTTTGGCTGTTTCTTAATGGAAAACACACTATTGGGGGCTTATGGATAACAGTATTAGAAACCCTTAGAGTCCTGAGAGGAGTAGTTCTAGCTGCAGTCTATGGACAGTGTGAATATGAGTTGAGAAAATGGCACAGGAGAGGGTGCTACAGTTTTATAATGTTTTTGTGTACTTATCTCTCCATGGTGATTATAAGCCCCTCAATGGCAAGAAAACTACCTTATTTATGTTTATATCTCTTCAAGACAACTAGAACATAATAAATGTTTAATGAATACTGAATAAATAAAAGGATATAAATGATAGCTTGGAATAGATAGGACAAAAGGGAAAAATGGGGAGCAAAAACCTAAGATGAGTAAGACATTAAGAAGATACTTGGCTGCCCCAATAAAGTTAAAGTCATCAGGCCCAAAAGAACCATACCCCTCGATATATAACATTCTATCTTCCACCTGTGTGTTCTTACACAGGCTGTCACTTATGACTGGAATCCTCTTCCTCTTCACCTCTTAGAAAGTGCAGGCTCCCTTCAGGTTCTGCTTAATTTCTACTGCCTACAAGAGGCTTCTCCTGATTCCCCCAGGGAGGAACACCAGCCCCATCACTTTTTCTTTATTTTGTATATAGCTATGAACAGGTTGCATCTTCCAACAATTATAAACACTGTCTTGAGGGAGAGGACTACCTCACTTTTGCATTTTTGTTTCAAACTACTAGCACGCTGTCTTACATATAACAAGTGCTTACCAATTCTTGTTTCTTCATTGGTGGGTAGAAATGGTTGGTGAACTATAATGTCAACTATCCTTTAAAAATTCCACAAAATGACAGCAGGACTGAAAGAATGAAGAAAGATCAAGTCACAAGAAAAGGAAGAATGGATTCTGCACACTACAGGTTAGCGAGTTTGAACTTGACTATAGTAATTACAGAATGTGTTCTATAATTTTATAGAATGTATTATTCAAGGAATGGCCAGCAAAAGGAAAGCAATGATCACAAACAGCCAGTATGATATTATCAATAATATGTTCTGCAAAGTTAATCTCATTTCCTGTTAGAAGAAGATTCCTAGAAGAATGGATAGAAGGAATGCTGTTAATATAGTTTGCCCAGATTTTAGGAATATATTTGATGAAGTATTTAATGTTATTTTTTTTGGAATAGGTGGAGAGATGTGAGATAGATAATTATACAATTATATTGTATTGGAATTGATTGAATGGTGGAACCCAAAGAGTAATCCATAATGACTCAAAGTCAACTTGGAAAGAGGCCTCCAATGGAGTGTCACAGAGAGCTGTGCTTGGCCCAAAAAATTTTTATCAGTGATTTGGGGAAAAGGCATTGAAGTTGTATTTATCAAATCGCAATGACAATTCTTTATTATCTTTTATATAGCTGACATACTGGATGACAGAATCAGGATTCAAAAAATATCTCAAGAGGCTAGATTTTTGGGCCAAATTCAATAAGATTAAATATCATCAGGATAAGTATAAAGACTTATCTTGAGTTTAAAAATCAATTCACAAGTATAAGAATGGAGCAATAGAAAGAGGATAGTTTGTCTGAAAAACATATTGAAGTTTCAGTGGACTACAAAGTCAATATGAATTAATTGAATCTATAAAAGCTATTGCAATCTTAAAAATGTAGTGAAAGGCATGATATCCAGGACCAGGCAGGTGATAGTTCCGCTACATGTTGCTCTGGTTAGATCATATCCGAAGTACTGTGCTCATTTCTGAGTGCCACATTTTGAAGACAACATTGTTAAACTGAAGAGCTTATCACACGACAGTGATCAGGACAGTGAAAGGCCTTAAGAACATGTATGTAGATTATTTTAAGGAAATGAGTATGTTTAGCCTGGAGAAGGAAAGACTTTGAGGGAGGAGATGTGATAACAGGCTCCAAATACTTGAAGGAAAGAAGGAGGATTACACATCTTGCCTGGATCCAGAGGGAAGTTGGCAGAAAGACAGATTTAGATTCAAAGTGAAAAAAATTATCCTAACAGAGTCATCTAAAAGTGTATCAGTCTATTCCCCTAGTTAATGGATTCTCCATCATGAGAGGTCTTAAAGCAAAGGCTGAACCAGTACTTACTAGGTAAGTGTAGAAGGAATTTTTTACAAGGGATGGTTTAGAATAAACAATGTCCCTTCCAATTCTGGCACACTGTGATTTTAGTGATTGATTGAATGAATGAATGAATGAACAAATGAATGATGGGTTTATATTTATATGCAAAGGTCATACAATCATAGATTGGATGCTGGAAATAATCTTAGTGGTAGTCTATTCCAATTACCTCATTTTACATAGAGGAGAATGAGGCCCAGAGAGGGAAAGTGACTTACTTGCCCTAGGCCACATAGCTAGTAAGTAGCACAGCAGTAGTAGAAATTTATTGTGGTGGTTTTGCTCTGTTATATAACATTCCTTTATTAAGAGTGTAGAGCATTGAGCATCCCACTGTGTCTAAACTGCCTGCTTCCTGATAAGTGAAATTTTCCTACGGTATCATCCCTGGGAAGAATAAAATCCCACAGCTCTGTCCCTAGGCTGCTGTTCACACTTGTTCATAAAAAGGCCTACATTGAGAGAAAATGCATACTGTAGGATTAAATGGAGTTGGCTCAGTGGGTTGGAAGTCTAAGGCAAACTAACACAAACCAAGAAAAAAGATGAGGAAATTCACTCGAAAGAAGGTAAGTGATGACGAGATGTGGTGACCTTGAAGATTTAGTATATGAAGCCTGTCTTAGTGACCCCTCCCAGGGTTTCCAATACAGAAATTCTGAAAAGGAATCAAAGAGAAAAGTAGGTTAACAAAGGCACATTGTGTTAGCAGTCAAAAGATATATATTCTAGTCTGCCACTTAGTAGTTGTTTTTTTTTAATCGGGGTAAATTACAACTTCTTTTATAAGATGGAATAAAAGAGTGACTGCTCCTTATCTAAGGGGTTGTCTTGACTAGGATAAAAGGATGTTAAGTATTAATTCAGCAAACATTTCCCTATGTACAGTCTGCAGAACACTAGGGAAAATACAAATTCTAGTTAAAACACCGTTCCACCTTCTTGGGGCTAACACTCTAGCAAGAGGATGTTAGAATTAAAAATTATATATGATAAGTGTATTAGAGAGTTACAGAACAAAGTTCCCAAAGGAGAAGATAATTTCTAACAGAGAAGATCAGCAAGGCTTCATGAAAGAGGTGGCATTTGAGTTGGCATTTAGAGAGAAAGTGAGAGATTCAAAAGTGAGGACCTTGCAGGAATAGGGAAAAGTTTTCTAAGGATTTAAATTGGAAGGGACATTAGAAGTCATTAATTCAATACTCTTATTTTACAAAGATATTCAGAAAGGTTAAGTAACTTGACCAAAGTCACACAGCCAGTAAGTAGACCAGTAGGGATGCGAACCCAACTGGTTTCTCCAAATTCAGCATTTCAAGTTTATTTTTCTTCCAACTCCACTATACTGTCTCTGAGCTAAAAAGACTTTTGAGGCTATCTAGTTCTATTCTCTCATTTTCCATACGAGGTGATTGAGGTTCAGAGAAGTTATTTCATCAGCCTAAGGTCACACAGTTGGTAAATGACCAGGATTTTAATTTGGGTCTTCTGATTTCAAATTCATCAGTCTTTCCACTGAACCACACTGTTTTTTCAGCAAAAATATTTCAATGAGTGACATGGGGTAGCAGGTGGGAAACCAGAACTTAGCCTAGTTTGGCTAAAATTTAGCAATATTTACAAATACCATCTACTTTGGTCTTCACAAAAATGTTGTGAGGTAGCATAATGGTAATTTAAAATGGGAAGATCTTTCTCATTCATTAATAGGCCCATATGACCTGCCTGGGTGACATGGAAGCCTGAGTTACATGAATCGGAGTCACATGTAGCCTGTGGTGGGAGGAGTGTCCTGAATGGGTGGGACAGAAAGAGGCTGAGCTAGAGCAGAACTGAGAGGAAGTGAGTGAGAGAGCGGTCAGAACTGAAGGATGTAGGCAAACCTACAGCTGGCTGTAAGTGTGAGAAGGGCATTTTGTTTAAGGGAGTTGGCTGGTGATTTGTTTAATGGAGCTGGTTTTTGGGAAGCCTAGCATGGGGAAGGCTTGGGGATGGTGTTGTCCTCTGCATTGTTATTGTGTATAGATTTTTGTTACTATGATGGATTTGGCTTTCTGGTGTATGAATAAGTGTTTTGGTTCTGTCTACCATGTGGAGAGTCTGTGGTATTTCTCCATTCAGAATTGTGCCAGGATATTCATGATGGCCTTAGGTGCTATGAATATCGCATTGGCACCACAGGTAAATGCTATTGTAATCCTTATTTTATAGTTGAGGAAATAGGTACACAGATGTTAAGTGACTTGCTCAAGTCACATAACTAGTCAAACAGTTAGCAGATGTGTGAGCTTGGATTTAAACTCAGATCTTTCTAATTCCAGGGCCAGCACTCTATCCACTGTACCACTTAATTGTCTAGGTATAGGAAATAACATGAAAGCATCCAGAAAGTAGATTGGTGCCCGATTTCAGGGGACCTTAAATGACTGGTGAAGTTATTTAACTACTGTATAGGCTAGAACCTCCGAGAAAAGATTTCTGAGCACAGAAGTAGCATCGTCAACTAAGCAAGAAACACTACTATGGCAGAGCACTGAGTAGGTAAAATGGACTGGAGAGAAAGAGAGTGGAGGCTGGAAAATCTATTAGGAGGAGATACTGGAAATATTCCAAGATCAGTAGAACTGTGTACCCACATGGTTGAAAGTAGGAATAGAGAGAAGGGGACAAATTCAAGAGGTGTTTTTTCAGAGGTGGAATGGGCAGAACCTAAAATTTGAATATTCATGGGATATTTATAGAAAAATGCATATTGGTCAAAATGGGAAAAATAAATCAAATAGCCAGAAACATTTTAATATGTATATACATCAATTATCCCAAACCTGTCAAAACAAGAAGCTGTCTTAAGGTTATTTAAAAAAATAAAGCAAAGTCTACTTCCATTGGGTTTTATGTTAACATAGCTAGAAGGAACTAGTCTCATCTGCTACCATTATCTAGGACTTGCAGCAAAGTTCAAAGGGCAAAAGGACTCCCTTGGATTTTAGAGACATATGGGACTTTAAAGATCATCCACTTCAATTCCTATATTTTACAGATGAGGAAAATGAGCCAACAGGGAGAGGAATAAATGGCAGTCAGGTTTCAGTTGCAAATATTTGGATCCAAATCCTGTCCTCTTTCTACTACGTCATGTTAACATGCAAGGAATTACCTTGAATGTCAATTTGACTTCATTACACTGCCCAATTTCTCTAACACTTTTCCCTTCTACTTCCTTATTTCATTCCTTCGCCAAAACCTTTGCTTAACTAGTACTTTCTCCTTGCTCCTTCTTGATACTTTATCCCCGTTTTTGCATGCCTCCAAACACTGTGCTTTTGCCCCTAATGCTCTGCTTTCATTATTAGATGCTTAATATGTGGTATAGTGTCTAGTATATAAAATCAGTTAATAAATATTCCATCTGAGGAGTTAGGTGGTACAGTGGGGAGAGTACTAGACTTAAAGTAAGGAAGACTTAAATTCAAATCCTACCTCAGAAACTCACTAGCATTGTGACCCTGGGCAAGTCACTCAACCTCTCTCATCCACAGTTTATCTATCTGTAAAATGGGGTGGTTGTGAAGATCAAATGAGAAAGTATATGTAAAATACGTTACAAATCTTAAAGCCGCATGGAAACGCTAGTTAATAATGTTATTGATAATGATTACTAGCATTTATATAGCACTTATTAGGTACTAAGGCACTTTACAATTATTCCCTCTTTCCATCCTCACAACAACCCTGGGAGATAGGTGCTATTGTTATCCTAATTTTATAAATGAAGAAACTGAGGTAAAAAAGAGGTTGAGTCACTTGCCCAGAGGTCACACAGCTAGAGACAGTCAGGTCAAATTTGAACTCAGGTCTGGAAGACTGGCCCTCTATCCATTTCACCACTTCATTGCTTAGTTTGTTTCAGCAGTTTCTGAGGCTTTGTGACCCCACTGGGGGTTTTCTTGGTAAAGACACTAGAGGAGCTTTGCCATTTCCTTTTCCAGGTCATTTTCCAGATAAGGAACTAAGGCAAACAGGATTAAGTGACTTGCCCAGGATCACACAGCTAAGTGTCTGAGGTTATATCTGAACTCAGGTCTTCCTGACTCCATGCCAGGGACGATATCCTGTGAGCCTCCCAGCCTACCCCCACCTCCCAGTCTAGCCTTTCACTATTGAGGTGCTTCATTATTATCGATTACTTTATTTATTGTGTAAATATTACTGGTTACTGGTAACCTAGGTTCAGCCCCTCTTCAAGTTTCATTTATAAACCAATCAATTACCATTTATTAAGCTACCACTATTGGCTGTAGTGGACCAGAATGACATCACTATGCTGGAATCCAGATACAGTTGTCCATCTGTGGCTGATCAGTGCAATACACCCTCAGGACCTCAGAGTGTTCTACCGTGGGTTGGGCACAAAGAGTGCATGTGAAGATTTGGGGTGGATTCTCTACATTTGCGCATCTCACGCTATTTCAGTTCTGTTTCGCTCAGAGAACACAGCACTTTCTCCCGAGCCAGGGTCTCCCCCTGCTACAGAATCAGTTCTGGAGTCCTTGAGGGGGTCCCTGTATGGCTTGTTCTGACCACGTTGTGTGAGTTCTCCATAAAATACAAGAGGAGGTAAGAGTCCCTGCCCTCAAGCTTATAATATAATTAATAAACGAATAGGGTTGACTATTATATATATGTATACATACACACACGTATGTATATATACAGTTCTATACAATCCGCTGTAAACTGGTCTGCAGGGTACGTTAGACCACTGGTAACTAGCCTCTACTAAGTAGAGGGTGCCGGTTAACCTAAGAGTAGGCAGTGGAAAACGCGCATGCTCAATAGCCAACTTCTAGCCGGAACGCTTCAGTTGATTAGCATAAATTGTCCCTTCGCTTCAAATAGCCAATCAAAGGTCAGAATGATAGTGATTGACGGCAAAATAAACGACAAGCAGGATTCGGATTGGCCAAACGAACTTCATGGGAGGGGCTTAGGGGGGCAGGCCTCCAGAAAGGTGCGGGATGGAGTGATGGTGCTGGTTCCCGGCGGCTGGGGCTCCTCCTGCGCCCCCGGGAGCCATGTCCGGCGCCAAGCAGCAAGGTGAGGAGAGGCGCGTGTGCAGGACTTCCTTCCGGTTATCCAGGCGTCCGTGAGTCCCGTTGGAGGACCCTGGCCTGGGCTGTTTGAGGCCGGACCCGCCCGCGGCTCCCCGCCCGGGCCTCGGCTGGGCTCCCCGGGAGGCCCTTGGGGCTGGGCGGGCAGCTTTCCCGCCCCTCGGGCAGGGCTAGGAGGTGTCACCGGGACGGGCCGGGACCGGCGGGAGGTACCGCTGCCCCCGGTCCCCAGCTTGGTCCCAGCCCCAGCCCCTCCCCAAACTCGCCATCTCGCATCTCCGTCCCTGCCCCCCACTCTGTCTCCGCCCTTCGTTCGCGTCCTCACTCCCTGGACCTTTCCCTCCCCTCCCCCCACAACAGGGGTCCAGCTCCTTATTTCTCTTCTCTTTCTCTCCATTCCTGTGCTTTAGCCCGTGTCTGGTCTGGTCATCTCCCTCATCCCTGCCCCTGCCAGTAGCCTTCACCACTGTCACCCCCTCCCCGCTCCGAGACCCCTCTATGGATTCCAATTGTGTTCTCCATGTCTTTCCGAACCCCACCCGTAGGGACCCGTTCTGCTTACTTTTCTATCCCATTTTCCACTGCCAGACCACCCTTCCTCTCCCCGCTTATGTGAGTTATAAAAACAATAGGAATGGTGGGAGTTTGGGTAATTTCGATGCTTGATGGTATTGTGCATTAAATGAGTTACCTCTGCCCTATAAATCACCAGATTATAAACTCCACGTGGGCAGGAACAACTTCTGTTCTAAGCTTGGATCTCTTCACACTTCCTCCTCCAACCCTCTTCTGCTTAGGCCAAGATTGTTTACACATTAAATACTTGGTTAAAAAACGTTTGTTGAAATCAGTTTATTTGTGCCGAAGTTGAATGGGCCACATTCCTAGGTGTTGACTTTCTCATTGCCAGAAGTCTTTAGGTAGGAGGTGGGTGACCACCTTTCAGAGACGTTGTAGAGGACATTCTTGTTCATAGGTCCTCCAATGCTGGCTGTATTGAAATTCTTTCCCAGCCTCAAGATTCTGGGTCTCAGGCCGTCAGGGGACTTTTCTGAAGATAGCTGCAGAGCCCCTGGAAACTTCAGGGAGGTTTTGAGAAACAAAATGTAATCTTGCTTTTTATCACCAATAGAGTAAAGGGTCTCTTTTTTTTCCTCCTTAAAAAGTTTTCTGAAACTACCTAAACACTCAAACTCTAAGGTCTAAATATTTTGGTAATGCGATCATCTTTTCAGACAGAAAATTTCTGCCTTGATCAATATTTTGAGGAGCAACTACAGGTTGGAGGTATTAACAGGAAACTAACAAAGTTTTAAGTCCAAGATGTAGTAGTATGCTTTTATCTAAAAATGACCTTTTCTTTCTGACCTTTAAAAATATGGCTGTGAAATCCTGTTTCAGAAACAGAAATAAATCAGTGAATTTACTCTGGTCTTTTGAGATTGAAGTGCCATAGAGATAGTACATTAAATATGAGACCTTCATTGGGAATGGAGTCATCCCCAATAAATCAAATCTCCCTTTTTGACCCTTTCCACTCCACTACTTCCCTATCATAAAGAATATTACAGGTGAGCAAAGGATAATTTAGTCATACTAACAGTGATTATTCAGGAAAGGGCTCATTCATTCAGCAAACATTAATTTCCAGTAATTAAAAGGTATAAAATGGTTTCTTTGGTCAAAGTTACTTTCAAATAAGAGAAGGGAGGATGAGGGATATTGAAATGGGGGGGAGAGGTTGGAGGAGATACAACTAATAAACAGAAAAGTAAATACAAAATAATTGAAGAGAGATCATTAATGGATAGGGGAAACTGAAAAAATTTTTCAGGTAAGAGATGACACCTATGCCCTATCCAGGGGTGCCTTGAGGCCCCATATGGTCCTCTTGGTCCTTGGACTGAATGCAGACTTCACAGAAAAAATCCCCTTAATAAAAGGATTTGTTATGTAAAATTTAGACTCAGAAGACCACACCCAAGGACTTAGGCCACTTGGGGTCACCCCTGCTTATGCTGATCCTTAAAGGAAAATAAGATTTCTGAAAGGTAGAGATGAGTGTAAGGACAGTAGAGTGTATTCCAGACTTAGGGGCTATCCATGTGTAAAAGTGGAGATGAGAGATAAAATATTGAATTCAGAAAATAGAAAGTAAGCCATTTCATCTAAAAGGTAGAGTACCTGAAAGGGAATTTTGTGAAATAAATCCAGAAAGGTAGGCTGGAGCAAGATTACAAATTGCTTTAAATGCCAGGCACGGGAGTTATGTTTTATCCTAAAAAGAGAGACTAAAAATAAAGAATCCTATTTGCAACTTGCTATAATAAGGTAGACAAAAGGAAATGAGAGTCTGAACTAGAATGGTCACCTCCTGAGTAGAGAGGACAAGTAAGATATGTTGTGGATGTAGAACAGACTGATTTGGAGAGTGAAGGAGAAAGAAAGAGTCAAGACTGATTCCAGGTTCTGGACTTGGGTGACTGTTGAAGGATGATGATGGTGCCCCCAATGGAAACAGTAAAGAGTTCTTTTGAGTACTGCTCTGTTGTCATCTGTAAATTTAGGTCTTTAAACATTTGTAGGGCTGTGGTTACAGAAAAGAGATTACTTGGCTTAGCCCTTGAGGGCAAACGAGGGACTATGGGAGAGGGTTAGAGAGAGATAGAGTTTGGCTCAATATAAGGAAAAATTTCTAACAATAACAGCTGTTCAAAAGTAGAATGACTTGGCTTAGATTACTCATAACTGGATGTTTTCAATACCTGATAGCTATTTGTCAGAAATTTAGTATGTATTTAGGGGGAAAGGGGAGATGGTTCCTGTTCAGGATGGATTGGACTGAATGAGATCCCTTCCCATACTAAAGGTCCATGAATATTCTTCAAAACCACAACAGAAGCTACAGTGTAGAGGCTTCTGGGCCATCATTGTATTTCCAAAGGGAACAAAGGGAAAAGGTCCAAGGGGACCAGTTACATATAAAAGAAAGTCAGATGCAGAAATCTGATCTAACATGCATGTTATATAAAATGTGTGTTTTACACACAATAAATGAAAGGAGATTTTCCTTATATAAGTGCAACAGTATCTAAATAGAGGATAAATAGATAGATGACTATTGTAATACTTCAATGGATCTCATTGATGTGACTATTCCTTCCAACAATGCAGATCACAATCCATGTGACTTCTGTGTCCTTCCATAGTCCATCACAGCTCCACCCAACATATTTGAGGCCTTTCTGTGCATTACCTGATATTACTTGAATACCAGGGGAGCATGGCTGTAATTTATCCCTTGTTCTTACTACATGAGTGACGGACCCCTTTTCTGGTGATACATCTCTTTAATGAAAAATAACATTTCTTCTGCTCAGGTTTTTATTCAGTGAACAGATATTTATTGATAATGTCTTCATATCCTATTTATGCCCACTATACACTTTTCCATTGATCTTTAAGTGACTTATAAGTCCTTTTGAAACTGTGGTATTCTATTACTCACAGGGATTCAGCATCACCTGAAGAATTTTGATTTTAAAATAATTTGATTTTAAAATGTCCTGTAACACTACTTTCCACCTTCTGGGGAACTACAAACTAGGTGCTGCTGGGAGTGGGGAAAGATCAAGGGAAGAAAGGTAAAGAGACATGAAGATTGGTGCTGTTAATTAACTGATGTAACCTGGAACTTCCTGCTGTTTGACCAGAGAAGATGAGGAGAGGATGGCATTGAAAGCCTTAGTTATGTATTGGCTGTCATTAGAAAGTAGCCCTTCCTTCATTACAGCATTTTGTTTATAAACACAACTTAAAGGAGGTGCTGTGTAGGGTGAGGAAGGAAATGGTACTTCTGTTGCTATGGGGTTGAGCTTTAACTATAGGACTAGTGGAAGCAAATGTGTACATGATTGGTACTGACTGAGAGAACTGTCCCTGCTGGAGTTATAAAGATGGAATGGTTTTTGAAGGAAGGTCCTAGAATAAGATGAGGATCCACTTGGAAGCTTCCCCCTCATCCCTATCCCCTTTCAAAATGCTCAGGAGGGAGCTGAATCTGAGATATCGAATTCAGCACTGATTGAATAAGCTACTCTCTAGTGTTCCATGAGTCCTGAATGACTGAGTGAGGCTCTTCTGTTCAGAGATCTTGCCCTTCCAGACAGCTTTTGTGGCTTATGTTAGAGAGGAGTAGCCATGAGAGGGAGAACAAATTGTATGAACTGTCTTCATTAAATGATACTCACATTCCTTCCTCCCCCTAACCCCCTGCCAAAAAGTGATAGTTCTTTGTTTCAAGGAGAAGCTTATATTCATTGAAGGAGTAATATGCCATCTCAAAAGCAACCTTGCCCACTGCCTTTTTCTTACTCAATCCTGGTCCAAAAGTGAAATCTAAGAAATATCTAAGATCCAAGAGTGGAATCACTTCATCCACATACTCTAATACTGGTATACCAATGGATCATTCCTACAGATAGTTCATAAAACTGCATATCATAGTGTGGACAATAGAAAAAATAATGTCTTTATAATCACAAAACTGCTTTTGCAATCACTGAATTGTTCAGTGAGAATAAATTCTCACAGTGCTTATTGTTTAACCAAAATCATTGGTTTCAGTAGAGCAAAAGCCATTTTTAAAGGCTCTTCTTCAATAAAGAATCCCCTGTGATTGTCAAAAATTATGATTCCTGAAACATCTTAGGACAGCAATAAATTTGGTCTACCTTTTGGTTATCAATATTAAGTGAGGAATGAAATGAGAACATACATGTGGTGCTTACTGAAATTTTTTGCTGTCATGGAAGATGACCTGTTCTCTCTACAGGTACGGAGTTCTTTATAAATGATATTGTTTTGATGGTATCAGGCCGTAGAATTTTGCAGAGTCTTTTCAGGAAGGTCTATAATCATTCAAAAGAGTATGGACCACCTATCCTCATAGGAAAAACCTCGTCTCCTGTCTGTTCAGTTCATCAAACTTTTATTACTTCCCTGTTATATACAGCACTATTAGGCACTAGAGATACAAAGACATAAAAGAAACTGTACTTGCCTCAGAGGTATTAAAGGGGAAATACAACAGAGGGAAGGAAACAAGCATTTATGTAGTGCCTACTAAGTGCCAAGCCCTTTTTACAAATATTTTCCCATTTGATCCTCTCAACAGTCCTGTGAGGTAGGTGCTATTATCATCACCCCCATTTTGCAAATGAGGAAGCTAAGGCAAAATAGAGATTAAGTGATTTGCCCAGCTTCATACAGCTAGTAAATATCTGAGGCAGAATTTGAACTTGGGTCTTCCTGACTCCAGGCCAAACACTCCATCGAAATATAAAATATTTCAGGAGAGAAAGAACATTTATTAGTGAACAGCTCAGGAAATATCTCTCTAAGCTTTGAAGGAAACTAGTGATTCCTTGAAGCAGTGGTAAAGGAAGACTGTGTTCTAGGCGTACTGAACAGCTTGTATAAAGAAATTTACAAAGCAGATTTTTATCAGGCAAAAGAAAGAAAATTTAACATGCATATTGGTTACAAGTCAAAATCATTGTTTCTCAAACTTTTTCATTTTATAGCTCTTTTGAATAAAGTAAAATCTGACTGTTAACAACCCCATCTGTTGTAGTGTGCAAATAAAACGATTTAATCAAAATTAATGGCAAGAATGGCATTGATTCAACAAACATTTATTAAATGGCTACTTTGTACTACAAGGCACACTTAATTGTTTTGATGTGATGAGAAGCTAATCAGACACACTTGAGTGTGAACCTTCACCTGCATGTAAAACCTAAACTCTTCTTTGCATCATTGAGCTGCCCTGGTGTTTAGAACAAAAAACCTAGATGTCCTACCCATTGAAATAAGAATTGTTTTAAGAGCCCAGCATCCCCTGGGTATGCCCAAGTCCTAGGTTTTTACAGTACCACTTTAGACACCCCTCCCCACTTATCTGCTGTGGATTGACAAATAAGTCTAAGCATATAGTAGGTTCTTAATAAATTCTTCTTCTTTCCCTCTTCCCCTGTAGTAAATAGGCTGAGTGTGTATGAATGAATGAGTGAAAACAAGGAGCTCACATTCTAGTGGGGGAGACAACACACATGGAAGATTTCAGCTGCCAGTCACACCATCATCACCACTTTACCATCCTCTCCACTCAGACTCTGATGGAAAAAGCCCAAGACCCTGAAACCAGAGCCTTGGTAATATCAAGTAATTATCAAGTTATCAAGTAGGCACACCAAATAGTTAATCAAAAACTGGTATGATATTATCAGTAGTAATGACAAATATCTGTTGCTTTCTGAACGGCAGCATAAAATAGTAAATAAAAGCTGAGCTTGTAGTGAGGAATATCTCAATTTAGAAATTATAGTAACAGTAATAACAGTGATAGGTTAAACACTTAGAGAAATACTTCTACAACTGAAAAATTTCTCTTCATGGAATGATAGTAAAAGCTGACAATAATTTCATGCCATTGGATTTTTTTAGATTTAACTTATAATGGGAGTCTAAGGTCTAAGAGTGGAATCAAAAGGACCTTCATGGTCTTCTTTCACATGAACTCAGTCATCCCTATATCAACAAAGAACTATCAAATGGCTTGTGATAGCAATACAAGACCAGGCCATTGGTACCAAAAATTACAGAAAAGTTATTCCTGGTTATGTGGGGAAATGGTAGAAATTGTACAACTTGTCACTCAGCAAGCACTTATTAAATGCTTCCTATATTCTGGGCATTGCACCAAGCAGAGGATTTATGAAGAAATGCAAGACAGTCCTTGTTTTCATCAGTTTAATATGGGATACAGCATGCAAACAATTAAGTCCAAACAAGTTATATACAGTATGAATTGAGGAGGTTTTCTTGTAGGAAGTAGATTTTAGGTGGGACTTGAAGGAAAACAGGAAGCAGAAATTAGGAAGAACATTCCAAGCATGGGGAACAGGTAGTGAAAACGAACAGGACACTGATGGAAAGTATACAAGGAGCAACAAAGACAGGAGCTAACCTTGAAGTTAATGTTCTGTTTCCCATCTCCATACCTTTGTACAATCTATTTTTTATTCCAGGAACAAATCTTTGTCTCTGCCTCCTGAAATGCCCATCTTCTCAGTCTCCGCTCTCTATGCACAGCTTTTCCAGATACTCTCCAAATTGTTAGTTTCTCAGATTACTTGTTTTTTTCTAGTCTATGTGCATGTTTTAACCACTCTAAAGAGAATATAATCTCTTTAAGGAAAAGAAGATGTCATTGTATCTCTGAAATCTAGGATAATGCACACAGAAAGTAGTTAATACATGTTCCTGAATTGAATCTTTATAGTCTAGATTTTTTAATATAAATCTTTTCTAATTAAATAAGGATTCCTCCTAAAAAACCTCAAATTAACATTGAACATAAATTTTTTTGTTTTGATCTTTATACTTTTCCCAAGAAGGGCCTGTTTGTGGGAGTCTGATAAAGATTTTATTTTTATGTGAGTGTTAGGAAAAGTACAAAAGAATTGTCATCAAATATAATTGTATTTGTTATAAAGCTTTTACTGATAAGATGATGGTCAATTTATTTGGTTATCTTATAAAGAGCCTTTGAACATGATTTATTGTTTTGATTACTGGAGCTGATGGTAATTTTTCTTTGTTTTGTGATTAACAAGTTCTTTTTTTGTTTGTTTCTTTTTAATCCATTGAAACACGTTTTTTTATTTTTCATTCTTCAGTGTATTTATTTTTAGTTTTCAACTTTCATTTCCACAAGATTTTGAGTAACAGATTTTCTCCCCATCTCCTCCCTCCCCCCCACCCCAGATGCCATGCATTCTAATTATCCCTTCCCCCAGTCTGCTCTCCCTTTTTTCACCCCCACCTTATCTCCTTCCCGCTTACTTGTAGGATAATATAGATTTCTATGCCACATTGCCAGTATAATTTCCCAATTGTATATAAAAAACAATTCTTACCATTTATTTTTAAAACTTTGACTTCCAAATTCTTTCGTCCTTCTCCACCCACTCACATTGAGAAGGCAAGCCATTCAATATAGGTTATACATGTGTAGTTATGCAAAACACTTCCATAATAGTCATGTTGTGAAAGACTAACTGTATTTCTCTCCATCCTATCCCGCCCCCTACTTATTCTATTTTCAACTTTGACACTGTCCCTTTTCAAAAGTGTTTGCTTCTGACTACCCCCTCCCCCAATCTGCCCTCCCTTCTGTCATCCCCCCTTGTAATCCCCTTTCCCCTTACTTTCTTGTAGGGTAAGATACCTAATTGAGTATGTTATTTCCTCCTTAAGCCAAATCCAATGAGAGCAAGGGTCACTCATTCCCTCTCATCTCCCCCCTCTTCCCCTCCATTGTGAAACCTTTTTCCTGCCTCTTTTATATGAGATAATTTACCCCATTCTGTCTCTCCCTTTCTCATTCTTCCAGCATATTCCTCACTCATCCCTTAATTTTATTTTTTAGATATCCCTTCATATTCAACTCACCCTGTGCCCTCTGTCTGTCTACCTCTATCTGTCTATCTATCAGTCTATCTATCTATGTATCTGTTATCTATCTATATTTCCTCCAACTCCCGTAGTACTAAGCAAGGTCTCATGAGTTACAGATGTCATCTTTCCATGTAGGAATATAAACAGTTCAACTTTAATAATCCCGTATGATTTCTCTTTCTGTTTTCCTTTTCATGCTTCTCTTGATTCTTGTATCTAAAAGTCAGATTTTCTATTTAGCTCTGGTCTTTTCACCAAGAATGCTTGAAAGTTCTCTATTTCATTGAATATCCATTTTTTTTTCCCTGAAGGATTATACTCAGTTTTGCTGGGTAGGTGATTCTTGGTTTTAATTCTAGCTCTTCAGATCTCTGGAATATCATATTCTAAGCCCTTCAGTCTCTTAATGTAGAAGTTGCTAGATCTTGTGTTATCCTGATTGTATTTCCACAATACTTGAATTGTTTTTTTCTGATTGCTTGCAATATTTTCTCTTTGACCTGGAAACTCTGGAATTTGGCTACAATATTCCTAGGAGTTTTCCTTTTCAGATCTCTTTCAAAAGATGATTGGTAAATTCTTTCAATTTCTGTTTTACTGTCTGGTTCTAGAATATCAGGGTAGTTTTCCTATCTAGGCTCTTTTTTTGATCATGGCTTTCAATAAGTCCAATAATTTTAAAATTATCTCTCTTGGATCTATTTCCAGATCAGTGGTTTTTCCAGTGAGAATACTTCCCATTGTCTTCTATTTTTTCATTCTTTTAGTTCTGTTTTATAATTTCTAGATTCTTCATAGAGTCATTACCTTCCATTTGCTCCATTCTAATTTTGAAGGAATTATTTTCTTCAGTGAGATTTTGGGCCTTCTTTTCCTTTTGGCCAATCATGCTTTTTAAGGCATTCTTCTCATTAGCTTTTTCCTGGACCTCTTTTACCCTTTGCATTAATCTATTTTTAAGGTGTTATTTTCCTCAGTATTTTGAGGAGTTTCCTTTAGCAAGCTGTTGACTCATTTTTCATGATTTTCTTGCATCACTTTCACTTTTCTTTCCAATTTTCCCCCTACTTCTCTTACTTGATTTTCAAAATCCTTTTTGAGCTCTTCCATAATCTGTGACCAATTCATATTTTTCTTGGAGGCTTTGGATGTTGGTGCTTTGACTTTGTTGTCTTCTTCTTCTGGTGATATGTTATGATCTTCATTGTTACCAAAGTAAGATTCTATAGTCTGAGTTTTTTGACACTGTTAGCTCATATTCCCAGCCGGATACAGACCTTTTTGTCAAGGTAGGATTCTGCTTCTGTTGGAGATGGGTATACTGTCCCAGGCTTCAAGGGTTTTGTTTCAGCCGCTCAATCCCGCAATTGTCTGTGGGCCCAGAGCACTGGGAGCAGCTACTGCCACTAGCTGGTACCCTGAGGTCTGGTCTGACTCTCTGTGCTGATGTAACGTAACCCATGCTGGACTGTGCTCTGCTACCAGCTCAGTGTGGTAGACGCTTCCTATCAACCTGTCAGGCAGTCTTGGGCTAGAGATTTGTTTCAGCCTGTCATTTTGTGGATTCTGCAGCTCTAGAATTTGTTTATTGTAATTTTTCACAGGTATTTGGAGGGACTTGGGGGGCAAATTCTTAATAGAATCATAATATGTAAGAACTGGAAGGAAGGGATCTCAGTGGTCATTTAATCCTGTCCCTTTATTTAACAAATAAAGAAACAAATAAAGAAATTTGAAGAAGTTAGTTAAGTGATTTAAGGGTACATAGCTTTGCTACAGGGGACTACCTATTGCAGTAGTTCACAGAAATAGAGAATTTGAGCTAGAAGGAATCTCCGAGGCATACAGTTTGTACCAAAACAAAAATTTCTAGTACACCATCCACAACGAATGATCATCCAGTCTTCATCTGAAGATCTCAGGTGAGGGACAACTCAGTCTTTCCCCAGTTGTCCATTCCATTTTGGGATAGTTTTTCAGATAGGTGGGTTTTTGAGACAACTCATTCTCCGGGTTCTAATCCTATCTACCTAGCCATTACTATTTAGTCTTCTTTGTTGGACCATCATCCACACCTCGCCTCCTCAGCACAGTGGTACACCATACTCCATGGCAAACATAGACTCTCTTCTCTTTTTATACACAGTTTCTTGATGGTATCATCCCCTGCCCCCCAGTTTAGTCATCATCTGTATACAAATAATGTACCCAAATCTAGCTTTCATTTTCCTTAGAAGTTGTAATCCCTCATGACCACCTGCCTTGGTGCCCTGTAGGTATCTCAGACTTAGTATGTCCAAAAGCAACTCTTCATTTCCCCACGCACCTATTCCTCCCCCCACCTCCAATGTTTTTCTCTAATAATTTGCCTCTTTCTGTCAAGAGTTCTGTCTACTCACTCAGGTTCTTAGGAGCTGTCTCAGAGACTCAGGGACTCTTCACTCTCTAAGTTACTTTGCAGATCCTGTTGATCATAAAATCTTGTTCCTCTCCATCTTTTTCTCTCCATTAACACAATCACCACTGTAGTTTTGGGCCTCAGTGCTCCTTACCTTTATTACTGTACTAGCATTCTAATTTGTAACCCTTCCTCTAGTCGTTTCTCTCTACTATCCATAGTCCACAGAGCTACCAAATTGGTATTCCTGAACCAAGTTCTGACCATGTCATTCCTTTGCTCAGGAAACTTTAGTGGATCTCTAATACATCTAGGATCAAATACAGATCCTATGTCTCATATTAAAAACCCTCTACAGCCTTGTACTAATCTATTTTTTCAGACAAATGTCATGTTACTCCCCCTCATTCAGACTCTCTTACTTGCTGTTCCCTGTCCATGACATTCCATCTTTTATTTCTATGCTTTTTATGCAGATTGACCCCTGTGCCTGGAATGATTTCCCTCTTACTTACTTCTGCCTTTTAGAACCCCTACCTTCCTTTAAAGCACAGCTCAGGTAGTCTTCTGTAGGATACCTTTCTTTATCTCTTTAGGTATTAGACCTTAGCTTAAAAAGGCCAAGGTCTCCTGCTGCATCCTGGACCATCTCCAGTCATCCTGATCTACATCTAGCTACTGTACCCAGATGACTCTAGAGGAGAGTGAAGCTGGTGACTTTGAACAGCCCTCTTTCACTCAAATCCAGTTTGATTGCAAATCATGTCATCATCTTCCTGATGTCATGATCCCTCTTCGAGAAGGAAGGACAAAACTGCAAGGTATTAGTGTTCTTCCCTTCTTGAAATTACATTGTATTGATTTTATATATCTATATATCTAAGTGTCCCCTCTCTCTCTGTCACATACACAAACACACACGCATACACAAACACACACGCATACACAAACATACATACATACACTCTGTTTCATTTTTGTCTTTATATCTCTAGAATTTAGTACAATGCTTGCTCTATAGTAGGGACTTACTTAATGTTTGCTTAATTGTATTGAACTTACATTGAAATTAAATTTTTCTCTCTGCAGCTTTTATTAATTGCCCCTATTTGTGTTTTCTGGCACCCAGCCAATTAAGTAATCTCTCTTGCATATGATGACCATTCAGATATTTGAAGATTGCTATTTTGTTCCTCTTAATCATGTTTCTTCTCTTTTCCAGACTAAGCACTGACAGTTTCTTCAGCCAATTCTTATATGGCATAGTAATTTCAAGCCTTTCACCATCTTAGTCTCTTTCCTCTGAATGCTTTCCCTCTTATCTATATCCTTCCTTAAAATGAAATGCCCAGACAATATACAGTACTCCACCTGTGATCTCACCAGAGCAGATTTCATTAGGACTCTCATTCCCTGTGTTCCAGACATTGACTCTTTTAATGAAATGTAAAATTGCATTAGCCCTTTTGGCTATCATGTTGCACTGGACTCATGGTGTGTACTTCACCTGCATGTCACCAAAAAATCCCAGTAATATGATCTGAAATGCATATTAAACCTATGAATTTGATCCTTTGAGCCCAGAATTGGACTTTACATTTATTTATATTAAACTTCATCTTCACTATTTCAGATCTGTCTTTTTAGTTTATTTACCCATTATTTTAGTCTGACTGTACTTTAAGCACATTAACTATTTGTCCTAGCTTTTGTCATCAGCAAATTTGATAAGCATGCCATCAATGCCTTTATGTAAGTCAGTTTTTAATAGTATAGGCCCAAGAACAGGTTCTTAGGAATCTTTGTTTGATGTTTTTCTCCAAGTTGACGTCAGTATATCACTTTCTTTATTTGATCACTTCAAAATTTATCCAACCATGCTCTTATCTACATGACAGTGACCACCTAATAAGCTTTATCAGATGCTCTACTGAATTATAAACTATGCCTAGGGCATTCTCCTGATATACCAACCTTGTAGTACTCTAAAAAAAGGAAACAAGGTTAGTCTATAATGAAGCCATGCTGACCCTTGTGATTACCACTTCCTTTTCTAGATTTTCACTAAGCAACATTTTAATAATATATTGTAGGTTTTTTCTTCATTTCTCACTAACTGCTTTCTTTTGACCCCACAAATATCATGCTTGGTGGACTCCTCAGAAATATCATCATGAATATTGCTTCAGCTTTCAGCACTCTCTCCCTGTATTTAGTTGGCTCTCCCCTTTGATTGAAGGGAGAGGAAGAAGGAGAAGGAAACAAGCATTTACATAGCACCTCCTGTGTGCCAGGCACCGTGCTGGGAGCTTTTACAAATATTTTCTCTGTCTCAGTTTATTAAGTTTATAAAGGTCTTTCCAATTTTCTCTAAAATTGAAACCGTTCCCAATTAGGAAGATGTCCCCTTCATTTCTAAATTTAGCTATTATGAAAAGACCTACTATAAATACTTTTGTGTATATAGAGATCCTTTTCCTCTTTCTTTGACTTATTTGGATTGTAGACCTAGTAGCGGAATATTGGTGGAATAGTGGTTCAGAGGGTACATACAGTTTGGTAACTTTCTAGGCATCCAAATTGCTTTCCAGAATAACAGGACAAATTCACAGTTCCACCAACAGTGCAAGAATGTGACTAATTTGCTTCTAAAGCCTTCTACAAAGTATTAAGGCAGTTTGGCAGCCAAATATTTCAGAATCTGACAGTTTAGGTGACATGTGTTTAGATGAGTTCTAGCCACATCCCTCAGAAGGAATCACTTGGTGGAGAAGAGCCTCAGTCCTCACCATTTCTCCCCTTCCACACCCCACCCTCAGCCTCATCTTGACCATAGGAGAATGTTTTGAACTTTGGTGAGGTGGAAAATTTGATCTTCTTATAGGTGTCCTACCAGTGTTCCTGCAACTGTAAAGACTGGTGGCAGTGTCTACAGTAGGAGCTGAAGACAAACCTGACACACTAAGAAAAGGCCGCTTCTAGAATCTACAATGAGCCAGAAGAAAAATATTCCATATATAAGGGTCACTTCATGAGGGTTCTTTGGAAGGGAGAAAAGGTTTTCTAGGAGTATATTTACCCTCTTTGCCAAATCATGTATAGTAAGCTTGAGCCCAGTTTCCCTTGGACTATGTACTTGTGAAAGAGTGCCTCTAGTTTAGGCAGATGTTTTGTACCTACACTTCTTTTATTTGATATCAACTGATAATTGCAGGGGTCTGTAGGCATTAGACATGTCCCCTGGACCCTAGGTTCCCTTGAAAAGGAGAAACAACACCTGCCTTCTGGAGACACAGCCTGCCTAGCTCAGTGAGAGTTGGGAGAGTGTCTCCGGAGTGTGTAATAGAGAGACATCATAGCTAGATTCAAGGAGTAGAGAAGAAACTACCAGTTAGGTTAGGGGAAGAGTTCGTGACCAAACAAGAGATAGAGAGGTTCGCACCCAGTAAAATGGACAATTTAGATGATATGAAATTTTTTTAAAAAAAAATTTTATGTAAACAAAACCAGTGCAACAAAAACTGGAAGAGAAGCAGGAAATTGGACTGAGCTCAGAGAGCAGGCCTGCAGGAGTGTGCCCTGGAGGGGCAGGGGAAACTGTGGATCAGTCAGTCATTCCTTCTCTTGAGAGGGCAGCACTTCAGCAACTGGACTAGGGACAAAGAACTGGCTCCAAGAATGCCAGAAGTAATTGACCCTGAAGGTGAAGTATTTTTGAAAGCTGATTTGACAATTTGGGGGCTTGGAAAGTTGCTTGGAAAAGTGGCTCAGCAGAGCTGACCACTATGTTGATGTTGTAGCATCCCCAGATTATCTCACATAATGTCAGAGGATTTTTTTTATACTTGGGATCCTTTGATTTGAAATTATTGCTCTAAATAGAGTGTAGTTTCCATGCAGAATCTAAAGAATATGCTATGGACTTCTGGTGATGGAACCAGAATGACAGGGTAGAAGAAGTACTCAGCCTAGCTCTCCTAACATTTCATTTCAAACAACTTTAAAGCAATGCCTTAAATTAAATTCTGTGGCAGGACAAATCAAAGGTCAGGGTGAGACATCCTTCCAGCCCAAAACAACTTAGGAGGTTGAAAGGAGAGAGCCATGACAGGATAGAAGCTAACCCAGAGCCTAGGTGGATGCAGCACCAGTAATGGGACTTGGTGGTAGTGATAGAAGTAGCTGCAGCATTGCATCTCAAGCAGGAGATGGTAAGGGGATCTGGCAACTGGTCAGAAACCCTATGCTAGCACTGGACTCAAGGCCAGACTCTGTCTGGCAACTCTATTTCCTATTACGCACTTTCAGGTTATAGCTCAAGGAAGAAGAGGAGCGCTTTCCTTCACAGTTGAGTAGAGGTGCTGAAAAGCAATCATGCTTGGTAGAGACCAGAGCACAGACCAGGAGAGCAATGACCATACCTTTCCCTAGATCATACCACTTTGGAAACATTAAAAACTTCCAAACCCTAAGAACTAACCCTGAAAATCACCATGTGAAAAAACCTGAAACCTGGGAGAGTCCCTGCTCCTCCCTGCTCCCCCCCCCACCAGGTGAACAGAGCCCAACTTGAACATAAAGTTCAAAGTTAAGAAATAGGCTAGTAAAATGAGCAAAGAAACAAAAAGAACCTGACCATAAAAAGCTACTGTTAAGACAGGGAAGATAAGACACAAACTCAGAAGACAGCGATGTCAAAACAACTCTAAGCAAAGCCTCAGAAGAAGAAAAAGAAAACGTGAATTGGACACAAGGCCAGCAAGAATTTCTGGAGGAGCTAAAAGTGATTTTCAAAGTCAAGTAAGAGTGGTAGAGGAGTAGTCAGGAAAACGAACGAGAACCATGACAATTAACAGCTTGGTAAAAGAGGCATAAAAAGACGAAGAAAATAACACCTTAAAAATCAGAATTAGCCCAGTGGAAAAAGAGGCATAAGACTTCACTGATGAAAATAATGCTTAAAAAGTACAATTGGCCAAATGAAAAAAATGATGCAAAGGCTCACTTAAGAAAATAATTCCTAATAAATTAGAATTGGGCAAGTGGGAGCTAATGACTTAATGAAATATGAAGAAACAATAAAATGAAGTTAAAAGGATGAAAAAATAGAAGAAAATGTGAAATATCTCATTTGAAAAACAAATGACCTGAAAAAAACCTGCAAAATGAGTTAAGGAGAGATAATTTAAGAATTATTGGACTGTCTGAAAGCTATGATCAAAAAAATCTAGACATTTTTGAAGAAATTATAAAGGAAAACTTCCCCAGTATCCTAGAAACAGAGGGTAAACTAGAAATTGAAAGATTCCACTGATCACGACTTGAAAGAGATCCCAAAATGAAAACTCTCAGGAATATTATAACCAAATTCCAGAACTCCCAGCTCATAGAGAAAATACTTTAATCTGCCAGAAAGAAACCATTCAAATACTGTGGGGCCACAATCAGGACCATACATGATTTAGCAGCTGCCACATTTTAGCTCCCAGGCTCTCTCTCTGGAATTCAGCTCATTTCTGTGAATGGTTATCTGTTTGAGGATCTGTTAAAAAATTGAATTTCACAAAGAGAATCTGTGGGATAAAACATATGACCTAAAGAATATATTGTCACTTGTTCCAATGCCCAGATTTTCTTTCTGGAGCTTAATTTATTTAAAAAACATTTTTCAAGCACCTCCTGTGAAAGCTACAGATGAACAGGAAATGGTCCTGATTAAATAGGCTTCCACCAGATGTATCAAACATTCACCCTGGCAGCATTGAGGTCACTGAACCGGATAAAAATGTAGTTGGGAAATATTTAACAAATGAAAATGACCTGGGACTGAGGATTCAAGGCTATTACAGAGCATGGTAGACAAAATAGGGACAAAAAAAAGTATAGAACCAAATCAAACTTATTATGTGCATCATGGCTTCCAATTTTGACTCTGGTCACCTTAAAGACCCTTAGTTTGGCGGTTGAGAATCAAAGTCACTACTCTTAACTCATTTTCTTGCTTCTCATGCTCTTGACTTTTTATTATGTCTATTGTTCCAAGAATCAGTTCTTAGGCCTCTTTTTATCTCTCTACTCTGATAATCTCATTCACTTTTCGTATTTTTATTTTTGTTAATGTTTTCTGCTTCATCACCATGCTACCCCGTGTATCCCTTGCCCTGCCTGTCCCCATGAGCCATCCCTTATGACAAATACTATTTTTTTAAGGAGGAAAAAGAAAAATAAAATCAGTATAACTGATCAATACATTGAGAAAGTCAAAAAAACATGAGCAAAGCGTAGCATTTGTGGACCTCCCATCTCCATGAAGGGGAAGGTTGCTGTTACCTTCTTGTTCCTTTTTGAGTCCCACTAGGTCATTATAATTGTATTACATTTATTTTTTAATTTTTTTGGTGTTTCATTCTTCCATTTAAATTGTTGTAGTTATGATGCCTGTTCTTTTCTTGGCTCTGCTTATTTCACTTTGCGACAGTTCATATGGATCTTTCCATGATTCTCTGTATTCATGACACACATCATTTCTTATAACACAGTAGTATTTCATTACACACATATACCACAATTTGTTTAGTCATTTCCTAAATGATGGACCTCTACTTTGTTAGATATCACAAAAAGTGCTGCTGTGTGAGGACTTTTTTCTTAGTGATGGCTTCCTTGGGATATAAGCCCAGTAATGGAGTCTCGGGTTCAAAGAATATGTACATTTTAGTCATTTTATTTACATGATTCCAAATTGCTTTCCAGAATGGTTGTACCATTTCCCAGCTCCACCAACAATGTGTGAGTGTACCTTTCATACCACACCCGTTCCAACATGAACTGTTGCTATTTTTGGTCATTTTTACCAATTTGGAGAAAGTGAGATAAAATTTCTAGGTTGTTTTGATTTGCATTTCTCTTGCTATTAGTAATTTGGAGCATTTTCTCATGTGATTTTGAGTACTTAGTAGTTCTTTTGAGAACTGTTTATATCCTTTGACCATTTATCGAGGGAATGGCTATTAGGTATATATATTTATTAATTGTTTTTACATCTTAAATACCAAACTATTATCAGAGAAATTTGATATAAAGACTTTTCCCCCATATGACCACTTCCCTTTATATCATAGATGCATTAATGTTGTCTGTGCAGAGGCTTTTCATTTTCAAGTCATCAAAGAAGTCTTTTATCTTTTGTAATTGCCACTCTCTTAGTTGATTAAAAATACATCTCTTAGAAATGCAAATTAAAGCAACACTGAAATACCACCCCACACCAATCAGATTGGCTAATATGACAAAAAAGGAAGATAATAAATATTGGAGAGGATGTGGGAAAATTGGGACACTAATGCATTGTTGGTGGAGTTGTGAACTCAACCATTTGGAGAGAAATTTGGCGCTGTGCCCAAAGGGCAACCAAACTGTGCATACCCTTTTTTCCAGAAATACCACTACTAGGTCTGTATCCCAAAGAGATCATAAAAAAGGGAAAAGGACCTACATGTGCAAAAATATTTGTAACAACCCTGTTTGTGATGGCAAAATATTGAAAATTAAGAGGATGCCCATCAATAACAAGCTATGGTATATGAAGGCAATGGAACTCTATTATGCAATAAGAAATGATGAACAGGCAGATTTGAGAAAAATCTAGAAAGACATAAATTGATGCAAAGTGAAATGAGCAGAACCAGGAAAACATTATACACAGTATCTGCAACATCATGTGACAGTCAGCTATGAATAACTCAGCTCTTTTCCTGGACAGTTATCTAAGACAAGTACAAAGGACTCATAAAGGAAAATGCTATCTATATCCACATAAAGAAATGATGGAATCTAAATGCAGATTGAAACATAATTTTTTTACTTACATTATTTTTCTCATGGTTTTTGTGTTTTTTCTTCCACAACTGTAACAAATATATAAATATGTTTTACATAATAGCATATGTCTAAACTGTATCAGATTTCCTTTTTTTCAGAGGAGGGGAGGAAAAAGGGGGAGGGAGAAAAATTTGGAACTCAAAATCTTGTAAAAATGAATGCTAAAAATTTTCTTGATTGGGGAAAATAAAATACTATTTAAAACCTAAATAAGTAAATATATGTATTGTTAATGGAATGGGAACATCTTTCCCATCCATTAATAAGCCTATGTGGCCTGCTTAAATCACCCAGAAGCCTGAGTCACATGAGTCTAAGTTACATGGAGCAGGAAGGGTGGAGCAGAGCTGAGAGAAAGTAAGTCAGAGCAATCAGAGCTAGGAAAGAGAGAGGAAGCAAGCAGCTTACCTGTGAGTGAGAGATGGATTAATTTTGCTTTAAAGGAGTTGGTTTGTGGGAACGTCTGATAATGTGTGTAGACTTCTTGGTTACTATGATGGATTTCTTTGTTACTATAATGGATTTGGCTTTTTTGGTGCTTGAATAAATGTCTTGGTTCTGTCTTCAATGAAGAGAGTCTGTTATATCTTGTGATTCAGACCTGGAAATATGCTGGCATACTCATAGCAACTGCTGTGAGTATTGCCTTGGCAATATAATATAGTTTTAAAAAATAAAGATTATACTAAATAAAAATTAGAAGAGGAAAAAATACATCTCTTACCCATAACTTTGAGAGGTACATGATCTGTTTTAATTTTTTTTGTAGTATCATCTTTTGTGTTACAGTCATGTATCCATTTAGAGTGGATTGTGGATGTGGTATGAAGTGTTGATCTAAGCCTAATTCCTGTAATATTGCTTTCTAGTTTTCTCAGAAGTTTTTCTCAAATGCAGAGTTTTTTAGCTATATAACTTACATTTTCCACTTTGTCAGATACTGAGTTGTTGAATTCTTTTGATTCTGTATCTCTGTTGTCCTTTCTATTCTTTAATCAATACCAGATGATTTTGATGACTGCTACAATAATTTAGGTCTGGAAGTACTGTTTTCCCTTTGTCCTTATTGCTTTTCACCATTTCCCTTGATATTCAGGATCTTTTGTTTTTCCAAATAAATTTTATTATTTAACAAGTTTTGTAAAGTATCCTCTTATTAATTTGATTGGTATAAAATTAAAAGTATAAATTAGTTTTGATAGTATGACCTAATCGTGAGCTCTAAATATTGTCTCAGCTATTTAGAATTGTTCTTTAATTCTTTAAGGAGCACTTTTTAATTGAATTTATACAAGTCTTTTGTGTGCTGTGGGAGATTGATCTGCAGGTATTTTATGTGCATTTAATAGTTATTTAGAGTGGATTTTTTTCCTATTGTTGGTTCCTGTGTTTTATTATTATATAGAAATGCTATTGATTTTGAAGAATTTATTTTGTAGTCAGCAGTTTTGCTGAAGCTATTATCTCAATGTCTTTGCTGATTCCCTGGGATTTACCCTGTAGACTATTATAACCTAAGCAAACAGGGATAGTTTTATCTCCTCCTTATCTCTATTTATTAATTTAATTCCTTTCTCTTATCTCATTGCTTTTGCTAGCATTTCCAGAACTTTATCAAGTGGGGAGATATGGTATCTTCGCTTTACTCTTGTATTTACTAGGGAATTTTCTACCGTATTCCCATTGCATATGATACTTGCTTTTGGTTTTAGATAGATACTTGAATTATATTAACAAAAGATCCCATTTTACCTGTACATTCTGGGATTTTTAGCATAAAAGAGTTTCATACTTTGTCGAAGCCTTTTTTTATATCTACTGAAATGATCATGTGAGTTTGGGATGTTTTGATTTTTGATATGACTAATTATATTGATTTGCTAATGTTGAACTACTCTTACATCTCTAGTATAAATCCTACTTAATTATAAAGAATGATTTCTTCGATAAATTTCTGTAATCTGTTTGATAGGATTTTGTTTAAAATTTTTGAGTCAGTGTTCATCACTGATACTATTGTAGTTTTCTTTTTGTGTTTTATCTTTCCCTAGTTTAGATATTATGACCATATTTCTCATAAAACTTTAACTACCACCTCTATACATATAACTCCCAAATCTTTTATCTCCAACTCTGATGTTTCTTTTGACCTCTAGCCTCTGATCTCTTGCTACATATAGGACATTTTCACTTTGGTATACTTAACGTAACTTAAACATTGTCTCTCTTGGTACCTACTACACATCTCAGTTCAAAGCAGGCAAATAATAAGTTTTTGTTGTAGTATTATATCATGAAGTTAGATTATTGTTCTTTTTTTTTCTAATAATCACCTTGTGAATAAGCTATGAAATATTTCCAATTTAAGGATTAGGGAGTTAAATCCCAGGGAGAGTGAGGATTAGAGTAGGCCATACATGTGTACACACATATATCTGGGTTTGCAGACTTTTATCAAACACAATTGATGTTCTCCATAAACAGCTTTTATTAGCTTTGTTATGTAAAAATGTTTTTTTTTTTAATTTTTATTAAGTCAGAGTTATTTAAAAATTCCCCACCAGAATTAAAAAAGAAAAGAATTGGAAACTTAGGAAGTGGGTCTTAAATTGGGTAATGACTGAACAAATGATATGACCTTTTATATTTAGGTTATTTTTCCTTATGAGTTCATTGTGGCATATGGTATAAGATTACAGTTTGTTAAAATTGCTCCCCCAGTTTTTCCAGGCAGTCTTATTAATTAGGAAGTACTTTCCCTAGTACCTTATGGTCTTTGGTTTATTGAATAGTGGATAGCTTCTGAGCCAATCATTTTAGAATGTTGTTTGACTACTTTGTTCCACTTTCTTGTTTTTGTTTTTAGCCAGTAGCAAATAGCATTAAGGATTACTACTTTATTACATAATTTTAGATCTCATAATTTTAATGGTAATAACTAGCATTTATATGGTGCTTTGAGGTTCACAAAGCACTATGTAAATACAATCTCATTTTATCATCTCAACTCTATGAAATGGGTACTATTATTATCTCCATTTTACAAATGGGAAAACTGAGGCTGAAAGAGATTAGGGAATATCTGCCCGTGGTCACACAGCTATTGTTTTGTGTTCGTCCTTCATTACTGAAGAAGACCATGCCATCAGAAATGATGACATGACTTGCACTTGACTTCATTTTGAGTGAGGGAGGACTGTGCAAGATCACCAGCTTCTCCTCCAGAACCGTCTGAATCTAGTGACCAGATATTCATCAGGATGACTAGAGGTGATCCAGGATGCACTGGGTGATCTTGTCCCCTTTAGGTCAAGGTCTGTGCAGGCAGTCACTGAGGGTGAGATAATGCCCACTCATTGAATAGGCCTGTTTATGAAGTAGCCAGGGCATGGCCCCTTTAATGAGGCAAAGGAAAAGAAAGACATCAGACTTGGAGAGACGCAGCAACAGTTACTATTGATAATCACTCTTAAGCCAGGAGGGTCCAGAAGGGAGCCCTTAGGCAGGGGCCCAGTGTTGTCCCAGTTTCAGAGTGTAGTAAGTTTAAGGCTTTGGGAAAGAAAAAGAGAAGAGAGAAGAGGAGAGGAAAAAGAAGAATCAGAATCTAGCCAGTAAAACCCAAGTCAACTGTGCATCTTCTGGCCATTCAAATTTACCTTCCTTTGGAGAGGAGAAGGAAGGGGAGAGGGGAGGCAGACAGGAGAGGAGGAGCTGAATTACTCGGCTAGCTGCGTCCCCATTCAGGCAGCTGAGTCTACTCATAGATTATTGTGTTTGTCCTTCATTGCCAAAGAAGACCATGCCATCAGAGAAATGATTATGACTTTTACTTAACTTTGTTTTGAGTGAGGGAGGGCTGTGCAAAGTCATCAGCCTCACTTCTCCTTCACAGTCATCTGGATCCAGATATTCATCAGGATAACTAGAGATGACTCAGGATGCACTGGTGTATCTTAACTGGGTTTTGAACTCAGGTCATTCTTACACACTGGGCCATCTAGTTGCCTCTAATTTTAGCTCCTGTGATTTCTTTTTCTCTTGACCTTTTGCTCCTCAAAATGAATTTTGTTATTGTTTCATTTAGTTTTATATGGCAATTATCTGTGGAGCTAAATCTATAAATTAATTGTGGTGGTATCATCATTTCCCTTCTATTGGCCCAGCATTTTGCTCTCTACTTAATTTGGGTCTTCCTTTATTTCTCTAGTGTTTTGTAATTGAAATTGTACAGCTACTGATTGTGTCTTGCTAGCTTGACATTCAAAATATTTTAGATGTATTTTAGATATTTTGAATTGAATTTTTCTTTGTAGTTATTTCTGCTGAATTTTCTGAGAAATATTTAGTACAATTGATTTTTCTGAATTTATTTCACATTTTGCTACTCTACTAAATTATTAATTATTTCAATTGATTCTTCCATCCTTAGATTTTCTAAGCAAAATACTAAATCCTGCAGTGCGGATTACTGTTCTCTTCTTTTTTCCTATGTTTATTTCCTCAGTTTGTTTTATATTCAGCATTTTTGAACATCCTCTAAAACAGTGGGTGTATTTGCTTTCCTGTGGTCTTATCAAAAAAACTTAATCGTGTGTATGTGTTTATTTTTATTTACTGTTTTTTCTCAAATAATGTAAGCTTTTTAAAAAATGTAAACTTTCTATCATCTTTAGTAAAGATGCTTCTATTACTGTGTTTTTAGGAGGGTTATAAAACATTAATTAGTACAATGTTTTGTTAAAGGATTTTTCTGTCTTGTATAATCATGACAAGCACTTTGCTAAGTACTGGGGATGCAGATATAAAACTGAGGAAGCTCCTGTTCTCATGGAGTTCACATTCTTTCAAATTAAGGGAGATGATATATATTAGAGGTTTATATTGAAGAGCAGACCCATAGAGTACTATGGGGCCTGCTTATGGAAGGTTCTATGGTAGTGCCCAGGGCTCTGGACAGATGCAAGACCCACTAAACTTGATGTTGGGTTGTGTAGAACCCCAGAATTGGGTTCTTACTAGCCCTGAGTGCATTCAGCACACCTGCCTTACCTCCTGCACTACTAGCTGTGAGACTATACTAGCAGACCTAAGGACACACACAGGCTTGCATCAGAATCCACCCTTACACTCTGGTCTCCCCCTCCCTTTTTCCAGTGTCATGGCGACTCCAACTCCAGGCTATGGAAATTTGCTTGAGACCTAATAGCCAGTTTTGTCATAGCAAAAGGCAGGGCTTACAACCCAGAAGCTACAAAGTTGTGATTTTCCATTGCTGGGGAAAACAGACTTTGGACTGCCAGTACCAAACTAGAGAACTGAGTAACAGAGAGAGTAGGACAGTCACCCTTCCTGAATTTGTGTTTACTCATCTGTAAATTTAGAGTATTAGACTAGCTGGTCTCCATGGTTTTATTCAGCTCAAGAACTATGATTATATATTCTCCAACAACTGCCCCATTTTTATCTTTTGTTATCTTTACCAATATGACGGATATGAAGTGTGGACTAAGTTGTTTTAATGACATTTCTGTAGTTTATAGCTTGTATTTGTAAAATTAGTAAACTCTTCTTATTCTAAGCTTTGAACACTAATTTTCTGGGGAATGGCTCTTATTTGTAGTGACATATTTATCTTGGATATCAGACCTTTATCAGAGAAATTGCGAGGACTTTTTGCACTTGCGAAAAAGCCTTTTAGTTTTATGCAATCAAAATTGTTCCTTTATAATCAGTTCTGCCCCTTTTAAGAATTCTGCTCCTAGTTGTAGTTGTGAAATATATCTCTTTTCCTTCTGTGGCTTCGTAAGACTTTTACATTTCAATCACATTTGAAACTGATGGTGGTAAATTGTGTTAGACATTGATCTAAAAAGTTCTGACAAAATGCTTTCCAGTTTTCAGAAAAGTGTTTGTCAAATAGGCACTATATAGCTTTGTAGTTAGTGTCTTTGGGATTATTAAACATGATATCATTTTGGTGTTCTTTACTAAATACTTTTGGTATTTTGATGACTCAGCATTCATTATCATCCTCCTTAACTGTGTAATCTCCAAAGGTTCCATTTCAGGCCCTCTTTGGGCCTCTCTCTTCACTCTCTTGGTAACCACATCAACTCCCATATCCAGCCCCAGAATCTCCCCTTGGATTCATTCTCATGTTATCAATTGTTTACAGACATTTCAGACTGGTATTTCAGGGACTTCTCAACATGTCCAAAAGTGAACTCATTGTCTTTCTTCTCAAACACTTCCCTCCTTTAAACTAACCTATTTCTGGCATTTCCACCATTTTTCTAGGTTCACATTGTTCATAGCTGAGGTATTATGCTTGACTTCTCACTCTCTCTGAACCTATATATCCAGTCAGTTGCCAAAGCTTTCTATTTTCTACCTCCACAACATCTCTTACATCTAACACCTTCTGTCTGTTCATTCTGATACCACTTTTATAAAATCATTATCTTGTGCTTTAGAGTAGTCTCTCCAAATGATTACTGTTTTATAATATAGGGTGTCTCAAAAGTGTTAGTGCAGATTTAAATATTAACAGCTTGAATCTGTCCTAAGTCTTTTGGGACAACCTGTATAATTCATTCCAGTGAAGCTTCTTTCTCTTTCTCTGCTGGATGGGTTTTGCTAGTAATTAATGGAAAGACTGATGATTTTTGTGTTTCATGTGTAGTCTACTCTTGTGACTCCCTATCACCTCCCAGAATCAAATATAAATCCTCTGTTTGGCATTCAAAGCCCTTCTTAACCTAGGCCCCTTTTACCATTCCAGTTCTCTTATCCTTTACTCTTTGCCACATAATCTTTGATCTGGTGACACTTGCCTCTTTGCTATTCCATGAGTAAGACATTCCATTGCTCCTTTTGGAGCATTTTCTCTGGCTGTTTCCCATACCTAAAATGCTCTCCTTCTTCATCCCTGCCTACTGCATTCCCTGGCTTTCTTTAAGTCTCAGCTAAAAACTCCTCTACAGGAAACTTTTCTCATTCCAATTCCAGTGTCTCCTTTCTCATAATTATTTCCTATTTATCCTGTATAAAGCTTATTTGTGTATGTTCGTTTGCTTGTTGCCTCCTCTACTAGATTGTAGGCTCCTTGAGGCCAGGGAAAATCTCTTGCCACTTTTTTTATTTCCCAGTTGTTTATTGACTAACTGCCTTTACTAAAATTATTGTTTAAATTAATTTTGACTAAATCTCTAGGGTTCTCTAAATCATCATGTCATATGCAAATATTGATTTTTTTCTTCTTTGACTATTCTTGTTTGTATTTGTGTATGTCTTATTGTCATAGATTGAATTTCCAGAACTATGTTAAATAATTGGAATAAGAATGAACCTCCTCACTTTACTATTGCATCTCTCTGGAAAAGTCCCTAGTGTTTTCTTCTTACAGATAATTCCAGCTCTTGACCTTAGTTATATGGTTGATACCATAATGAGGAAAGATGCATTAATTCCCATGCCTTTTGTTTTTAATAAAAATGATACTAAAAGTTTTTTCTACAAATATTTATGATGTGCTCATGAGATTTTTATTGTTTTTTTTATTATTGATATGCTCTATTATGTTTATAACTTTACTAATGTCAAACTGATGCTATATTTTTTGGGATACATCCAACCTAGTCACTATTAATCTTTTGCCATAAATGTTTTTGGTACAAATCAAACCTAGTCCTTGTTAATCTTTTGAATCGTTTGTTATGGCTTCTTTGGTAATTTGATATATTTGCATAAATATTCACTGAAGATATCAGTTAATTTATCCTATAAAACTGAATGTAATAATACAGGGTAAAATAACATGTTTAGTTTATTTTTCTGAGAATGATTAAGTCCAATGTTATATAAATTATTTCCAAGGTCTTTTCTTTTGCTTTTTGGTATATCCAAGTCCAAGCTTTCCATTTATTTATAATAATTGCTACATAATCTTGCATGACTGTTTATGATTTCACATTACTTGGTCTTACTATTTCTACTGCTTGTAATATTAGCTGGTTTTGGTTTTCATAATCAACCCTCCAAAGAAGGATTGTTAAGGTACAAAGGATATAAGGAGTCAGGAAAGGGAAAAAGGAGTTACAAAATCCTTTGTTCCCCTTCAAGTAAATTGATATCCATCATAGGAAGTATAGCTCAATGGGAAATCCTTTTGAGTGTTGAGGGCAGGCAAGAGATAGAGGAGAGCAGAGAAGTGACAGTATTCCTTTTCTCAGTCAGTGGAGACCTCTGAGAGAGTAGGGTAAGAGCAGTAGAGGGAAGGGATTGAGATGGTGGTGCAGGAAAGGGGAAGGATGGTGTGTCTTAGTTAAAAAGTAAAATTTAAAGGCTTAATTAAAGAATTTCAGTGTTATGGGGGTAAGAGAAGCAAGTTTTATGTATTTAGTGAGAAACATAGACTTTCAGTGTTTTTCATTTTTCCTGGGGGGTCAAGACCCAACCAGAAGCTACATTTGCTCACTAAGTCTTGTTCTTCCTAGAACCCTAGGCACTTGTCTCCAAAGAGGGGACTAGAACTCAGTGTTGCAGGGAGTATATTGATCCAAAAATAAGATACACTAGTATTAGGAGTCTTAAGCTCCCTGCTTTTAGGACCTTTCCCTCTCTCTGACTGGAGAAGGTGAAGGATGGATATTGTAGAGATTCTCCACAGCTTAAGGATAGTACCAGGGAATTTTGTTCACCATTTCTCACTTGGCAACTTTTCTGGGCTTCATCCTCTAAAAACTCATCATTTTGCAAGATGAAATGAACTTGGGAACTCACACCTCCTCAGCACCCCCTGTCTCTGGGACCCCTACCCATCTCTGATTGGATTAGTGGAGCAAGGAATAGTGTATTTGTCAGATTTATGGAGAAGGGAAGAATTTTTAACTGAACAAGAGATAGAAAACATTATTAAGTGCAAAATGGATAATTTTGATTACATTAAATTGAAAAGTTTTTGCACAACCAAACCCAATGCAACCAAGATGAGCAGGGAGGCAGGAAACTAGAAAAGAATTTTTGCAACTAGTGTCTGTGATAAAGACCTCATTTCTAAAATGTATAGAGAATTGAGTCAAATGTACAAGAATACAAGTCATTCCCCAATTGATAAATGGTCAAAGGATATGAACAGGCAGTTTTTCAGAAGAAGAAATTAAAGCTATCTATAGTCATATGAAAAAATGCTCTAAATCACTATTGATCAAAGCAACTCTGAGATACCACATCACACCTATCAGATTGGCTAACATGACAGAACAGGAAGATGTTAAATGTTAGAGAAGATGTGGGAGAGTTGGAACACTAATTCATTGTTGGTGAGCTGATCCAACCATTCTGGAGAGCAATTTGGAACTATGCCCAAAGGGCTACAAAAATGTGCGTACCCTTTGACCCAGCAATACCACTTCTAGGACTGTATCCCCAGAGATCATAAAAATGAGAAAGGGTCCCACATGTACAAAAATATTTATAGCAGCTTTCTTTGTGGTGGCCAAAAATTGGAAATCAAGGAGGATACCCATCAGTTGGGGAATGGCTGAATAAATTGTGGTGTATGAGTGTAATGGAGTACAATTTTGCTATAAGAAATGATGAACAGGAAGACTTCAGAGAGGCCTGGAAAGACTTATATGAACTGATACTGAGTGAAAGGAGCAGAACCAGGAGAACTTCGTACACAACAACAACCCCAGTGTGTGAGGAATTTTTCTGGTTGACTTAGTCCTTCATTGCAGTGCAAGGACTTAAATAATTCCCAGTGATCTCTTAAGGCAAAATTTCATCCACATCCAGAGAAAGAACTATGGAATTTGATCACAGAATGAAGCAGATCATTTTCTTTTGTATTATGTTTTGGTTTCTTTTATGATTTCTCCCATTCATTTTAATTCTTCTGTGCAACATGACTAAGGTGAAAATTTATTTAATAGGAATGTATAGAACATATATAAAACTATATGCTGTCTCAGGGAGGGAGTAGGGAGGTGGGGGAGGGAGGGGGAAAACCTAAAATATTATGGAAGTGATTATAGAACACTGAAAACAAATAAAATAAAAAAATAAACAACATATGCATAAGGATAATTTTCACTAAATTATTAGATTTCAGATATCCTGGAATAAACATAATTGCTATATATATGTTATTTACGTTTGGACAACCTCTTTAGAACAACTTTATAAATAATATGTGGTCTTAATGGCTTATCTCTTTCTGTCTAGTTCATTGTAATATGTGATACCAAGTTTAGGTCTGAACTATTAGCAGGTTATATTAAGATATCCGGTAATTTAAGCATAGACTAAATAGCAGTGGTTAGCTAGGTGACCCAGAATCAGGAGGACCTAAGTTCAAACCCAGCCTTTGACATTCACTAGCTGTATGACCCTAAGCACAGGGCTTGCTTCAGTTTCCTCATCTGTAAAATGACCTGAAGAAGGAAATGGAAAATTATTCCAGTTTCTTTACCCAGAAAATGCTAAATGGGATTACAAAGAGCCAGGCACGAATTAAACAACCGAATAACAGCAAATATGCATGGATATTGGACCTAAATTTAAGCATTGATTAAATATCCTACAAAATATCCATGGACTTGAATATCTAATAATAATGCTTTTTCCATAATACCAATTATTAAAAATTTCAGGAGAAAGCTGAAGGGATAAAATATGTTTTCCAGTTAAGTTTTTAAAATGTCATAGCAGTAAACCAGTTGAAGTCATTTAAGCACCAGTAGTTATAAAACATATAAATTCATCATAGGATCATAGATTTAAAACGTGAAGGGACATTAAAAGCCATCTAGTCCAGTCCCTTCATCTTTACTAGACGAAACAGCTGATCCCCAGAGAGGTTATATGACTTACGTGATGTCACATGGCTAACAAGCATCAGCAGCAGGATTTGAACTCAATTCTTTTGACTCTAGAACCATTTTTTTTCCACTGTACCCTAGCTGCTTCTCATGATGATAATGTGCTCATGGAAAACTTAATTCCTTTGGACTAATTTGTTTTAAAGTAAGAACCTATATGGGAAACGCATGTGGGAAAAAGCAAGAAAGTTTCTATTTTATTTTATTTTTAGTGTAACTTGAGCAAAATCTCAGCTACTTGACATCTTCTGAGAATTAATTGAGCTTTATAAGCATAGGTTTATCCAAGTAGCTGTAGGTGGAATCCTAAAAGCACTAGAACATTACTTTTAACTATTGTCAGAGAGAAACTTTTCCAAAATAGACTCAAAGTTTTCATGGCTTCTTTAAGCAGAATATAATAAACATAATGTAACCTTTTATTAGAAACTGAGGATCAGTCCTTATGAATATGAAATTACAGATGATCATGCTATACTGTACAGTGTATATCTACCTCATCCTTCTGGACTTCTCTGCAGCTCTTGATGCTGTCAATCTCTCATAGCTGATTCTTTTTTCTCTCAAAGTTTTTGTGACACTGCTTTCTTGGTTCTCCTCCTACTTATCTGACCGTTCTTCAATCAGTATTTATTCATTTGCTGCATATTCATCCAGGTTACACTCATGAATCCTAGGTGTCCCATAGACTTCTATCCTGGGTTCTCTTCTTTCTATACTATTTCACTTAGTGATCTCATTGGCTCCCATGGATTCAGTTATCATATCTATGCTGATGATTTTCAAATATGCTTATCCAACCTTAACCTGTTTGCTGACCAGTTTCACATCTCCAATTTCCTGATTGACATCTTGAACTGAAAGTCCTATAGATATCTTAAACTCAGCATGCAAAAAACTGCTTTCTCACCACCTTGCTTCCAGACTCACAACCTAGGTTGGCATCTTCAACTCCTCACTTTTTCTCACTCCTCCCCCCCATATCTATCCTGTTGTCAGAGTATAACAGCAAGGACCCCAACATACACAGGAGGGCCTGCTGTATAGATTCTTAGATAAAGGAAAGCAACTTTTGGGGGGGAGTAAACAATCTTCTTTAATTACATTCACCAACAGACAAAGTACAAGCAGAAAAATAAAGACCTACAGGGCTTGTGACTCTCTGACCATAAGCAATACATACATCACAGATTAACAGACAGATCCAACTGTCTGACCATACATACATATAGTTGCCAGAGAGAGAAGCACCAACATCTGGGAGGGGCTCCTTAGCAGCTACCCAGAGTCTCATCTGGTCAAACGAACACTTGTAATGAATAAGCCCCAAAGTAAAGCTTCATCTTAGAGTATTTATACACTTTTCAGAGCCAGACCCTCTGACCCAATGCCTGAGTAGAAATTCACAAAAGGTATTGAGGCCCATTAAGTGGGCGGGGAAGATCTTTAACTTCCCCCAACCTACCATTAACCTTACATTAACATTAACATTACACAGGGTCTGTCAGTTTCATCTTTGCAACATCCCTTTCTTGCCTCTGATATTACCACCACTCTCATGCAAACCCTCTTCACTCACATCTGGACTATTGCAATAGCCTGTTGGTAGGTCTACCTACCACAAATCTCTCTCCCTACTCCAATCCAATCAGCCACTAAAGTGACTTTTCTAAAGCTCAAGTCTACATGTCACACCTTCCCCACTCTCACACCTTACTCAGTAAACTCCAGTGGCTCTCTGTCACCACCACGATCAAATACAACATTCTCTAACATTCAGAGTCCTTCATAACCTACCACATATTTTTCCAGTCTTAGACCTTACACTTACCTTGTCTCCCCTTCTCCACCCTCCCGCCACACATACACACACATTCTTCATTCCAGTGACGCTGGCCTTGAACAAGTTATACCATCTCTTAGCTTTGGGCATTTTCACTATAATTCCTGCATATCTAGAATTCTTTCTCTCCTTATCCCACCTCCTCGCTTCCCAGTCTTCCTTCAAGTCCCAGTTTCTGTAAGAAGCCTTAACTCTAGGACCTTCCCTTTATTATTTCCTATTTATCCTATGTATAGCTTGTTTATACATGGTTGTTTACATGTTGTCTCACCCATGAGACTGTGAGCTCAAAAGCAGGGACTGTTGTTTGTCTTTCTTTGTATCCCCAGTGCTTAGCGTGGCCTCTGGCTGATAACTTTCTAAGGAGAAAGGTCTACATTAGTATGTGGAGTTTTCTGCATTCACAAGCCTTTCTTTTTTATCTAAAAAAAATACTTTCATTGTCTCCAGATTTTCTACATTGAAAAGTTTATGTGTTTAAAAAATGATTGCTGACATAAAAATATCTTTAGTACTGAATTTAACAGTGTAAGACTGTGGTATGTACATAAAAATATTTAATGACTGTGTTGATGCACTATTGTATAAGAATAGGGACCTGGACTTGTGATTTCATTGAGATAAGAAACTCTCAGATGGGTAAAATTCCCTGAAGGTCAGCAAAGGTTCATCATTGATTTAACCAAAATAGTTGTGTTTTAGTATCTGTTCTCAAAATCCTTGACTAAAACCTAAGGAATCCTAAAAAGAACATCCTTTACGAGTACCTAAAATGAAAAAGAAGAGGGGTAAAAAATGGAAGAAGACATTTGGTGTTTTTGGGAAAACATAAGGATACCATGCCTCTTCAGTTTGCCTGTTGAAAAATTTCCCCATTCTTTTTTCCTTGTTTCCATCTTTCCTTCCCCCAAACAAAAAAAAAATTCTTTTAAAATACATCCTCTTTTTTCTTTATTACATGTCCATGTTTCCTTTCATTGTATTTAGTTTTAACTGTACTTTTTCATATAGTTTAATCTGTTGTCCATTGTTAGGTTGTTTTGGTTAATCAAGCTAAATTTTCAAAGAAATAGGATATAATAAATTCATTTAACATTGAAACTACCATAAACATAGTAGCTCACTAATATAGTATTCTAATGGTGAGTGGTGTCTGAGGGAAAGTAAGTCTTTTGGATAATAAAAATGGGTTAGAATTTGTTATAAAATGCCAAGCTCTAGCTTGAGAATTTGCAGTTATGTACATGTATTCTGGAAATCCTATCTGTCGCTTTCTCCTGGGGATGTGTGGGGCAGAGATGAGGGGGCAGTATCTGACTTGGTTCTGTAAAGCCATTAGTATGAGTTTTAATGTTGAATCTTAATTCTACTTTCATGGAGAAACATCATCATGTTTGCTCTGTTGTATTTTCGCAGTTGTTCATGGCTGAAAAGATTGGTGTATGTGAATGTAATGGGGTGTTATTTCACCATTAGAAATTATGAAAGAGACTATTTCTTGGTAGTCTTAATTAATGAAATGATGTGAATAGAACCAGGAAAAGAATTTATTCCAAATCAGCAACATTGTAAAGAAAAATAACATTGAAAATTTCTGATTAGTCCAATGCCTATGCATGTCTCCAAAGGACCTACCAACTGACAAAGAGATATTAGATTCAAAGTTTGACTGAGATAATGCTTTATCAAAGACCACCATCTCCAGCATGAAATACCTGAATACCCTCTTTCTTCTGCAAAGATTCAGGACAAATAGGGCATAAGACTTTTTTTCTTATTTTTAACACAGTACCTGGCGCATAGTAGGTGCTTAATAAATGTTTATTGAATTGTGAATTCATGTATTTAATAAAAGCGCTAGTAAGTTCCAGTAAATACAACGGCCATGTAATCATTCTGATGTTGCTTTTTAAGTGGGTTTACAGCGTTTGTATGTATATCTTATATTTTGAACTAGATTTTAAGTTTATCCGGGGCAAGACTGCTCTTAATTCTTTAATGTAATCTTACAAATTCTTTAATGTAATCTTCAAAAAGTATTTAAATTAGTACTTGAACATTAATCACATTTAAATCAGCATGGAAAGATCTGTTCATTTTTAACAGTGTTTTCTCCTATCTGGTTGAGAAAGTAAAATAAAACGGTTTTTAAAAGATCTCAACTTATTTGTTAAGATTATTTTACTGCTACTAGGATTCTTCCTTAATTATATATAATTTTATTAAGTAATTTGTGTTACATTAGGAAGTTGTTTGAGGATAAACTTGGCTAGTTTTGTTAGGAATTGGATGTACTACTCTTATCATCCTGATTTTTATTTTCTCCTGCCCTCTAAGTAAAAATGTGTATGCAAATTTGTCTTTAAAGTCTTGAATGCTTGAAAAAGCACTAATCTTTGACTTAATCTCAAATTCTTACTGTCTTTATGAGCTAGTGCTCAGACATGTGCTTTCCAGAAGTAGCATTTCGTTAGCACCAAATCCATGAATTCAGAAATGCCTAAATTAATAGTTGGCTGGTCTACATCTCATCTAAAAGAATCATTAAGAAACAGGAGCATTAAGGGAAGGAAGCTGATTAAATATTAAGATAAAAAAGGACAGAAAAACCTACATACGGAAAATATTTTATCTGTAATTCTTTAGAATGTAAATTATTATTAAAAGAACATATGATCTGGATAAAAGTATTTAATTTTTTAAATTGATTATCCTTTCCAGTGTTCATTGAAAAAGTGCTAAAGAGACTCTATCCTTCTGTTCCAAATCAACAACTTCAGTCTACAACAGAGACTTCTTCAAAACCTAAACTAGAATCAAGAAACATCCAGCCTTCAGCAGGTAATGTTATATGCAGAAATAGTTTTATCTTCAGTTATTTTTTTCCTTTTACCACTTAATTATTAACACCATCTGTTTGATCTTTCTTGATTTGTACTTATTTTATGCATATTTTCTTAACTTTCAAGCAATTGACTTTATAAGAAAATAACTTAAGTGGTGTGGTATTTTAAGATCAGAATATATATAAAATTTAGATCAATAAAATCTAAATTGTTTTTCCAGGTATGATCAGTCACTTCACATTTGCTCTAGGAGGTTTTTACATGTGAAAATGACATATTCATTCTCATGTGGATTTTTTTTTAATCTTTTAACTTTCATTTGAAATCTACCATGATATTTGTTGTTCGTTTAAATGCATATGTAATCGTTTGTATTGAGAATTTTAATGAAAGAGGAATTCCTGTAGATGTTGAATTTCTCTAGGTCTTCATTTCTATTTACACATGACTTGATTACATCAGCCTCCAGAATTCTGTGGCGCTTCCTAAAAGAATTCAGCGTAACAGTCCATGTAGGAAAAAAACAAGGTGGTAAAGAATTCTGTTCTCTAGCCTAAACGGTACACATCAATAGCCCCTTTGAGTTAGTCCATCAGTACATGTATCTTATACAGAGATATCCTACCCCCATCTCCTACTTTTCAACTCCCTTTTTATGTATTCTCTTCCCCCATTGGAATTTAAGCTTCCTGAAGTCAGATGGTCTTCTCAAACGGAATGATGTGCATCCTAGTCCTTAAGAGCACTAATAAGATGATAGCAGCATAGATTTAGAGCTGGAAGAGGTGGTCTAATCCAACTCACTCATTCCATATGAGGAAGAGACTGCGTCCCACAGAAGTTAAGGACAAAGATGAACCCCAGGAAGCTACACTGGAATAGACTAGACAAGGGAGAATCAGACACAATGGAGCTCAATAACCTAGTGCTCAATTAACACAAACTGGAAAGCAGTCTGGCAGAAATTCAGCTTGGAATAAAACTTTATGCCGTATTCTAGAATAAGTTTACAGTAGATATGTGATTTTTATATTAAAAATCATACCCCTCAAAATTAGAAGGGAAACAGATCGTATACATTTTGAAACCACAGCAAAAAAAAAATAACTTCATTAGATGAAACTGAAAGGCTTCCTCTCAAACAAAACCAATTCAGTAAGTTTAAGGGGAATTGCGCAAATGAGAAAATAGTCTTCATATAGATTTCTGAGACCAAAGTTTGGTGTACAAGATACTTATATAGATAACTAATATACAAGACTTGAAGACGTTCCATAGTAGGTTCATATAAAAGGATGGGCACAAATAGTACTCACACAATTTGCAAATTATTAACAATAATGTGAAAGAATGGTCTAAATCACTAGCAGTAAGAGAAATAAAAATCAAAATAACCCTGGTTTTTTCACCTCACAACCAGGAAATTTCCAAAGATGACAAAAGATAGGAATAGTCAGTGTTTCAGTAGTTGTGGGAAGACTGGCATACTGTTATACTGTTGGTAGAACTGTGAATTGGCACAACCATTTTGGAAAAAATTTGGAATTAAGCAAAGTAACTAAAATGTCCATATCCATTGACTCAGAGATTACACTTAAGGAATTACTTCCCAGAAATATCCCTTAAGGAAGAATTGATTGGAAAGAAGAAAGGCATATTTACCCTTTTTGGTGGTAAAGAATTGGAAACAAAGTAAACCCCCATTGATTGGAGAATGGTTAAACAAATCATGGTACATGAATTAATTAAATATTATTGTGGTATAAGAAATTATGAATGTGATGAACATGGAGAAACATGGAAAAATTTACTATGTTTAAAAAAAGTTATTATAATGTCAGGTTTGGCCCCAACGAAGAGACAGAAGATACCTTCTCATAGGAAGTAAGGATCTATAGATGTGAGATATCACTTACACTGTTAGATTTTTTTCAGTGTGTTGGTTGTTTTATTTTTCTATTCCTCTTTTAAAAATTTCTTTGTTATAAGAGATAGTTCTTGGAGAGAGGATGATGAAATGTAGACCATGTTAAAACAAAGATTTCAGTAAAAACCTATTTTAGAAGGACACAACAGAATGTAAAAACTTAATGTTAATTTTTTGTACGTGTGATTTTTTTTTTTTTTTGGAGGAGATAAGACAGGGTACTTGGGGTTAAGTGACTTGCCCAAGGTCACATACTTAGTGTCAAGTGTCAGAGACCAGTTTTGAACTTAGGTCCTCCTGACTCCAAGGCTCTATTCACTGCGTCAGCTAGCTGCCTCATTAATGTTAGTTCTCTTTTTAAAAAATCAAAGTTAGCTACAGTAAAAGAAGAAAGAAAAAAGATAGAATTTCATTAACTTGCCCTCCCCTGCATGTCTCTATCGCTCTATGTCTCTTTCTTTTATCTCTCTTTTTCTCATTCCCTTTCCTCCCTCTGCCCCTATCCTGGCTAAGTACTATAATGTCAACTTCACATCAATGTGTCTATCATTGATTATCTAATACTGATTATTTTAACAAGCACTTTCCAGTTATCCCCATCATAATCTATTTTTGTTATTTTGCTGGTAAATATAAATCTTGATTAAGTAGATTTTTTTGCCTTGAATGATTCCATATTATTTACAGAATAAAGTATATAATCCTTAGCCTGATATATGAGTAAATAGAAATTTGTTTCCTACTATGGTAAGGATTTCATTCTAGTCAATCAAGATTTATTAAGCACCTACTACTACATTCCAAGCATTGAATACAAAGAAAAGCAAGGAGCTCAATTCTAATGGGAAGACAACACACAAAATGAAACTGAAAAGGGGGCAAGAAAGGAAGAAAGATACCCAGTAGGTATCTCCAATCAGTAGGAGCATTCCCAGGGAAGAGGGCACTAATTATGTTTGGGTTCCATGGCTGAAGTGATTTACCAGGATAAAGAGGTTCCTAGGTCATGATGGAGGTGTCCAGAGGAGTGTAGCTGGGTGGAAAATGAAGAATGAGGAAGGGTTTATTGTTGTTCAGTTTTTTCAGTCATTTCTGACCTTTGTGACCCATTTGAGGTTTCTTGGCAAAAGATACTGGAGTGGTTTGCCATTTTCTCCTCCAATTCATTTTACAGATGATGAAACAGGCTAACAGAGTTAAGTGACTTGTCTGGAGTCACACGGCTGGCAAGTATCCAAGGCCAGATCTGAACTTAGGAAGAGGAGTCGTCTTGACTCCAAGCCTAGCACTCTATCCACTGTGGCACCTAGCTATACCATAAATAAGGATCTCTTATTTGAATTAAGTGATTACTGATTAAGGGTTTAATTGAAACAATCACTTTATTAATTTTCTATTAGTATATATATATATTTTGTTTACTTATATATTGTACTTATATGTGTTATGTAATATATGTAATGCATATATACATATTCATATACATATATGTGTATTTATTTAGAAAGAAAGAGACTTCTTTCTAGGCTTTGGACAAAAGAAGAAAATTCATAGTAATAATAATAATTACCTGTTCTTGAATTTTCTTTTCTGTAAAGGGAACTATTTTAAAATCTATTTAAGTATTTTCTGCTCTATAAATACCACTGTAATTCATTTATCAGTGGTTATTATAATAATAATGATGTCTTTACTCTCCTTCTTAAAATAACAAAGGAATAATCCCCATACCACAAATGTACACACTGAAGTATCCTGGAGAGATTAACAGATAAATGGTAATGGAACTAGAACATTATAACAGAAAAAAAAAGTTTTGCTTCAGTCACCTGGATATAACATTGATTTGTAAAAATTTAAGAACAGTATTTCAATAGATGATACCATGCCAAATATTTATAATTTGCTTAGTATATGGAATGAAAAGCTTTTAAAATATAAAGACCTAGTGGAAGAAATGGATGCCATGTGGGAACAAGATGAGTTCCTATCTGTCCATCATCATGTCTACTTCTGGGGCTGTTTTAAAGATTCTTTCAATGAGTCTACCACAGATTAGATTATATCCAATACATTTATTCATTTACAGAAACAGATTATTTTATTCACCTGCACAACAGGTCTAGTCCGCAGAACATCAAACATAAAAGAATAATAGAAGGATAGTAACTTGTCTCAGGAACACATATCTAAACTCCACTGAACTGTGTTGAGAAGAATAACAATATGATGATGCTAATTCAAATACTTAAGTAGCACTTTGATGTTGGTAAAGGATTTTATGTACATTATCTCATTAGTTACATTCCTTTTCTACTCAATGAGGTAGCTATTGTTATTATTCTTATTTTATGTATGAGGAAAATGAGACTAGAGATGTTAAATAACTTGTCGGGTCACTTTTATAAATGTCCTCAAGAAATTCAAACCCAAATCTTCCAGATTCTAGTTCAGCATGTAACCCATTTTGCTATGTTGCCTTCTTAATATTGCCATGTTTTCTTAGAAACTTTAAAAGTATGTATGCCCTTTTTACCCAACCCTTTAAGGAAAGACGTCTTTCTCAAAGACCCTAAGTATTTGATCCTGTGAATGATGGTTCCTAAGGGACAGTCAGCACAAATTAATTAGTAAAAAAGGACTAAGCACTTAAATATTTGATAGGAAGAAGAGCTGAATATTTCATGAAACTTGCTAGTTAGCTGGCCATGAAGACTATTGATGTGGGAACAGAAAATTATAGGGTTTTTACTCAAACCAACAGTATTGTGTTCCCTTTTGGTTTTCATTACGCTTTACTGTGAGGCAAGGGAGAAAGGAAACATAGCAGGACATTGGAGTTGATGAGAAAAGGAAAACCCTATACTAAGCTTTCTTTAACAACCAAAGCCATTTTAATAAAAAAGATCTAAGGTGGAAGTAGAGGAGAAACTATCTTTAAGGGCTTTTGATACTATATTGATCTCAGGCCTGTATGTGTATATGAGGTCTACATCCTGGAAATAAGCTTTTGACAATTAGAAGATTGAAGGTATATTAATTCTACTCTAGTAAGGATTATGATAAGTAGTGATTTATAATTGTTTTAGAGTAAGTGAAGAAAAATTATATTTTAAAATTTAAATTCTTAAACTTATCTGATTTTGATATTGATGTCAACATTAAACAATGCTTATACTTCTACGTTTTAACAAATAGTTATATTTTCAATACACCAAAACTATAATTGATTGAATGAGAAAATATTTGTTTTAGGAGCCATTCTAGCCTTAGAGAATTACTTACTTACTCTTCTTATAGATATAAGATATTCCAGTTTATGAAATACTGAACAAAAGGGCCTGAGTTAATAATAATCTCTTCATTGTACCTATAAGCATGCTTTTAAGGTTTACAGTCTAACCCTATATAATGAGATGTCAGATTAAAATTTCAGGCCATAAGCTTTGTCATCTTTGTTCCTTATATAAGCTTTTGACCACCTGTGTGGGCCATAATTTCCCAGAATCTAGCTAGGCGAAACCATAAAGAGCAGTTACGGGATGAATCAGATTCTCTCCCTCATTCACAGTTCTCCCTTTGACCTTTACATGAAGTACAAAGGTTCAAAGATCTCAAAAGTAAATCTGGGAGCAGAGATAGTAACCAGTCAGTTTATTCGGTAATTGCCTACTATGTGTTAGGCTCTGTGCTAAATGCTAGGGATACAAAAAAAGGGCCAAAAACAGTCCTCACCCTCTGGAAGCTCATACTCTTTTGCAAGAGTCTACATGGAAATAACTATGTACATACAAGCTATAAACTGAGAAAATCAAATTGATTCCGTTTCGTAATTGATTTCATTCTGTACCAACCACTGACATCATGTCTAACTGCTTATGTTATATTTCATTGTCTCTGGACTGAATTTAAAAGTTCAGTTTTTCTGTTAATCAATTCAAGGAAGTCTGGTCTGTTATCGCTGTACTAACTGGCCTTGCAGGTGAACTGAATCAAGTACTAGCAAAAGGCTATTCCTGGCCCCACATTTCCCAACTCCAGCCAATCATATTGTTCCCTATGCCTATGATGCTTCAGACTTTGTGACCAAGTATATTGTTTTCCCCTTTTATGATGCTGACTTTTGGTTTTTGTATGTACTTCCTTTTGTCTATAAAAATGATCTGTCAGCTCATTTGGAGTCTGAACTTGCTAAGGAGGCTGAGACTCTATTGTCAAATTTGAACTTTGCTAATAAATTGATTGTGCTCAGAGTTCTGTGCCTCAGTTTACCTTAATTTTAATTGGAACAATATAGCACAAAAAGAAAATAATCTCTATGAGAAGGAATTAGTGGGGGAGGGAAGGTAGAGGAATACACAATGGGAAAGGCTTGTTGTACAACATAAGATTTGAGCTGAGTCTTCTTGAAGGAGGTCAGGGAAGCCAGGAGAAATTGAGAGAGAAAATCATTCCAATAATGGGAGATAGCCAGTGAAAAGGAATGGAGTCAGGAGGGTATCCTTACATGTTGGATTGTAGAGTATAAGAAGACTGGAAAAGTTGGAAGGGACCAAGTTGTAAAGGACTCTGAATGTCAAAGAGCACTTTGTATTTGATTCTGGAGGTAATGGGGAACCATTAGAGTTTGTGGTGGAAATGAGTGTTGAGGGAAGTGATATCACATGGTTGGGCCTGTGCTTTAGGAAAACTTTTTTGTTAGTTAAGTAGAAGATGGATTGAAAAATAGGGAGAGACATAAGTCGGGGGAACTAATCAGTGGGCCATGGAAGTAGTCCAGCTATAAATCAGTGAGGGCCTGCATCATTGCCAGAGTGGTGGCTGTGTGAGCAGACAGAAGAGATATTGTAAAGGTAGAATTGACAGGATGATAAGAGTTGAGTTATCTGAGTTTTGTGTGAATGGGATAGGATGGCACCAGGCTTGTGAATCTGGGTAACTTGGAGATTGACTGTGCTTTTGACAATAATAGGAAAATCAGTAATAGGGAAGTTTTGGAGCAGGGAGAAGTGATGAGTTCTGGCTTGGATATGTTGTGTTTGAGGTAATAAAAACCCCTTACTTCCTTACCAGTCACTATTCTAGAATCCTTGTAAAATTTTTAAAAAACCTGATTAACCACATATTAAGAGAGAAACTTTTCCTATATAAAAGGGAGAAACAACCATATTTAATGTGTTGCTGTCCCACTCTCCACAAATTTCTCTGGAGACTCCTGTCATTTTTAAAGAATATCCATACATGAATCTTGTTTGGATATTTAAATGGGGTGTGGGATATATGTGTGTGTGCACATGCATGTAAGTAGATATAAAAAATGTTTTGATTCTGTTTTGGTTTTCCCTTCTAAAAGCAGTATCAGGTATGATGTGAATTTTCTATTGGCTTCATAGAAGCAGATTTTTCTTGCAATATAGGAAAAGCTCAACTCTTCAGAACTGAGTAGTAATTATAAGTCATTGTATAAAGAAATTTTTATGTTTATTTGCAGTTTTTAAAGTAAAATGTTTTTTAAAATTATTGTATGAAGCAATGCTCAATAATCTTTTAAAGTTCATTTCTAGGGAATATAAAAATACCAAATAACCCAAATCTGAGGATCATTTCTTAGGCATATATAACAACACTTGATAACCAGAATAGTTCATTGTCATTTATGTCATATATAGTTTGCCATTTTATAAAAATTTAGAACACAGAAATATATTTAATCTAAAACTGTCACTCATAATTTGAGAATATTGAATATCAAAAACTAAGTCACTCAGCATGAGATTTTAAGTGATCAGCTTTGTCCTGGAAGGGAGATGATGTTCTCTGGAGTCGAAACCAAGCAGAGCTGCTGGGGACATGCATTTCATAATCATGCCTTTACCTAAAGACTTCCCAGCTTAATAGAATTTGTCAGAATTTATGTTCTAAATACATTATTATTCATCCTTAAGAGGACCAGTGACATCATGATGTTGGAGTATGGATGATATCTTCACTTGTGCATGAATTGGATTTAAGTGAGACAATGTTGCGCAGGGTTGTCAGCCTCACTCTCTCCTCCAGAGTCATCAAAGTCCAGTGGCAAGACAAGAACCAAGATGAATGGTAATGTCTTGGAATGCAGCAGATGACTTTGGTGTCTTTGATGTCTGATCAAGCTCTAAGCACTCTACAGCACCTGCTTTACCTGCCTTCATGGCAGTTAGAACAAATTGTTCCATCCACTGTTCCATCCATTCCAACTGGGGAAGTCTTCACATATTTGGAGTAGACATCCCTCTAACTCACTGTAGTGCCACTGCAATATTCACAGCGCCTGTGGTGGCCGTGAATAGGCACTACAGACTCTTGACATAGAAGACAGAACCAAAACATTTATTCAGACACACCAGAAAGCCAAATCCATCATAGTAACAAAAATCTATACATATTAACAATGCAGGGGACACCACCAGCCCCAAGCCTTCCCTTTGTTAAGCTTCCTTCCCACAAACCAGCTCCATTAAACAAATCACATCCTCTTCCACTCACGCTAGCCAGCTGCCTGCTTTCTCTCCCCTTCAGTCCTGACTGCTCTAACCAATTTCCTCTCAGCTTTGCTCTACCTTCACCTTTTCCTGCTCCACCCTTTCCTGTTCCATGTGACTTAACTCATGTGACTCAGGCTTCCATGTGACTTCAGCAGGTCACATGAACCTATTAATGGATGGAAAAGATCTTCCCATTAGGAATTATAATTACATTAACAGCCAGCAAAAATGCATTATCAGTACACTCACCAAAGAGTGTAAGCCTTGTCAGTTATCTTCAGCCTAGTTTAGCCCATCTGCTGAAACAGTTTTACCAGAATGTGACTGTTCCTTCTGGAGTCACCAGTAAGATATCCATACTAAATATATGCTCTTTTTCATGGCTACAGAGCTGCATATATATGAAATATGACAGTGGTTGTTGTCCTTCTTTCTTGAAGAGGACCAAAACAACATCACTGTGCTAGGAGTCAAGTTACAGTGTGTCTGACTGTGGCTGATCTGACAAGTATGAGCTCAGAATGCTCTACCACAGGTCAGGCACAAATAGTCCATGTGAAAATTTAGAGCAGATTCTCTAAATTTGAACATCTTGCAATTCTTTTGAGCTACTTCAGTTCTGCTTTGCTCATAAAGCACAGCATCTTCTCTGATGGGGGCATGCCAAGCTGGGTGGTCCTGTGTCAGTGTCTTACAGGTCACACAATCAATTCCAGAGTTTTTAAGAGAGACTTTGAGAGTGTCCTTGTATTGCTTTTTTTGACCATTATGTGAGTACTTGCCCTGTGTGAGTTCTCCATAAAATATCTTTTTGAGAAGCATACATTTGGCATTCAAACGTGGCCAACCCATTGAAATTGTGCTCTCTGCAGCAGAGTTTGAATGCTTGGCAGTTTAGTTCGAGAAAGGACCTTAGGGTCTGGTATCTTATTCTGCAGGTGAACTTCAGAATCTTCTTCAGACAATTAAAATGGAAGTGATTCCATTTCCTGGCATGGCATTGATATACTGTCCAGGTTTCACAGGCATACAACAAGGAGGTCAACCCACTGGCTCTGTAGACCTTTAGTTTAGTAGATAGTGCAATACCTCTTCTCTCTCACACTTTCCTTCAGAGCCTCCCCAACACTGAGCTAGCTCTGGCAATGCATATGTCAACCATGTTATCATTGTATGCATCCATGGAAAATATACCGCCAAGATAAGTGAATTTATCCACAGTATTCAGAACTCCTCCACTGACTGTAACTGATAGTTCCATGGGTGGATGGTGTGGTAGGTGGATGATTGAGCACCTGTGTTTTCTTGATGTTAATTGTTGGGCCAAAATTAGCATAGGCATCAGAGAGTGGATCCATATTTGTTGTATCTCTGCTTCAGAGGCTGCACAAAGTGCACAATTATCTGGAAACAGAAAATCATACACCAACACTCCCTCCTCTTTGATCTTGGCTTGTAGCCTTTTCAAGTTGAAGAATTTACCATCAGTGCAATAGTTGACCTTGATGCCATAGTCTTCCTCATTGAAGACACTTGACAACAAGGTAAAAAACATCCTGCTAAAAATAAAAAGCATGGGAGCAAGCACGCAGCCTTGTTTCACTCCATTGGTGACTGGGAAAGCACAAGAGCATCATCCACCATCGAGAACCCAGGCAAGCATGCTGTCATGAAATGGACATACAATGACAATTAACTTTTCAGGCAACCAAATTTTAACATGATTTTCAATACGCCTCTCACGCCTAAGTGTTAAAGGCCTTGGTCAGATCTACAGATATTGTGTACAGACTTCTGTTCTGCTCCTGGCATTTCTCCTGAAGTCGGGCAGCAAACACCATATCGAATATTCTTCAGCCCTTTCTGAAGCCACATGGTCTTTCACATGGGCTTTCAAGTAGATGACTATCTCCCAGGTAAAGGAACAGTCTGGAGGAATCTGGCAAGAATCTTGCTAGCAATAACTTGACAGAGAGATCCTCATGATTGTTGCAGGACAATCTATTCCCTTTACATTTATAAAGATGGACAGTGGAGGCATCCTTGAACTCCTTGGGGATAACTGTCTCTTGACATATAACCTGGAAAATTTCAGTCAACTTTTGTATGAGCAATGGTCCCCCTACCTTGTAAATCTCAGCTGGAATAGAATCAGCACAAGGTGCTGTGCCACACAAAAGGAGCCTAATGGTCCTCAAAACCTCTTCTTCAGTTGGAACTTCAGCTAGAGAGTGATTAACATCAACCTGAGGTCAATGATCAGTGGCTTGAGCATTGATTGGTGATGGTCTATTGAGAACACTGTGGAAGTGTTCAGCCCATCTCTCTAGGATCATGTCTTTATCACTAATCAATGTGGCTCCATCAGCACTGAGTAGTTGTGATGCACCATAGGTTTTTGGTCCATAAATAGCTTTCAGGGAATCATAAAAGCTCTTTAGAATGTTACTATCCACATAAAACTGAATTTCATCTGCCTTCTTACTGAGCCAGAAATCCTGCATCTCTCTAAGCTTTGCTTTTACTATACTTTTGGTGGAATTAAATGCTGCCTTCTTAGAGATGGATGAACTATCCTGCTGGTAAACCCTGTGGAATTCTTGTTTTTCATTTAGCAGCTTCTGAATTTCCTCATCATTTTCATCAAACCAGTCTTGATGTTTGTGAGTATTCTGACCCAGATGAGCAAATGTAGTGCTGTGCAACAAATCTCTGAAAGTTGGCCACTCCTTTTCTGCTCCACTGTTACCAACTGTGTATTGACTCAACTTTCCCTCCAAGTTAGCAGCAAACTGTTGCCATTGTAGAGAATCACTATAATCTGTTGACATTAAGTTTTCTGGTAGTCATTTTGTCTTGATGTTGCCACTTTTGTTGAATGTGAGTATCTACCTTGTAGAGGATAAGTCTATGATTAATCCATCATTCTGCCCCACACATTGCCTTCATCACTGTCACATCATTTCTGTCTCTTCTCCATACATAATTTATTGAATGCTAATATTTACTGCAAGGGTGCATCTACAGAGATTTATTGTATTTAGTGTATACTCAAACAGCATTGGTGATGAGGTCATGAGAAGCCCAAATCTTCAGTAGTAAAGGACCATTGCTGTTGCTGTTCCCAACTCCATTCCTTCTAAGGACTCCCTGCCATGACTGGTAGTCTGAACCACTCCAGCATTAAAGTCACCCAGAATTATAAACATGTCCTCTTTGGGCACATTGATTAACAAGGGTCTCCTTGACCTCTTCAGGATTCATCGTGGAGGCAGCATGGGCACTGATGATGGTGGCATAGTGTTTTCCTGCGGTTGGCAATTGCATTGTCATGAGCCTGTTGTTTACTCCTTTTGATAGGCTTACAAACTTGTTGACTAGATTCGTTTTGATTACAAAACCAAATTCAATAAGCTGGCCTTCATTTGTCATCCTTGTTTCACTCAGGACTGCTATTTGGATGTGATTCCTGCTGAGCTCTCTTGCAGCAAGAGCTGTTCATCTGAGGCGGAGCCAAGATGGCGGAGTAGAAGGACGCACGTTTACGAGCTCCGAAACCAAAGCCCATGGAATTGGTGTAGAAAGAGTCCCCCATAGATTCTGGGTGAGTGCAAGGTGTGCAGAGGCAGAGTGGAGGAGATTCCCGTCCCAGGGAGCCCTCAAGACCCGTCCCCAGGGTCCAGCGCGCCCCGGAGAGTAAACCCGACCCCCAGCGCTGCCCTGGCCGAGGCCTCAGAGAAGCAGATCGGAGCAGGCTTCAGAGACGGAAGCTGAAGCAGCTGGGAAAGTCCCTCCGCCCACAGAAGCAGGTCAGTGAGAGAGGCCGGGCTGAAGGAGAGGGGAAGCAGGGCGTCTGTGACTCGGGCCCCCTCGGGAGGAAGCGGCGGCGGCAGGGACGGGGGCAGGAAGCGGCGGAGGCAGAGGCGTGGGCTGGGGCTGAGGCGGCAGCGGCCCAGGACTCAGGAATACCCCAGCAGCAGGCAGGATCTTCATTACGGAAGATTCCCTCATAAAACCTGACGGAGCTGAGCCTGAGAGACGGCCCTGCACCCAGCCCGCTCTGTTGCTGAAGGTTTCTGCTCGGGACCCCCAGGGGAGCTGAGATTGGGAGGCGGGCCCCCCACCCCGCCCCCACCCGCTCCATTCTTGAGAGTCGCTGCATAAAGCCCCCCCGAGGGATCAGAGTCTCGGAGACAGCCCTGGCCCCGCCCCAGCACCTGAACTAAAGCTCACTGATTGACAGCCAGCAGGAGGAAAGCCCATTTGAATCTCAGAGGCCAGGCGCTGGCTGGGCGGATCCAGGCGGGGGTGGAAGGGAATCTCAGAGGTCAAGTAACTGGCTGGGAAAATGCCTAGAAAGGGGAAGAAAAATAAGACTTTAGAGAGTTTTTTCCAACAAATGCAAATGATCCCAACCTTCGGATCTGATGGGGAGGACGAGAACGTATTTTTCCCATCAGGGAAAGATGTGGAGGGCGGGGCCTCAGTACCCCAGACACCCCAGGGGGGTGTTGGGTGGGCTCAGGCCTTGGAAGAGCTTAAAAATGATTTTGAAAAGCAAGTTAGACAGGTGGAGGAAAGACTGGGTAAAGAAATGACAAAGATGCAAGAAGAGTATGAAAAAAAGGTCAATATCTTGGTAAAGGAGACCCAAAAAAATGCTGAGGAAATTAACACCTTGAAAAATAGGCTCACTCAATTGGCAAAAGAGGTTCAAAAAGCCAATGAGGAGAAGAATGCATTCAAAAGCAAAATGAGCCAAATGGAAAAAGAGGCTCAAAAGCTCACTGAATTTAATAGTTCTCTCAAAATTAGAATGGAACAGATGGAGTCTAATGATTTTATGAGAAACCAAGAAATCACCAAACAAAACCAAAAGAACAATAAAATGGAAGAGAATGTGAAATATCTCATGGGAAAAACAACTGACCTGGAAAATAGATCAAGGAGAGACAACTTAAAAATTATGGGACTACCTGAAAGCCATGATCAAAAAAAGAGCCTAGACATCGTCTTGCATGAAATTATCAAGGAAAACTGCCCTGACATTCTAGAACCAGAGGGCAAAATAAGTATTGAAAGAATCCATCGATCACCACCTGAAAGAGATCCAAAAAGAGAAACTCCTAGGAACATTGTGGCCAAATTCCAGAACTCCCAGCTCAAGGAAAAAATCTTGCAAGCAGCCAGAAACAAACAATTCCAGTACTGTGGTAATACAATCAGGATAACCCAAGATCTAGCAGCTTCTACATTAAGGGATCGAAGGGCGTGGAATAGGATATTCCAGAAGGCAAAGGAACTAGGACTCAAACCAAGAATCACCTACCCGGCTAAACTGAGTATAATATTTCAAGGGAAAATATGGTCTTTCAATGAAACAGAGGACTTTCAATCATTCTTGATGAAAAAACCAGAGCTGAAAAGAAAATTTGACTTTCAAACACAAGAATGAGAGGAAGCATGCAAAAGTAAACAGCAAGGAGAAGTATTAAGGGACTTACCAGAAATGAACTGTTTGCATTCATACATGGAAGGACAATATTTCTAACTCTTAAAACTTTTCAGTATCTGGGTGGTTGGTGGGACCACACATACACATGTACACGCATGCACACACATACACACATGCATTCACATGCAGAGACAGAGAGCACAGATTGAACTGAATAGGATGGGACCATACCTTAAAAGGAATTAAGGTAAATGATGAGAGAGAAATGTAGTGAGAGGAAAGAGGGAGAAATGGAAGGGGGTAACTATATGTCATTTAAGAGGCAAGTAGGAGATGTTTTTAGTGGAGGGAAAAAGAGGAGAGCTGAAGAAAAAAACAAACAAACAAACAAACAAACAAACAAAAGTTTACCCTCATCACATTTGACTAAACGAAGGAGTGAAATGCACACTCATTTTGGTATGAAAACCTATCTTACAGTATAAGAAAGCGGGGGAGAAGGAGATATTGGGGGGGGGATGATGGAAGGGAGGGCAAAGGGAGGAGGGAGTAATTGAAAGTCAACACTTGGGGAGGGACAGGATCAAAGAGAAACAATGAGGGGCAGGTGAGGAGGGATGGCAATTCAGTTAGTCTTACACAACACGACTATCAGGAAGGTCATTTGCAAAGCTACACAGATATGGCCTATAATGAATTGCCTGCCGTACCAAAGGGAATGGGTGGGGAGGGAGGGATGGGGAGAATTTGGAACTCAAAGTTTTAGGAACAATTGTTTAGTATTGCTGTTGCAACTAGGAAAGAAGACATACAGTTAATGAGGAATAGAAAGTCATCTGGCCCTACAGGAGAAAAGAGAAGATAGAGACAAGGGAAGGGAGGGATGACAGAAGAGAGGACAGATTGGAGATAGGGAAAATGAGATTGCTTGGGGTATTGGGGTGGGGGGAGGGGAGAAAAAGGGAGAAAATTTGGAACCCAAAAATTTGTGAAAATGAATGTAAAATAAATAAATAAATAAATAAATAAAAAAAAAAAAAAAAAAAAAAAGAGCTGTTCATCTTAAGTCTACTGAATTTTGTGTTGTCTCTAAGTGTATACATACCCTATGTACTGATGGTAAATGGAATAATCTTTACAGAAGTTTTTATACATTTTTTTGTGTTTCTACCACAGAATGGAATCCCCACATGCCACAGTAATCAGTTCAGGGTTGGGTAAGCGGACACTTTCTAGGGCACCTTTTCTTGCCCCTTCCTCACACCAGTAAGTGAGCAGTGTGATCTTTAGAAGGCTGTTCAGATACCCACGGGACTGCCAAATCCCACTGCTGCTTCCAATGAGAAAATAATGCTATAGGTTGGACTGCATGTTTGCAGGGTTGTGACTACAGCTCCCACTGTATCTGCACCTGTTGCTTCATCACTTGCTTGTCACTACAGGACTTTGAGATAGGTAAAAATGGTAAAATATTCTTGATGATTTCTTTTGATTTGTGCATAAATTGAATTTAAATGTGGCAGAGTTGCACAGAGTTGTCAGTCTCACTCTCTCTTCCATAGTCATCACAGTCCAGTGACAGGTCACAGTCAAGGCTCAAGATACAGTGGATATTGTTGACCTCTTTGAAGTCTAACCAACCTCTAAGCATTCCACAGCACCTGCTTTAACTGCCTTCATGGCTGTTGGAACAGATTGTTGTCATTTACTCATTCCACCAAGAGAAGTCTTCACATACTAGGGGTAGATACTTTCATAATTTTGAGACCCCTCAATTACCCTCCACCTGGTTTAACTTGTCTACCAAAATGGTGCCAAAGGTGGAAAGCAGCCCTGAAACGGGCTCTACAGCCCTCATGCCAGAAGTACTAGTCGTTCCTTGAACACGCTCTACACCCCCATAAAGTATGACAGTCATACTATAATGGAGGAATAGAAAATGTCTTAGTTAATATTGCTTCAGTAAATAGATCTATAGATAGATATACACAAAGACATATATGTACAAATACACATATATAATGTATATGTATTTATCTATCATTGATTTTCTAAAATATTGAAATGAGTATGCACTGAAATTCAGTATTGAATTGCATGTGAGAATGTCATATAATGTTATAATTTTCTTTATATCCTAGGCAAGATATATATTTAAGTAGTTATTGATCAATCTACTTTTTTGAGTGTATAAATAGGCAACTTGATCTTACAGCAAAATGTTTGGATCATGAAATTCCTTAATTATAATACTTGTTAATTGTTAAATCAGTGCTTTCAGTGACTTTAATTATAAAAATAACCCTAGTGCTGATACTTTGCCCTGTAATAACTGTCAGATGAAATAAGCAACCAATTTATAACACAAAATGAAGATAATTATCTTTCTCTCTTATAGATGATGAAAAGAAGAGCCAACCTAGGAAAAAAATGTACACAGTAAGCCCACCTCCTGATGGATATGCTCCATGTTCACCAGAATTCACTGATAGCAAAAAATCAGAAAAATCTGATAGCACTGATGACACAGAAGGTAAAGAGTTTTAAGAACTGATTGTTGAGAACATGTATTTTTAGAGGTTAATTATTTTTTTTTTACAAAATATTAAAAGTTACGCCCTCCTTTATACCACAATTATAATTATTGGTTAATTTTCAAGAGAATATGTTTAGAATAGGTAAGCCTATTTGGACGAGAAAAATGATTAATCAATTACTTAATACCTTATTAATGTTGGTATAGTACCACTATCTTTATGAGGATAATACTGACAACGAAAAGTACAAAGAAATAGCCTTATAATTTTGGCATCTAGTGATAATATTTCAAAGAATGTATATAAGCATATATAGTTTTACTTACTTTTCCTAATTCATGAAAAATACATTATAATTTCTCTCATGTCAGTAAGAATATGTTTCTTTGAGCAGTCTAGTAATGGTTTTGTTTTATATATACTTGTGAGTATTAGTTATATGTGAAAGGTGATATTCTGAAATTAAATTAGTTAAATATTCCCTTTCATAATAAATTTCATTAGATGTATTGCCTTGTCTATTTTATTTTTAAAGGATACTTAATAAAAGGAAACTATTAAAAATATAGATTTGTTCTTCCTCTTACTGAAGCACATATTTTTAAATGTGAGAGTTTCTTCTGGTCTCTTACCCTTGTTTCTGGCCCTTGATGTTACTTGAAAATTTCTAACTCTGTCTACCCCTCTCTCCCAGGCTAGTTTTGTCTGTGTTCCAGGTCAGCCCTCTAGTATAAATACCTGAAGGGAAAAAATAAATTGTCATTTCAGCAATAGCAGTCTAGATTGCACTAATAGGATTGTGTCAGGGAATTATTCAGAATATTCTTTCTATATAAAATAGAAAGGTGTTTGAGATGAGACAGTTTGAATTTTCCTTTAAGCTAATAAATGAATTTTACTTGAGTCCACAATATAATCAGAGACCCACCCACCATTTGCATCATTCTCTGCTTTGTGGCTCAATGGATAGAACTCTGAATAGAGAGAGATCTGAGTTGAAATCTTGCCTGAGACACTAGCCATGTGACTATGTATTGGGGGGGGTAATGGGCCATGATCCAGCTCTCTTGCTGTCAGTCAGTTAATAAGTATTTATTAAGGGCCATCTATGTGCCAGACAATGTGCTAAGTACTAGAGCACCCCTGTCCCTGAGATAGAGCTTTAAATATTCAGCTACAGGGAGCTTGTTTGGAATCCTCTTCCTTTTTCAGGAAGCATAGTGTTGAGAAAACCTCCTTCCAGAAGGCTGGTTGCCAGTATTTTAAAAATTGGGAATTCTTTTGCTATGGAGATCATAAGGTCTGGGACTCTCCTCTCAGGCCAGAACTGTGTCTGTTTCTAATATGTACTTTTGCAGATGTGCCCCAATATTCTGGCCAGCTGCACCATCTCTTGATTTGGGAAAACCCACTCTCATCAACATCTCTTCTCTTAAGCTTAGCAAATCTGCATGCAACTCCCATGTCCTTTGCCCAAGACAACCAATTTCCAGTTCCTGGAGAAATGGAAAGTGATAAAAAATCTTCCTCTTTCAACTAGCCTTTACGGTTTTTTTTTTTTTTTTGAAGGAAAGACTCAGTGGGAAAAGTGAAAAGAAACTACAAAAGAATTTGAGCTGATCTGTTAGCTCAGTCTGAAACCAACCCCAAAAACAATTAGGAAAGGGAAAAAAATAAATAAAAGTCAAATGAACATTTAATAATAACAGAATTACATAGAAGAAAAAGAAAAAACTCTTCTCAACAAGGAAATCTAATTCCAACATGAGCTCCCAAAACTTTTGAGGCTCTTCCAACAAAAATTTGAATTCCGGGGGAAATCAACCCTTCACCCCCAGGTGAAAATCAGCCAATATAGCTTCCTCTCTGAAAAGAGAGAGAGTGCCCTGAGTTACCAGATCTTAAGACAACCCCCAAACAATGGAATTGAAGTCCATAATGACCCTAGACAAATTGTCCAAACACATGCCAAGACAGGTTATATGATCTGGGTGTTCCAAAAAATGAAATAAAACATAAATGTATCTCCAAAAATAGATCTAGAAAGGGGATCAGAAATTTGATGTTGATTGGTAGTTAACCCTTTACATCATATGAGACACACACACACACACACACACACACACACATTTATAGACTACCCCCTATTCTCCCTCCTCCTACCCCAAGTGCTGAGCTCATGTAGACTGCGTTCTGATGGAAAATCATTTTCTCCTTTTAAGTCATTACTCCGTTAATCAGCTCCTTACACTAAAGAGTTTCTGTGCAAAAGAGATGAGGGAACCCATACACTTGTCACATAAATAAAATCGTCTGGTGGGATTGAGAGGACAAATTGATTAGCCCTGATCATGACATTGACAGTGTTCCTGAATATTCATTCTTTTTTTTAATCTCTCCATTTTTCCTCCCCCTTCCCATTTTCATTAATAAGAATGGCTCATATTTATATAGTATTTTAGGATATCCAAAAAGGGTGAATTAATGAAGACTCAAAGAGAACATTCTTGCCTTATTTTCATTCCTTTGAATGCTGAAGATAACTTACTGTGGGACTTTTTCTTAAGAGTTTTTAAAGCTTCATATCTTTTTCTTTGCTTGTTATTTTTTCTCCAATCAGTGTATATCTAGTTCCTAGCAGTAAAAACTGTGAAAAAGGTCCTATACTTGTTTTGGGGATAAGACAATAGGAAAGAACTTACGAAATTATTCTTTTCTTCAGTGGGTCAGAATGGAGAGAAAAATCTGTTTAAAAGAAATGCAGGATGGCATTTGGAAAAGGAAAGAGCCAAGCTAGTCTCTGGAGAGGAAAAAAGTTGTGATTAGATTATTGCAGTACAAGGAAACCTTCCCCTTTGATACCAGGCTTGTCTTACTACTACTTCTGTCAGCATTTGACACTGACTTTGACTTCTGACTTAGAACTTTTATTTTGGTTCTCGGCTCTGTTAGCTCTAGGAGCCCCTTACTGCTTTGGAGAAGTTATAAATGTTTGAGTCATGTCTTTTGTTAATTACTTTCTGTTTACTATGTTTATAGCTTGCTTTGTATATATTTATTTGCATGCTATCTCCCCCATTAGATTGCCTGAGCTCTTTGAAGGGAGGCACTGTTTTTTATGTCTTTCTGTATCTCTGGTGCTTGGTGGTGCCTGGCCTCTGGTAGGTACTTAATAGGTGTTTGCTGATTATTCTCCCAAAACTACTTTGTATTCATTTTGTGTGTATTATGTACCTACACTCTTTGAGAATAGGGACTACTTTTTTCCTTTGTATTCCCAGCATCTACCATACTTCCTGGTTCAGAGTAAGAGTTTAAGAACTGCTTGTTGTGAATGACTAATTGATTTAAATGCGAAGTCAAAGGCAGCTCTGTGGCACAGAACATAGAGCACTGGGCCTAAACTCAAAAAAACCTGAGGTCAAATTTGGTCTCCCATACTACTAGTAGTAGACCCTGAGCAAGTCAATCTTTATCTGCCTCTGTTTCCTCAAATGCAAAATGGAGATAATAATAGCACTCACTTTACAGGGTTGTTATGAGGATCAAATGAAATACTTGTAAAGTGTTTAGTACAATGCCTGACACGTAGTAGGCATTTAATAAATACTTGTTCCCTTCCCTCCTTCAAAGTACTCTCATACATCATTCACATGTCACCCTCCTCTACAAATCAAAACTTAGCTACCCTTGGAATCAGGTTAGAAGTAATATAAGTATGAATAGCTTGGTAACCATGGCTCTGCATTCCACTCAGGACAAAGCCCCTAATCAAGCTGGCTCCATAAAGCCAAATGTGTAGACAAACTGGATTATGAAACAATTTCTAGCATTCTTAAAATATAAAAATAGCTTTCATTTATATAATACCTTGTAAAATGCTTTTAGAAACTGTCAGGAAATCAGTGGAGAATAGTGTTGTCCCTCTTTTACACATGAGGGAACTGAGGTTCAGGGAGGTGAAATAAATTGTTTTTATTACATAGTAAGTCACTGGTAGAACTTAGAATCAAATCTAGGTCATTTTACTCCCGAGTCCAATGTTGTTTTTGCCATACCATGCTGTTGACAGAAAAGTCAAAAAGAATCACCTGTACTTTTAGAATAATGTTACTGTGGATTTCTTCATTTTTGAAACACTCTAGTGGCTACTTTCATTATCCATCTCTCTCCCTTCCCCAGATCCAGTTCCACAACTTATCTGAAATTAGTTGAAGTCTAGTTTTTCTTGGATACTCTTTCTTTTACTGATAGTAACAATGTGATCTGGTGAAAAAAGAACATGACTTTTAGTGCTGGCAGTACTGTTAACCAGCCATGTGGCTTCAAGCAGGACCAGGACAGAATGTATGACTTGAACAAGATTTGAACATTACTGTAAACTGTGTTTGAAATTTTTTCTCCTTTCTGCAAGAGACTCTAAAAGTTTCCACTATAAGTCATTCTTGTTAATATCATAAAATAAATACATTCTATTAAGAAAAGAATTTTCTGGCATTATGCAAACTTGCACTTACAAAAATATCCCTCATTCTACACTCCCAGCTACATGGTGCTCTGCCAGGCAATTGCCTGTCTCGTTTACCCCTTTTTGAATTTTTGTTTTGGATAAGTCACTCAGTTTATCTAGATCTTACTTGCCTCCTCTTTAAAATGAATATATTAATATCTCCCTTAATTACTTCACAGATAAGTTAAAAACTAAAAATGAAAATGGATGTGAAATTTGAAAAGTTAAAAACTTTTTCACATATATTATTTAAGTATTTGTCAATCTTTGAAAAATACTAAGCATCACCTTGGAGATCAAGCTATCTTAAAGTAAACTTCTTGTTGCCATGTCAAATATTCATGTGTCATAGCTTTCTTTTATAAAAATGTTTATATAAATGCCAAATTTTCACCTTGTTGAATTTTAAAAGTCCTGTAATTGGTTTACTTTATTGTGCTATACCCTGTCTTTTAAATTTTGCTTATAAAAAACTGAATATGAAGGAATCTAGTGACAAATGTCTGACTTTTAGAATTTAGAAGAAGGAAAAAACTCTACTAAAGTAAAAAAAGACCATAGAACACAGTTCAATTCATATTGCTCAAGATTCCAGTTATAGTACCAAGCAAACCAAAAATCCCTGGATATCTCTGCTGGAATTCACTTACATTGTTTATTGGTGAAGTGACCATTATATGCTGATATAAATATATATAAGTAATAATTATGTTATATTTATATAAATATATATGATTATATACTGATATAAACATAAATTAATACTTGTCATTGTGGAAATGGTTTGATTATTTTAGAACTAAGTGGCTTTGATTGAACAGATATTTAATAATTCAGGTCATCTGATATTTGTACTAATTATACTATACTATACTATATAATTCCTTACACTGTATTTTGAGGTTTTAGAAATGCTTGTTGTTAATTTCAAATTTATCAATGTATCCACATAACTATATGATTTATATTAGACCCATTCACAAATTCATATATGACCATAGGTCAATTTATAATAACATGCAGCACAATTGGGGAAAAGTACATACAAGAAAAGTATTAGTCTTATTCCTCAACATCAAGTTTCACAAAGGAGCTTCTCAATACCTAGGCAAGTGTTAATATTATTCTGTAAATATATTAAAATCAAACCATTCCAAAAGTGGAAATAAAAATAAAAAATCACATATGTAAGTTTGTACATTTGTGGCAAGAACTGAGTATTTTCATTAGACTACATCCAATTTACGTTATAACATGTAGCTATTGAATTATATCCATCTTGATTGAGAAGTATACAGAGAAGTTTCAAGTGATATTGACATCTTTCAGCCTTTTTTTCCACCTTTCTAATCTAGGTCTTTCTTGTGGTAGCTTGAAGTGTCATTGTAAAACATCGGTTGGCATCCTAGCCAGTTCAATTAATAAGTTATAATTACTTAAAAAAACAAAAATGAAATCTGAGAGTATTCCTGGAGTTTTAGCAGGTGTTCATCAGCCTCTAATCAGTAATGGCTAGGCACATATAACATCAATTACAAGGTTTTATGCTTATTCCTATGTTTTTGATACTCTTGAAAAATGAAAAACCAGGATAGCCCTAAAGTGTTAACAGTTATTAATATTTTTTGTGGCAGACTTTTAGTAACATAAAACTTTTAACATCTAAATCTCTTAAAATTTTACCCCCTTAAGCAGATGTCAGAATGGAGGACAGTGAGTGTTACATGTCTGGAGTCCTCTGGCTTCTATCACATTGCCAAAAATTCTGTTTGCTGTCTCATTTAGGAGTTTCTTCATTCATTTAAGTCACAGTGTATATGTCAGCTCTTCAAGACATTTCATAGAACATAATTTCTTGAGACACAATTTCAAATAGGATTTGATTAAAGACAGAATGTAAGATATCAGGAATATAGAATGTATCTATTACTATGCATAGTTAAAATTTATATAGTGCTTTAAGATTTACAAATTTATGTATGTAATTCATTTCATTTAACCCTTATAATAACCTTGTGAGATAGGTGCAATTATTATCCCCATTTTATAGGTAAGGAAATTGAGGCACAGGAAAATTAAGGACCACGCAGCAAATGTGTCTAAGTCAGGCTTCAAACTTAGGTGGTGAACTATATTCACTATATCATCTATCCATGACTAAAAAACTACAGCCTAAAGAACTAATGTTCCTTTTCATGTAAAGTTCTTACTCTAAATTATAATCAATAACATAAAAAGACAGCTTGATTTTTCCAAAACCAGTCATTGTGAGCCAAAATTTGATAAAAGTGATCATTTGCGATTGTTAAGTATTTCTTTAACTTCCAGCTAGTTGGCTACTCTGTAGTAGTGAGTTTCTGAACTTTTTCCACCAGAGGGCTCTCATCTTCTAGCTTGGTTCCTTCAAGGGCAATTCTGGCTGCTTCTATTTCAGAAAAGGAATACTACAATCGTAGAACAGTAAAGCTGGAAGGAATCTTAAAGACCATCTACTCTCATCTCTGTTCACAAATGAGTAAACTGAGTTTCAGAGAATAATGGTGACTTGCCCAAGATCATACCAGTAGTAAGTGGCTAAGCTGAGAATCAAACCCAGGTCTCCAAGTTCACTGGGGATTCTTTCCCCCCTTTATCCTGTGGAATACCATCTTTCATATCCTGTTTCTTAGGACTATTGTTTTGTATATCTTATTGGACTGAATAAACCAGTAGACGGTGTAAATTGTTGAGTGAATAGCTTCAGTAAATTCATTGATGTCCCAATAATTCCTTTTTTAACATCCAAGGAGATGTATATTACATATGCTTTAATTTTTATGAGAAGTTGAGTAGGAAAAGTAGACTCTTGACAGTGAAACATATTTATTTTTTAACCTAAAAATAGAATTAAGTATTCTATTTCCCTTTCTGTTATTCTGGGCAATTTATATTTTTGTAAATATTCATCCATTTCACTTAGATTGTTAGATTTATTGGCATACAACTGGGCAAAACAGCTCCTAATTATTGCTTTCATTTCCTCTTCATTAGTGATGAATTTACCCTTTTCATTTTTGATATGGTACTTTTTCTTTCTTTCTTTTTTACTTTTTTTCTTTCTTTTTTTTTTAAATCAAACTAACCAGTGGTTTATATAGCTTATTGGTTTTTCATAAAACTAGTTCCTAGTTTTATTTGTTAATTCAATGGTTTTCTTTCAATTTTATTAATCTCATGTTATTTTTCAGGATTTACAATTTGGCATTTAATTGGGGATACTTAATTTGTTCTTTTTCTAGATTTTTTTAGTTGCAAGTCCAATTCATTGATCTACTCTTTCTTTGTTTTATTTATGTAGGAATTTAAAGATACAAATTTCCCCTAAGTGTGTTGCTTTGGCAGCATCTCATAAATTTTAGTATTTTGTCTCATTGTTGTCATTCTCTTAAATGAAATGATGGATTGTTTCTATGATTTGTTCTTTGACTCATTCATTCTTTAGGTTTAGATTACTTAGTTTCCAATTAATTTTTAATCTGTCTTTCCATGGTTCTTTATTAAATATAATTGTATTGCATTATGATCTGAAAAGGATTAATTTAATCTTTCTTCATTTAACTGTGAGGCTTTTATATTCTAATAAATAGTCCGTTTTTGGATAGGTGACATGTACCACTGAGAAAAAAGTACATTGCTTTTTTATCCTTATTGAGTTTTCCTCAGAAATCTAGCATATCTAACTTGTAAAATTCTATTTATATCCTTAATTTTTTTGTTACTTATTTTGTAGTTTGATTTATCTAGTTCTGAGAAGGGAAAGTTGAAGTACCCTCCCCAGTATAGTTTTATTGTCTGTTTCTTCTTGTTACTCATTTAATTTCTTTAGAAATTTGGATGCTATACCATTTGGTACATATGGCACCTTATAGCAAGATGTAGTTTCCTTCTTTATTTTAAATTAATTAGATCTATTTTGCTTTGTCTGAGATCATGATTACTACTACTGCTTTTTTTACTTCAGCTGAAGCATTATAGATTCTGCTCTAGCCTTTTACCTTTACTTTGTGTGTGTACATCTGATTCAGATGTGTTTCTTGTAAGCAACATATTGTAGAATTCAGGTTTTTAATTCACCTATCCACTTCCATTTTATGGGTGAGTTCATCCCATTCACATTCACAGTTATGATTACTAAGTTTGTATTTTCCTCCTTCCTATTTCCCCCTATTTATAGTCCTCTCTCTTTTTCTGTCTCTCTCTCTCTATATATATATCTGTATTTCCTACCCCACATATGTCCTTGACCTGAAAGTTCTGGAATTTGGCTATATTAACCCTGGGAGATTTCATTTTGGGGTCTCTTTCAGGTAGTGATTGATGGATTCTTTCAGTTACTATTTTACCCTCTGGTTCTAGGATATCAGGGCAGTTTTCCTTGTTAATTTCTTGAAATATACGGTCCAGGATCCTTTTACTGATCATGGCTTTCAGATAGTCCAGTAATTCCTAAATTATCTCTCTTGGATCTGTTTTCCATGTCAGTTGTTTTTCCAGTGAAACATTTCAAATTTTCTTCCATTTTTTTTCACTTTTTTGATTGATTTTTGGTGTTTCATGGAGTTATTAGCTTTCATTTTACCAATTATAATTTTTGAGGAATTATTTTCTTCAGTTAGCTTTTGCACTTCCTTTTCCATTTGTCCAATTGTACTTCCTAAAGAGTTGTTTCCTTTGGTGGATTTTTGTACTTCTCTTTCCTTTTTTTGTGGTTCCTTTACCAGACTGTTGACTCTTTTTTCATGATTCTCTTGCATAACTTTCATTTCTTTTCCCAATTTTTCTTTTACATCTTCTGTTTGATTTTTAAAATCTTTTTTGAGCTCTTCCAGGAGTTCTTTTTGGCCCTAAGACCAACTCATATTTTTCTTTGAGCCTTCACTACATGTAGGCATTTTGACATTTTTGTCCTCTACTAAGTTTGTATTTTGATCTTCCTTGTCACCATAGCAACTTTCTCTGATCAGGGTTTTTTGTTGTTGTAATTGTTTTCTTTTTTGCTCATTTTCCAGGCTATTTTGTGACTTTTAAAGTTGACCTCTGCTCCTGGAGTACAGGGAGCACTCTTCCATGCTTCTTACTACTGCTACACTGGGGTCTGTGGGCCTGGCAGCTCACCTATTGTGCTGGGGACTGAAAGCCTCACAGCTCGCCCACTGTGCCACTCTGCTATGGCCTCCTTGATTGCTGAACTGAACTGGGGTTAGGGGCCTTCCATTGGCTTTCCCAGACACTGTCTACCTGGACTACATTCCCAAGTGAGAGAGACTTTTACTACTTTCCTAAGTTATTTTGGACTGCAAGATTGTTCCCTATCCTTTTGTGGGTTCTGCTACTTCAGAATTCTTTGTGGGGCTTGATTTAAAATTAATTCTTTGGAGGGAAATTTGGACCTTTTCTGTGCCATCTTTGCTCTACCTCCAGGCTTTTCAATGATATCAAGAAAACAGTGATGATAATCAGTAGATATAAAATGGATCAGATATACTTAATTTAGAATGAAAAAAGCAAAGCAATTTTGTCTTTTGATTTGGAGAACATTGATAGTGGTTTTTAAAACCTGCCTATAAAATTGTAGAACCTCCTAATTTCATAGCATCATAAAATGAACAAACCAATACTATAATTTTTTATTTGAGAATAAGAGGACAGATGTACCATTTCTCTAGACTTGGTTCATGTGCTTTATTTATTGCTTTGAAAGTTACTAAATCCACATCCCATCAGATTTTTTGGGTGGGGGTGGTGGGGAGTCTTTCTAGGGACTATATCATACTTGGGATTTTTGTCTTGCTACAGTAGGAAGTGGGATAGGATCCTGGATCCCATCTAGGGATCAGCAAAGAAATAATCTGAAGAACATGAGTCCAAAAAACATGAGTCTAGAAGTGAGGAAGACAGTTAAAGTGGGACTCAGGGAGTCAGAGAGTAAAATCAAAGGATATTAGAAGAACAAGACTTCTGGTGTCATGTCAAAATGACTCAGGCAGGTAAAAACAGAGAGATGTTCTTACATCAAGTGTTATCCTTGCCTATTAACATCTCCTGGAGTCCAGGAGCCTGACTAATCCACAGATGTATAAATTACATTGGTTTATAGATACTACGAGACTTCTTAAACTTAATCTACAAACTTGTATAGAAAGTATTATCTATTTATTAGAGACAAATAACACTTTATGTTTCTAAGAGAAAAATCATACATGAAATTCATACAAGAACAAATTTTGAATTTCCTTCAAAGAAATAATCTCTAAACACCTAGCTAATGTAATATATGTAAAAAAGATAGTTTGGGTGGCAGAAACCTATCATAGTTAAATGTTCTTGACACAGTTTGTTGTGTATTGAAGTAAGCAACACCTTAAGTTGCCCAACAATAAGAAAAGTAAGAAATGTGGTGGAGAGTCAAAGAGCAAGTGTTTTTTTAAAGTGCGTCAGGTAATGAAACGTTCTTAAAATTAATGTTTCATCAGAAATCTATTCTCAGGGGCAACCTACTGCAGTATTGTAATTAGACAGTCTGGCATCTGATAGTGAGATGGTAATTCAGATTCATCCCAATTATGCCTAATTATTAATCAAAGAGGCTAAAAGAGTGACAAACCCAGTTGCATTTTGATAAATCTTTGGGTTCATGTACTGAATAGTACCAAATTTGAGGTGTCACCAACAAGGTTAGCAATAGAAGGGCTCAAACATTTTCTGAGTCATAGGAAGAGTTCCTCTAAAGCCCTAGGCTTCAAACTATAAGTCCTGAGCAAAATGACCAGCCTGTCATATGTCTAGAGTCATCGTCAGTAGTTTTTATCATGAATTCAATGGGATCAAAATTGGTCATTATAATTAATCAGTTCTACTGTTTATAATGCTTTCATTTACGTTATTTAAGTAATTATATATCTTGTTCTTCTGGTTCTACTTGCCTTGTTCTGCCTTAGTCCTTTTTTAAAAATTTGATCATTTTTATTTTAATTTTCTCTGTTAATAAGTATTTTTTAATTAATCTGGCCTACTACTGCCTGTCCTGAACAAATTAAAAAATAAAGTTCTCTTCATAGCTGCATGGTTTGATGAAACAAATTCCCACATCAACCTTATCATATTTATGCGCATGTGTATAGACACATGTATATGTGTATGTATGTGTGTATGTGTTTTAAGTTCATATTTTCTCTGTCAGGAGATGAGTGTCATGTTTCATTTTCATCCTTTTGGACTCATTTATCGTTGTGTTAATTAAAAATCTAAAGTCTTTCATATGTGTACATGTTATACATTACATACGCATATATATACATATATATTTAATGTTGTTATCATTGTGTAAATTGTTGTAGTTGTGCTCACTCCTCTCTGCCAAGTGAGAAAGTTTTTCCCTAGATAACTTTTTGCACTGGGTTATTGAGTTCTGCTCTTTCTGAAACTCCCATGTCTAGTCTGTTCTATCAAACTATCCCTATTTTTTAATCAATATGAGTTACCAGATTTTTTTTTTTATCGCTCCTACTTTGTAATGTAGTCCAGGTTCTGAAAGTGCAAGTCCTTCTTCATCTTTACTGTTTTTCATCATTTCCCTTGAAATTCTAGGCCTTTTGTTCTTCTAAATAAATTTTGTTATTATTTTATCAAGCTCTGTGAAGTATCCTTTTGGTAATTTGATTGGTACAGCATCAAAAGTGTAAATTAATTTTGATAGTATTGTCATTTTTTAATATTGGCATAGCCTCACCATGAGTACTGAATGTTTCTCCAGCTAATTAGGTTGTTCTTAAATTCTTTAAGAAGTCTTTTGTGTGCTTAAGGAAATTGATCCCCAGATATTTTATGCATTTTGTAGTTATTTGGAATAGTATTTCCCTTTCTACTATTGATTCTTGTGTTTTTTTTGTTATTATTATTATAAAGAAATGCTGTTGATTTCTGAGGATTTCTTTTGTATCCTTCAACTTGGATGAAGCTATTAATTGTCTCAGTATCTTTACTGGTTCACTGGGCTTTTCCAGGTAAACAGTCATATAAGCAAACAGGGATAGTTTTATCTTCTTCTTGCCTATCTTTATTCATTTAATTCCTTTCTCCTGCCTTACTGCTATTCCTAGCATTTCCAGAACTATTTAAAATAATAGTGGGGAGAGCAGGTCATAGTGATTTAACAGCAAAATATGATAGACAAGATCTCTTCACTGCCTCCCTCTTTTCTCAGTTATCACTTCCAAGGACTTTTTCCCATCCTTCTACTTTTTTCTGTATCCAGAGTACTGTAACAAATGGTTAAATTAGAAAAACAAGTTAGCACTTAAAGGATCTTTAACCCACTAAGACCATCTTTTTTAATCCTCTGTTATATGGGTAAAAATGTGATGTTGTAAGCAGTTTTGTCTTTGTGTCCTTCCCACAATCTGAGTTGGGTAAATATTTAATAAATAGAAAGTCCGAATGACAGAACACTTTTAAGCAGAAATTTCATTACCAGTTTACAAATCAAAATTGAAAATAGCAATATGATAAACACATTCTTTATTTTACTGTTGTAAATTTATTATTGTTATTCAACATTTTGTACGTGGCTTTACTTATTTGATTAAATACTTTAATCCCATCCCATTCAATCTCATTCACTTGCTCACTTTTTGTACAAAGCATGTGCTTTGATCATTGTGCCTTTAAAGAAGTAAAATATACTTTGTTGCCTGTAAGAAAATTGATATTACTTGTTAATGACAACTGAATTGCCATGTAATGGTACAGACTGGCTTCTGTTTTTATGTGTGCAAGCTGAGCATTTCTGTGAGAAAATCTTTTTTAACTAAAGTGTTATTATGTAACTTGTGGTTTGAGTATGAACATATGTATGCTATACTTACAAAACAATTAGGTTAAACTAGTGACAGTAAAAACAAAATATCTACAACCAAAACTGTGACAATTGTCAAATATGAAAATCTGTGATAAATCTGTAAACCCCACTTTCCTTTAAATATAGCAAAATGGTTTACATAGATTTTTCTTTATGCTGATATGAAGTTTAAAAGAAAACACACTGTCTTAGTTTTTAAGTTAAACAGACATACAGCTACTTATGAATAACCTAGCTACAACATCTCTTAAATAAAAATTTTTCTTTAGCAAACATTGGAAAAATATAGTCATAAAGATGAAATACAAACATGATCCCATTAAAGAAAAATATTCTATAAAAAGTATTTATTTAATTAAAACCCTAGCCATCTTTTAAGATCCAGTAAAAAGTCAAGTCTAAACTTCTATGTCATTTATTGTCTGTAATTTACTTGTGGTATTTATTTACTTACCCTGTTTTGTTGGGTTGTTTTTCATCCTCGTAGTTCCTTCAAAGCTTAGGTCTAGTTTGTCTTACCTCCCTAAAAGTTTTACTTTTTCTAATCCCCCCAGCTGCAAGTCCCCACCCCCTAAAACTTTTACTTGTATTTATTTTGTATTTATATATTTTCTACATACTTAAGTATGTACATGTTACATCCGGTGATAGAATCCAAGTTCTTTGAAGGGAAGGACAACTTTATTTTTTTCTTTCTAATTTCCATGCTTGGCACATGGTAGAGCTTCATAAATGTTTGCTAGGCAAAGAATTGATTTTCACCTAGATTAACCATCTAATAGCCAAGGTTGCAGCATCAGGGTTTATTGTATGCCCTTAAGCACCTAATATAGTGTTCACAGTCAGTGGTTAGTAACTATTTCTTTATTAACTGATTATCTCTTCTTCAGTTTTGATCACTTTTCTTCTCTGAGCCTTAGTTTATTCACCTATTACAATGGCAGTAATAATATTTATACTACCCATCTCACAAGGTTGTTTTGAGGAAGGCACTTTGTCAACTACTAAAGTGATATATAAAAGTGAGTCAAAGGGGCATGATGGAGGAAGTAGTTTTTGAATTGAACTTCTTAGGATTGGTTGGATTCCATCAGATGAAGAGTATGAAAAGAGAGAAGAGGAAAGAAAGATGAGAAGCCTAAGACTGAGAGAAGAGTTGTATAAGATTGGAAAAGTAGCTTAAAGGCTGTGGAGAAGGCCTTGAATGTCAGAGTAAGGAGCTGAATGTTAGTTTGATATTTGATTGGGAATCATTGAAGGCATTTAGAAAAATTCATCTGATAGCAATATAGGACAGACTGTAGGGAGCAGAAAGAACAGTTGCTGTGTACTTGTTCAGGTGAGACATAACAGTAGTACTAAGGTGTTGGCAACTAAAAGTACAAATGTAAAATTGGAGCCTGTGGAAATTAGGGCATGTGAAGACCCACATAGAGAGTAAAAGCAAAGATTATACTTCACATTCGAGCCTGGGCACCAGGGAAAATGATAGTGCCAGTAATAGAAACAGCATAATGAGGAAGAAGAGCACTTTGGGAGAAGGGTGATATGTTCAGCTTTCATAATGTTGAGCTTAAGGTGTGACAGGTCCCTGCTCACAAGACCTAGAGGAAGGGAACATGGAAGAGGACGTGATAGCTGTGTCCAAGTATTTGAAAGGCTAATATTAGAAAGAGGGATTGTATGGGATTGTAATTTGTGGCTTTGGAATATTGTTATTGTTATTTTCTCTGTATGGATCTACTTAATCTACATTAAAACAAGTAAATCCATGTTTTTAATACCATCATGATTTAGGGAAATCAAGCTAAACAACTCAGATAAAGGTTAGTGTAAAGCACTTTAAATACCTCAAGTTACAAAATGAGGAATGTAAAGATTGATGTTAAAATATAAAATAGAAGGAAAGGGTGAAAGTATTCCTTCTTAAGATCAAGCACATTTATGAGCCTATCACTAATTTTCAATGGCCATGAAGAATATAGGTGGGTAAGACTTTTCCTTTAAAGCATTGAGAGTCTGTGACAGAAAAAGTGACTCTCAGATTTGAAAGATCTCTATTTCCTTATGTACAAATTCTTGCTTCTGATTTTCTAGGAGTCCTTTGGTAACCAGAGAGCACCAACAACCCAATTCTGGCAGTGAGCATCAAAAAGGGCTGTCATTGAAAAAAATCCCCAGAACCAGATGGATTCACAAGTGAATTCTATCAAAGATTTAAAGAACAAGTAATTCCAATACTATGTTAACTATTGGGAAAAATAGACAAAGGAGTTCTGCCTAATTCCTTTTATAACACAAATATGGTACTAACGTTTAAACCAGAAAGAACAAAAACAGAAAGAAAACTATATACCAATTTTCCTAAAAAGTATTGATGCAGATATTTTAGATAAATTATTAGCAAGGATATTACAGCAGTATATCACAAAGATTATACAGTTTGACCTGGTGGGATTTTCACCAGGATTGCAGGGCTGGCTCAGTATTAGGAAAGCTATCAGTCTGATTGACCATATCTATAATAAAGACAACAAAGTTTGTATGATTATCTCAAGTAGATGCAGCTTTGACAGAATACAATACTTTCATTCCTATTAAAAACACTAGAGAGCATAGGAATAAATGGAATTTTCCTTAAAATGATGAGTAGTATCTATCTAAAACCATCAGCAAGCATTATCTGTAATGGGGATAAGCAAGAAGACTCCCAGTAAGATCGGGGTGAAGCTAGGATGCCTAGTATCTCCACTTTTATTCAATATTTTACTAGAAACACCATAGTAATAAAAGAAAAAAAAGCAATTGAAGGAATTTAAATAGGCAGTGAGGAAACAAAACTGTCATTCTTTGTAGATGATATGATGGCCTACTTAGAGAATCAACTAAAAAACTAGTCGAGACAATTTACAACTTCAGCAAAGTTGCAGGATATAAAATAAACACACAAAACGCCAACATTTTTCTATGTTACGAATAGGAAGAGATAAAAAAGAGAAATTCCATTTAAAATAGCCATAGACTATATGGGAGTATATCTACCAAGACAAATCAAGAATACATACACACAATTACATACTAACAAAGTCAGATCTAAACAATTGGAGAAATATTAATTACTTATGGTTAGACTGAACCAATATAATAAAAATGACAATTCTACCTAAATTAGTTTATTTACTCAGTGCCATACCCAATTTATTTTACAGAGTTAGAAAAAAATGACAGAAATCATCTAGAAAAAGAAAAGGTCAACATCAAGGGGATCAATGACAATGAATGTGAAGGAAAATGGCCTACCAGTACCAGATCTCAGTTACAAAATGATAATTATGAAACCATCTGGTACAGGCTTAGAAATAGGGTGATGGATCAGTGGAATCGATTAGATGCACAGTAGTAAATGACCATAGTAATCTAGCGTTTGACAAACCCAAAGGTCCAAGCTTTTGGGACAAGAATTCATTCTTTGAGAAAAATTGCTGGAAAAACTAGAAAGCATTTTGGCAGAAACTAGGTATACACCAACATCTCACACCATATACTGAGATACAATCAAAATAGGTTCATGATTTAAACATAAAGGTTGATACCATAAGAAAGTCGGGGGAACAAGGAGAATGAATAAGGGAAGAAGTTATGGCCAAATGAGAAAGAAAGCATTACAAGATATAAAATAGATACCAATGCAACCAAAATTAGAAGGAAAGCAGAAAACTGGGCAGGGGGAGGCAGGATTACAGCAAGTTACTCTGATAAAGGCCTCATTTCTCAAATATGTAGAGAACTTGGGTCAAATTTGTAATATCAGTTATTCCCCAGTTGATAAATTATTAAAGGATGTGAGCAGTCAGCTTTCAGATGAACAAATCAAAGCTATCTATAGTCGTATGAAAAAATGTTCTAAATCACTGTCAATTAGAGAAATGTAAATTAGAACAACTTCAGGGTACTACCTCATACCTATCAGATTGACTAATATGACCGAAAAGAAAAATGACAGAGTACAAAACTGTATTCCCTTTGACCCAGCGATACCACTACTAGGTCTGTAGCTCTAGACCTATGGAGATCGAAGAAGAGGAAAAAGATCCTATTTGTACAAAAATATTTATAGCAAATCCTTTTGTGATGGCAAAGAATCAGAAATTCAAGGGGTGCCCATCAATTGGGGAATGGCAGAACAAGTTGTGTATGTGATTTTGATGGAATAGTATTGTGCTAATAAGAAATGATGAGCGCGATGCTATTAGAAAAACGTGGAAAGACTTACATGAACTTATGTGAAGTGAAGTGAATGGAACCAGAACATTGTACATAGTAATAGCAGTATTATAGGATGATTAACAGTGAATGATGACTTAGCTATTGAATGATGACTTAGCAAGACAGTGATGGAAAACATTTCCCAAGGACTTATGATGAAAAATGCTATCGATTTCCAGTGGAAGAATTGGTGGAGTCAGAATGCAAATTGAAATATAGTTTTTAAACTTCATTATTCTTTTTTTTCCTCTGCATTTTCTTTTCCAGCATGGCTAATATGGAAATGTTTTGCATGACTGCACATGTATAGACTATATCAAATTGTTTGCCTTCCTAAGGAGTGTGAAGGGAGAGAATTTGGAACTCAAAATTTAAAAAAAAGATTTTTTAAAAAAATTTACATATAATTGAGAAAAAATAAAATTTTTAAAAAGAACAGGAAAAAGAAAAATATTAGCACAGGCTTTTTTAGTTTTTAATGTAACTGAGTGGAAGTTAACTACCTTTTTGGTACTACCCAAATTTCAGTGATGATCATTATTGAGTAAATATTTTCTAAGTTGATAAAAATCTGAACAATGTAATGAAAATACCAATAAAGAAGAATTGAAATATCTGACTAAAGAGGTTTCTTAGTAATTATATAAAATATGGCCTTAGCAGTTTATAATAGAATTTGCCTGAAGCTGAGGAGTTAGTTGATTGCCCCACACCTAAATTTAGTAAGAAAATGCCAAGTTTAGAAGAGCATTTCAATCCTTCTTCCTATTAATCGAATCCTTGCCTTTTTTTCTCTTAAAAGTTTATTTTTTTACTATATTTCATTGCTAGTAAATTTTTGATCCATTGATATGAATTTTCCCTCTGGTGCAGAATACAGTTCAGTCATACCTTCCCCACCTGTTTAATTCCCATATGTGCCTTGCCATCAAAGTTTGTACAGCATATCTAATTAATTCACTGGAGACCATTCACTAAGTCTTTTAGTATACTGTGGGTACTGATACTTTCAGTGTCTTTTAGTATTGCTGCTGTCCATTTCTCCATTTGTCCACCTTGATTTTCCTATATGACCAGTCCATCTCCTTTTCCAATCATACATTTCCTTCAATATCTTTTAAACTATTTCTCACATATAAACTATCATTGAAAATAATATTGCAGTCTGTTTATTCCTAGCATGCATATCTCCATAGCTCTTTGTGTCTCATATAAATTTGATTCTCCAGAGATAATAACGTTCTATGTTTTGCAGTCATATTAGCATCATCAAAAGCATACATCAAAATACAGGGTTTTGTATCAAAATTGTTCAGGATCATTGAAAACACTGCAGTTTCTGCAATGCAATTCAACCCAATCTTTTTCTTCTTTTTAGCTCTAGTTTGAGTATCACAGAATCTTAGAAATTTAAGGTTTGAAGGGAACTTGGCAACTATATAGTCCAGTCTATAACCAGTAAAGAATTCCCATTATGGCATACCCAAACAAATGGTCGTCCAGTCCTTTCTTGAAGACATCACATGAAAAGAACTTACCAGCTGCCAAGTCAGCCCATTCCTCTTTGAGATAAGTCTAATTGTTAGGAAGCTTTTCTTGACAGCAAGCCAAAATTTGCCTCTTTACATATTCCACCACTTGCTCCTACTTTTTCCTTCAGAGTCTAACAGGGCAAGTCCTTTTTCCATGTCACATTCTAATATTAATAATAATAATGATGATGATAGCAAACATTTATATAGCACCTACTAACCTATTATGTGCCAGGCACTTTATGAATATTATGCTAAATTAAATACAGCTATCATGTCAACTCTTCTCCAAGCTAAACCTCTTATTTCCTTGAATTAATCTCCTTTTGTTTACAGCCTTTTAGGATTCTGTCACCAAGTAGATTTTTTTTTAAAGTCTTCTTTTAGATGGACAACCATATCTTGGACAGATACTGAAAATGATCATAGAATAGGATCCAGAAGTGAATAGTTTGTAAAAAAAAAAATAGTTTGTAAAAATAATTTGTAGAAAGTGTAAAGTTCATTTAAAGCCCCTGACTTTTCTGAAGCAAAAGGAGCGCCTTTTTAATGCCAGAATTCTTCTGGTGTGGTTGTATGACTGCAAATCATGAAATAGTACAATCCTCAAAGAACTGAAATTGATTACTATCCACCCTGCAACGGAGAAGTGAATGGCAGACATGTACAAACTGCATCATATTACCAACTTGGGATTACAAAAGAGAAGCAGAATAATAAAGACTGTCATTGGTGAAAAAAGAGACTGAAGGATAACTAATTAATTGTTTATATCTATCATTGGTATTTTTATGATGCCAGGATAAATGAGGGATGTAATATTGCAGATGGATTATCTGTTGAAAACTTAGAGAAATGTGTAGAAAAGCATCTGACAGGCTAGGCAAGCACAGACAAGGTGCATGCAAAATTGGAATTCCCATAATAATGAGATCCCTTTGAGCATTATGCTCCTGTTTAGCACCAAAAGGCGAGAACAGTGGCCTTTAAACAGTTACCAGTGAGATAGCTGTAGGTATATGACATTTTTGGTTGTTGTTTATTAAGTTAATTATCCTAAAGTAAACCACTTGTGCTGGGGGGGGGGGCGGGGGAAGGCGTAGACACCACCATGCTTATGGCGTTACTACTTGAGGAGATTTTAGTCCATGAGCCAGTGAGAGAACCCTGCATAGACCATCAGTAAATCCTAAGCTAGACTTTGAGAATCCCTGAGTCACAGCCTTTGAGAGTGACGTATAGAAACATCCTCCAAAGAACCAAATACATAAAACAGTTACTTTGAAATAAATTATATACTACAAGATATTTTTATGAAATGGCCTTGGGAGAATAGTTTGGACCCAAAAGATCATAAGGTGATTTGATACGAAGGGATATCAGGGAAGGCTAGAGAAAGTGAGAACTTGTATTTAACACAGCAGTGATGAAATGCTTTTTTCCTCCAGTATTTTAAGCCTCTTTGTTATTTTCAAGCTACAGTTTATTATGTGATTCATTGTGGTTCTTGGTGAGACCTGTAATTACATTGGTATAGGGAGTAACAAGTGAGAAAATTCCCTCTACTAATGCAGACTGGCACTTGCTCTACAGCTTAAGAGTCTTAGAGAGTTGCCTAGGACACTAATTGTGACTTGCCCAGAGTCATTCAGTCAATAAACATTTATTAAGCACTTACTATGTACCAGAGTCTATGCTAAGTGCAACACAAAGAGGCAAAAAAACCCAAACAAAAACAGGAAAAATTCCCTTCCCTAAAGGAGCTCGTGATCTAATGTTGGACATAACTAGCAAACAAGCAGGCTGTAAATAGGAGAAACAGGAAATAATTTAAAAAGAGAAAGCACTAAAGTTAAGAATCATGCAGCTAGTTTGGGTCAGAAGCAAGGTTTGAACCCAGGTCTTCTTGACTCTTAGACTAACTCTTTGAACGTTTATCCATTATGCTTTACTGCCTCCAAGTATTGGCTATGAAACTAAGTTAGATTATTTAAATTAATGTGGGCCAAAATGTTTGCTACAATTTTGTTATACTGATTACTGTTTCTTTTTAATACTTTTACAGAAGAGAATCCTCAAGAGCCAGCAAAGAGAAGAAGAAGAAGAAAACGGAAATCAAAGAGTATGTTGCAAAATCCCCATAATGTCCATGTAGAACAAACAGAATCTGAGAAGAATGAGAGCCATTTACAAGAAAAGTTACAGCCACAGCATACAGATGGTCCACAAATAAGCAAAAATAAAAAAAGGAAACTGAAAAAGAAACAGCAAAAGGAAAGGAAGAGAGCAGCTGGCCTGCTAACAAAAGCCACTGGCATCAGTTTTACGTACCAGCCTGAGAGCTACAGTGAGGCAGAAGATTTTAAAGATACCAATGAAAAGGCAGATGGCATCCTAGACTTCTTGCAGGCGACACAAGAAATTTATTTCTCTGACGGTATGTTCTCTCCTGTTTCATCTTTAGAATAATGGAACTAGTTTTAAATTCTGAAAATAGGCAGTGTCATTCATATGTTTCTCCATAGAATATTCAAAATAAATAAATAGTGCAGAGAAGAATTTAGCATGTTTTAACTCTTCCAAACAAATGTAGATGCCTTGGTTGCTGGCTGAAGATATACCTAATGGAGCAAATTGCAGTGAGTCTCAGTAAAGTTCTTAAGGATGATGTTCAAAAAACAAAAATGAATAGTTCCACTTTAAGATAAGTGGTCAGCATTAACTCTGCTTCTATATAAAATAAATACAAATATGAGAATTTGGAAAATTCTGCAACATTTATTTTCCTAAGTTCATTGGAAGTAAAAGTATTAATAATTTATTCTTCTCTCTTTTCTTCTGTAACGCCAAAGTGATACCCATAATAGCCCTTATGAATCTGCATGCATGTTTCCAGGGTAAATTCACAAAATACAATAAACTATCTTCCTCAAAGGCAAAACCAAAGTATTTATTTGGGACATCATTAGAATACCAGGAGGTAAGGTTGAACAGAGTACTTATCAATAATCCAGAGAGCACCAATATCTTAAATCTTCTTTCTATCAGGTCTCCCCACAAAAACAAGTTCCCCTAGACAAATTCTTCCCTCTGCCCACTCACAGCTTGCTTCTCTCTCTCTGCTCCTTGGGCCAACTGCTCCCATTCACAGCTTGCTTCCCTCTCTCTCTACTCTACCTGCTCTCACCCTCTGCTAGTGCTCTCAGTTTCTCTCTCCTCCTTGGGCAAGTTCCTCCCAGTCTGAACTCCATGTTGATCCAGGCTTCATGTGACCACAGGCTCCATGTGATCACAGGCTGTATGTGTTAGGTCTATTAATGAGCAGGGAAGAACTTCTTATTCTATTAATATTACATCTGCCTACTTAATATTTTTAACATGCCTTTATTGAGCACTTGCTGTGTGCATAAGAGTATCTAATATATGTTAGTGAAATCATTACTGTTTATTGATACTAATGATAATGCCTTACAGTTGTATAGGTATTTAAATCCCTGCCCTTGGTGATTTAAAAAAAAAAATTGATCTGTATGAGCCTGTATGGGTTTACTAGGAAGATATACCAGATTAATTACATTTCTTCTTTTGATATCATGAGACTGAGGGTATGCTATTAGCATGGTATATATTGACAAGGATCAGTCTTATCAGTCTCATGATATCATTGTGGACAAAATGGAAATTCAGAGACTAAATGATAGTCATTAGATGGATTTAGCTATTTAAACAATGTACTCAGTGTTTTTCAATGAATAATTGCTATTCTGGATAAATTGTATTCTGTGACTCATCCTGATTCAGCATTTTTATCAGTATCTTGAATAAGTATCTTTATCAGTATCAGTCTTCTTGACATAGAATGCATTTTTATCAAGTTTGTATATCCCAGAAAACTGAGAATAATGCGTAAGGTTAATTGACAAATTCCATGGATTTGGGCTTTTCATATACACATGCCCTAGGAGTCTTTTTTTTAGTTTTGGCACTAGTGTGACTTGGCATATTATACCCAACAACTCACATGGGTACTTCTTTGAAAATAGGAGTCTAAATTTATTAATTGAGCAAAATTAAAATGTAAATGATCACATCTGGGAAACAAAACTGAGAGACAAATATGCAAATCATTGTTTGTTAAAAATGAGAATTAACTCAGATAACTGCTTTTCAAAAGGTACTCTTAAAAGTTTTCATTGTTAAATCAACTTCTGAAAATATAACCAAGCAAAGAGTGTACTCAAAGATGAGATTCATGTACATGCATAATATGTACATGTGAATAGTTAAGCAAAACAGAAGTTGAAACTACAGTGTTTAAGGAACATATTTCTAGAATAGCAACACAGAACAGTAAAGATAACTTTTTACAATCTTATTGTACTGTCCTTGGTATGGGGTGTGTTGAAGCTATTGGTTAAGCAGAGTGGTAGTAATAGACTTTATCTTTTTTTTAACCATCGTTTGCCCCTGGATAGGCTGAGTGTTTTCCCGTAGTTAGGGAGTTTGTTGCATGTCTTCTGCATACAACATGAATGGTCTTATGTTCATGGTCTTAGTTCATCTGTTCTTAAAGCAGTATATTCTATTACTCCGTATCTGGAAGAATAAATCTTATTCAGAAGGAACAGAAATAAGTAGGTGAGGAGGAAGAATTGGTGACACTGTATATATTAAGAAGACAAACGAAGAATATTTGGTGAAGATCAACCAAAACAAAACTGGAAGAGGAACAAGGCATACCAGATGAAGTAAAAGGAAGATGGAGGAATTTACTTCATCACGGGCACCCCAGAAGTACAAGTGTTGTTGAGATCTGGAGAGTCATCTGTAAAAGAAACAGAAGTGGATTGGTATCAAAGTTGAATTAGATGACCTGAAAGGTAGCCTCATACTCTAACTCATAGACAAACTGTGATAGAATACTCGTTACATTTGGAGACTTTTTTTGAATTTTTCTTTAGTATTATCTTCATTTAAAAATTAATTTAACTTCCCCATCCTACAGTGGCTTTATGCTATCAAAACATGTAGTAACCATATATTAGCTTATGATAGACATCACATGATGGGGAAACTTGAAGCCAAGAAAGGTCAAGTGTCATGCCCAAGCTAACACAGATAACACTGAACTGGCATTCAAACCTAAGTCTCTAATGCCAACATTCTTTTATTGTAAATAAAGGTAACTGCTTCAGTACTGTCCTCTTTTCTTTCCAGAAATGTTACAAGAATTGATAAGAGAATGCTTATTAGATTGAACTATAAAAAAAATGTCCTTGCCTTTTCACTTCTACCCTCCTCCACATTCCTAGCGGCTGCACACTTTCTCCTCATTTCCTAGGGAGATGTAGTTGTCTGTAATGGTGGCATTCCACTGGCAAACCACCAAAAAAGGAGAAAATCTCAGCATTGGGATATGGTTTGTCCATGGTGGTCCAGCTATGTGCTTGAAAAACCAACTTTCTACCACATGCCAGTTCTAAAAGGCACATGTGCCTGAAGTTCTGAATCTTTTTCTCAGTCCATGGCTAGACTTACATACCTGGGAATATCCAAGCTCCTTTCTGAGGCAGCAATCTGGAACAGAGGGAATTTCATCTATTCTTAGGTGAGTAGTTCTGGCTCTGCTGAGAAATGATATACAAACGCATTTCTCAGATTCTGTAGTTACTGGTGATAGTTCAGTTTCCAGAGGCATAAGTCTCCTTCCCCTTAACATCAGAACAGTTCATAGATCCTTTTTTTGTAGTTTACCGTAACAAACTATAGTATATAGGCTATGTCAATTATTGTTTTTCAAATTTAACTTGCTTAAAAACTCTAAATATATGAAAATAAAAACTTATAAATTAGATATAGGATAACTATTCTCACTGCAAAAAAGAATTCTCTAGTTCTCAATTCAGCAAAAAACTTTTTTTTAAATAAGCAACTTAATACCCTTAAATACTTTAGTACAGTGAATTTAAGTGTTACTTTGGCAATCATTGATTGCCTAGCACAGCCCATTTTTGAGTACCTTAATTATTAGAAAACTCTTCCTTAAACCATGATAAAAATTTATCTCCCTTTAATTTCTGTCTTCTGAAACAACACAGAATAAACTTATCCCCCTACCATAGATTCATTGAGTTGGGTGGGATTTTTTGTCAAATACTCTCTATTTTTGATTGGAGATGAATTAAGGGCCAGAAGTAGAGCAAATGCTCAGCTGTGCCATTAATGAAAAGATACCTCAGTGACTGATATTCAAGAAATTCCAAAGGTGAGGGATCAAACAAAAGTCGAGACTCACTGATTAAAGCCAATGCTGAATGAGACGCCCAGAAAATCAGATCAAAGTAGATAGGACAGGGAATGGAAGAAATGAGGAAAATCATCAAAAATCATGAACTAGAATACAAGACTATATAGAGGTCAGTAATTCTTGGGGAAAACATCTTGTGACGTGATAAAGAAACAGGGTGATGCCAACTATACTGTCCTTTGCATCTCAAAGGAGATGTTTCTAGGATCCAGGAAATGGACACAAAGGTCCCTCCTAAACTGTCTCCTTAGAGACAGACTTTGATTTAGTGGTGTGCCAACACTGATATATTCTCACCAGCATAGGATCATGGTTTCTCACATATCCCACATTCACTATTCCTGTCACACCTTTCCTAATCAACTTAGGTAGTCAATAAACATTTATTAAGCAGCTACCATGTGGCCAGGTCCTGTGCTAAATTCTGAAGATACAAAGAAAGGATGTTAGTCCCAGCCTTCAAAGAATTTACAATCTACCAGGGGATGAGGATACACAAAATGAAGCTGAAAAGCAGAGGGACATGGTGAAATCAGAGATATCCCAGAGTCATCCTAGAGTAGTGCAGTCAAGTGAGAAATGAGATGAATTGGTTACCTACTTAGAGGTTTTGGAGTTCATGTCTCTGTTAACAGAGGATAGTGATTAGGCGGAATACCAAGGCTGATGGGATCTTACAGGATGATGAAATGTACTACAGAAACTTCCATGTTAGTAATTAAAGACAACTCTGATAGTAGACGTTCTTATCTATCAAATCGGACATGAGGAAGACTAAGATACTAGGGAATGAATTTTAGGATTGTGTGGTGTCCAGTGACAGACAGGAGTTATTGTAGATTTATAGGATAAAACAAAGTCTGAATGAACCAGGAATCATTATTATATGGATTACCACTGAAGCAAGCCATTCCTAGTCACCTACCTAGTGATTACTGGGGGAGTGTAGTATTTAGATGTATGAGGTATAGAATATGTTGTTTGCATAAAAAAAGGATATTTTGATTGTGGAAAGATAGTTATTGTTATAACTATTTATAACCTCCATTTCCTTTTCTTACTCTGAAAACAAATATATTCAGGTCTCTTGAGCTGGATTTAGCAAATAACTCTTCCTTACTAAACCCTAAAGCCTTTTTTTCAGTGTTTCCCTTCCCTCATCTTTCTGTAGCATTTGCTACCATCCACTGTCCATTCCCTCTTAATAGACTCTTTCCTCAGTTTCCATGACATGCTCGCCTGTGTTTCTCCTCTCTAAGTGCTACTTAAATTCCTTCACTGATTCTTTTTCCTCTTGCTCCCAAGATTGGCTCCCCACCAAAGCTGTGTCCTGGTCCCTCTCCTCTCTTCCTCTGTGTTTTTTTCCCTCCGGTCTCATTCACTATTATGGCTTCCATTATCACTTCTATGTAGTTGGTTCTGATCTGTATACATGGCCAATCCCAAGCTCTCACCTGAGCACCAGAGCATTCTTTCCATTCTCTGCCATCTTGACTCACTTCTTCATACGATCATAGGTCTAGAGCAGGAAAGAACCTTAACAGAAATCTAGACCAAGCTATATAGATTCACAAGGAACAATTAATGTTAATTAACCTAATTTCCTTTCTAGTTATGATTATTTGCTAGCAAATCAGAGGAATCCCATAGACAGTACATCTTGATTTTATCTAAGTATTTGATATTAAAACTCATAAAAGCCTTGTAGACAAGATGGAAAAATGTGGGCTGGATGACAGTATAGTTAGGTGTGTTCATAGCTTTTTTGACTCTAAGACTTTTTTGACCCAAAAGACTTGTTGTACCTTTCCTTTATATCACTAGTTGCATAGCTCTTAGGATGCTACATTTTAAAAGCCAGTACAAATGATTATTTGCCCATTAACAAATCAAAGAAATGATGAAATGATCTCTTTGGGAGATGATTATTTTATTTTGTGAACCAACCTTTTTTTAATAAAATGCAGTTTAACTATCCTTATATAAATTTTTTGGAGTCCTGATTTTTAAAAAAATAATCATTTGTAATGGAACCATTTTTAAATAATTTACAATTAAAAGCATACAAAAAAATTTTACTTCACTATCTGTAGTTGTTGCTTTATTTTTAACTACTGACTTGTTCTTTGTTTTTGACACATTTCACAAACGTGGAAATGCCTTTTATCTTTGATTTGTCTTTGCACATGGTTTTGCAGTACAGTGTACTGCTGTTGGGAAGATACTTGCACGTACTCATTAACTCCATTTAGCATAATAGACATGCCTATGTAATAAAAGTCCATTTAGATTTTTGTTCTTTTTCCATTAGTGTATATGTGTATTTGCACGCATGTATGTATGCCCTGTCCTCCAAATCGTTTGTCAGACTATACTTCAGAGAGGCAACACGGTAGAGTCAATGGATTTTGGATCAAACCCTAGATTACAGGTTCTTACTTTGCTTTGTCTGTCTTAGAGAATTATTGTGAAAATGAAATGATATACATAAAAGTACCACTATAAAATTATACATAATATCAGGTAGTATTATGACCATTCCTTTTGTAACATTGACCAATAATATTTCTGTATAAAGTTATTCTTGAGTGATATAAAATTATCATAAATTTAAAAACACCATAAAAATTAAATTATCATTTATTAGAATGTTAAGTGGTCTTGCCTTGTTTTCTTTAGGTAATTTTAAATCTGGTTCAACTGCCTGTTTGGAAACTATCCAGGAGGTTTTTAAACATCTTGAATTTTATCGCATAGCTTCCTCAGATATTATGCTTTTGGACCAGATGAAAACTCTGGTACTTTTACAAGATACTGAGAGATTGAAAAGTGCTTTGGAGCAGTTCCAAGAACAATGCCTGATGCCTCCTGGTATGTATTGCAATTTATTAATCATAGTGTTTATTATCTTTTCAAGGTTTGACTAAAAAAAAACTTAAGAAAATAATAACGAAGCAGCATCTGCAATGATATACATGTGGTTTGGTTGAATAACGTAGTCTCAAAGAGAAACACTTTCGTTGCTTCTTTGATTTGTTTATGGGACCACTACAACCACTCCAATTTTTCATCATATGGTTAGTTTAGAGAATGGTTATAAATCCCAAAGGGAAGTCTATAGTTTTATTTGGAGTAGAACTTATCTCTTCTTCCCTTCCTTTATCTTCTCTGCTGGAGTAATTAGTATATTTCCTACACCCTTCAATTGTAGAAGCCAAAAAGGGGAAATTAAGATAATCAGTATTTAACTTTCATTCAGGATATTAAGTACCAACTATGTCAGCATTATGGTAAACACCCAAGGGAAGAAGCAAAGAAGTATGCATCATAGATTCTGCCTCAAGAAGTACAAAGTCTAGTTGAAGAGGGTCAAATACTAAGGCTAGCTTTTTTTGTGGTGGCAAAGAGTTGGAAATTGAAAGAATGCCCATTATTTAGGGAATGGCTGAACAAGTTATGGCATATGAATATGATAAAATATTGTAAAAAATGATGGAGGGGCATAGGTTTAGAAAAACATGGGAAGGTTTGCATGAACTGATGCAAAGTGAGGCAGGCAGAACCCAGAGTATAATCTACACAATAGCATCAATGATGTAAGGATAATCAACTGTGAAAGACTTGGTAACTCTGATCCCCTACAGTGATCTACCACAACACCAAAGGACTTATCATGTAAAATGCTATCCACCTCCAGCTGATGGTCTGAGTACAGAATGAAACATGTTTCTATTGCTTTTCTTGATTTTCCTTGCCTTTTTCCTTTTTTTTGGAACATGGCTAACATGGACATATGTTTTACATAATTTCATATGCATAATGAGTATCATTTCTTTCTTGCCTCAGTGGGTAGGGGAGGAGTAAAGAGAAGTAGAGAATTTGGAACTGAAAATAAAAATAAAATATTTTTAAAGCTAGTAATCTTAGACATAAATGACAATATAACAATATAAGCAATGTCATAAACTTCCATGTAATTGAGTATCAAAGGAATCATACAAGTGATATGTGTTGTGAAATTATGGAATGGACTGATCAGGGATGACTTCATGGAGAGAATGGCAGTTGAGCCAGAGTTTGACATATGGTGTGAGATTTATAAAACGAAAGGATTTTCTTATTTTTTTAAAAGAAGAGAAAATCTATAGCAGATTTAACCCATACATAACTGTATACTCCTTTTGAAACTGATAGTTTTTTAAAATTAATTTTCTTGCATCCTTTTCTTATTCCAGTTCAGAAAAAGAAGTCTTTCTATTAAATTTAAGATCAGTGTACATTTACTTTAGGATTAATATCAGACACATAAAGACTAATACCTAATAACACTCTAATGGAAAGATTATTGGTTCTTTAGTCACTGGACCTAGATTCGGATCCCACACCTGATACTTAACTACTTATAGAACTTTGGACAAGTCACTTAAAGTTCCCAAGACTTCAGTTTCATCATCCATAAAATAAAGAGATTGACTCAATGGCCCCTGAGCTGTTTTTCAGCTTCAGATCTATGATCCCATTCATAATCCCTTTTTTTTTCTTTTGCCTGTCCTGCTGTTTTAAGTACACAGCAAAAGAAGAATAGGTAAAAATAGAAGAATACAGGTTAATCTTAAGCATCATACAGAAAGTTAATTTGTTATATATATGTATATATTTCAAAGTATAAAGTGAGGAAAGCTTTGGATATAAAATAGCATGGATTTTTTAAATGATGAAAAAGAATCACTTTTTAATCATATTATCACATATATGTATCTATAGATACATACTTACACAAACTTAGTCTTTGATGGTATTTTTTACTTTGTAGGGGTGTTTTGTTTTGCTTATTCAAGTGTTTTATTTGCCATAGAGCAAAAGTGCCTTACCTGACTTTGCATATTGAATTTCTCAGATGGTTTCCACAGTTATGCCTCACTTAATGTAGTAGATATATTTCTCACTACCTTCATATCAATCAAATGATTGTACTAGAATACTGAAAATGATCTCTGTTTTCATTATGGGTTTTCCCTTGCCCCACACCACGGCTGGCCATCTTCATGAGCTGTATGGTACTAGAGTTATACCGTACATTCCACTGCTAACCCTGAACGTGGAGGACCTGCCAGAGCTTTTGGCATAGCAGGATTTAGGAAGTTAGGGTTACCTCTACCCCCAGTGGGGCGCTGGAGGAGAACCTTAATGAACCAGCTGTATGCAGATTAGTGCCTTTGTTGCCCTTCTCTTAACAGGCATGGAAACTTACTACTTAAAGGATTCTCTTGTAACACAAATGTTAAGAAAAAGAAATGAAATAAGCACCTCCGGTTAAATTCCCAGTCCACTCATCTTGTGAGAGTGGTAACCCTAAGAGCATAAACTCTTGATAGATCTGACCTGGCTAAAAACTTCAGTTAAAACTGCCAGGAAGATGACTGAAATATACTGCTGTCATTATGGCCTCCTCAAAACTCTTAAGAAATGTGCCATGTAAATAATGAAAACAGCAACAAAAGGAAAGAGGATACAATTCCCCTCAAGGTAAGCCTCTAGAAAAAAAACAACAGAGGACCACCACAAGATGAGTGGACTGGGAATTTAACCGGAGGTGCTTATTTCATTTCTTTTTCTTAACATTTGTGTTACAAGAGAATCCTTTAAGTAGTAAGTTTCCATGCCTGTTAAGAGAAGGGCAACAAAGGCACTAATCTGCATACAGCTGGTTCATTAAGGTTCTCCTCCAGTGTCCCACTGGGGGTAGAGGTAACCCTAACTTCCTAAATTCTGCTATGCCAAAAGCTCTGGCAGATCCTCCATGTTCAGGGTCTGGGCCCAGGTTCTAAATCTCACGGAGAGCTTGGCATGGCTGAATGGTATCAGATAGTCTGTCAAGTACAGCTTTTTGTTGTCTCCACTTAGCAGTGATTCAGCTAAATTACTTTCCTCTTTTCCCATATTACCTTTGTCCTGGAGACCTGTCCCAGTAATTTAGAGAGAATAAGCTGCCGAAGAGTAAAAACGGTGTCAGCAGTGTAGGACAGATCATAGTGTTATCTAGAACCCCTCAGAAAGTGACTTTTTGATGAAAAGTCAAATGATATGTAGGATATAAACCTTCCCCCCACTCAACAACGCCAAAATAACTTGAAGGGCAAAAAACTAAAGGAAAGAAAATATCCCAGCTATAAGAAGTAAAGGAAGATGACCTCTAGCAAAATTGCTGAGATGAGGTCACTAAGTCTCCTCATTATATGGGGGCAGGTAACATGTCATTTAGAGTAAAGGAATAAATAACAAAAGGCATGGAGGGGAAGAGGAAAGAACTCATGATGGGAAGTATGTCACAGACAAGCAAACAGACACTAATAAAGAAAGGGAAAAGATTATCAAACACATGTGAAAATATTCCAACATAAGGAACATATTCAGAAGTAAAGAAATCCCTGAAAAAATGGGAAGGATTATTATAAACTCTACAGAACCCTAAGATATGACATTGGAACAACTACAAAAACCTCCAGAATGGGTCAGAAGAACAATGAACGAATTTAAGTTGTTGAGACAGGAGGCACAGTGGATAGAAGGGAGTTAGGAAGATCTGAGTTCAAATCTAGCTTAAATACTAGCTGTGTGGCCTTGGGCAAGTCACCTCACTTATGTTTGCGTTACTTTCCTCCACTATAAGATGAGAATGGTAACAGCATCTATTTCATAGAGTTATTGTGGAGATCAAATGAAATATTTTAAAAACACTTTACACAGTGCCTAGCACATAGTAGTTGCTATATAAATGCATGTTTCCTCCATAAGGAGGGAATGGTTATTCCCTACCTAACAAATAAGCTGGATAGAGAAAGGGATGTTGTCTTTGTTTTCCAGATGCTCCACCTTGAATTATGAACACAAAACAGAGGGAACATGTAAAAAGAAAAAGCCCACAAGTGAGGTGATAGATATTGGGAGTGTAACAGAAGGGGTGGGGTTTTTTTTCCATAGAAGTACTATAGATGAAATATTATGCAAATTGGAGGGGGAAGGAGCTGAGAGAAGTACTATACTCTGTACTATATTCTGTACTGTACTCTTTTTATAGTTTCATAAAAGGAGTGAGAGAGAATATGAAGTCAGGGAATAAGATCAGGAAAATGGAAGGGAATATGAAAGAGGCTGTAGGAAAAGGTGGATCAAACTAGGGAAGTCAAAATAAATTACAAGGACTAAGTGCAGATTTAAATTAGGAGGAAAAATAATAAAAGTAAATTGAACAAAACATAAACTTAGTAATATAAATGAATTAAACTCATCAGTAAAATGGAAGGGAATAGAAGACTGAATAAGAAAGCCAGCACAACAATTTGCTGCATCTGGAATATTTATGGCAAATTATAAGGAATACTGAATTACTTACTGCAAAATGCTTATCTCAGATTGTAAAGCATATTTAAATATTTATAGCTGCGGATTGGAAACAAAGAGTATGCCTAACAGTTGAGGAATGGCTAAGAACTGATATAGGTTGAAATTATGAAAATCAGTCATAAATACAGTGACCACACAAGTGTAAATGAAAAAGATCACTGAGGCTGTACTCTGAGTAATTTTTAAACTAATGAAGGTACAGATAATGAAACATACCTCCCTCATGAGATGTGGGGTCATGTTGGGGAAGAGTGGTCTTTATGTTGACAGATGTAGTTACTGTATCAGATAGTTGATTTTCTTTGGCTTAAGGGAAGATTCAATCTGGAATGAAGATAGGGTTTTTTTTTCTCCACAGATGACTGTGATATAAGGATAAAAGTCATCAATGAAGTATATTTTGCCAGTTAATAAAATAAAAGATACAGATACTTTTTTAGGGGGTGTAGGTATGTGATTTCATCAGAAAAGTAAGCTCCCAGTAATGAAACACCTTCTAGACCTCCAAATCAACAACTGACGATAGTTTTATAGAGTTGCCTCAAGGTATAAAAAGTTAAATGACTTGCCCACAGTCACAACAGCAGTATATGTCAGAGATGGGATTTGAACCAAAGATGCCTTGATTCTAAGACCAACCCCCATAGACTGAGAATTAGGAGCTAGAATAAAATGTGTTATGTTTTAGTTCATTATCCTTCAAAGCTAGGAATTGGAATTATGATTTCACTTCAGGCAAAGATAAAATTTGTCAAGAGAGAGGTAAGCACAAAAATGGTATTATGAATAAAAGTACCAAAGAAGGTAAAATGATATTATTAGATACATATATGTGTGTGCATTTTTAAATGAGATAGCATCCAAGTTCCTAAAGGAAACACTGACATGGCAAAAAGTAACAAAATAACAACTGTAAATGATGCTTTAATAATCTTCTAAATCTAAGAGAAAGATGAATGAATTTACATGTAGATCCAAAAAGTGTTAGAAAAATTAGAATTGGAAGATCTTTGGTAATTTCATATTTTTGACTGTCATAGGGATCATTCCCCCCAAAATGATCAAGTACCAGAGCACAGAGACATCATAAATAAATGTAAAAATAAAGACATCCATTACAGAACATTCTGCAATAAAAATATCAACCAATAAAGGTGATAGAAGCAAAAGAAACAAACCTAAATAAAAACTAAGTAACACTTTTCTAAATAACAAGTGGATCAAAGAATAACATAGAAACAATAATTACCTTTAAAAGCATTTTAATAAGGCATAGTGGATCTAGGGACCAAACTAGTGATATCATTGTTATAAGAAACTCCTATATGAGGAAACCCCTTTTACCAATGCAGGTCAGCACCATCTCTGCAACATTTAGTCAGAGAAATTCCTAGAGCATTGAAAGATTAAGTGACTTACCTAATGTTATACAATCAGTATATGTTTTAAAGGAGGGACTTGAACTTAGGTCTTCCTACTACCAAGGCCAGTTCTTTAACCATATTAACAGTAGAAAGAAAGCAGTAATGAACCAAGAATGTATTTTTAAAAAATAACAGTGCCCCAAAGTCACCAATAATTAGAGAAATGCAAATAAAAATAACCCTGAGATTTCACCTCATACCCTGCAAATTGGAAAAAGATGACAAGAAATAGGAACAGTCAGTGTTGGAGGGGGTGTGGAAGGAGAGACACACTGGTGTATTGTTGGTGGGTCTGTGAAATGGTATGGTTTTTTTGAAGAATAATTTAGAATTATACAAACAAAGTGGCAAAAATGCACATACTCTTTGAGCCAAAGATTTCCTTATGGGGCTTATACCTCAAGGAAGCCATCCATAAGAAGAAGAACTGGAAACAAAATAGAGACCCATCCATTACTGTTTGTTCAGTCATTTTTCAGTTGCGTCCAACTCTTCATGACCCAGTTTGGAGTTTTCTTGGCAAACATACTGGTATGGTTTACTTTCCCTCTCCAGTTCATTTTACAGGAAACTGAAATAAACAGTTAAGTGACTTGTCAGGTTCTCATAGATATTGACTAGATTTGAACTCATGAAGGTGAATCTTTCTTATTCCAGGCCCAGCACTACACTATCTAGCTGCCCATCAATTGGGGAATGACTAAATAAATTGTTAATATAATAGAATATTTCTGTGCTGTAAGAAATAATAAGTATGATGAATACAAAGAAGCCCGGAAAGATCTGTATTACCTGGTACCGAGTAAAGTAAGCAGAGACAAGAAAAAATATACAGCAAATTATAAAGATTAAATGGGACCCAAATAAAGAGAGAAGAGAAGATTCTCCCAAATCACCCTTTCTTGGAAGTGGGAGGTCCATAGGCATTGCACATTGCACATATTTTCAGACTTTTTTCAAAACAGTTATCCCTTCCATATCATGGAGGGTAGAGGCGCAGTGCCCCCATGATCTGGAAAATCCATGTAAAAGTTTTTGGGCCTCCCTTTATACTGGAGAAGAAATATGATTTTTTTTTTCTTTTTCTTTTCAGTACTTAATTGCAAAATTTGGGTTAAGTATTTGGTCATAGGCTCGATGTCATTTCCTGACCTTTGTGTGTCATCTACAACTTATGCAAAACTCCCAAAAAATTTCCATTTAATTTCTTATGCTGACTCAGGATATATCAAAATCACAATGGGGCAAGTCAGGATGTGGAAGGGATAACTGTATATAAAACAGTTTTGCTGATTTCCCACACACACGCTAAAAAAGTAATATTTTTCTAGGAAGGAAAGAGGGACAGATACTTGGGATAATTATGGTGATGTAAGAAAAAAATTAATAAAAATATTTTTTAAAAAGAGTGTAAGCTCCTTAAGGGCAGGAATTGTTTCTTTCTGTTTGTATTTGTAGTCTCTGCACTTAGCACAGTGCTTGGCACACAGTAGTGCTTAATAAATGCTTGCTACCTAGCCTTAAAAAAAAAAAAGGCAAACCTGACTTCCTAAAGAATTTCCATGAAGTTAGAAAGGCTTTGATTTTTAACCAGCTGTGTCCCAGTGTCTTTATTTTAAAGCCCAGTCTAGCAAAATTCAGAGAGGCCCAACACTGAAGAGTTGACCATCTGGTGATAAATTTTGAGGTCATAATGGACATCTCTATGGGGATAAATTAAATATTATTTGGCTTACTGTACTTTTCAACATTCTTTTCTAAGAGAACTAAATCTACAGGGGTCAGAGCTAAAGTAACATGTACATTGTTTCTCATCTCTAAGTCACATGTGTTACATTTATGTGTAATTTAAATGAGATACTACTACAGCAAATTTCTTGCTGTTCCTAAATGTCAGGTTTACATTCTGGCAGATTCTTCACAATTTACTTAGTTTTCAAGAGTTCATGTATGGCAAAACACCAGAATTATAAATTCATAATGCATAATTTTTTTCTTTTCAGACCATGCAAAAGAAATTGCAACTCTTTTTCATTACTGGATTACAGATATCCTTCCTATAAGGAACAGGAAATAAGGTCTGGATGCCCATCTGCAAAGAGTTAAAATTTAATAATAAGAAGAAGCCTGAAAGAAGACATATGAAATGCCTGAGAACTCTAAATGACAAAATTGGTTTTAAAAGAAAGTTCTTTATTTTTACAATGTAAATTGAATATTGTAAATTGATAAGATGTATCTGTTAATTTGCTTGTACAAAATAAATACTAAGTCTTACCTAAGATTTTAAATTTTAAAATAATATTAGAGTTGAAATGTTATTTATACATTTATTTTTTTTAGTGTATAGATCTTAAATTAACATTGAGATTGTGTTTTATTTTTCTATTGGTCATAAAGGAAACAAAAATGTATTTTCTTTGTAGAATCAAATCAACTATTGTTTTGAAGCTATAATAAATTTTTCAAATGTCAAAATCACACTGAATTTTAAAATATTTTTTAGAATGCTTTAAAATCCATCATTTTTACAAACGGTTTTGATGCCAGGTTTCTGTTGTTGAACTTTTGTGGGTTGAGTGGGACTGTGGATTTTAAGATCACTTGCTGTGGTATAGATTTGGAGTCAGAAGATCTGGTTTAAAATCATGGTCACTGTTCCTTACCACCTGTGTTTGTACTTTCCATTTTTTATGAAAATTAGAAACTTTCACTTAAAGGAGATTGGGCTAGATGACTTCTAAGCATGCCTTCTGGCTCTGGCAGCCTGTGATTCTAACCGTTTCACAGCTTAGAGGTCAAGTGATCCATAATCACGGAATTTTAGAGGTCTGAGGAAAACTTAATTTGAATCTATTATACCTTTTTCATGGTACCAATGAGGAAATGGCCCAGAAAGATGAAGGGATTTCCCCAAGGTTTCCCAGGTCTCCTGACTAAGGAAGGTAAGGTATTATATATACTCTGAGGTCTGTCTACAAGTAATAATACAGAAACCATTAGAAAATAGGAATAAATGAGTAGTCCTGCCTTGCTATAATAACAGTCCCACTCTCAAACCCCATGTCTATTCTTTTTTCTTTGCCTTAGTTCTTTCATTGATAATACTTTTCATCTAACAGAATTTTACATGACAGTATGAAGAGTTAAGGATTGTTCACATCAGGAACCTGGGGGCTTGAAGGAGGAGATCATAAAACTGAGTGACCAGTCATGCTTCTACTAGAGTTTTTGTTTGCTTGTTTTTTAATCAAAACAAACAAACAAAAAAAAGCCATGGCACCACCATAAGTACAAAGCAACCAATTTCTTTGGTCAAATTCCAGCCACTTGGCAACCTTGTTCTCACTCCCTTCTCCCTCTTTGACCCTTTCCTTTTCATTTATCTCTCATCTACCCTGTACTTTCAGTCAATTTGGTATTACTTAGCTGACTGATAAACCTCCATTAAGCCAACAGCAGTAGGTAACTCCTTGGACTTGATCAATCAGAATGTTAGAGTGAGAAGGAGCTTTGGAGATTATTTAACCTAGTCTTCTTACTTTCCATTTGATCTATGGCTGACAAAAACATTGAACAAAGAACACTTTTATTAAAGATAGTAATAAACTGGAAAAGGCCACAGAAGTAGCTTCCTTTTGGTGACCTTCCCTCTCCCAACACCACCAACTCAAAGATGTCAGTCGAAGGACAACATTCCCCCTGGCATTAGCCTACTTCTTTCTGTCAGGGGTCCATTTGTTTGCCCTGCTGGGGCTAGTGCTGGTGCTGCCTTTATAGTAGGAGCCCTAAGTCTCCAAACACGGCCAGCTTTAGTGTCTTTGTTCTGTGTGGCTACTAGAAAGCATATTTACTTCCCCCATGACAGCTGCCACATTTTGTGGCTGGCTGACCAATAGTGTTACCCAGATCTACTCTTTGTTCTGCAGAGCCATCTAATGTTATTGGTGTCCCAGGCCTACTTCTCAGGATCCTCCTACTAACAACTTGGGCCTGTGCCCCTAGCATTTACTATCACTGCTATATCTAAGGAAAGAGGACCATAAAGGGCCTCCAGTCAGCAGCAACACTATTTCTGTCTTTCTGTGCACTGCTTTTCTGTCCATCATGTTGCTGTTGCCTCACCTACTGGCAGTATAGCCCCATGCATGAAATAAAAAAATCTCATTTGAGAAACAGCATAGCAGGAGGAAAGGGTGCCAGATTTGGAGTCTGAGAATGAGAATTCAAATTGTGCCCTGTGATGGTGAAAAAGTCACTTAAATTCTTGGGGCTTCAGGTTCCTTCCTCTGTAAAATTTGGGAATTTGACCCAATATCAAAGATTCAATCCAACTGTAAATCTCTAATATCCATTTTCTGGCACCTTTCAAGTCATTTTTCTCTGCTCTCTAGTGTCTAAGAATAATTCAACTTCAATAAATTTACAAAACACTTTCTTCAGACCAAAGTTGCTCCTCAGGAGTGCAGGCTGCTTAGAGCTCACTCAGACACAGAAGATGCCAAGGTCACCTACTGCGTCTTGGCAACTGCTGTTTCAGTTGTCTTGATTTTTATCTTGCCACCGAACTTGGATGATTCTGGAGGAGAAAGTGAAGCCCACGACTTTGTGCAGCTCTACGTCACTTATGTCCAATTCACTCAGAGGTCCTGACATAACTCTTGTGATGTCATTGGTCTTTTCCCAGAATGGACTGTGAACAACAGTGACAAAGGATTCCACACAGAGAGAAGGACTTCCAGGACAGGGATTGTGAGTTAAAGCTTTGTCACATGTATTTCTTATGTGTCTGCCTGTGTGTATTTGTGGAAAGGAAGGAACTAGATTTTAGGAGAACATTATCTCATTTGATGTTCAAAACTACTCTGCTGGATAGATTATGAAATTTAAGAAAACTGAGGAATTGAGAAATTAGAAAAACCCCAACAGGGATGTTGAAGTCCTTTAATATAAGGCATGATTTGAGGAGGACCAAAAGATGATAAGCCAGGAACTAAATTCTTTGAGAAAGAAGGGTATATGAACTGAGCAACATTATGTAATAGCCACCATAATCTGGACTGGGTAGAAAATGTTTATACTGTGAATTCCAAAGGAGAAGAGATTGTTGAGTTCTAGTGATAAAAGGGTTGTTTTCTAGTAGGAATGAGGAACAAGAAGAATTCTGATTTCCCCATCAGGGTCAGTGGGGTGAGAAGAAAAAGGAGAGAAGTAAGCATAAGATGTGAAAATAGAGCCAGTGATAGGGAAGAGGGACAGGGATGTAGTTTCGTGGTGTTATAGAAGGGGAAGGGGAGGAGTGGAGATCCAGTCTCAGTGAGAACTTGATGAAAATATAAGAAAAAAAGTGTCTTGGATAAAGAGAAGTTTGTTCACTTGTAATGGAAGGGGAGATAGGGGTGGGACATGGATAAGGTAGGACTGAGAAATATGGAGATGAGAGAACATACTGTGGGGGCTGGGAATAGTTTTCTTCTGTGCAGCTCAGAACTGATTAATACAAAGAAAGAAAGAGAAGCAGGTAGTAGAAAACTGTTAGTCATGGGGGTAGTATTGGGTGATAAATGAAAAAAAAAAGACTTCTCCAGGACCACAATTTGAAAGTGTCAGCTCTGTAGCACTCAGCTTTCCTTGTAGTCCAACTCTCACTGTCATATATTGCTCCTGGAAAAGCTATAGTTTTGACTATAGGGATCCTTATCAACAAGGTGACGTCTCTGCTTTTTATTATGCTGTCCAGATTCACCATAGCTTGACTTCCTTGTTGTGTACAGGGGTTTGCATAGCTCCATGAAACTATGAGCTATGCTGAACAGGTTGTAGAGGAAAGTTCTATTCTAACAAAAGACGATCCAATAGAGAAGGAAATGACAAACCATTCCAATATCTTTGCCAAGAAATCCCTTGGACAGTACTAAAATGAAAAAAAAAAAAGATGACATCAGGTGAGCCCCACAGGTCAGAAGATATCCAGTACACCACTGGGGAAGAGCAGAGAATCACCACAAGTAACTCCAGTACTAATAAAAGAGCTGCACCAAAGCGAAAGGAAGCTCAGTCCTGGATGTGTCTGGTGATGAAAGGAAAAGTCCAATGCTGTAATAATCCATGTGGCATAGAAACCTGGAATGCAATATCTATGGTCAGACTGGAGATGGAAAGATTGAACCTCGACATCTTGGATGTCAGTGAACTTAGGTGGGCAGGAATGGGTAAATTTAATTTAGGTGGTCACTACATATACTACTGTAGTCAAGAATCCCTTAAAAGAAATGAAATAGCCCTCATAGTAAATAAAAGGGTGAGAAAAGCAATACTGGGGTATTATCTCAAAAATGAAGAATGAGATCTGTTTGAATTCAGGGCAAACCATTTGACATCAGAGTAATACAAGTCTAACCAAGGATGCTGACGAGGCCCAAAGTGATCAGTCTTATGAAAATCTACAACATCTACAAATTACATTTAAAAAAAAAAGATGTCACATTCATCATAGGGGCTTGGAATGCTGAAGTGGGAAATCAAAACATGATTAGAATAACAGAAGAGTTTGGCCTTGGAGTACAAAATAAAGCAGGGCAGAGGCTAATAGAGTTTTGTCAAGATAACTCCATGATCATTGCACTCTTTCTCAACAATCCAAAAGTTAACTCTATACATGGACATCACCGGATGGTCAATATAAAAATCAGATTGATTATATATACTTTGCATCAAAAGTGAAGAAGCATTGTATATTCATTTAAAACAAGACCTGGAACTGACTTCAGGTGAGATGATGAACTTCTTACTGCAAAATTCAAGATATATTAAAGGAAGAATTAATCCTAAGAAAAACAAACTCTAAGAATATACAAAAATGTTCATAGCTTTTTTTTGAGGTAGCAAAGAATGGGAATCTGAAAGGGTATCTATAAATTGAGGAATAGATGAACAAATTATGATATACAAATGTGATGCATTATTATTGTTCTGTAGGAAGTTATGGGAGGTGTATGGATTAAGATTGGGGGAGTTGAAAGGAGAGGATGGGGGAGATTCTTGGAAGAATGGGGGAAGCAAAGGTGGGGGGAGAAGGTAACGGTGAAAAAAAAGTGAGAAAGTAGTAAAAATAAGAGGGAAATTCACAGATAGTTCATTACAACTTTGAATATGAATGGCAGCTCTCTTTGTGGTAGCAAATAACTAGAAATTGTAGGGATCCCGATCAGTTGGGGAATGATAGAACAAGTGTGGTGTATGGTTGTGAAGGAGTGTTATTGTGCTATAAGAGATGATGAACTCAGTGGTCTTAGAAGGGCATGGAAAGCCTTGCATGAAATGAGAAAGAGCAAAGTGAACAAAACCAAGAGAACATTGTATACAGTAGCAACATTATTGTTTTAAGAATGACTTTGAGCTACTAAGTCATTTTGGCCACTATAAATACACATTAAAAATAAAGTACATGTGAAGAAAGATGCAGTCTGCATGCGGAGAAAGAACTGATAAATAGAAATATTAAAGAGAATAATTTTCATACTTATCTATTTATGTCTAATGGTAGCCATCTCTAGAGTAGGGGGGAAAGAGAAAAAAAAGGGAAAAAAAGAAATTTATGTGCTAACTTTGTTGTGTATTTGTAGAGAATGGTAAGTTGTATGTGGCAGATTTGCAGTTTCATGTGTAATCATTTTTTTTATTGTACTGTGTTATGGAAATGCTTGTTTTGTTCCATGAATTGAAAATAAATATGTAATACATAGGAAGAGGAGGAGGAGGAGGAAGAGAAAGAGGAGCAGTAGTAGAGGCAGTAGTAATTGTAGTAGTAGTTATTAAAAAAAAGTTTCAGAGAAACCTAGGATGAACTGATGCAGAATCAAATGGACAAAGTGAGGACAATTTATTCAATGACAGCACTGTGGTAAAGACAAACAACTTAAAAAGAATTAGGACCTCGCATCACCATAATAATCAATTACGATCCCAAAAGACTAATGATGAAACATACTTCTTAACCTCCTGATAGAGAGACGCAGGATTCAGAGTGTAGGAGGAGACAAATTTGGTTTGGACATGGCAAGTATAGAAATTTGTTTTGATTAAGTATATCTGTTTGTAACGGGTTTTATTTTTGTTTTCAGTGGGGCAGATATTTTTGCTGATTTAAATAAAAATACGTTTTTAAGTCTACTTCACAAGCGTACAATGAAAAAGGCATTCAAGAACAAACAGCAGTTCTCCTGGAAAAAAAGACCTGAGTTATTTAGTGAACTGCATGGGCAAGTTTGATATTGTACCAAAAGAAAACAACACACACACAAAGAAAGAAAACAAAACAAAAAAATCTTAGTAGTCTTAGGCTGCATTAAGAGACACATTACATCCAGGCAATACAGATGTTAGTCTTGCGGCATTTTGTCCCAATCAGATCACATCTAGAGTATTGTGTTCTGTACTTGGTGCCACATTTCAGGAGGGTGGCAAAGAGAGTAAAAGACCTCAAGATTATGCCCTTTGAGAATCTGTTGAAAAGACTAAGATGGCTTAGCCCGGGAATAGAAGTAATAGTGTTTAAGTATTTGGAAGACTGTCACGTGAAACATGTAGAACCTGTTTTGTTTGGTCTCAGAGGACAAAATTAGAAACAATGTATGAAGAAGAACAAAGAAGAAATTCCCTTTCAGGTCTAAGAATGGAGACGGAATTCATGACCAAAGAGGAGATAGAGAGGATCACAGAAGGAAAAAACAGGTAATCTTGATTACATAAAATAAAGTGTTTACACAAATCCAGTGCAGTTAAACTTAGAAGGCAAGTTTCTCTAACATAGGTCTCATTTCCGAGATATTTAAGGAACTGATTCACATTTATAAGAATAAGAATCATTCCCTACTTGAGAAATGATCAAAAGATGAACAGATACTTTTCAGTGGAAGAAAACCAGGATGTCTTTAGCCATATGAAAATATATATGTGTGTGTATGTATGCAAATTAAAGCAATTCTGAAGTTTCACTTCACACCACACCCATCATAATGGCAACATTGACCCAAAAAAGAAATTGGAGGAGCTGATATTATGAATTGGTACAACCATTTTGTAAAAGTATTTGGAACATTGCCCCCCAAATTACTCAGCTGTGCATATCCTTGATCCAGTAAATCTACTTTATAAAATTTTACTTCATAAAAATACTAGTAGATCCAGTAAAACTAGACCTATACTTATAAGAAGATCTAACAGGAGAAATGGTCCTATATGTACAAAAATATTTATAGCAGTTCTTTTTGTGGTGTCATAGAAATAGCAACTATTAGGATATATATACATCTATTGGGGAAAGAATGAGCAAATTAGGGTATATGAATGTAATGAAATACAATTGTATGAACAAAGATGTTCAGAGAAACCTGGGAAGACTGTTATGGGCTGATGCAAAGTGAAATAAATAGAACCAGAAGAACAATCTATGCTATTAACATCAACACTGTACAAACAAACAATTTTGAAAGATCTAAGAATACTTTTTTTAAAATAAATTTATTTATTTAATTTTTTACATTCATTTTCACAAAATTTTGGGTTCCAAATTTTCTCCCCATTTGTCCCCTCCCCCCACCCCAATACACCGAGCATCCTAATTTCCTGTCACCAATCTGCCCTCTCTTCTATCATCCCTCCCTTCCCTTGTCCCCATCTTCTCTTTTGTCCTGTAGGGCCAGGTAACTTTCTATTCCCCATTACCTATATTTCTTATTTTCTAGTAGCAAGAACAATACTCAACAGTTGTTCCTAAAACTTTGAGTTCCAAATTCTCCCCATCCCTCCCTCCCCACCCATTCCCTTTGGGAAGGCAGGCAATTCAATATAGGCCATATCTGTGAAGTTTTGCAAATGGCTTCCATAATAGTCGTGTTGTTTAAGACTGACTATATTTCCCTCCATCCTATCCTGCCCCCTATTGCTTCTATTCTCTCTTTTGATCCTGTCCCTCCCCAAGAGTTGACTTCAAATTGCTCCCTCCTCCCATTAACAGCCCTTCCATCATCCCCCCCACCCTCCTTATCCCCTTCTCTCCCACTTTCCTTTATTGTAAGAGGTTTTCATACCAAAATGAGTGTGCATTTTATTCCTTCCTTTGGTCGAATGTGATGAGAATAAATGACAAGTTTTTCTCTCAGCTCTCCTCTTTTTCCCTCCACTAAAAAGTCTCCTGCCTGCCTCTTCTATGAGAGATAATTTGCCCTATTCTATTCCACCCTCTCTCCTCCCAATACATTTCTCTCTCACCATTTACCTTAATTTTTTAAAGATATGATCCCATCCTATTCAATTCACTCTGTGCTCTCTGTCTCTGTGTGTGCACACATGCATGTACTTGTGTGTGTGTGTGTGTGTGTGTGTGTAGTCCCACCAACTACCCAGATACTGAAAAGTTTCAAGAGTTACAAATACTGTCTTTCCATGTAGGAATGTAAACAGTTCAACTTTGGTAAGTCCCTTATGACTTCTCTTTGCTGTTTACTTTTTCATGCTTCTTCTCATTCTTGTGTTTGAAAGTCAAATTTTCTTTTCAGCTCTGGTCTTTTCATCAAGAGTGCTTGAAAGTCCTCTGTTTCATTGAAAGACCATTTTTTCCCCTGAAGTGTTATACTCAGTTTTGCTGGGTAGGTGATTCTTGGTTTGAGTCCTAGTTCCTTTGACTTCTGGAATATCCTATTCCACACCCTTCGATCCCTTAATGTAGAAGCTGCTAGATCTTGTGTTATCCTGATTGTATTTCCACAATACTGGAATTGTTTCTTTCTAGCTGCTTGCAATATTTTCTCCTTGACCTGGGAATTCTGGAATTTGGCCACAATGTTCCTAGGAGTTTCTCTTTTTGGATCTCTTTCAGGTGGTGATCAATGGATTCTTTCAATACTTATTTTGCCCTCTGGTTGTAGAATCTCAGGGCAGTTTTCCTTGATAATTTCATGGAAGATGATGTCTAGGCTCTTTTTTTGATCATGGCTTTCAGGTAGTCCCATAATTTTTAAATTGTCTCTCCTGGATCTATTTTCCAGGTCAGTTGTTTTTCCCATGAGATATTTCACATTCTCTTCCATTTTTTCGTTCTTTTGGTTTTGTTTTGTGATTTCTTGGTTTCTCAGAAAGTCATTAGACTCCATCTGTTCCATTCTAATTTTGAGAGAACTATTATCTTCAGTGAGCTTTTGAACCTCTTTTTCCATTTGGCTAATTCTGCTTTTGAAAGCGTTCTTCTCATTGGCTTTTTGAACCTCTTTTGCCAATTGAGTGAGCCTATTTTTCAAGGTGTTATTTTCTTCAGCATTTTTTTGGGTTTCCTTTACTAAGGTATTGACCCGTTTTTCATGCTTTTCTTGCATCTCTCATTTCTCTTCCCAGTTTTTCCTCTACCTGTCTAATTTGATTTTCAAAATTCTTTTTGAGCTCTTCCATGGCCTGAGCCCATTGAATATTTATTTTGGATGTTTGGGATACAGAAGCTTGACTTCTATGTCTTTCCCTGATGGTAAGCATTGTTCTTCCTCATCAGAAAGGAAAGGAGGAAATATCTGTTCACCAAGAAAGTAACCTATGGTCTTATTATTTTTCCCTTTTCTGGGCATTTTCCCAGCCAGTTACTTGACTTCTGAGATTCCTCTCCACCCCTGCCTTGCCTCCAGATCCACCCAGCTAGTGCTTGGAGTCTGAGATTCAAATGCTGCTTCCCAGCCTCAGGGCTTTCAGTGGGGGCAGGGCTGCTATTCAGTGTGAGATTAAGTTCAGCTGCTCAGGTGGGGGCAGGGCCACCTCCCAGGTTCAGTTCCCTCAGGGGGTTTATGTGGAGACCTTCAACAATGGATCCGAGCTCCTCTCTGCTTTGGGAGCTCCTGTCTGCTGCTGCCTCCCGAGGGGGCTTGAGTCATGGAGACACCCTGCTTCTCTCTCAGCCAGTCCAGAAGGTTCTCTCACTGACCTGTAGCACCTGTGGGTGGAGGGACCTGCGCCACTGCTAGAGATTACGTCCCTGAAGCCTGCTTGGATCTACTCCTCTCCGTGTGCATGGCCAAGGCAGGGCTGGGCTCTGCTCAGTGTCCAGTGCGCGATGGACCTTTGGTGTTGGTTTTTCAGGGCTCTCTGGAATAGAAATCTCCTCCACTCTGTTGCTGTGTGACTTCCGCTGCTCCAGAATTTGTTGGGAGTTCTTCTTTACAGCTATTTTATGGGCTGTGGGTTCGGAGCTAGCATATATGAATCTTTCTACTCTGCCATCTTAGCTTCTCCCCCAAGATTTAAGAATTCTAATCAACACTATGATCTGTCATGATTCCAGAGGACTGTTAATGAAGAATGCTACTCATCTCCAGACAGAAAAGTGATTCAAAATGAGACTTACAGTTTTGGACATGGCCAATATGTGTTGGGTTTTTGGGTTTTTTTGCTTGACTATTTGTTATAAGGGTTTTATTTTTTTCTTCCCCCAAACCCTGTCCCAGGGAGGGGGAGGCAGGGAGAGATAGGTATTTGATAACTGAAAAAAAAATGAAATTTTAAAAACTAAAACAAAGTGTTGACTTTGGCTTTTTTTTTTAAGAAAAGTGATGAGTTGAATGAGGCAAATTTAGATTTGAAATAAAGAAAATTGTCCTAATAATGAAAGATACCCAGAAGTGAAAGGAGATTTCCCCTTTTTTGCAAATACTAAATAGTTGTCCACATTTGAGATATATTGTAGTAGGAATTCTTTTTTCAGGTTTGGCTTGAACTAAATGACCCCAGGGATCTCTTTCAACTCAGTAATTCTGTGATTCTGTAATTTCTCCTGGCTAAAACTTTTATCCCCCTCCAACCAGCACTTTCAGAAGCAGCTTAGAGCCGAAAAAAGAGCTCTTAGATGTTCTAGGTCCCAATTAACTTCCCAATAGTTGCTATATCACTCAAAGGGAGTCGTTTTTGTAGAAGTGATGATAACCTGCATTAATAAAAGTTTTTGAGGGTGGCCCCAGACCAACCTCAAAATGCTGGAAGCCATCCAACTCTATCCTCAGAACTTCCTCTTCTTAAACCTAAAGTGTTGACTGAAATATAGAAGTACTGATGAAGCCTAGCTGGTGAGCATGGAAAGTTCAACAGAGAGGTTAGTTGCTTTATCAAGTGGGACAGTGTGATGCAATGTAAAGAGTGCAAACATGAAGTCAGAGGATCTGGATTCAGTTACTAGTTATGTGTACTTGAGCAGCTCATTCACTTTTCTTTTTAAAATCACAGAATCTAAAAGTTGGAAGGGACCCAAGAGGCCACGTAGCCCAACCTACACCTAAAAAAAGAAGCCCCTTTATAACACCACCAAGATCTGAAATGAGAGAAAATCATATTTCCAAGAGAAACAGCACAACCCACTGGCATTTTTACCATCCCAGTTTTGGTGTGTCTTCTATTCCTGAGAAAGATGCTACCATTCATAAATTTTAGGATGTGGTCCCAAAATCAAGATCCTATTCCCAATCAATCAACAAGCATTTATTGAGTGCCTATTATGTTCCAGTCACTGTGCTATGTATGCACTGTTGACACTGTATGCACAAAGAACCCAAACTCTCCTACAATTTACATTCTATTTGGAGAGACAGCATATCCATATACAAGTTTAAGTACTTATAATACATATAAATATTGCATTAAATAAATAAATAAAATATAAAATATTTATTTAAAATTATTGTAAAATATATAAATATAAATTGCATATAAATATTGCATTAAATAAATAAATACAGTCACCAGAAGTTGAGAGAATCAGGAAAGGCTTGATAAAGAAAGTAGTGCTTTAGCTGAGTCTTGGAGGAAGAAAAGGATTCTGGGAGGCTGAGATGGGGGTGTAGCACTATGTATGAAAAAGTATATCTACAATATACACACATGGTCATTTTGGCTAGAGCAAGGGATGGGGACCCTGTGGTCTTTGACTGACTGCAGACTTCACAGCACAAATCGCTTGGATCCTCAAGTGAGGTGCTTTGACTGAATCCAAGCTTCACAGAACAAATATCCTTAATAAATTTGTTCTGTAAAACTTGGACTTCATCAAAAGGCCACATCCAAGGACCTAGAAGGCCACAGTTTCCCCATCCATGGAGACTGTCGAGTGAAAGAGGAATCATGTATAAAGACACTGGAACAGAGGTAGGTTGGGGTTGGACTGTGAAGGACTCATAGAGGAGTTTATATTTTATACTAAAGGCAATAGGGAACTACTGGAGTTTATTGTGTAGAAGGGTGATACAGTGCCTTTAAGGAAAAAACTTTGGCATCTGAATGAAGGATAATTTTGAGCACATTTTTTTTTTTTATCCAGAAGTTCATTTTACAAATTGACCTCTCTTCTAAAGCCCCTACCTTAAATCTTATCACCTAAAGTTTTGTTTCTTGTCCAAAACTTCATAACACCTAGTAATGTTTTCTAGATTACTTCTGGAAGTATCATTTGATCTCTTCATGAATCAACATAAGTAATTAGTGGTCAGCAGATTTGACAAGTGTTTGCTCATCTTGTTCCAGGGTACAAACACTAAGGAGATGCAGATTTCCATTGTTAATGTCAAGTGGACAGATTACTGCTTCAGTATCCCTTAGCAGACAGCCACCACTATTCCTCTCTTCTTCCTATTTCTTTACTGAAAAACTCTGACGATGTCACTTGTGTATCCACATTATTATTTTTTTTTAACCCAAGCAACTACATTTTCTTCAGAGGATTCAACTCCCTCTTAAATTAAGAGCCTAATTGCTAACAGTTCCCAGCGTTTAATGGTCCTTTATTTTCTCTTCCTCTTGAACTTAAAAAATCCCTTTCAAATCTGGACATGTCTACTTTAGGATACTTATTTGCCTAAGATCAAGAAAAGACAAACACAAAAGAAGCAGCCTAAATCCAGACTCAAGCTTGCCTGAGACTAAACATTTATTTTAGATACCATGTGTTTACAGCCACATGGATACCAAAATAGAGGAATGTACCAATCCCACCCCACCCATGTCTTTTAGGACATAACTTGAAACAGACCTGAGCAGCCAGAAAGAGAGGATGAGGGAAATGGCCACTCCATTTTGCATTTTCACTATGTCTTCAGTTTTTCTGGCTCCTTAGACAATAAAAGGACTCATTGTCTCATAGTGTAAGCTCTTCAGTATCACACATGACTAGAAGCAGGCCCTGCACAGCTTCCAAGTTATCTTCCAGAACCAGGAAAGGTCATTCTGAGTATGCTCCATGGGAGTGGGGTGGCCCCAACTATGCTCTTCTGATAATTACTTCTCTTCCACAAATCAACTACATTTTCCAATATAAAATATAGTGGTAGAAAAAAAGACAGAATAAAGTATATAAATAGGTAATCACTATGGTGGATTCATATATTATCTTTATTCAATTTATAAATGTGTACAGCATTTTATCAGGATTTTTTCATTTCATTTAAAGATCAACTTTTTTCAAAGTCCTTTGATTTCATATTTGTCAGTTTCATTCAGTTTATAATTGATTGTATTTTAATTCGCTTTTTCTTTTACATACTCTTGTTATTTCCAGAAGTATTAATGATTTACTTCAATCTTAAAGTTATTAATAAAAATAACTATTTTAATATAATAATTAAAATATTTTAATATATATAAAATGATGGCATAGTAAGCCTTTTTTAAAATATTATATTTTTTTCAGCTTTTCTGTGTACAAAACTGAATTGATTTGTGTTTTCATTCTTTCCAAGTCTCACTACATTCATTTGTTCATTTAATCACTGTTCAGCCAAGAAATATTTGTGGAATACCTATCACCAGATTTGGATTCACTCTCCCCCTCTAAGCCTCAGTTTTCTCATCTGAAAAAAATGGAGTAATACATACACCACTTGCCTGACAAGAGTTTTCATGAAGACCAAATGAGATATAAAGACTAAAATACTTTTAACTATCATTTACAAATGACTTGATGAACTTCATGGATGACTGAGTTAGAAGGACCCTCAGAGGCCAACTTATCTGTACCCCTTATTATACAGATAAGTAAATTAAGGCCCAGAAAGAGTTAAGTGAATTATTCAACACAAGTGTAAGAATCATGTCTCAGAACAAGTTTCTCTGACTCAAAAGTGAGTGCTATTTCCATTGTATCATAAAAGCTAAGTGGAGTGATATTTTAGGAAAATGGTACCCTGTGCTAGTGAAATTAAAGACCTGGACTGAACAGACAAATAAGAAAATCACTATAAGGTACCATGGATAAATGTAAGCTGCTGTTAAGATGGAAACTATACCTCCCTTGTCAACTCACTATCTCACTATCTTACTCTCCTTACAGGAGCTCTTCCAAATTTTTTTGTCCCTCAAACCTCCCATAGCTCCCCTTACCCCAACTATCTCAGCTGAGAACCTTGCTTCATATTTTACAAAAAAACCCCAACAAAATGAGGCTATTTGTGGTGAACTCCCTCTTCTCCCTTCTTTCTCATATATTGCTTATACGCATTCTTCTATTTCCTCCTTCACCCCCTGTAGCACCGATGTGCTTGCTATTCACAGCACCTACAGCAGCCATGAATATGCCAGCACAGTTCTGAATCACAAAATACAACAGACTCTCCACATGGAAGACAGAACCAAAACATTTATTGAAACACCAGAAAGCCAAATCCATCATAGCAACAAAGAAATCCATCATAGTAAGCTGTCTATAGTAAGATAGTCATAGTAAGGTATAGTCATAGTAAGATATAGTCATAGTAAGATGTCTATAAACATTATCAGGCTCTGACTGGTCTGACCAACTTCCTCTCAGCTCTGCTCCATCTCAGCCTCTCCCCAATCCACCATTTATCAAGCTCCTTCCACCACCTGTGACTTAGGCTTCCATGTGATTTAAGCAGGTCACATAGACCTAATAATGGATGGGAGAGATCTTCAAATAGAGAAAAAAAATAGATTAACGATATACCCCTGTCTCACATGATGAAGTCGCCTTACTCCTTTCCAAGGATAACCCCCTCTACTTTTTCAAGGGATACCATTCCAACTTGATCCCTTCTCATAAATTGTCCCTCCTCTCATCTCCACTTTTTCACTTATTTTCAATCTCTCTCTCTCTCAACTGATTATTTCCTTCCCTACCCATCTACAAACCTGCCCATGTCTCCCCATCCCCCCAAAAAATCTTCACTCGATCCTTCCATCCCTGCTAACTATCATCTTATAATCTTTTTTGCCTTTGTAGCTCAATTCTTTGAAAAGGCCATCTACAATAGGTCCCTCCACTTTCCTTCTCACTTTCTTCTTAACCCCTTACAATCTGACTTCTGACCTTATTGCACTGAAACTATCCTCTCCAAAGCTACTAATGATCTCTTAGTTATCACATCCAATTGTTTTTCAATCCACATTCTCCTTGATCTCTCTACAGCCTTTGACGATGTTGGCCAACCTCTCCTTGGCACTCTCTTCTCTTTGGGCTCTTGAGATACCACCGTCTCTTGGTTTCCCCTCCTTAGAAACAGTCTTGTGTCAAGGCATGCTGACTCTGTTGTTCTGTCAGTCACTTGGCTATAAACAGCTGTTAGTGAACTACAAGACCAGCTGAAAAAGCTATTGTCCTTCTGTATCTCTTTCTCCTATCAGTACAAAAAAAGAGAGAGAGAATTTGCTGCTGAAGATGAAGGATTCCAGCATCTTGGGAAAGTTCCCCTCCCTACTTGGCCTGATGGGCAGATTTCTTTAGGTTAGTGAGACCAATTACACTCAGACAGTAACTCTCTTATCTGTCCCCTGTAGCTAAGTATATAAATTTTTCACCAACAAGCATACTACTCATTTTATATAACCACCTGTGTTTTATGAATAGTCATCTTTCTTTTCTTTGTTTAACATGTTACTTTGAATAATGTTTAGTATATGGTTACTGCCTTAAAAATATGTAAAGAGCCTGTTACTCCATCTTATACTCAATATGTCCAAAATGGAACTCATTATCTTTCCCCTTAAACCTTCCCCCATCTTCCCTATTGCTATAGAGGGCAACACCATTCTCCCAGTTCCTCAGGCTTGCAACCTAGAAGTTATCTTGGATTCCTCCCTATCCACCTGTTGCCAAAGCCTATAGATTTCACCTTTTCTACATCTCTAGAATACACTCCCTTCTTTTCTCTGACACTAGCACCACCCTCGTAAAAGCCCTCATCACTTTATGCCAAGACTATCACAATAGTCTGCTGGTAAGTCTGCCTGCCTCAACTTTCTCTCCACTCCAAACCATTCTCATTAAGCCACTAAAGTGATTTTTCTGAAGTGTAGGTCTAATCATGTTACCCCTTTATTCAATAAACTCCAGTGACTCTCTATTGCCTTCAAGAGCAAATACAAAATACTCTGCCATTCAAAGCCCTTTAATAACCTAGCCCCCTCCTACCTTTCCAGACTTATTATACCTTGCCACCCAACATGTACCCCTCAATTCCATGACACTGGCCTCCTGGATGTTCCACAAACAAGACTCTCCACTTCTTGGCTCTGGGTATGTCTTCTGGCTGTCCTCAATCTTGGAATGCTCCCCCTCCTCTTATCTGAATACTGACCTCCCTGGCTTCCTTTAAGTCGCAACTAAAATCCCACCTTTGACTAGAAACTTCCTCAGCCCTTTCCAGTGTCTTCCCTCTGTTAATTATTTCCTATTTATTCTGCATATACATATATATGTATGTGTAGATATATATAAAAATATATATACATATATGTATATGTGTGTGTGTGTTTTGAATGTCTTCCCCATGAGATTATAAGCTCCTTGAGGATAGGAACTATCTTTTACCTCTTTTTGTATCCCTAGCACTTAGCAAAATACCTGGCACATAATAGACGATAAATGTTGATTGATTCATGATGATGATGATGATACTTTAGTAGCAGTAATAGATATAATAATAACTCCTATGTCATAGACTCTTTTGCCATAAAGGCCCTGAGTACCTTGTGAAGGATTTTCTTATTTCTCTTGGTTCATAGCTTCCATCTAAGAAACATAGGAACTATCTTCCCTGATGACTCATTCTTCTTGTAGGAGAGGAATTATTGAAAACTGACAGTAATAACAAAAGAGCATCCATAAAACATTTTAAGAAGGATATAGACAAGCTGGAGCATATCTAAAAGAGAATGAACCAGAGGATGAGAGTGCTAGAGACCAGGCCATCTAGTTATCAGTTGAAGAGAATGGGGATGTTTACCCTGGAGAAGAGAAAAGTGAGTTACAAAAGCTAGTATTCTTTAAGTATGTGAAGAGCTGTTGTATGGGAGAAGGTTTAGACTTATTCTGCTTGGCCCCAGAGGTATATCTAGGAATAATGGACTGAAATTTCAGAGAAGCAAATGGATATTTCATCTAAAGAAAATTTCCTACAATTTTAGCTATTCAAAAGTAGAATGGGCTGTCTCAGGGGTACTATGTTCATTCTCATTTCAAGCAAAGGCTACATAAACACTTATCAGGGACTTTGTAGAGGGATTCTCTTTCAGGGAGAAGGCAGACTACAAAATCACCTGGGGGTTCCTTTCCAAACTTTATGGTCTATAATTTGCTGTAAGATAGTGTGGCTGTAGTAACAACTAGCAAATGGTCAAACTTCTGGTGAGAAATGTCTCCAAACTAGCTGGTTTGACCTTGGACTGACCCATACTTGAAGATTTTCAAATTTGGGAGTGCCTACTAAAGGTTACCCTCTACCATCTTAGCCTTCACGATTCCAGCGTCCCTTCTAGTCAGTCAGTCAGTTAACAAACATGTTTTAAAGGCTTACAATGTGCCTAGGCAATGTGCTAAACAATGGGATGACAAATTTACTTATAAAGACAATCTCTGCCCTGAAACTACTTACTTTCTAATGAGAAAAAAAGATACATAAAAAGTAGCTAAAAGTGGGGAAGGGGTAGTTAGGGGAGGGAGAAATAAAGGGATGAGGCTTAGGGGAATGGTAGAGAAAGTCCTATGGAGAACCAGAGAACCTGTAGAGGAAGGCAGAAGTGATGGCGTTAGCTAAGAACAAAACCCAGAACTGAAATAATTTAGAAAGAAATTTAACAAGTTTGGCAAGAAGAAAGAGATGAAAAAAGGGGTAACCCTCTCCCCACAGAGTCTATAATTAATATATCATATAGCAAGGAAACAGTAGCTGATTCGCCAGCATAGAGGCAGTTTCCAGATAAGACATGTGCATTGCTTGAGATGTGTAGTCAAAGAAACTCTTTATATTAATCTTTAGAGCTGACTACTTTTCTGGTCCATGCCACCTTGGTCCTGAATTAAGCATTAAACAAATCTGGTCTCTAGGCAACCGGTCTGGTTTCTCAGCCAAGCTGGTTCAAGTGATGCAATAATGTTTTCCCCCTGCTATCCTAGGTTTTCTCCTTAAAATGGAAGGTCTGGGAGGCCAGTCAATCCAACGAGAGGTTTCAGGGTGAAGGGGTACTTCCAAAATGACAGTCTAGAGATGGAGAAAGCATTAAAGGTAAAAAGGTTTGCAAGGTAAACAAAGTCCTGTGTAGAATTGAGTTGTAGCCTACAGAGGAATGCACATCATAATAAGACAAGGAAGGAGGGCTTTTAGAGTATTTATTCTGAAAGCTCTCACTTCTTGAAGTTTCAGAGCAAAGTTTATATTATTTCTTCTTTCTTGTTACAGCTGATCCATAACTGGGATTTTGTCATCACTCTGTGACCAGGGGCTGAGGCTAGTGCTCAGTCAAGATAAAAGTCTTTGTGCTCCACTGCTCTGTTTAATACCATTGCTCATAGACAAGGCTTTGTAAAGGCACAAATAGGAAACCCTGGCAATTCAATTCAATAAACATTTTTAAGTGCCTATTATTTGCCAGTCAATGTGCTAGGCCTTAGGGATACAGAGTGGACATGAAAATAATACTTGATCTCAAACAGTTTGCCTTCCTTTGGGAGGGAAATAACCTATACACAGAGAAGTATAAAATTTATAACAAGTAAATACAAAGTAATGAGGGAAGAGGGTAAGGAGTGCTAACAGTTAGAATTGTAAACCTTCGTGTAAGAGTTGGTACTTGAACTGAGCCTTGCATTGATCTAGAATATCCAAGGGGCATTGGTGAAGAAGGAGGGGGTAACTATGGGGGACAGTTGATGCAAAGGTAAAAAAACAAGAGATAGTTTATTTCCTATAAGCAACTGCAAGTGGTCCAACATGGGTGGAAAGTAGAGTACATGAGACGGAATAAAGTGAAATATCTGGAGAGAGGAGCCACAGACAGATTGAGAAAGACTTTAAATACAAAATAGAGGAACTTGTATGTCATCCTAAGGGTAATAGGCTCTAAGGATTCATCTAGAACTAACTGATGCATCCTTGCCTGTACAATGGTATTGCCTCTTCATACTGTAAGTAGGTTTCATGCACTGAAACTTAATCACTAATCCTCAGTGAAATGTAAATGTTTGACAAGTATCCAAATCACAAAGTCTTGGCTCTCTCAACAAAGGAGTTAATGGGCCCTAAAGGGAACTGTAGTCAAAGTATATATGAACAGTTCATAGGCTCATAGAATTAGAGCTAGAAGAGACCTAGAGGCTGAGTTCAACTCCCTAATTTTAGATATAAGGAAAATGAGGAACAAAGAGGTGAAATAATTTAACCAGGGTCACTTCTCTGAGAGTGAAGCAATGTTGTGGAATGATAATCATAGATTTTATTCAGTTGAGTGATGGACTAAGGTTATAGATATCATGATTTTTTCACTAAAGAATAAATACCTCGTCCAGTTATTTAGGAAAACTACACGTGGCTCCCCAAACACAATGTCTTAAGAACATCTGACTCTTAGGGATGATTTTCTCTAAGGAACATGCACAGGGCTTTATGAATAACACTAAAGCTGTCTCCTGAGAGTCTAGCTTCTGGTTCTGACTGTAGTCTTAGCAAAATGCAAAATTACTCATCAAAACTTTACTGGTTTAAAGAAAAGAGTGTATATGGTTCATGAAGCAAATATAGTCAGTCAATTAGTAGATAAATATTTAAGTGTTATGTACTATAGACTGTGCTAAACTCTGGGAATACAAAAAAAGGTATTAAAAAAACAGTTCCTATTCTCAAGGAGCTCACTGTCTAATGGGGACACAGCATGATAATAGCTAGTTTCAAATAAGGTAAGACAAGATAAATTAAGAGATAATCAACAAAAGGTAGGCTTTAGGGATCAGCAAAGGCTTCCCATAGAAAGTCAGATTTTAGTTTGAACTTGAAGGAATCCAGGGGAAGCCAAAAGATACAGATGAGGAGGAGAGAATTCCAGGAATGGAGGACAGCCAGTGAAAATGTCTGGAAGTTGGGAGATGGAGTATCTCCTGCAAGAAACATCAAACAGGGCAGTGTCACTGTATTGCAGAGTACTTGGAGATGAGTAACGTATAAGAACTCTAGACTGTGACAAGTAAAACGACACTGAGTCAAACTGAAGCATGATTTTCTCCAGGACAACATTTATAATCCTTTAAGAATGATTCATATAACTATTAAAAAAAATCAGTCACTGACCATCACACCAAAGCCTGGGATCTAAGCATGAATATTGATTAGTTGGGCTAGCAATAACCAGTAAATTGGGTCAATGTACTCTCTCAGTGACCAAAGACCCCAAGTGAGGGCCAATGGAGTGTTTTAAACCTAGGTGTGTCTTCCTTCTGATTGGCCTAGCACCATTTGGACGTCTAGGGGAAGATGACAATCACAGCTGGTAAGACATTTTAATGAGGTGAGTTGTGTTACCTCAGGTCTTCCCTATTACTTCCTAGGTAGTCCTCCGGAGTAATCCTCAGGTGACAGGATTAATCTACAGCTGGGGAAAGTTGGTTGGCCTTCTGGTGTGACTGAATTAAAGAATGGCAATTGTTAGCCTCAGCTGACTCTAGTAATCTTGGCCAGAAAAATCATAACTATTCTAATCAGGATCTGTAGGTTAGCTTTCTCCTTGAAGACCAAATTACCTCTAACTTTGACTAGGAGAAGGAAGGACGGGAAAGCCATTCTCTGGGAATGAGCCCAGCCCAAGCTGTTACTTTGTTTTACCAAGGAAGGTCCACTTTCAAGTAATTAGCTAATGAATTCCCCAGGGGCTAGCAGTGATTATATTATTCAACGAGGGGTAGACAAAATGGAGAGCAGGATGGATTACCAGGTAATAATGGTTACTAAACAATACCACATAATATTAATTTTCCTCAGTACCAAAAAAAAGATCTGGGCCAAAAAAAACAAACAAACAGTCTCAAGGTGCCCCAGACAAATGTAAGCTGTTGCTGAGACTGGAATAAAGATGATGAAGATAATGCTGCTGCTGCTGATGGTGATGGTGATGGTGATGGTGATGGTGACAATGACGATGGTGATGGCGATGATGATGGTGATGATGATGATGATGTTGATGGTGATGTTGATGGTGATGTTGATGGTGACAGTGATGATGATGGTGATGGTGACAATGATGATGATGATGATGATGGTGATGGTGATGATGTTGATGATGATGGAGGAGGAGGAGGATAAAGAGGAAGAGTAACCCTTGGAGAGGTTTGGGAAGGTAGGAGTAGGTCAGGTTATAAAGTGCTTGGAATGTCAGAGCATTTATATTCAACCCTGAAGCTAATAAAGTATCATAGTATCACAGCATAATAGTGTTAAGGACTGACTGTGGATCTTCCTCAACTTGGTAACATTATAGGGATCTAAATCTTTTTAGGGACATAATCTGGGAAGATTGTGGAAGTTTTCTGTAGGTCAGATACTTGACAGCCTATTCACACATATTTGAGGATGAATGATTAGTTCAATTGGTTCAATTTATTGTAGCTAGGCCCAGTCCAAAGAGTGGCTGAAATCCACAACAGTTAATCAAATCATTCTGAGGCGCTGAAACTTATTCACTAAACCTTTGTGAAATGTAAATGGGTTGATAAGTTCCCAGGTCCCAGAGTTTTCCTGGCTCTCTCCAAAAGGAGTTAATGGGCATCCCCTAAAAAGAGCTGTAGTCAAAATATATATATATATATATATATATGAATAGTTCATATTTTCATAGGATCACAGAATCAGAACTAGAAGGAACCTAGAGGCTGAGTTCAACTCCCTACTTTTACATATGGGGAAACTGAGGAACAGAGAGGTCAGATAATTTAATAATTAAAATAATGTAAATAATTTTACATTATTAGTAAGTGCCTGAGGTGAGATGAACTTCAAGTCCAGTGCCCTTACCACTATACTGTGCTGCCTCTAAAATTTCTATAAAAAGCCAAAAATGATTGCAGGTTATAAGCAGCCATTTGAAAGATCGCTTCAAACTGCTAATAACAAAAAAAAATGCACATCAAAACCAGTCTAATATTTTACCTTACCCTCAACAAATTGGCCAAGATGGCACTTGTCAATCATGGAAAGACTTTGGGAAGACAGGCAAAATAATATGACTGTAGTAGAACTGTGAATTTGTCCAACAATTCTCAAAAACAAGTCATAATTATGATTATGGATATTTGAGCCATTTTTTTTTTTGCATATTCCAAACTGCTTTTACAGTAGTTGGGCAAATTTACAGCTCTACTTTGGTTTGGTGTATATCCCAAATAAGTCAAAGACAGGAATGAAAGGTTTAATATACACCAAAATATTTATGGAAGCAATTTCTCTAGAAGCAAAGAACTGGAAATAATATGAATGTCTCTTGATTACAGAAAGGCTGAACAAAATGAATTCATGAATGTAAGCACATATATAAAATGACATAAATGAAACACTCAGAAAAGCAAGGGCAGGTTTACTCAAATTTTGCAGAATAAAGCAAGCAGAACTAAGACAACAATATACACAATGACTGCAACAATGTCAAAGAAAAAACAAGAAAACAAACTGAGCACAGTGTAATTGCAATGGCCAAGCTTAGCCCTGGAGAAGCGCTGAGAAAATGGCTTCTTCTCCTCTTCCTGTACTGTCAACAGTTCATATGTTGATCAGTTTTTTCTGAACTCTTTTTCTCTTGTTTTCTCTTTGTTATAAGAGATGGCTTATTATGAGGAAAGGATAGAAGGCTATATTAGAAACTAAAATAACATGAAAGTAATATTTTTTAAGGGTTCAATTCCCTGTAATACTGTCAAGTTGGTCCATCTCTTCCATTCATTGCTAAATTTAAAAAGCCTCTGGGTGTACCTTCACCTATGTACAGTAGTCTCTGGATGAGGTTTAAGCATGATGGTCTCTGGATCAAATATGTTAAACACATGGCCCACCAGAAGACCCCTGAGTAAAGCCCAATCCAAATTAAAGTGTAATACTGAGAAATATTTGATAATAACTAACATTCATATAGCCCTTAGTATGGACCAAGTATTGTGCTGCTTTACAATTATTATATCCACTGGATCCCTAAATTTTGGGAGGTAGATGTTATTATTATCCCTATTTTACTGGGGCAGCTAGGTGGTACAGTGGATAGAGCACCACCGCAGGAGTCAGGAGGACCTGAGTTAAACTCTCACCTCAAACACTTGACACTCACAAGCTGTGTGACCTTGGGCAAGTCACTCAACCCCAATTGCCTCATCCTGGGTCATCTCCAGTCAACCTGATGAATATCTGGCCACTGGATTTAGGTGGCTCTGGAGGAGAAGTAAGGCTGATGACCTGCACAGCCCTCCCTCACTCAAAACAAAGTCAAGTGCAAGTCATGTCTTTATTTATCTGATGGCATGGTCTTTTTCAACAAAGAAGGATGAATATATATCCCTATTTTACAGATAAGAAAACAGAGGTAGACAGAGGTTAAGTTATTTACCCAAGGTCACACGGCTATTAAATCTCTGAGGCCAGATTTGAACTCTGGTCTTCCTGACTCTAGGCCCAGCACACCATCCACTGAGCCATAACAAGATAAATAACAGTATAATACAACATAGCATTCCAATTTTTTCACATTCTAGCTATGGATGTTTTTATTGATTTGTTAATTTTTAGTTTTCAACATTCATTTCCACAAAATTTGAGATCCAAATTCTCTCCCAATCTCTCCCCTCCACTTACCCCCAAGTCAGCATGTATTCTGATTACCTCTTCCTCCTATCTGCCCTCCCTGCTACCACACCCCTCCGTTCTCTTATTCCCATCTCCTCTATTTCCTTGTAGGGCAAGATAGATTGCTATACCCCATTGCCTGTATGTCTTATTTCCCGGTTACATGTGAAAACAATTTTTAACATTTGTTTTTAAAACTTTGAGTTCCAACTTCTCTCCCTTCCTCCCTCCTCACCAATCCCCACTGAGAAGGCAAGCAATTCAATATAGGCTGTACATGTGTAGTTATGCAAAAGACTTCCATAAGTCATGTTGTGAAAAACTAACTGTATTTCCCTCCATACTGTCTTGCCCCCCATTTATTTTATTCTCTCTTTTGACCTTGTCCCTCCCCAAAAGTGTTTACTTCTAATTACCCCCTCCCCCCATTTGCCCTCCCCTCAAACCCCATTTATCCTCTTCTCCCCTACTTTTCTGTTGTGTAAGATAAATTTTCATATCAAATTGAGTGTGCATATTATTCCCTCCTTAAGCCAAATGTGATGAGAGTAAGCTTCACTTTTTCTGCTCTATTGGAAAAGCTTTTTCTTGCCTCTTTTATGAGAGATAATTGCCCCATTCCATTTCTACCTTTCTCTTCCCAATATATTCCTGTTTTACCCCTTAATTTTATTTTTTTAGATATCATCCCTTCCTATTCAACTCACCCTGTGTCCTCTGTCTATATGTATATAATCCCTCCAACTACCCAAATACTGAGAAAAGTCTCAAGAGTTACAAATATTATCTTTCCATGTATGAATGTAAACAGTTCAACTTTAGTAAGTCCCTTATGATTTCTCTTTCCTGTTTACCTTTTCATGCTTCTCTTGATTCTTGTGTTTGAAAGTCAAATTTTCTATTCCGCTCTGGTCTTTTCATCAAGAATGCTTAAAAGTCCTCTCTTTCATTGAATGACCATTTTTCCCCCTGAAGTATTATACTCAGTTTTTCTGGGTTTAATCTTGGTTTTAATGGTTTTAATCCTAGCTCTATTGACTTTTGGAATACCATATTCCAAGCCCTGTGATCCCTTAATGTAGAAGCTGCTAGATCTTGTGCTGTCTTGATTGTATTTCCACAATACTTGAACTGTTTCTTCTGATTGCTTGTAGCATTTTCTTTTTGACCTGGGAACTGTGGAATTTGGCTACGATATTCCTAGGAGTTTCTCTTTCTGGATCTCTTTCAGGAGGTGATTGATGGACTCTTTCAATACTTATTTTACCCTTTGGTTCTAGAATATCAGGGCAGTTTTCCTTGATAATTTCATGAAAGATGATGTCCATGAGCTTTTTTTGATCATGACTTTCTGGTAGTCCCATAATTTTTAAATTGTTTTTCCTGGATCTATTTTTCAGATCAGTTGTTTTTCTAATGAGATATTTCACATTGCTATTTTTTCATTCCTTTGGTTTTCTTTTATAATTTCTTAATTTTTCATAAAGTCACTAGCTTCCATCTACTCCATTCTAATATTTAAGGAATTATTTTCTTAAGTGAACTTTTGGATCTCCTTTTCCATTTGGCCAATTCTGCTGTTTAGGGCATTCTTCTCCTCATTGGCTTTTTAGATCTCTTTTGCCATTTGTGTTAGTCTATTTTTTTAAAGTGTTATTTTCTTCAACATTTTTTTAGGTCTTCTTTAGCAAGCAGTTGACTCATTTTTTCATGATTTTCTTGCATCATTCTCATTCCTCTTCCCAATTTTTGCTCTTCTTCTCTTACTTGATTTTCAAAATCCTTTTTGAGCTCTTCCATGGCCTAAAACCAATTCATATTTCTTGCAAGCTTTGGATGGAGGAGCTTTGACTTTGTTTTCTTCTATTTGCATGCTTTGGTCTTCCTTGTCACCAAAGTAAGATTCTATAGTATTATTCTTTTTCTGGTTTTTGCTCATTTCCCCAGCCATTTACTTGACTTTTGAGTTCTTTGTCAAAGCAGTTCTCTGCTCCCAGTGGAGGTTGGGGGTGTACTGTCAGTTGCTCAATCCCCCCACAATCTATGGGCCTGGAGCTCCAGAAATAGTGACTGCAGCTGTTCTTGCTACTGCTGTGGCTGTCTTGGGGTTCTTCTGCCCCTCCCCGCTCTGCTGCCCTGGGGCTGGGGCCAGACCACTCCACTCTCCTGCACTGGTCCCACAGATTTTTCCCACTGTCCTTCCAATTTATCCTCAGTGTTTTAGGGTTATGAAGTCTGGAACCAGTGCAGGTGTGAGAGATTCAGTCTCCCCAAGGCCTACTCAGGTCCCATCTGAGCAGCAGCATAGCCCATGTTGGACTGTGCTCTGCTCCCAGCATGGAATGATAGACACTTCCTGGTGACCTTCTAGGCTATCTTGGGCTAGAGATTTTCTCCCCTCTATTATTCTGTGAGTTCTGCAGCTCCAGAATTTGTTTAGAGTCATTTTTTTTTACAGGTATTTGGCTGGGTTTAGAGGGAGAGCTGTAGAAAGTCCCTGCTTTTACTCCATCATCTTGACTCCACCCCTCTAGCTATAACATTCCATTTTAAAACCAAGTCAATGTGTGGTGCTGGTATAATCCCCCCCCCCCATTTCTATTTGAGTTGGATACCACTGATCTGAGCAACAGCAGTGCCTTGACAAGGAAACATTGCTAGGAAGGTGCCTGGCTTATCAGGTTATAAGAAGACACTAATCAGAACCTTCAGGGCAATCATCACCTAGTTGTTGGGTTTATAGATGAAACCAGTTAATCCAGTGTATTCAGTATAGCAGAGACACATTTGTTGCCCACAGGTGTATATGTTCTCTGCCAGACTGCAAGTGACTGAGAAGAATATGATTATAGGAGAAGCATCTGTTTTCCTAACCAGAGGGATTCCCTCCATTTGGCCGGGGTAGCTTTTGGGAAATCAAAAAGCAAGAATTAAGGTTGCTGGAAGAAATATCAACAATCTCAGATATACAGATGATACCACTCTGATGGCAGAAAGTGAAGAAAAATTAAGCATCGTGAGGAGGGTGAAAGACGAGAGTGTCAAAGCTGACTTGAAGCTTAACATTAAAAAAAATAACAACTAAGATCATGGCAATTGGTCCCATGACTTCCTGGCAAATAGAGGGAGAAGAATGGAAGCTGGGAGAGATTTTATATTCTTGGACTCAAAGATCATTGCAGATGGCAACTACAACCATGAAATTAAAAGATGCTTGCTTCTTGGAAGGAAAGTTATAAAAAATCTGGATAGCATACTAAAAAGCAGAGACATCACCTTGCCAACAAAAGGTTTGTATAATCAAAGCAATGGTTTTTGCAATAATAATGTATGGCTGTGAGAGGTGAACTATAAGGGAAGCTGCATCTTACAGAACCAGTATTTTAACTTGTGATGCTTAAGGAGACTTTTGGTAGTTCCTTGGAGAGCAAGGAGAACAAATCAATCAATATTTTAAAAAGTAATTCAAACTACTCATTGGAAGGACAAATATTGAAGCTTAAGTACTTTGGCCACACAATGAGAAGATGGAATTCACTGGAAAGAAGGAAAAAAAAAGAAACCTGATGGAAAAGGAGAAGGGGATAGTAGAGAATGAGATGGATACATAGTGTAAATAGAAGCAATTAACATAAACTTGGGCAGACTTCAGGAGATAGTGGAAAATAGAAGGGCCTGTTCTGCTATGACCCATGAGTTGTCGAAGAGTCAGACCCTACTGAATGAATGCACAACAACAAACTTTTGGGAACTGGAGGAGATACAAATTTCTGTGGAAGGTAAGACTACAGGGACTAATCCAGATGAAAGTTACCATGTCACCAAGATAGAAACTGAAAATAGGAAGTCATTACAGAAGGTAGGATTTTGCTATGACTTGAGGGAAGCCATCAGGAAAAACTTCCTATTAATTAGAACTACCCCAAAGTGGAATGGACTTTCTTGGGAAGTCAATGGCTTCCCCTATAATTGAAGGTCTTTAAGTAGAGAATGGATGACTCTTTGTCAGATATATTGTAGTGGGGATTCCTTTTTAGATAGTGATAGACTAGATGACCATTGAGGACCTTTGCAATTTTGAATTTTCTTAGTCTAAAATCACGGACATGAAAAGCACGGACATGTAAAGTCACAGACATGAAACATATTTCATTTTTCCCAGGGACTAAAACCCTGGATGGGGATTAAGCCATTGATGATTTAAAATTCAGAAAGCCCCCAAGCAAGTAGCTGCTAGTTCAGGGATTTTAGACTAAGAAAATTCAAAATTGCAAAGGTCCTCAATGGTCATCTAGTCTATCACTATCTAAAAAGGAATCCCCACTACAATATATCTGACAAAGAGTCATCCATTCTCTACTTAAAGACCTTCAATTATAGGGGAAGCCATTGACTTCCCAAGAAAGTCCATTCCACTTTGGGGTAGTTCTAATTAATAGGAAGTTTTTCCTGATGGCTTCCCTCAAGTCATAGCAAAATCCTACCTTCTGTAAGAAGCATTTCATGATCTGCCTTATTACTAGTACCCTCTATCCCCATGTGTATGTATGTATTTGTATACATTTATATGTGTATATATGTACATATGTATGCATATATGTACATATGTATATATGTACATGTATATATTGTTTGTACCTAATTGTTTTTATTAAGTCTCCTCGTTTAGACTATAAGTTGCTTAAGAACAAAGACTGACTTTTGTCTGTATTTGTGTCCCCAATGCTTAGCACAGTGCCTGTATATAGTAGATGCTTAATAAATGTTAATTGACTGACTGATGTCAAGGGAAAATTTTCCCATCCATTTTCCATTGACTCCTGAAGTCAAGCAGAACAAATCTCATCTCTCTTTCATGTGACCACCCTAAAAATACTTTAAAATATCTATTTGGCACATCCTCACACAAGGGCTTACAGTCCTCATATCAATAAGAGGGCAAGGAGGGAACTCCTGGAGGAGTAGGCAGATAATCTGAACCCTATTCTCCCTCACTAAGGCCCTCAAGTCTATTCACTAAGTGCTAGACTGGTCTGTGAGTTGGAGGGTATGGTATGGGGCCTTGGGGACTTGTAATACCTGTGACTATGCTCTGGAGCCACTATCCCAAATGCTGTTCTCACTGAGTCCAGTTCCCAGAGAATGGCTATAAAGTCCCATTAGTGATCTAAGAGTAACCCTAAGGGGCTGGTGGTAGAATGGAGAAAGTGTCCTCTAATGCTATGGATCTCAAGCCCCCATCAGTGTGCTTCCGGCTATGACTGTCAATTGATCAGTTAGCTTTTAGAAAGAGGTGTTTATTCAGAAGAACAACTGAAATTAAACATCTGCCAAAAGTCTGTGCCATAGACTTGTGTCACTGCCATAAGTCACAGCCTATGCTTTATGTATTACCCCTAGTACATGAATTCAGAAAGAAGTAGGCTCAACCTTAGAGTTCATGTGGCAAATTCATCACTCCCAGAAATCCTGTTTCTAGAGTTCAAAACGTTCCCTTTAGGTACAGTGTGGCTTTTCTGCTAACTCTTCGTAGAATTTTGAATCTGTGCATGCCTTTCATCTGGCTCCCAGTGACACTGCCATTAGCTGATCCAAGACACTTCTAGGATGGATGTGGGGAAATAGGAATCCTCTGGACCTCTAAGAAAATGAGGTGGAGAGAGAGACACCAAGACTGGAACCAACGTCCAGAATTCTGATCCTCTGATACTTGCCCCCATTCAATTCCTTTTTAAGGTTTTAGTTAGACCATTCTCTCCTCTCTACTTGCTCAAATCTCTTAGGTTCTAAACTAGCTATCTCATTTTATATAGACTCCATAGAGCATTATCAAGTTTCCTCAATCAATCTAAACATACTCTTGTGCACTTTTTTCACAGTTATTCAAAGTCTGTGATTGTTTGATTGAGACTCATTACCCCCTGATTAAGCTACTGAAGTGTAGTGTTTTGTAATTTACTTTAAATAAGGCTAATGATTTGATTGATTTACCTAATCAACTTGCACCCGTAGATTCCAATTTTCACAAACCAGTCCTTTGTTTAGTGGTTTTAAGAGAAATGGGGGAGCAAAGAAGTTTCATATCTCTCTGACACAGACATGAAACATATTTCATTTTTCCCAGGGACTAAAACCCTGGATGGGGATTAAGCCATTGATGATTTAAAATTCAGAAAGCCCCCAAATCAAACCTAGTTAATAGGAGCTGAGCTCTAAGATCCTGAGTCATGGGTTATATCTAAATGAATGTGCCAAGCAGTAGACTGGGCACTGATGGGATTTATGATGGCCCCTCCTCACAGAGTATGAAAGTAAATATGAGAACAGGAAAAACACAAGTCCATTTATAAGCACAAAGACCTATGACTGCTGTGTCATGATGTTGTTTGCAATCCTGCTGCTAGACTGAGGAAATTCTAAGAGTCAGCCTGCTTCTAATGCTAATATAATAATACTGAGAAAAGAACTGCCCCTCTCAGGAGAACTTAGAAACTAGATTTAAGAGAAAGACAGAAGCAAGGACAGTGACAGACAAAGAGAGAGATAAACCTAGAAGAATGTGACATTTTAGAGAAGGAATAGAAAAATAGATGCACAAGAATCATAGGATTGTAACATATTAGAGAGCTAGAAGGGACCTTGTATGAACCCCTCATTTTATGGATAATGGTTGGCATTTATATAGTGATTTAAAGCTTACCTTTGTGCTTTCCTGTTTCATAGAGCTGTAGATCTAGAACTGGAGGAAATTTTAGAAGGCCCCTACCTAATTTAACTCCCTGATTTCACAGATGAAGGGAATGAAGCCCAGGTAAGTCATTATTTCCCCAAGGACCCACAGGTGGCAGGTAGTACAGAGATGGGGGAGGAAGTGAGAAAGAATAGGAAGATGTGCTGTGTCATGATGCATTTACAATCCTACTGCAAGAGGAACTTGGTCTGATTGATACAGATATGCAGGGGTGTATGGGGTGTTCAAGAGGACTAGCACCTCTGGCGTAAAGGCTGCTCATCTACCTTGGGTGTCCACCTTCACCCAACTGTCACCTGCAGCTTCAACAAGCTGTAGTATGCTCAGTGGCTCCACTCTGCTAAGATCATCTCAGTAGATGGGCTAAACCAGGTTGAGGGTAACCAGTAGGCTTCAAACCCCTCAGTGTAGCTAGGGGAATGTCTCTGCCCAGTGGAATGGGTAAATGAGAATAATTTGTTCCAACTAAGCTGAAGTAGATGCTGTGGATTGCCTACACTTTGGTCAGATATGGAAGATGCCAGGGTCATCCACTGCATCCCAGGCTATCATCAGTCATATCAACTTTTGTCCTGCCACCGGATTTCCCTGACGCAGGAAGGGAAAACGAAGCTGATAACTTTTTGAAACTATCTCACTTAAATCCAATTCACTCTTAAATCAAGACATCACCCATGATGTGACTGGTCCTCTTCAAAACCTGGACAGACAACAACATGTAGGCATATATAAGAATACACAAAGCATACACATAGTAAATACAAATATAATATGGATAGTTCATGCTCTTAAGCTCAATTAATGTGACTACCCCTAAAACTCTGAGGAGAGACATAGTCAGCTGTCCTCTGGAGACTCAACCTAGTTAGATGAGAGCCCAGAAGTCTTCTAGTTTAACCTGTACCTGAATAGGAATCCTGTATAATATAGTAACAGTAGCCAACATTTTACAGTACCTACATGTTCCAGGTACTATACTAAGCACTTCACAAGTATATTTCATCTAATCTTCACAATAACCCTGGAAAGTGCATATTATTAATATCCCCATTTTATAGACAAGAAAATTGAGGCAGAGATTAAGTTGACTTGCCCACAGATACACAACTAGTAAGTATCTGAGTTTAGATTTTAATTCAAGTCTTCCTGATTCCTGACCCAGCACACTATTCGCTGCACCACCTAGCTGCCATATATGTATAATAACCTTTACCTGAAGACATTTACTGGAAAGAAATTTCCCAAAGGAGCCTATTTTATTTTTGGATAACTCTAAATGTTGCAAAGTTTTTCTCTCTGCAATTTTCACTCATCACTCCCAGATTTGTCCTCTGGGGTCAAACAAAACAAATCTAATCCCTGTTCTGTTTGACAATACTTCAAATACAGGAAAATAGCTACCATGACATGTCTTAGAGGGGAAAAGTCTCTTCTACAGACTATCATCAATAATTCCTTCAAATGATCTTCATTTGGTCTGATTGTACTCCTCTGGACATTGCCCAGTTTATCAATATCCTCCTTAAAATGTGGCACCCAGAATTTATTCAAGAAGTATTCTGACTTTTCCAGTCCTAGTTCCATCCACATGGGATGCCCTAGGACTAAGATTGCATGTACTTTCATGGCTCCCACAACAACCACCATCATATATTGGCCTTGGAATCTATGAAAGCTTCCAGATCTTTTTTTTCTGTCGTGGCTCTTCTGACTTGTGCTAGGATTCAAAAAGTCAATGTCTGGTGTAACGCTTTATATTTACAACTACCAAACTTGAGCTCATTTGATTGGGACCCATGGTTTTGGATTCTGACTCTGTTGCTCTGTGTTAAATATCCTTCCCAACTTTGTGTCATCTGCAAATTGGATGAGCATTCCACCTATATGTTCACCTAAAGCATTGATAAAAATGGTAACTAGCATAGGGCCAAGCACAATTCTGTGTGTCACTCCATTAGAGATGTCACTTCAAGCTAACATTAAGCCATCATATTCTCTTGGGGATTCAAGATCCATCAGGTCCAAATCTATGTATCAATCACCATGGAGTTATTAAATACTAACTACATGCCAAACACTGTATTAAACATTGGGGATACAAAGAAAAAAATGAAACAGTTCCTGTCCTCAAGGAGCTTAGCATCTGACTGATATACATATGCACATATAAGAATACACACACACACACACACACACTATGTATATATACATACATATATATATAAGCAAAATATAAATATTTCATAGTCCCAAGTGCAATTAATATAACTAAGCCTAGAACTCTGAGGAGAGAAGTAATCAACTGTCTTCTGAAGCCCCAGTCTGTCTAGGGGAGTGGGAATTTGAGAAAGTCAAGCCAAAGGTAGGGGAGGTATTAGCAGCTGTGGGGGGATCAGGTAACATGGTAATACTTGAGCTGAGCTTTGAAAGAAGTCAGAGATTCTAAGAGACAAGAGACAGGGAGAGCATTCTGGGGAAGGGAAGCCAACCAGGGCAGAAATGTGGAGATCCGAGATAGAATACTGTGTTTGAGACACAGAAAGAAAGCCAGTTTGACTGACCTGTAATAAGTTAGAAATGCAGCTCAGAGTCAGGTTGTGAAGGGATTTAATGTTCCACAGAGAAGTTTCTATTTGGTCCTAGAGGTGCTAGGGATGGATTGGAGCTTCTTCCATAGATGGAGTGAGGTAGTCAGAACTTTAGATCTATCATTTGGGCAAGTGTGTGGAGAATGAATTGGAGAGGAGAGAGCCTACTGTGTTATCATGGAACTCATGACTTTCTAGCTTTCCCACAAACATCCCAAAAAATTAGTGAGAGTGGAAACATGCTGTACTTAGAACTTAAAATGACCCTAGAAGACATCTCTCCTCATTTTATAGAAGAGGAATCTGATGTCCAGGGAAGAGAAATGGTTAGTAAAATGTAACAGCATAGGAAATATGATTTCAGCTCCAGCACTCTTTTCATTGCATCACATTTCACCTCCATGGGAGCTCCATGAGGGCAGGTATCATGTCGTAAATTACAAACTTTATATCTGTTTAATGTCTCACACAGTGCTCTGTACTATTCTGTAGGCATTTAGCTAATACTTCTTGAATAAGTTAATACAAAAATCTTTCTAAGAAGAATTTTTAATACACAAAGGCTTTTCTATATTGGATTGTCAATTAGAAACAATCTTCACTTCCCCCAAGATACAAAACCCTGCCCTGAGGTCTCCAAATATTTTCAGCAAACTAAGCCAGAATGTACTATTGCACATGCTTTTCAATGTTCAGGGATTTGCCTTCACCTCTTTAGAAGAGGAATTATGAAACTAGATATTCTGAATGTTTAGATCCAGGAAGAGAAAGACCAAAGGGAAGAGAATGCATTATCAAACTGAGTGGTACAAAGTATGTTAATGTATCCTATAGTATGAGAGGAAAAGTGATATTGAATAGATTTCTAGATTTGGCATCACAAGGACCTGGATACAAATACCTCCTTTTATACTGTGTGATCAAGGGCAAGTGGTTTAACTTTGGTTGAGACTCAATTTCTGCCTCCGTAAAATGGAGCTGTGGGGGGATCAGGTAACATGGTAATACTTGAGCTGAGCTTTGAAAGAAGTCGGGGATTCTAAGAGACAAGAGACAGAGAGAGCATTCTGGGGAAGGGAAACCAACCAGGGCAAAAATGTGGAGACCCGAGATAGAATACTGTGTTTGAGAAACAGAAAGAAAGCCAGTTTGACTGACTTTCTTGCAGTCCTTTCCTCATTGGATTGTTGTAAGGTTCAAATGACATAGTGTATATAAAGTGTTTGGCAAGCTTTAAAGTATTTTAAAGGATGTTGTAATGTTAAGGGAATTTGAAGATCTTCCCTGCCCCTTAATAGGCCCGCGTGACCTGCTTTGAGCTTTGGTCCAGCCCACACAGCCTGAGTCACATGAAGCCCATGATGCGAATAGGAGGAGAGAGTGAGGTAGAGCTGAGAGAGGCATCTGGCAGAGCAGAGCAGAGCAGCTAGCCTGGGTGAGGGAAGGGCATTTTGTGTGGGGGGGGTGGAGGGTGGAGGCCTTGCAGAGGGAAGGCTTGAGGAATAGCTGTCCTCCTTCTGTTGGTAATGTGTACAATACAAAAATCTTTCTAAGAAGAATTTTTAATAAACAAAAGCTTTTCTATATTGGGCTGTCAATTAGAAACAATATTCACCTCACCCAAGATACAAAACCTGTCCTGAGATCTTCTAACTAATAACCTAAGTCAGAATGCTTACTGTAGCATAATAACAAGGAGTTGTTACTATGGTGGAATTGACTTTCTGGTGTCTGAATAAATATCTTGGTTTCATCTTTGAGGAAGAGAATATATATTTTGCGGATTTGCTCCTGCATAGCCTTAGCGGCTTGCTGTGGGTATTGTGTTGGTGCTGCAGATGTTCAAAAATTGTTGTAGTTTTAAGCTGTTATTTTGGGGACAATTTTGTATAAATTTTGTAATAATTATTATTATTATTGTGTGTGTATACATATATATATATATATATATGCATAATGAGGTCATCTACAAAGCCACACAGAGAATTATTTTACAAATGGTGTGTGTGTGTGTGTGTGTGTGTGTGTGTGTATTTCCAAATATTGAGAAGTCAAGGAGGGAAAGAAGATTGGAAGTAATTGTAATGGTCTGAGGGACCAGACCCAGCTGGGATTTATAAGGGAGGCCTTTTAGGAAGAGACGACCTTGTTATTTTAGGAGAAAGAAACAGGACCAGAAGTTAGGAGATCTGGGTTCCAGCTATCTCTACTATTAATTAACTGGATAAGCTTAGGTCAGTCACTTCCACTTTCTGGGCCTCAGCTTTCTGCTCCAACTAGGGGGCACAGCTGATAGACTGCTAAACCTCGAGTCTAGAAGATCTAAGTTCAAGTTTAGCCTGAAATACTTTCTACCTGTGTGACCCTGGGCATGTTATATAGCCTTCTGTCTAACGCAATTTCTAATTTCTAAAATGAGGAAAGTAATAGCACCTACCTCTCAGGGTTGTTATGAGGATCAGTCTAATATGATAGCATTTGTGATGTGCTTTGCCATCCTTGAGGTGGTGCATAAATGCAGCTGTAAATGTAAAATGGTCTCTCAGGCCCCTTTTGGCACTAAAGCCTTACTTAAAAGATGACTTAATAGCATTAAGATGGCAATAGCATTTTGTGCAAAATTTTTTAGCACTTAAAAAGAGAATGAAAAATTGAGGTCTATGAAATAGATTTTTTTTCCTAAAGATTTGTTGGATTTCTGGATGAGAAAGACTGGGTAGTATTCCAATTTTCTCCTACTGCTCCAAAATAGACAGGCATTTTAGCTTTCCCTGCTGGATTTCAAGGCTCCAGTTTCTAGGATACTCAAAATCAACTACCAAAATGTGCCCAAAATGAGATTTTGCATATTCCCACCAGCTCCTTATTAATCAGTCCTGAACCACAAGCACTACTAGCCAGTCATTTCTCCCCTTGGAGAACCTTCTGATACCCAAGATGTCAGCACAGCAGCTGAGATGTGCCGTGGTGTTGGCCATTAACAGTCACCCTGGGCCTTCCTGATAGTGCCAAGAAATGGGCAATTATCCAAACCAGTGTGACCCTGGATTCAAGATAACTACTTTGACTGAAAAAGACAGAAAAAGTTTCACCAGCAAACATTATGAGGTTGAGTATTGTTGATTTGTCCTGAGTCAATGAAGTTAGAATAGTGGGATATGGTACAGTGGAGAGAATACTAGCTTTTACATGAGAGGACCTAGGCTAAAACCCCAGATCTGCTTTTTACTAGTCGTGTAACCATGGGCAAATTATTTCCCCTCTCTTGGTCTCAGTTTCTTTGTCTGTAAAATGAGAACGTTTGGGCAATTCATGTGGTTCACCAGCTCTGAATGTACTAAACTATACAAAATTATTTTTCTAGTCTTTTCTCATCTGCAAAATTAAAGTATTTATGATCTTTATTTTTATCTTTGAAGTATATGATCTTTAATTCCTGTTTAGCTCTGAAATTCTAAGAGGTATATTTTTCATCTTTTTTTAATGAATTATTTTTTCTTTTTCTTTTATACCACAGACCTTTTCCTACACACCCCCATAGCAAAACAACATGGTACAGTTAGCTGAAGTTGGAAAATCTGAGTTCAATTCCTTTCTCTGGTGAGTCATAACTCAATGATACAATTTCCCTAGGCCTCAGTTTTCTTATCTTAGAGGCAGTTAGATTGTATATTGAACTGACTGTTAGACATGGAGTCAAGAAGACCTGAGTCCAAATCCTGCCAAAGACCTTACCAGTTGTGTGACCCTGTATAAGTCAGTCACTGTTTGCCTTAGTCTCCTCATTTATAAAGTAAGGAAAATATTGCCACCTACCTCCTAAGGATAAAGTGAGATGATATCTGCAAAGTGCTCTGCAAACCTTAACATACTATATAAATGTTTATTGTTTTTGTTACTATTATTATCTGCAAAATAAGGGGGTTGAACTTTGATGATCCCTAAAGCCCTTACAGTTCTAGACCTATGATCTCAACCATACCTTCCAACTACACAAAACTGATGAACATAATAAATACATATATCAGTGTAGGCAACATTCTTCACCTAATATCACCAACCTCTCTACCAAGAGAAGGAAAATGCTCCCTCTTTTCTGGAATTAAAATTGTTCCAGAGATATTCTTAAAAATAATAATGTAATCTTTCACATTTGTATAGTACTTTATAAAATTCTGTCACATACATCATCTATTTATTCCTTACAACAAAACCATGTAGGTTGGCAGGATAGCCATTCATGTGTTCCCATTTTACAAATGAAAAAACTGAAGCTCAGAGAAAGTCAGATCTCCTGACTCATGATCCTGTGCCTTTCTGTGATAACACAATACTTATGTTTTCAAACAAGAAAATAGTGAGGATTTATTATACAGATGTGCTACACTTAACCACAAAGAAAATAGTCTGGAATGACAAAAGTCCCATGACACAAAGTCAAGAGGCAGGTAGGTGAAATTTGCATTAAATGATGGCATGTCCTTTTGTCAACAAGGTGTCAGATGGTCGTAAGAGTCTTTTATCAGATGGTAGAGCTTGTAGAGCCCTTCGTAGGGTGGGTGATGTCTCCCAAAGGTTGCTACTTTCCTGAGAATATCACAAAGGGTTGTTCCATCTCTGCTCCCATGGCCTCCATGGTAAGCACAGTCTGGTTCCTTGGACCTCATCTGTTTCCTCTTGCATTTCAGTCTACGCATTTGCTCCTTCTTCCATTTGGCTCTGATGGTGCAATGGAAGTCAACAAGATGTAGCCAAGAAGAAGCCACACTATTTCTTAAAGCACCAAAATGCAATGGAAATGGCCTAGGGTGTGGAGTTAAAGAATGTGGGTTCAAATGTTGTTTGTGACCCTCTCTGATTACCTTGGAAAATCATTGAATTTTGGGGGCCTCAGTTTCATTATCTACAAAATGAGAGGGTTGGATTAGATGACCCTTGAGGTCCCTTCCAGCTCTAAATCTAGGATCCCAACAACACAGAGAATACTTGGTACAAGCGCCCTGTTTCTTTGTCATTCATCACCTGTTTCCTAACTTCTTTCTTCTCCATTGGAGCAAAGGAGGGGATCTTTCAGACAGTAGTCAGACTGTTTACCCAAGAATGAAAACATACCTTTTCTCATGATTATGCCTAAGAATATCAACCTCTTCAAATTAAATCACCACCAACTGTGACAGCAGCCTGCTGGTCCTAAAATAATAGATGTCTCCTTAAGAGCCAAGGATATCTAAACAGGGATTCAGACAGTAATTGATGGCATCTGTACAGAGTCAACCATCCAAAGCAATTGTCAGTGAGCAAACAGTAAGGAACTATGCCTGTAAAAAAAATCAAAGAGGGCCCTAGCTGGTAGCCCAAGAAGTCAGAAATGAAGCTTTCCTTCCTTAGCTGAAAGTCCCTAAGCTTAAAATCAAGATTTACTCATTCCCGGCTTCATCAGACATTTAATTAGTACCTACTATGTGCAAGTTACTAGAACTACAAAGGTGAAAACATATTAGCCCCTGGCCTCAAAGAGTTTACATAGTACTTGGAAGATGGGGGAGGCAAGACAGGACATGGTCATAGTGAACAGATTTTCATTTATATTCACATAGCACCCACATAGCACTCCCCTCATTTTGGGACCTCACCCACCCAATTAGATACCCAAAGTGTCAGATATTTGGCAGATTAGCATCCTTTTCTAACCATAGTTTATGAGCCCACATCAATGTATTTTGCTTTGTTTTCACCAGAGAATAAACATAATTGAATCAGGGAAACAATTCAAGCCTCCTACTACATGTTGGGCGTTGTACTAAGCACTAGCAATGTGAAAACACAAGCAAACAGTCCCTGCCTTCAAAGAGCCTGCTTTCTATCAAGGTAGATAGCATATACATAGATGCTTTAAAAATAATAATCATAATTATAGTTAACATTTATATAGTGCTTACTGTATACCAGGCTTACTATATACCAGTGCTTTACATTTATTACCTCATTTTATCTTCACAACAACCTTGGGAGGCAGATGTTATTATCATCCTCATTTTAGAGATGAGGAAACTGAGGCAAACAGAGGCTTACTGACTTGCCCAGTGTCACACAGCTAGTGAGTGACTGTGGCCAGATTTGAACTCAGGTCATCCTGCTTCCGGACTTGGCACTCTATCCATTACACCATCTTGCTGACACCAGTATACATACAGATATATACAGAACACACATTAAGCAAATACAAGGTAACCTCAAAGAGGAAGGCATCAATCCCCAGGTGCAGGGATCAAGAGAAGACTCTTGCAGGAGGAGGTGTTTGAGCTGAGCCTTGAAGAAAACCAGGGAAGCAGATGTGAGGATGGAGTGCATTCCAAGCCTAGTGGAGAGGGGACAGGGACAACCCATACAAAGTCATAGAAATAGGAGATGCAGGGGTATTTTGAGGAACCACAAATAAGCCACTCTGGCTGCCCCATGGAGTATTCAGAGGGAAGTGGTAGAGAAGCAATGTGATAGGTAAGCATTTATAAGGGCTTTGGATTTGACATCAGGAAAATATGAGTTCTAATTCTACCTCAGATACATACTATCTTTGTGACCCTAGACAAGTTATAGGGCAACTGGAACCAGGGAGGGAGCTGGGGAGGAGGAGCAGTGGATAGAGTGCCAGGCATGAAGTTAGGAAGACTCATGTTCCTGAGTTCAAATCTGACCTCAGACACTTACTAGCTGTGTGACCCTGGGCAAGTCATTTAACTCTGCTTCAGTTTCCTCATCTGTAAAATGAGCTGGAAAAGGAAATGGCAAACCACTGTAGTATCTTTGCCAAGAAAATCCCAAATGGGGTCACAAAGAGTTGGACATGACTAAAAAATGACTCAACAAGAGAAAGACAAGTTATCAAATCTATAAATTGAGGGGCGTGGATAGCATAATCTTTAATGTCCCTATTAGCCCTAAATCTATGATCCTCTGTTTCTTTGATCAATCCTTAAAGAGGCAGGATGGGGCCATGTTCTAAGGAATTTAAAATAGCAGATTAGTTTATATTTGATCCTAGAGTTAATATGGAATCACTGGGGTTAGTTAAGTAGAGGGTGACATGTTTTAGGAAAATCACTTTGGAGATGCATGTAATGCAGATATATTTGAGTCAAGGAGATCAATTAAAAGGCTGCTGCAATTGTTCAGGTGAGAAGTGGCTATGTGAATGAAGAAAGGGAGCTGGATACAAAAGATTTCCACTTTGAAGGGTAGAAAATGTGGAGATAGAATTGACAAAATTTGGCAACTGATTAGATTATGTGAGGTGAATGACAGCAAGTTGTGAACTTGGTTGACTGAAAAGATGATAGTGCCCTAAATATTAATAAGAAAGTCTGGAAGAGGACAGAGTTTAGGGAAAGGACAAAGAATTGTGTTTTTGACATTTGAAATTGAGATGCCTCCAAGATAACCAGTTTGAAATGTTCAAATAGCAGTTGATGTGGGACTAGAACTCAGGAGGGAGACTAGGACTGGAAATATGGATCTGGGAGTCAACTGGATAGAGATGATAATTGAACCCATGGGAGCTGATGAGGTAAACAAAATTACAGAACATAGAGAGAAAATGGAATAGGACTTAGGAAGAGCCATGGAAGACATTCACAACTGAGTGGCATGACATGGATGGTGATCCAAAGAGTAAGACTCCAAAAGAGACTCTAAGAAGGCTCTTTCTAGAAGGGATTTAGCAAACAAGAGGAGGACCAGGAGAGAACAATGCCACAAAAATTCAGAGAGAATGGAATTCCCAGAGAAGGTTATCGACAGAGTCAAAGGCTGCAGAGATCAATATAGATATGGATTGAGGAAGGGCCATTAGGTTTAGCAACTTCAAATAGCAAAGTTTCAGTTGAGTAGAAGACAATGAGAAGAGGGCAAGTGAAGGCAATAAATACAGAGAGCTTTTTTAAGGACACTAATTTAAAAAGGGTAGGAGGGATGTGGAACAATAACTATCAAGGATAGTAATCTCTAATAATGGTATTTTCAGGATGAGGGAGACCTGGCCTGCCTGTAAACAACAACAGAGAATCCACTTGATAGAGAGAGACTGCAGATCAGGAGAAACAGGTAAATCACACTGGGCCGATCGGCTATAGAATACAAGAGAGGAGAGGATCTGGTGTACCTGTAAATAGATTGGCATAGTTGAGAAGGGTCATTTTCATCTCAGCCTGGAAGAGGAAATAGTGGGGTCCCATGTCAAGGAGCTATTGATGAAGGCTAGAGAGACAGAGGGGCAGCACCTCCAAGACTAGAATTCCCTGCTTGGGTCATCTGGAAAAGAATTCATGGACTCAAGCATTGTCGAGGTCAAGGTGGTAAAGATTTATTAAGCTTTTCAGCAGGCAAGAGTTCTTAGGGAACCTGCAACCTTAGAAGAGTATAGGTAAAGTTTATGTAGGATATTCCATAGCAAAACATGTGCCAAATATGCTAAGTAGGTGATTCAGGACTGGATTAGGGAGTGTTAAGGAGTGGTTAGTTCTTAAAGGAACATGCACTTTTAGTATCTACTGCACAGGTATTTTACCCAGAGTTCATTGGAAAATAGCCCAAAGAGGGGCTACATGATCTCTAAGTCAACTAGAGATCAGGACTGACTAAGGTATACTAGACTACTTTCATCAATGTCTTGTTAGACAAGATAAATGTAAGCAAGTAAACATATGTCTAAGTCTAGGATATATATATATATTATTGGTCATTGCGTAGTAATGGCAGCTAGGTGGTGCAGTGGATAGAGCACCAGTGCAGGAGTTAGGAGGACCAGAGTTAAACTCTCACCTCAGACACTTGACACTCACTAGCTGTGTGACCTTGGGCAAGTCACTTAATCCTAATTGCCTCATCCTGGGTCATCTCCAGTGATCCTGATGAATATCTGGTCACTGGATTTAGATGGCTCTGGAGGAGAAGTGAGGCTGGTGACCTGCCTAGCCCTCCCTCACTCAAAACAAAGTCAAGTGCAAGTTGTCATTATTTCTCTGATAGCATGGTCTTCTTCAGCAACGAAGGACGAACCCACACAGTAAATGTCATTATGACTCAATACACAGCCAGCAGAGCCAGTACACAGAGGGTTTAAAATAATAAATTCTATAGGTACAGCTGGTTACTATAGCAGAAAGAGAGATAACAGTTTTTGCTGGGGCATACTGTATCCTTGGGCTGGGGAGAAGCTGCCTGGGATAGTGTTTTGAGGCTAGGGAGAAATGTGATTTTTAAAGAGAAATATGATTTTAGAATTGGAGTCCAAGCATATGCAACCAAGGATACCATCACAATGAGACTTAAAATATAGGATCCTAGATACAGAGCTGGAAGGAATTTCAGAGGCCACCTAATCCAATCCTCTCATTTCACAGATAAGAAAACTGAGAACCAAGGAGGCAGGAACATTTCAACTAAATTTCATCAATGTGAATGCTTCCTATGCTAACCCTAATTACAATCCTTCCCTGCCCATCCCTTTTCTAGCAGAAAGCATTTATGAATTGTTATGACCATCTCCTAGTGCCCAAGGGATTTGTTCAAAATTAAGTAGTTCTCAACGACTAGAGACAAGATTTGAACTCAAGTCCTTTGACTCAAGGGTCACTTTTTCTTTCCTGTACTGCACTAAGAGCATAGGGAGTGCTATAAAAGGTCTGAGAAGAGAAGGTTTAAAACAGCCATTATGGAGAGTGATATAGTAAATTAACTAGTTTGTAATGGACACCCTAACTAAATAGTAATAAAAATAAAATAACCATATAATTAATATTCCCTCAGAAAAAAATGAGAGAATCTTACTGTCCCATAAATATATATACACTGTGTGAGATGAGCAACCATATATATATAAATGATATATGGGGCCCTGACCTATACATTTGTTCAAGGGAGATGCACTTTTAGGGAATACATCTGACTATATCCCTTTTAGGTCTGAATCAATGCCTCCAAATATATATTAATTTGATAAATTAGTACCTACTAGGTGCTCGTATCACCTACTAGATGATAAACGGGTTATATTTTTATAGAGCTCTCCTTAGCTGCTTATCACAACCCTATGTTATATGACAAGGCATGGCAGAATGATGTAAATGAAAAGAGAACAAAGCACAGGATCAGACCACCTGGGTCTGAATACTGCCTTAACTATTTAGGTAGAATCTATGTGACCTTGAGCAAGTTGCTTTCCCTCTGGTCTAGAGTAAGCAAGAATATTTCAATCAGATTTCATCAATGTGAATGCTCCCTATTCGAACACTAATTACAGTCCTTCTTTGCTATAGCAGAAAGTGTTTATGAGCTGTTAGGACCATCCTCTGGGGCCCACCCTTCAGATGATGAGCATCCTAAAGTGTGAATAGGCCAATCCTTTTCAACACATGCAAAGTCCCTCACTAAGTTTCTACTCCAAATCTTTCCACTTGGTAGGACCTTCCAGGAGTTTACATTCCATTAGTATCACCTTCAACAACTGATAATCATCTCTATCTAGATCATGAAGAAGTGTAGGGGTTTGGTGGGGCAGTTAATGAAAAACAGAATGATATAAATGCTAAAAATCCTGAATCGGAACTGAGAAGACCCAGATTTGGATGCCAGCTCTGCCCCTAACTAACTGTATGACCACAGGGAAGCTATTTAATATCTCCAAATGACAATTTCATGGCCTACAAATAATAATAATTTGACTGCCTAACTCACAAGGCAGTATCTTGTAAGGACCACAGGGATGTAACCTCTTATTATTGGTAAAACAGTGAAAGAGTTTGCTGTCAAATAGACACGGAGGTTAGCAGAAAGTCACCCACTCAACTTCTCATGAGTCAAAACTAATCATTGATGACACTTAAAAACAGTGAAGATCGAAAGACTTTGAGAAAAAAAGGATTTTTAAGTTGAAAAGGACTGAAAGATGTCCTGAATTGCACTGTGCCATTTTGGGTTTTATTTCTGCTGCCTTGCCATTGCAGTTCAGCTACAGTTGAGTTACTATAAGGAGGCATCTTAAATTGCCTTGAAGAAAAAGTTCAGTAAATGTTCCTTTCTCAAGGTATAAGCATGAAAGATTTCTGAATCCGAACCATATGGACTATATTCAAAAATCTATTTAATATCCCAAATATTTTCTGAAAATTTCATTACATAAGAGGTCATTTTAATAGTCCTGTTATTTAGTTAAATGGTACTTTGGCAAGATAATAAAAATAAAATGCGTTTGTAGAATGATTTCTAATTTAGTTTGTAAAATTTGGCCCAGATTTTATTTATTCAACTGACATTTATTAAATGTCCACAGACTACTGGGGCAGGTTGGGCAAAACATAACAGGTGGTCCCAATCCTTCTCTCCAAACCTACAATTTAGTCTAGAGAATATTAAATGAAAATGAATGAATTATATATGTACAAAGGCATGCATGGTAACACCCCATCTATCTAGCAATCATTCTTCCAGCAATCTTTGTCATATGAAATCCAGTAATAAAGTCGGAAGTAAATTTAAAAAGCCTACTTAAAGAAAATAGCTATCACAAAGTCCAAGCACTTTATTCTGTAGAACGATGGTGCTACTTTCAGCAATAATCTTTTAACTTAGAATTGTATATAAAATTAGAGTTATAGACTTGGATTGGGAAGAGATTTTAAAATTCATTTAGGCCAGTTCCTGCTCAAGTTATGAACTCTCTCTACAATATCCCTGAGAGCTTGCATGAGAAAATCCATCAGTATGGTAAACTCACGCCTAAGACATCTTATATTAAGGTGACTGATATGACAAAAATAATCAGTATGATATGGTAGAAAGGGTACTGACTCTGAAGTTGTGGGTCTTGAGTTCAAATCTTGGCTCAGATTCTGGTAAGTTGTGTGGTCCTTGGTTTCTTCTTCTACAAAATAAGAGTTGGACTAAATGATCATAAGTTTCTTTACAGATCTAAAATTCTGAGTCTACATGGTTTTCCCAGAAACCATCAGTTCTCCTTAGGCTACAGCTGGGCTAGCAGATTGGAAGGTACATGGTTAAGGGAAAGGAGACCACTAGAAGCACTAATAACTGATAAATGAGCAAGAAGACTCAGTAACTAGAAAACCATTCTGGTCTAGAACCATTTTAATAAAGGAGCAAACAGTCTTATAAATCTTAATGGAAAGGCTGCTTGGTGTTATGGAATATTCACTGGGTATGGAACCAAGAAATCTGGATTTGAATCCTGACTCGAAGTTGTTAGCTCTGTGACTTTGGGCAAGACTCTTTTGCTTTCTAAGCTTTACTTTCCCAATCTGTAAAATAAGGATAGTACCAATTATATTACTTAAGTCACAGAATTGCTAGGGATAAAATACTTTAAAGCTCTATGGAAATATGATCTATTGTTATGACACTTCTTTAGTGTATCACTTGATTACAGCATAGAATGAAAGATGTTCATTATAATGGCCATGAGTCTTCACTGGAATAGGTTAAGGAGTGTGAGCTTAATCCTATGGAGGCAGATGAACATCTAAGTACATCTCAGCTCTGAGTAGTAGGCACCAAATTAATATTGATACAGATTTAGGGAAAACTTAATTCCCATGGGTGTACACTGTTAAAGTATGGATAATGGGGAGATGTTGGATTATAACAGTCTTCTTACCTATGCTATTTCTATAAAGCATCATAAACAACATATATGGACTTACTTCTACTTTTTAAAGAATTCTACTGTTCCATATGTAAGCAATGAAATGTACCAGGGAGAACAAAGGTTAAGTTTTACAATCTGTTAAGCAATGATGAGAGTACTTAATTTGTACTTAGGAGTTTTTATTTTTTTTTAATCTTTCCTCTCCTTTCCATTTGAGCCTAAGTTGTTAAAAGTCCCACTTACACAGATATTTTCTTTCTCATGCCTACAGGAAGGTCACCACCTTTCTCTTCCATCCTAGCCTCTAGTAACACCTCGTCACAGCCCCTGACCCCATCTGTTCCAGCCTATTTTGAATATTCTTCAGAGAAATGGAATTAATTACTTCCTTAACACCTCCCTGGTACTCTGTGAGAACTGGCTGCTCCTAATTATTCCGTGGCCAGCTGCCCAGAGATTAGCACCCCTGAGTGTTCTCTACCACAGAGCTCCAAACAGCCCTTCTCAACATGGCAGCATGAGCAGTCCCTGGAGGTAAGGGGAGCAACTGTGCAGACTCTATTTGTCTCTCCCAGTCCTCCATTTCCAAATCTATGCTCTTTGAGAATCTTACAGAAATGGAAAATTAAAATAAGAGAAATATCCAAACAAGGGTCTATGATTATAAATACCCATCCATTCATTGAAATATATTTGGTTCCCTCTAGAAATAATAACAGTAATAACATTTCACACACACAGCCAAAGTTACTTTAAAAAAGATCCTTATCAGATATTTCATTGTGGCATGAAGGTGACCATGAATTGTTAAAGTCAATGCCATGAACTCTGGATGTTCCTACCAAAATGGGAAATTTGTGTATAGACCCAGAAAAAGACTATATCCGCTCACTGCAGGGAAGTCTGATTAATTCATTTTTCACCAGGTTAGTTGCAGGGAAATTATTATTATTGCCAGTATTAACATCATCATCATCATCATCATCATCATCATCATCATCGACAATAACAATTGCCAAAGATTCTAGCAACCACTGGGGGGCTGTAATCTGCAGGAGTGGAAGAAGAATCTACCCCAATAAAATCAAGATTCTTGGTGTCCTGAAGAAGTATATCATTATAATGGCTTTCCAAGCATTGTAGTCATCTTAATTTATTCTGTAGCAGTTTTTTGACCTTTATAAAGTGACTTTCTTATATAATAGGTATCCCCCTCTATTCTAGAATTATATATTACTTAGGTTCTGCCTGGCTGATGCATAATAGGGCCATTCAGGCAGCTGTAAGGCTTTGTTTACTCATTCCCCTCAATAGGAGACTGCTGACCTCCTTGGCTTCCTTTAAGTTCCAATTCAAATCTCATTGTACCTTCTTCCACCCTTCTTAATTGCTAATGTTTTTTCTCTGTTAATTGCTTCCTATTTATCCTACATATAGCTTGCTTTGTATATATTTGTTTGCTTGTTGTCTCTCTCATTAGATGTAAGCTCCTCATGTACAGGGACTATCTTATGCTTCTTTATATATCCCCAGCATTTAGCTTAGTGCCTGGAGCATTTTTCAGTCAATTCAGTCATGTCTGATTTTTCATGACCTTGTGGACCATACTATCCGTTGCATCCTGGGCCATCTCCAGTCATCCTGATGAATATCTGGTCACTGGATCCAGATGGCTCAGGAGGAGAAAGTGAGGCTAGTGACCTTGCACGGCCCTCACTCACCTAAAACAAAGTCAAGTGCAAGTCACATCATCATTCCTCTTTGAGAACGAAGGACAAACACAACAACTTGGCAAAGATACTTGAGTGATTTGCCATTTCCTTCTTCAGTGGAGTACAGCGAACAGAGTTTAAATGACTTGCCCAGGGTCACATAACTAATAAATGTCTGAGACCAGATTTAGATTCAGGTCTTCTTGTCACCAGGCCTACTGCTCTATCCACTGAGCCATCTAGCTGTTACTTAGTAGGTGCTTAAAAAATATTGATTGATTAATTGGGTGTCCCCAGTCCTTACTCTTAGCTAAGAAATAGATTCCTTTCTCCTCTTTCACCATATAAGAGTCTACCCCCTATACGGTCATCGCCTCCTATTGAGTCTTTCTGAGGCTGACGGAAAGCACATGTACTCTTTTCTATGAATTCTTTAAATTCCTATCATGTCCCTGGAAGCTAGTGCCTAGTCTTACAGATAATCTTGAAGCTTTATTAAAGCTCCAGAAGGCATGGAGGAATATTGGAAGAAAAAGGTACCAGTTAGAAACCTTTGCCACCACTCCTACCAATGGCGAGAATGTGGGCACTCATACTTCCCACCACCAGGAAGGTGGTGGTAATCGTACAAGTAGGATTTTCCAATTCATTTTATCAATAAAGAAACTTGAACACAGAGAGGCACTTGTCCAGGATCACGTGACTAGCAACTGTTGGGAGCTGAGAATTGAACTTTAAGATCAATGTTGTTTCTAACACATCATACTACTTCATTTGCTAGGTGTTCTATGGAAAACAAAGATGAATGAGACCCGTCTCTGACATCAGGGAATTTACGATTTGTCAAAGAAGCTTAGATAATTCTTCAAAACTGTAGGACTATCGAACTATTCTGGTGTGAAGTCCATCTCTTTTACTTATTCCTGGCCACAAACTATGCAGTGTTCCCTTCTTCCTTCCTTCCACTACCATGTGACTGTATGTGATAAGTATTTCCTTTATTTCATACTCTGATTATCTAGAATGTAGGGTGTGTTCAGGGAAGACTAGTAACTCTGATGTGAAGACTGCCAAAGACAGCCCTTTTCAGGGCTGCTTTCCACCTTTAGTATCTATCTGTTCCACTAACTCTCACTTGTGACTCCAAGAAGCTGTAGCATAAATAGTGGTCACACCCCAGTAAACCATTTCAGCAGATGGGTTAAACCAGATTAAGGGCCACTGAGGGATCTCAAACCTGTGGGTGAATTGGGGGAGGGGGTGTCTACTTAAAGCATGTGAGGTCTTCCTCTGGTGAAATGAGCAAATGAGAACAATTTGTTCCAATGGCCATGAAAGCAGCTGAAGCAGGCACTGTGGAGCACTTAGAATTTGGTTAGACATCAAAGATGCCAAGATCATCCACTGCATCCTGAGCCATCACCAGTGTCTTGACTCAGTCCTGCCACCGGACCGTGATGACTCTGGAGGAGATAGTGAGGCTGACGACTGCCTGCAACTCTATCTCACTTAAATCCAATTTATGCACAAATCAAAAAAAAAATCACCCATACCATTTTTACATGGACTATTTATGCCCAACCTGTGGTGGTGGAACATTCCGAGGCCATATTGGTCTGATCAGCCACAGTTGGACACCCCGTAACTTGATGTTATTTTGGTCTCTTCCAAGAATGAAGGACAGCAATTAATCAGAATTCTGATTACCTTAGGTAGAACTTAATCTAATACTTTCCCTTTTCTTGGTCTGATAGAGTTGTTTGAGGCTCTCTTCAGAACAGAACATTTTCTCTGTCTCTTCAGTTAAATGATTCCTGGGGTCACAAAATCACAAAGACTTTGGAAGACCTTCTAGGGATAAAAAATACCCAAGGTGACAGATGTTAGAAGATTTTCCTAAAATGATAGAGAATCCTTGGGATAGAGTACTGGCAGGCATCTAGAGGAATTCATTTTTTTTCAAGGGTACAATTGGTTTTGAGGAAGAAATTTTTGCCTAAATTTTAGGAAACTAGAAGAGAAAAAAAAGATAGAGGCAAATGAGAAACAATCAGGCAAGTGCACAGACCAGAGAGTGAGAGGAGAGAAGACATATATATGGCAAGAGTATGCTAAATATTGGTCTTCCTGAGACCAGGTAAAACAAACTATTGTGGTATTAGACCACCTGGGGAGAGTGTAGGACAGTCAACAACCTCTTTCCTCTATTTTCTGAGTGTTTCTCTCCAGGGTTTAAATCTCAATCCTTGTATTCATCAAAATCACTCAAACCAATTGGGAGAAAAGGAGAAAAAGGTGACACTGGCTATGTGTTCCTTTGCAGTCTTTTATACTGTTTAAATGGATCCCCCTCTCCTCCCATCACGTCTTATGTTACTTGATACTGCTTTTCCATTACATGGCTATTAATGACAATTATATCTAAGCCTCTAAATTAGAAGTTTCAGATTGAGACAGGAGAAACTAGTCCATAGAGCAAGAGATTTCCCCGGTTTACTCCAGGGTAAGGACCAAGCCAGTAAGAAATTTCCAAATTTTCTTAATTTGGGAAGGAACACATGCTTCATTCATCATCATTTTACTGAAATGAGGCATTGTCTTGATCAAAGCCCTGAAATCTTTAAAGGCTGTTTCCTTTTTCATTGTGTATTCACTGTGTAAATCATTTTCCTGGTTCTGCTCACTATAATCTATATCAGGTTATACAACGTCTCCCAAGTTTTTCTGAGTTCTTCGTGCCATTTTGGGGAGCACAATAATATTCCACAGCATTAATGTGCCATAATTTGTTTCACTTTGTCCTTTAAAGTTCAACTCAAGTGCCTTTAACTCAAGCTTCCAGGAAACTCATTGAATACCTTCATTGACAACTACCTTCCTCATGAGATTTCACCCTTTCCCAGTGCCTTTTACCATTGTGAGATCATATATTCTAGCTCTCTATAAGGACATATAAGGTTTCATCTAACTAGTTGTAGAGGACATAACGATGTTTTAATTGAACTTTGTATCTCCCTTAGTCTCCAGTGCAATATCTTGCATGCAGAAGATTATTAACTAATAAGTACTTATTAGTTTGATATGATGTAATGAGGCAGCTAGGTGGCACAGGAAATAGAGTGCCAGGCCTGGAGTCACAAAGACTCATCTTTGCAAATACAAATATGGCTTTACACACTGATCTGTGACTTTGGGCGAGTCACTTAACCCTGTTTGCCTCAGTTTTCTCATCTGTAAAATGAACTGGAGAAGGAAAGGCAAATCACTCCAGTAACTTTGTCAAGAAAACCCCAAATAGGGTCACAAAGAGTCAAACACAATTAATACAACTAAACAGCAACAACAATGATGAGGTATCTCTGTTGCAGTGGAAAAAGTAATGGGTTTGGAATTAGAAGACTAAGTTTTCACAAGGAAGTATTGGTAAACTTCCACCTGGTGGCCAGTAACAAAGACTGAGACATCCCAGAGACGTTATTTTTAATAGGGTTTTGGTTTTTTTTACAACTAAAAGGCATTTATTTTTTCTCTTTCCTCCCTTCCTATTGAGGAGAAAAAGAAAAATAAAAATGAAATTCATACAATAAATATGCACAAGCAAATCAAATTCCTTCATTGATTGTTATCAAAAAATGCATATCATATTCTGCACCTGCCCCCTTGGGGCCAGCAGTAGTTAAGTGACTTGCATAGGATCACCTAGCTAGCATGAGTCTGCCTCAAGTTTCTCTTCACTCCAGTCCATCTTCCACTCAGCTTTCAAATTTATCTTCCTAAATCTGACCATCCTCCCCTACTCCCCCCCCACCCCTAGCAACTCAATAAATTTCAGTGTCTCCTTAAAACCAACAGGATCAAATGTAAAATCTTCTGTTTCAGGTTAAAAGTCCTTCATAACCTAACCCCTTCCTACTTTTTCAGTCTTTTTACACTGTACCACCCCAACCCCCACTCACTGATCCAGTGCCATTGGCCTCCTTGCTGTTCCTCAAACAAGACATTCTGTGCATTTTCACTAGCTCTCCCTGTCCCTGAAATTCTCTCCCTCCTCATCGCTGTCTCCTGACTTCAGGTCCCAGGTGAAATACCACCCTCTGTGAGAAGTCTTCCCAGATCTCCTCTTGCTAGTGCCTTCCTCTGTTGTTTATCTCTAATTCACTCCAAGCATATTTGGTTTGAACTTAGTTATTTGTATGTCTCCCCCACTGGAATATGTAATCACCTTGAGAAAAAGGACTGACTTGTCTTTCTTTGTGTCCTCGTCACTTAGCAATGTAGCTAATATACGGAGGGTAATTAAGAAATGTTTTATCGACTGACTAAGGAGGGATTTGAACACAGTGTTATTCGCTCCAGTTCAATCCATCATTCTGTTATGGATGAGAAGGGTGAATCATAGATGACTCTAAGGATTCCAAAGCTAGGTCACTGAGAAACTAGTGGTGACATTAAAACTGAAAGACAAAAAGATAGAAATTGTTGTTCAGGGAAGTAGAATATAAGCATAAGCTGCCCTGCTTTTATCTTAACTTCTTTGTAAAACTGAAAGCTCTCCTTATAACTAATTGGGGATTTGCTGATGGAAAAAATTTTAAAGTACTTACACAAGTTTAAAATAATTAGACTTTTGGGAATGGAAAAATAAAAATTCAGTGTTCCCTTTAGCTTTTACAATGCTATCTACAAATGACCAAGAACAACAGGAAACCGAATATATGTGATGAGATTATTGCTGTAATCAATAAAAGTTATCAAATTAATCTGATATAGATTAATTATATGAATAACAGTCTTATGTATAATATCATAAGTATTAAGCAATTCTTACAAATTGCTCTAATTAATATTACTTTTAATATATCCACTAAGAGGTATCGTAATACAAGACTGAGGGGACTGGCCTCAGAATCAGCAAGACCTGATAGATATAGATGGTAAGACCTTGGCCAAGTCATTTTGCCATTTCAATGCCCTAAACTAGTCCTCCAATTGTATGTTGTACAACAGTTGCTAAATTATATTGATAAAGTTTCCTCAGCAAGACTACCCTTCACCAATAAAATCACAGATCCAGAAAAAGTTTCCCTAAATTAGGCATTTTTCTTCTCATTTTTAATTCTCAGGTATCTATAAACAACATTAACATAGAGATCTTCCTTTTCTATCATGTACTTTTATTATCATACATATTCTAAAAGACAATGGATCCAACTTCCTATCCTGACAGCCTCTTATACCTTTGCCCATTTTTCTTGTCCATTATGGTATTTGGCCAAAGTTCTAAATGCTTCCTCCATTTTCTTTTAGTCTTTCCCTAACTATGTCCATTACCTGAGAGGTCTGAATTACAGGATAGCTTAACCAAGAACTCAAAAAATTAAATTTGTACAAAGTCCCCAGCTTGTCAATGGAGGGACCAGGATTAAGAATCCTTGTCTCTTGACTCCCAGACCCTGTGTACTACACCAAAATCTTCTCAAGCGCTACTGAACTTAATCTCCCTCTGGATTTCTCTAATTCCCAAACTATGAATTTAAAATCAAACACTCATTTTCTGAGACATTCAGGACTTTGCTTGCTCTGTGCTCTAGGACAACAGAGCATCTATATTGTGTAACCTACTGCTTTGTCTGACCCTTTTTCCATGTGTAGAAAAGCCTTTAATTTGTTTCGTAGTTAAAATTTTATCTAGTCTTATATCTCATCCTTCTTTGCTTTAATAGAGGTTTCCTACCAGGGTCAGAACAGAGCAAAGACCTTCTGTCCTTGTTCCCTTTGTGACTCAAATCGAAAAGAAAGTCAGAGGAACAGAATCATATGTTGAATACCAACCTCTAGAACTGTCTTGATTCCAATAAAAGAGAATTTACTATAGCTACCATAGCAATCATGCTCTTGTGGTCACTTACTTGCATAACCTTTTAATTTCCCTTTTCTGATGAATGAATCTTTGGCATTGAATTGGGTTGTTCACCAACCTCAAGTGCTTAAACCATTTAGAAACTTGCCAGTGTCTCTGACGGAAACTATTTTGGACACAAATTGTTTCATCAAGGCTCACCTTCTTTTCTTGAAGATTTTAAGTACATTTTGAACATAAAATGATGGTTTTGAAGTGCAATCGCTCAGTGGTTTGAATGAGAGGACGCTAGAAAAACAGTTTCATTTTGAGAATTCCTTTAATTGGCTGGGTTGCATTGTGTAGTTTGTCCTTCATTCTCAAAGAGGATCATGATATCAGGAAGTTGCCAATGAATTGGATTTTAGTGAGGGAGCACTATATAAAGTCACTGGCCTCTCTTTCTCCTCCTGAGCCATCTGGGTCCAGTAGCCAGATATAGAGCAGGACAACTGGAGATGACCCAGCAATTGGCAGGGAAATTCTATAGAAAGAAAAGGGTGTTAACTTGAAAAAAACCAAGTAGAAAGGACATTCCTTCCTTGGCTACTTGGTTTGAGTTCTGGAAAATCCAGGTAAGTCTGAAATTACTTTCTTTGACATGCTAAAGGAAAAAGAATCATTATGACTTACATTTCAGAGACTATCTTAGGAGGCTTAAGAATTGTCTTTACTCAGGTTACAGAATTATTAGCACTCATGCCTTATCAAGAAGGGGTAAACAGATTGGGCCTTTATGTATAGAATATATATATGTATATTATAGAATGCATAAATATTCTTATATGTTATTCATATAATATATATATAGAATATATGTATATTATAGAAGGAGGGTGTGCTTCTGTCTTCTGTGTCCTATCTTGACACCCAAGCTGCTTTCTATATCTGATTACATATATACATAGGCACACACATATCCTGTTCTACAATTTGCTTCTATTTTCTATTGTATTTTGTACATATGTGGTGAGACTGACCCCTGATCAACTGATGAGTTTTGAGGAAGTTCTTCCATCAATGTGTTTCTTCTTCACTCCAAGCTTCACACCCTTTACAATTTGCAAATAGGTCAGTCAATGTATAAACTATTCAAAGCAATTCTCACAAATTATTCCAATTCATATTACTTTGAAATGGCCACTGAGAGGTATCATAGTTTAAAGATGAGAGAGCTTACCTCAGAATCAGCAAGTCCTGGGCTTGATTGTATGATCCCAGTCAAGTCATTTTACCTTTCTAATTCCCTAGACCAATTCTCTCATAGTATAAGTTGTAGAATAGTTGATTATACCCTTTATAAGCTGAAAAATTATTTATTGAAAACCTAAAAGGGACATTCCTCTTACAAACTGCCAACTCAACTGTCTTGGCAATTCCTTATATAAACTGGCACAGTGGCTAGAGTAATGAACCTGAAGTCCAGAAGTTATTGTTAATCAGTCATTTCAGTCCTGTCTGATTCTTTGTGACCCCATCTGGGGCTTTCTTGCTCAAGGTACTGGAGTGGTCTGCCATTTCTTTCTCTAACACAGTGCCAGGCACATAGTAAGCACTTGATAAATACTTGTTGATCCCTCGATTATTAGCTCTGTAACCATTGTCAGACCATTGAATTTCTAAGAACTCCAGTTTCCTTATCTGTAAAATGGAGACCTTAATCTTTGACTGATCTACTTCTCATGGTTGTTGTAAGAATCAAATGAGCTAATGGAGATGAAAGGGCTTTGATGGGCATAAATAATAACAATAAATATAATAATAGCTTACATTTCTGCAGTACTTCAGGGTTTGCAAAGTATTTTCGTCACAATAGCTCTGTGAGGTAGGCAGTAAGGCATGAGAGGAATGTAAGGTATCATTATTGTAATTACGAGGAAACCAAAGCATATTGGAGTGACACCTGGTGGGTGTAAATAGGCTACAGTGTGTAACCAACAATAAATAAATGATGCATAAGAAGTGTTGCAAGGGACATTATTCAAGAATATATATGCCCCCTCCCAAAAAGAGGTGGTCCAGGTCGGTACTGAGAGGGAGGGATAGCAAATAATGTGGCCAAAGTGTCCCACTGGTACCCATGAAATATTAGAAGAATCCCAAAAGACTTCCAGGTCATTCTGTAGATTTTCTATGAAGGATTTCTGAGTGAACCTAAACAAGAATCACACAGAATTGGAAGGTGGGGGGAGGGGGTTACCATCTCTGGCAGAAGATGGGTGGGTACCTGCATCAATGAGATTGTGGATCAGAGGCTCATATATTTAAATTTAGAGCTGGAAGGAACAGCAGAGAACATCTAGTTCCATCCCACTCATTTTATATGTGTAGAAACTGAAACCCATTTGCATTAAGGGACTTGGCCAAGATAATACGGATGGGGAAAAGCAGTCAAGAATCTCTCAAAATACAAAGTATAGTTGCTAATTATAAAAGTAATTATATTATAATGATATAGTTTATTTATGTATATGGCACAGGCATACATGTATACACACACAGACATACAGACCCTGTTTTTCAACCTCATTGTTAGAGGAGATAGATGGAAGGGTTGGAAAGGAATAGGGTACTAAATAACTAATCCTATTCAGGAGGACTCCAAAGGACTCGGAACGCTCCAGATGGCAGAAAATGTTGTTAGAGAGCAATGATCTTTTTTTTAAAATGCCAGCACATCTGTAAAATAAGGAAGTTGGATTAGTTGATTCTCAAGGTCCTTTCCCACCCTAAAGTTCTATAAATCACTAAGTCTTTGATTTTATATTGTGAATCATTGTACTATTACAGTTCAGGGATATTAATGAGGACTTGCTATTGCCTCTAAATAAGCCTGTATATTCTTCCTCACCAAAGTTTTTATTCACAAATATACAAATATTCCAGGGAGAAGGGAACCCCCAGTCGATGACTCTGACTCTGTGTTCCCCATGTACCATAAGCTGCCCATGGGAAAGAAAATGAAAGGCAAATTATACCCATTATCTTAGACTCAAAAGTCTATCTTACTTAATTTCTTTGGACATTTTGTTTTTAAAATCATCTCTTTTGAGACTGGGAGTTCTGAATCAATGTGTAAAGATTTTTGGGGTTTTGGATCTTGACTAAAACATTAAGGATTTGGGGTCCTACTTAGAAAAAAATGAAAGTATTCTTTAATCCCATAGCATAATTGAAGGTCCTAGTTCTTAACAAATGACCCCCAGGTCTATAAAGGGACCTGAAATGAAATAGAGTTTGATTACCAATTAAATGCATTTATTATCTGAGAATAAGACATGTAGGGGAAAGAAGATTCTTGAGGGGTCTGGCAGGGGGAGAAGAGTTTTTCAGTTGTTCAAAGGGGAGTAGAAAAAGGGAGATATAGTTTCTATAGGGTAGGGAGCAGGAGTTCAGTGAGAGGACATCTGTAGACACAATAAGCCAGACAGCAAGGTCTTGAGTCTGTAGCTTCTGCTAATGGTTGCCTTTATGACTGGTTCTGTGGTTTCTGGCAGTTACGGGCATCTCCAAGTTCAACTGGAGTTCCCTTTGCAAAGGCTCACTGGTATGTCAGGCAGCTCTGAGCCTCAGAAGCCTTCTAATTGGCTGGTTGTTGTGTAACTCTACTGTCCTGCTTCCCTGTGAAGAAGGGAAGTTTTAACACAGTCATTATAGAGCCCAGGTCCACACACCCCAGAGCCGTTATGACTCCTTGTGCCAAGCAAAATGTTACTTATGCTTTTAAAATGACTGAGCAATTAGAATATGCAGGTCTAAATCCAAGCTTCAAGGAACAGAGTTAAATGAAATATAGGCAAAGTTACAAATTTCTCATAGAATGTGATTTGAGGCATTATTGCAAAGTTCCCCTATCTCCAAACATCTCCCCCCACAAGCCTTCCAGGGTACCTGAAACTATCCTATGCAAGATTTGTTTTTGTGTTTGATTAGGCATTTTAACACCCAAAGTCATAAACTCAGAGATCTGAAAGTGAATGAAGCTAACACTGTACTTTGGTCGTGTAAAACAGGGACCAGACGTGTTCAGCAGCAGTAGCAGTGATAGTAGTAGTTGGCATTGTCATCATTGTAATAGGGTAGATATGGAGTGGCTCTGTAGCACGATGGATAGAGTGTCAGGCTTAAAGTCAGGAAGACCAGAGTTCAAATCTAGCCTCAGACACTTACTAGCTGTGTGATCTTAATCAAGTCACTACACCTCTGTGTGCCTCAGTTTCCTCAACTGTAAAATGGGGATAATAATGACACACTTACAGGGTTGTGGGGAGGGTCATATGAGAAACTATTTTTAAAGGGCTTAGCACAGGGACTAGCATATAAACTGGATGATCACTTAAGAGAAGAGATTATAGTTCAGGTGTGAGTTGGCCAACATGCCTATGGAGCTTCCTTTGAAATTCTGAGATTCTTTGATTAGCATGTAAGTAATGGATGTGACCCAGACAATCTTCAAAATCAGATATATTGGGGCTGACTCCCCCTTGATAAAACAAACAGAAAATGTAAGGTCCCAGATGGTTGAGGCAGTGATCCCAACTGAATAAAAGTGTCAGACTTTTGACTCCAAAGCCCATTTTCTATTGACTTTGACATTCTGCCTCTGACCTTCTATATAAGAGGAGCTTAATAAGTGTCCAAATGGATCTTGGATTAACATGCATATGTTTCATATTGTCCTGGTGCATGAATGTTTGCAAAGGTTACACCCTTTTCTGATCCATCCTCAAGCACCCCATGAGGAAGACAGAGCAGGTCTTTGTATTTCCACTTTACAAATGAGGGCATTGTGCCCCAGGAAGTGAGTATCTTGTCCAGGTTTTTTTTTCTAGAAAGTGACAGAATTTATACCAAAACAGAATTCACTGCCTCACCTATCCCTGGAAGACTCAAAGCAGACAGGAGATGACCATCATTTGGGATTTGAAAAGTGGATTCCTGTTCAGCTACATGTTGGACTAGGCAACCACTGAAGTCCCTCCAACTCTGAGACGGTGGATTCTATTACTTCCAGTCTGATGTTCTTTCTACTGTAGAATGTCACCTCTCTCTACCATGAGGAAAGGATGTACCAAGATACAATATTTTTGACATTCATTTTTTTAAAAAAAAGTTGAGTTCCAAATTTTTTCCCTCTACCTGCCCCTCCCTGCCACATCAATATGACATTAAGTATACATCTGAAGTCATGCAAAATAAAATTCATTTCTTTATTTTTAACGTTAATTTTTTAAAAAGTGAATGGGACTTCAAAGTCCCAGAATCCAGCTCAACCTCCTAATTTTAAAAATGAAAGGTCCAAAGAAATTGAGTAATTTGTCCAGAGTCATATAGGTAGTAAATATCCAAGTCCCCCCCCCGTTTGAAACATAAGTACTTCTGGTTGGAGTTAACTCTCCAAACTCTTACAGATTACCAGTTTCTTTGATATTTCTAGGACCTCTAGCATGATTTTGTAGGTTCTCCTTTTACCAATATAGACCTTAATCCCCAGACACATCTCTGATCTCACACCAGAGGTATAAAATATATCCTCAAAAACATGCAGAGGAAGACAGAAGAAGAGTTGGGCCAGGCATGAAGGGATAACAGAATGTTCCATTCACATACATGGAACAGTAGATGACCCACTTCCACCTGATCTGGTAGATCCTCTATGGAGGATTTATGGAAGGACATAGACGAGAATCACACAGAATTAGAAGCTATGGATAGGTGGCAATTTATACTATTGGAGGAAGTATTCCTATTGATGAGATCAAAGGGGAAAGGGAAAGATTACAGATGGGCAGGTCCACAGAAGAGTATGTACAGGTGTGCATGACAATGGATTGCTTGAAATAAATAAAAGAATTAAACATTAGGGAAGAGCTTATCTTACTTCACAATTTTGATATTTGTGTCCCCTGTTCCCTAGGAGCTCTTTCATAAAAGACTATGAACTCACAATGTGGACCTAACCCCAAAGTCCTCTTTGGCTTATTAATGACTCCACTTTCTAGGATTCCTCTAGGAATCTCTAAAACAAAACTTAGGCATGATTTATGTGTATAGGTATAGTTTCCCCAAATATAGGTAACAGGTTCTTCCCTCGAAAGTGCTCATTATAAATTATGAGGATTGAATACAGGATGGCTTTTAAAATTGTGCTTATTTTATCTTCCACCACAGAAACTGTATAAGATACAAGAGGACACAGGAATGCATAAACATTTACATACAGAAACATAAAATCCTGAAATAGGCCATTATACTACAACTGGTCCATTGTACAAAATTAAAGAGTTTGCTGAAGAAATCCTTTACATTCATCCAGATTTGCACTGTGTAAACAACCCACAGCTTATCAAAGAATGCTCGCAATGCTCAGTTCTCCTGGCCTCTCATTATATAGCTGGGTCATTTTGGCAGTGATCCCATGCTCCAAGGCCTGTGCTCTTAAAAGGAAACAGTTAAGACATCTAATCTGGAACTTGATGATCAAGAACTTCTCTTTGCTGGGTAAACGTATGTCTTTCCTTGCTGCGTGCTTCTACAGTCAGATAGTTATTAAAGATTTATTAAGCATCTACCATGTGCCAGCCACTGTGATAAAGGCTAGCTGGAGATACTGAGAAAGGCAAAAGACACTCCCTGCCATCCAGGAGCTCACAACCTAATGGGGGAAAGCAGGACATAAAGGGGAGGGGGTTAGAGGTGGAGGGAGGTACGGATACAGAGACATAAAGTCTAGAGGAATGAATCTGAGTGAGAAATACATGACTGGCTTGAACACCCTCCTTAAATGGAGAAACTGGGAGGAGCTCCCTACTCTTTACTTACAAAGCTCACTCACAGAGAGGGAAGATTCTTCTGATAAAATCTATTTTTCCTTGTTCTGAATTGTCACTTATCTTCAAGGCAGTTCAAATACTGGAGATTAATCAAAAGAACAACCTGAGATCTTTCAGCAAAGGATTAAGGCTCTAGGGGTTCTGTGCACATAAACTTGACTAGTTTTTCCTTTAAGAATACACATTCTTATATTGAATCTAAGAATTATGCAATCCTGGCAACTTGGTTGGCCCAAAGGACTAAGGACTCAATCTATTTCATTTTGGATCACAATGGGTAAAGTGTGCAAGAGAGCTTTACTCAACGGAATCAACCAATTCCTCTGCTATGGCTAACACTTGATGGTAATGTAGAATTTACTTACCCTATGTGTTTGGTATAAGGAAAGTTCTTAATAAATCTTAAAGCTTGAGAGAAATATTATTATTATACAGAGTAATTCAGAACTACCCTTTAATATTCATTCTCAAAGCTGTATTTATGTCATTCACACTCCACTACTGTCCACCATATACCCATGTATGTCATCTCAACCCTGAACAGGGCTGGTACCCCTTTCAAAGAGTTGACAGATTTGCAGTCTTTACTTACTCTTTGTGCTTGTCATAAATCCCATTTAGTTCTTTATAAATCAATAATAAATGACAGCAATGACATAAAATAAAAATAAATCAAGATGATTGTGAGATAGCAAATTGAGTGGAGATTCTCCAGTCACTCCACTGCATATTCAAAATGAACTTATCAGTTTTATTGTCAAAATGAGTATAATACTTGCTCCCCCACAACTCTAATAAACACTTCAGACGTTTGTTTCCTAAGGGGAAAACGTGTACAATAATTTTATTTTTAATGTTAAGAAATATGGAGTAGCAGTGGAATAAATGTTAGAATAATTATTATGGGATGTGGATCAGACCTATTATCTCATTAACATAGGGAGCTCCCAGGTGAGGAAACTCTCTCTACCAATGTGGATTAGCACTTTTCTCTAGAGAGCTGCTTGGGGCACTGAGAGGCTGCATGATTTCACTAGGGTATTTATGTTTCAGGTCCTTCTGAATTCTTATACTCTGTGAAACCAACTTAGGCTATCCTTATTTACATGATCTTCCTAAACATCAGGTTTGAGATTATAGACCTATAACCTATAGGATCATAGAGTAGGAGCTAGAATGGATTTCATAACTCATCTATTCCAACCCTATCACTTTACACATCAGGAACAGAGGTCCATAAAGGTGAACTGATTAACCAAAGAGAAAACATGCAAGACATTTTACTGTTCACAAGCACCTATTTCATTGCTCTTTTAGAAAGTAGATGTTTAGGGGAGAATTTATTTTGTGTAAGGTAATTGTCTCTCCAAGTTTAGAGCCCAGGGGCCTATGTAGACCACACATACAATTTTTTTGTTCTTCTTTTTCCATTTAACTAACTCTATTTTTTAGCGAGGTATTTTTGTTGGTAAATTTTGTATATCTTTTCCAATGCTATTGACTCTTTTTTTCAAGATTCTTTTGCAAACTCATTTCTTTTCCCAATTTTTCTCTTAAACTTCTCTAATTTACTTTTTAAAATTTGTCTTCCAGGAAATCTTTTTTAGGACTGAGACCAAATTACATTTTTCTTTGAGGCTTCACGCGTTGTAGGAATGTAGGTGGTTAGCAGTAAAGTGGGAATGAAGATAAATATAGCTTTTAGAAAAAAATAATAAAGTACAATCCTAAATTACTCTATGGGTAATAGTAATAACATTTATTTCAGACTTTAAGATAATATAAAGGATTTCTGGTGCCAAAATGGTGACGTGTGGAAAGAACCCTCACACACTTTCCCAAATTCCCCTCCAAACAACTAGGAAACTGACTCAGAATTGATCTAGGAGCATGGAAGCAGGTAACTAGACCAGCAGGAAAGGTCATTCTTATGTGAGTGGTACAGGAGCCAGATCCAAGAGCAACAGCAGGCAGACTCATAGCAGGGGGCCTGCAGCAAGACTTTAAGCCCGGGGCAATCCATTAGTGAGGCTCTGCACACCAGCAAACCAGCAAACCCCTAGTGAAGTGAGCAGTCTGTGCAATGAAGCAAGGTCCCACTCTAGTGACCCCCAACCCCAAAACAAGCCACCAGCCAGATCTTGACTCCATTGCTGACCAGTAGTGAAGCCCTGCGCCTTCAGCCTACCGTGTTTGTATGGCAACCCAGCAACAGTGCCCACCCCTGGGGCATACTAGTAAAAAAGATCCCTTCTCCAGTGTCTGCCACTAGAAAGATTCTGTTAGCATAGCAACCCAGTATCAAGGCCCCACCTCTGGATTAAGGGAGACCAAATAGAGGGGTCCCAACCCCCAGGAGAAGCCAGATAGGAGGTCTACCCTCCAGAAAAAGCAAGCAGCTAAGCCCCCAAACCCAATGAAAGTCAGGAGAAAGACTCAGAGTCCTAGCAAAAAAAGCTTGGGACACTGCAGGAGCAGAGCCCCAACTCTCACATAAAAAAATCAAGTCACACACACACACACAAAAAAAAGACAGAAAAAATAGTAAAAAGAACAAAAAAAAAGAGCGTGACTATAGAAAGTCACTATGATGATAGGGAGCATCAAGGCATAAACTTAGAAGAAGACAATCATGTCAAAATGCCTACATGTGAAGCCTCAAAGAAAAATGTAATTTGGTCTCAGTCCTAAAAAGATTTCCTGGAAGACAAATTTTAAAAAGTAAATTAGAGAAGTTTAAGAGAAAAATTGGGAAAAGAAATGAGTTTGCAAAAGAATCTTGAAAAAAAGAGTCAATAGAATTGGAAAAGATATACAAAATTTACCAACAAATATACCTCACTAAAAAATAGTTAGTTAAATGGAAAAGATGAACAAAAGTTTGCTGAAGAAAATAATTTCTTAAAAATCAGAATTGAACAAGTGGAAACAAAACACTATGAAACATCAAGAGATGATAAAATAAAATTAAAAAAAATACAAGAAAATGTAAAATTTCTCATTGGAAAAACAACTGAGTTAGAAAATAGATCCAGGAGAGCAAAAATAAGAATGATTGGATCATGAAAGTCATGATAAAAAAAATTGAGGTTATTGTGAGAAGTCAAAAAGAAACAATTCAAATATTGTGGAACTATAGTCAGTATTACACAGGATTTGGCAACTTCCACATTAAAGAGCCAGAAGGATTGAAATATGATATACTGGAAGGTAAAGGAGTTAGGAATGCAACCAAGATTTCTTTGCCCAGCAATATTGAATGTAATCTTTTTTTTTGGGGGGGGGGGGAAATTTTTAACGAAATACAGGACCTTCAAGTATTTCTAATTAAAGACCAGAGTTGAATAAAAAAAAATGACCTCCAAATACAAGACTCAAGGGAGACATAAAAAGATAGAAAAGAAACAAAAAAGAGAAAACATAAGAAATTCAATATGGTATTTCCGCAATACTTGAATTGTTTCTTTCTAGCTGCCTGCAATATTTTTTCCTTGACCTGGGAACTCTGGAATTTGGCCACAATGTTCCTAGGAGTTTCTCTTTTTGGATCTCTTTCAGGTGGTGATCAGTGGATTCCTTGAATATTTACCTTGCCCTCTGGTTCTAGAATATCAGGGCAGTTTTCCTTGATAACTTCATGAAAGAAATTTCATCAATTTCATGAAAATTGATATCTAGGCTCTTTTTATGATCATGGCTTTCAGGTAGTCCCATAATTTTTAAATTGCCTCTCCTGGATCTATTTTCCAGGTCAGTTGTTTTTCCAATGAGATATTTCACATTATCTTCCATTTTTTCATTCTTTTGGTTTTTGTTTGGTGATTTCTTGGTTTCTCAGAAAGTCATTAGCCTCTAACTGTTCCATTCTAATTTTTAAAGAACTGTTTTCTTCAGTGAGCTTTTGAACCTCCTTTTCCATTTGGCTAATTCTGCTTTTGAAAGCATTCTTCTCCTCATTGGCTTTTTGAACCTCTTTTGCCAATTGAGTTAGCCTATTTTTCAAGGTGTTATTTTCTTCAGCATTTTTTTGGGTCTCCTTTAGCAAGGTATTGACCCGTTTTCCATGCTTTTCTTGCATCTCTCTCATTTCTCTTCCCAGTTTTTCCTCTACCTGTCTAACTTGATTTTCAAAATCCTTTCTGAGCTCTTCCATGGCCTGAGCCCATTGGATATCTATTTCGGATGTTTGGGATACAGAGTCCTTGGCTTCTATGTCTTTCCCTGATGGTAAATATTGTTCCTCCTCATCAGAAATGAAAGGGGGAAACAACTATTCCCCAAGAAAGTAGCCTTCTATGGTCTTATTTTTCTTCCCTTTTCTGGGCATTTTTCCAGCCAGTTGCTTGACTTCTGAGATTCCTCTCCACTCCTGCCTAGATCCACCCAGCTAGTGCTTGGGGTCTGAGATTCAAATGCTGCTTCCCAGCCTCAGGACTTTCAGTGGCGGGGTGGGGCTGCTATTCAATGTGAGCTTAAGTTCTGTTGCTCAGGTGGGGGCAGGGCCACCTCCCAGGCTCAGTTCCCTTAGGAGGTTTATGCAGAGACCTTCAGCAATGGAGTGGAGCTCCTGTCTCCTTGGGGAGCCTGGCTCTGCTGCTGTCCCTGTCTCTGCCACTGCCTCCTGAGGGGGCCTGAGTTATGGAGACACCCCGCTCCCCTCTCGGCCAGCTCAGAAGTCTCTCTCACTGACCTAGAGCACCTGTGGGTGGAGGGACCTTCACAGCCTCTGGAGATTCCGTTCCTGAAGCCTGCTCGGATCTGCTCCTCTGGGGCCGTGGTCAGGGCTGGGCTCTGCTGTCCAGTGAGCGATGGACCTTTGGGGTCGGTTTTTCAGGGCTCTCTGGAATGGAAATCTCCTCCACTGTGTTTCTGCATGGCTTGCACTGCTCCAGAATTTGTGGGGAGTTCTTTTTACAGAAAATTTATGGGCTGTGGGTTCAGAGCTAGCATATGTGAGTCTTTCTACTCCGCCACCTTGGCCGATAGATGATTTTATTAAAGAAAATGACAACAATGAGACAACACACCAAAATTTGCCAGATGAAGCCAAAGTAATTTTAAATTTAATTTCTCTAATTTTTTATATCAATAAAGCAGAGAAAAAACAAATCCATGAATTTGGCCTGCAAACTAAAAAAAAAAAGATAAAAGAAAAATAAAAAAACTAGAAAAAGAACAAATTACAAAACCCCAATTAAACATTAAATTGGAAATCCTGAAAATCAAAGGAAAAATTAATAAAATTGAAAGTAGGAAAACCATTGAACTAATAAATTAAACAAGATCTTGGTTTTATTGGAGGAGGTAAACAATAAAATAGATAAGCCATTGATTAATTTGATTTTTAAAAGGAAAGAAGAGGGGCAACTAGGTACACAGTGAATAGAGCATGGGCGCTGGAGTCAGGAGGATCTGAGTTCAAATGTTTCCTCAGATAATTGACACTTACTAGCTGTGTGATGTTGAGCAAGTCACGTAATTCAAATGTCCATGCCTTCTGCCCTCCAAAAAAAAAGAAAGAAAAGAAAGAAGAAAATGAAATTACTAGTATAAAAAATGAAAGAGTTAACTCACCACCAATGAACAGGAAATTAACAAGAAATTAAGACAATTGTTAGGAAATATTTTGCACAATAAATTTGTCAATCTAAATGATTGTCTATATCTACAAAAATATAAATTACACTGATTAAAAGAAAAAGAAATAAAATACCTAATTCGATTTTAGAAAAATATTGAACAAGCTGTCAATAAACTTCCCAAGGAAAAATTCCTAGGACCAGATGGATTCACAAGTGAATTCTACTAAAAATTTAAAGAATAATTATTCCCAATATTTTATGAATTGTTTAGAAAAATGGGAGAAGGAATCCTACCTTTTATGATACAAATATGGTGCTGAGGCCCAAACCAGGATGAGCCAAACAGGGGAAGAAAAATATAGACCAATTTTCCTAATGAAGACTGATGCAAAAAATTTAAAGGAAATAGCAGCAAAGAGATTACAGCATTATATCACAAGGATCATACACTATGACTAGGTGGGGTTTATAGTAGGAATTCATGACTGGTTCAATATTAGGAAAACTATTAGCATAATTGACTATCAATAACAAAACTAATAGAAATCATATGGTTACCTCTCAATAGATACAGAAAAAGTCTTTGACTCATTCCTATTAAAACACTAGAGAACATAGGAATTAATGGAACTTACTTTAAATGATAAATAGTATTTATCTAAAATCATCAACAAGCATTATCTGAAATGGAAAAAAACTAGAAATCTTCCCAATTATCTGTAATGGAGATAAACTAGAAATCTTCTCAATACAAGGATGCCCATTATCACCTGTATTATTTAATATTATACTACAGATGTTAGCTATAGTAATAAGGGAAGAAAAAAGAAATTAGAAAAGACAACGAGGAAACAAAACTATCATCCTTTACAGATGATATGATGCTATACTAGAAAGTCCCAGAGAATCAACTAAAAAAAGCCATGATATTATTAACAACTTTAGGAAAATTGCAGGATACAAAATAAACCCACATAAATCATCAGACTTGTCTGTATATTACCAACAAATTTCAATAGCATGAGATAGAGAAATTCCACTTAAAATAACTCTAGACAATATAAAATACTTGGGAGTCTACCTGCCAAGACAAACCCAGGAGTTATATGACAACTATAATATACTTTTCACACAAATAAAGTCATATCTAAACAAATGGAAAAATATTAATTGCTCATCAGTAAACTGAGCCAATATAATAAAAATGAGAATTCTATCTGAATCAACTATCAAAAATGATTTTATAGAGAACTATAAAAAATAAATAACAATATTCCTCTTGAAAAACAAAAGCTCAAGGATATCAAGGGAATCAATAAAAAAATGGGAAAGAAAATAGTCTAGTCATAGCAGATTTAAACTGTATTATACAGCAGGAATTATCAAAACAATCTAGTACTAGCTAAGAAATAGAGTGGTGAATCAGTGGAATAGATTAGGTACAAATTGCATTATAGTAAATGACAATAGTAATCTAGTATGTGATAAACCCAAAGATCCAAGCTTTTAGAACAAAAACTCATTATTTGACAAAAACTGCTGAGAAAACTGGAAAACAGTATGGCAGAAACTAGGTAGAGACCAACAAACCACACTGTATATCAAGATAAATCAAAATGTGTATGTGATTTAGACATAAAGGGTGGTACCATAAGCAAATTAAGAGAGCATGGCATAGTTTATCTGCCAGATTTATGGATAAGAAGAATTTAAGATCAAAGAAGATATAGAGAGCATTACAAAATGTAAAATAGATCATTTTTATTATATAAAAGTAAAGGTTTTGCACAGACAAAACCAATGCAACCAAAATGATAAGGAAAGCAGAAAATTGGGGGAATTTTTTTTTTTTGCAACAATTATCTCTGATAAAGGCTTCATTTCTCAAACATATAGAGAGTTAAGTCAAATTTATAAGAATACAAGGCATTTCTCAATTGATAAATGGTCAAAGATATGAACAGGCAGTTTTCAGATAAAGAAATTAAAGTTTTCTATAGTTATATGAAAAATGCTCTAAATCGCTGTTGATTAGAGAAATGCAAATTAAAACAACTCTGAGGTACTACTTCACATGTATCAGAGTGGCTAATATGACAAAAAAGGGAAAATGATTAATGTTGGAAGGGATGTGGAAAAATTGGGATACTAATGCACCATTGGTGGAGTTGTGAACTGATCCAACTATGCCCAAAGGACTATCTATAATACTTTGATCCAGCAATACCACTGTTAGGTCTATATCCCAGACATCCAAGAAAGGGAAAATTACCTTATTTGTACAAAAATATTTGCAGAGCCCTTTTTGTGGTGGCTAAGAATCAAAAATCAAAGGAATGTCTATCAATTGAGAAATGGCTAAACAAGCTGGTACATATAGTTATAATGGAAAATTATTGTGCTATAAGAAATGACAAGCAAGATGATTTCAGAAAAACCTGGAAAGACTTGCATGAATTGATGCATAGTGAAGTAAACAGAACCAAGAGGACATTGTACACAGTAACAACAATATTGTTCAATGATTCTCATCAATACAATGATCCAAGACAACCCCAAAGAACTAATAATGAAGCATACTCTCTACCTCCAGAGAAAGAATGGATATTGTTTGCATACAGACTGAAGCATGCTATTTTTCGCTTTTTTTTCTTTTATTTGAGTCTTCTTGTATAAAATGACTAATACAGAAATGTTTTACATCATTGCACATGTTTAACCTATATCTGATGGCTTGCCATCTCAGGGAGGGGAAAGGGAGGGAGAAATGGATAGAATATGGAACGTGAAGCTTTTCAATAAAGATGTTAAAAATATTTTTAAAATTACTATTTGTTGAAATAAAACAAAAGATTTACAAAGAACTTTCTTAAAAGAAGCACACAGAGTAACCAAAGATGGCAAATATGGCTTTTTTTTTACTGATGAGGAAACTGAGCCCCAGAGCAGTTAAGTAATATACCTAAGATCATGACTCCTAGATATCCTGGGGGTTACAAGGAGAAGGACATCTGACAGCTCATTTCCATACTCTAAGGCCAACATTTTCTCCAGTGTATCTACTAATAGAATAACCTTTGCAGTCTTATGGATTCTGAAGGACTCATGAAAGAGGGCAACATACAGGACAATTTGAAGTATAAATTTGATTTTTATTGATAAAATATTTCTACTGATGGACTCATAACCATGAAATACTATGGGACATGAAATAATACTATGAAAAGAAAATAAATCCTTCCTTACATAATTTCGTACTGTGTAAGAACATTCCATTACATTTGGAGGTTGTAGTTTTTCTCAAGCATTCCCTAATCACTGGGGAATAAAATGAAATATACCATACAATGAATTACTATGAGCATTTTGGAGAAATTTCTGGATGAAAGGGTATGACTACTTTAACCAACAGTTTCATCATCAGTATTCTGTAAGCCCTTTTCCAGAGATAGTTTCAGCAAGATACAGGAGGAACAAAGGTTAAAGGTTTGCAGTTTGCACCATTAAAGTTTCCAATATTTTTCTACCAACTCTGAAAGGGATTTTATTTTCCTAGTAAAAATTTCCCATTCTTTTTTTGAAATTAAGTTTATAAACATAAATGTTTCCACATACAAAAGAGTGAAAAGAGAGGTTTATATATTGATCTGTGAATCTCTATTACATACAATTATTTTTTAACAACCTTCTGGGAAGTCACATGGTGGAGAAAGGTATTTAATGGTCACTTGGAGAGATGAACAGGAGGAGAGAGCTGACTGGGAAACAGCAGCTACAATGTTTGAGAGACTTCTGGAGTCCACCCCACCCATTTCCTAGAACAGGCTAGCCACCCTTCATTTATTTCCTGGTCTGCCCACTTACTTTCTATTTCTCCTTGATTAGTAAAATAAAAATAGAGTTCCAAGGGAAAGAGTTTCAATCCCTGCCAGCTTCAGTCATCATTATCTATAAGTCAGAACCTATTTTTCTAAATGCTTAGTGTCACTTTCGTTACATGAAGTTATTGTACAGCGTATGACCATTAGACCTATGTCCAAGACTTTTAGTGTGCCGTTTGAAACCAAGCAAGAGGAAACTAGAGTTTATTTTTTCTCACTAAGACTGAGATAAGGATGACAGTTTACAATAATCTAACAAATACTCATGCCTTAGAATTCATAAACTGGAGGGAGACTGAGAAACTTAATGAGGAAACAAGCCTATAGCATAAGAGGTAGGGAGGGCAGAGTGGCTGTGTCTCTTCATTGTGTGCCCAAAACACCCAATCAATGACAAATCTGACTACAATTCTAATGATGATCATATGACTTCTTGTAATCTGATCTAATCTTACTCTTTTTACAAAAGAGGAAATTGAGACCTCCAGGGAGAATGGAATTTACCAAATTACCAAATAACTCCTAAGTAACAAAGCTAGGGTTTGAACCCAAATCCCAGAGTACAAATTACATGCTCACTCCTCTATATTGGACTCCGTCTCTTTTCCAGATCAATTTCTTAAAATCTGAATTTCCCACCTTCTAATAAGTACCATTGCTTTGTACTTTTCACAAATACAAATAACAACTTCACAGTGGCGTTACTCATTAACCTCTTTCTTTCCAAATGTGTTGATATTCCAGTCAGTTCTAGACCCCTCCAATGCTGTGGTTTGCTGGACATCCTTATACCATGGTCCTTAACCCCACTCATCTCCCCATGTCACTCTCCTTTCCTCCTCTAACACTTAGAACAATAATCAAAACAATACTGTCATTCCTAGAGAGGACCCGTCAATCAATTGCTCTACAATTCCACTATTTCTATGACTTCTCTGACTAAAACTTGGACATATACAGGTACTCTCCCTTAAAAAAAATACATATACATATATACATACATACATACATATATATGGGTATATTATGTATTTGTATGTATATATGTATACACATATATGTATGTGTGCATACATATATATATATATATGTATACACACATGCAGAGCTTAGCTTACCTGGCACACGATAAGCACTTAATGCTTTCTCATATATTCATTCATTTTTCAGCCTTTAGGCAGTTTATTCAGGGAGATATTTGTAAGTGGGACGGCTTCTGCATGTAGACTGAAAAGAAATCTTACAGCATCATAGGAAGCCGTAACAATAGACATGAACCCAGTTCCCTTATTCAACAGCACCATGTAAGTTTCAGTGCTGAAAACACTGGATGATGTAGTTCACCCTGCCTAAAAGGAAGGCCAGAATTCTTATTTGTTGAGCAAAATTGCAAGAGCAAGGGGATTTTTTTTTTACTGGTTCAGGTCTACATCAAGCAGCATGCCTTTTGGGGATTAGTTATTTGAAATGCAGAAGTTATGCCCCTTTGCAATGTATAGTCTTGACATCCTTAGGGAAGAACAGGAAGAGAAGGTACAAGATTTATATTAACTTTTTAAAATGTCAAACGATTGTGAGATAATCCTGTGTATGCCAAGATTCAAAATCCAACATTTTCTGTCGGTTAAATATTTATATATTGTATTTGATCAATTTAAAATCTGCCTGTTGCTTTCGGGTCTCTAGGAGCAAGAATGAAATAGAATTTAGGAAATGTAAATCCAGCAGGTAAAATCTCTTGAAAAGAAAAACAGCTGAGAAAACGTCAGGGCTGGAGGCAGAAACAGTCTAATCCCAGGGTGCTTCTCACATAAGGTTAGTGAGGATCACAAGACCATGTCTGGAGTCTGGACTTAGGATACTGTCGCTGAGATACCTATCATGCCCATGCTGACAGAGATGAGAGCCCATTTATATTCAGGGGAGCAGGTGCCCTGTATAGATCAACACAGACCTGGGCATCACTTCCTAGTCCCAAAAAACGAATCGGTACAGATTGGGGACTGCAGCAATCTCTTTCTTCTTAACTCAATCAGTTAATAACTCTATAGCCCTTCTTACCTATACCACTCATTTGATATATCCGTTATCTGGTACTATTTTTTTTCCCTTTTTCATATATTTGAAGAAGTCAGTCAGTGAGAATTTATTTAGCATTTACTATGTGCCCAGCAATGTGCTGTGTGCTGAGGCCAGAATGAAATGCAAAAAGCATGGCCTCACCCTGAGACACTTGTAGTCTTAGGGCAGAAACCACTTACAAATGGAAGGTAATCTCAGAAGGAAGGCATGAGTGTAAGGGGACTGGAAAAGGCTTCCCCCAGAAGGAGGGATTTGAGCTGAGTCTTGAAGTAAGCCAGGAAAGCCAGGAGATGGAAGTGAGTAAGGAGAGAATTCCAGGTATGGAGGCCAACAAGTGAAAAGGCATGGAATTTTTTGTCACAAAATTACAGCATCACACAATCTCAGAGTTGAAAGGGACCTCGGTGGCTACCCAGTCTAACCTGTATTTGAAAAATAATGCAGTGGGGGAGGAGCCAAGATGGCGGAGTAGAAAGACTTACGTATGCTAGCTCCAAATCCACAGCCCAGAAATTTCCTGTAAAAAGAACTCCCCACAAATTCGGGAGCACTTCAAGCCATGCAGAAACACAGTGGAAGAGATTTCCATTCCAGAGACCCCTGGAAAGTCATCCCCAGGGGTCTGTTGCACTCCGGGCACAGAGCCCACCCCTGTGCTGCCCTGGTTGTACGGCCCCAGAGAAGCAGATCCGAGCAGGCTTCAGGGACGGAATCTCCGGCGGCCGTGAAGGTCCCTCCACCCACAGGCACTGCAGGTCAGTGAGAGAGACTTCTAGGCTGGCCGAGAGGGGAGCGGGGTGTCTCTGTGACTTGGGCCCCCTTGGGAGGCAGCGGCAGAGGCAGTGGCAGCCAGGAGCTCCTGGAGCACACAGGACCTCAGATCCATTACTGAAGATCTCCCCATAAACCCCCTGAGGGAACTGAGCCTGGGAGGCGGTCCTGCCCCCACCTGAGCAACAGAACTTAAGCTCACATTGAATAGCAGCCCCACCCCACCATGGAAAGCGCTGAGGCTGGGGAGCAGCATTTGAATCTCAGACCCCAAGTACTAGCTGGGCAGATCTAGGCAGGGGTGGACAGGAATCTCAGAAGTCAAGTAACTGGCTGGGAAAATGCCCAGAAAAGGGAAGAAAAATAAGACCATAGAAAGCTATTTTCTTGGGGGACAGATGTTCCTGCCTTTCAATTCTGATGATAGGAACAATGCTTACCATCAGGGAAAGACATAGAGGCCAAGGCCTCTGTATCCCAGACATCCAAGGTGGATGTCCGGTGGGCTCAGGCCATGGAAGAGCTCAAAAAGGATTTTGAAAATCACGTTAGACAGGTGGAGGAAAAACTGGGAAGAGAAATGAGAGAGATGCAAGAAAAGCATGGAAAGAGGGTCAATACCTTGGTAAAGAAGACCTAAAAAAATACTGAAGAAAATAACACCTTGAAAAATAGGCTCACTCAATTGGAAAAAGAGGTTCAAAAAGCCAATGAGGAGAAGAATGCTTTCAAAAGCAGAATTAGCCAAATGGAAAAAGAGGTTCAAAAGCTCACTGAAGAGAATAGTTCTCTCAAATTAAAATGGAACAGATGGAGTCTAATGACTTTCTGAGAAACCAAGAAATCACCAAACAAAACCAAAAGAATGAAAAAATGGAAGAGAATGTGAAATATCTCATGGGAAAAACAACTGACCTGGAAAATAGATCCAGGAGAGACAATTTAAAAATTATGGGACTACCTGAAAGTTATGATCAAAAAAAGAGCCTAGACATCATCTTCCATGAAATTATCGAGGAAAACTGCCCTGAGATTCTACAACCAAAGGGCAAAATAAGTATTGAAAGAATCCATCGATCACCGCCTGAAAGAGATCCAAAAAGAGAAACTCCTAGGAACATTGTGGCCAAATTCCAGAATTCCCAGGTTGAGAAAATATTGCAAGCAGCTAGAAAGAAACAATTCCAGTATTGTGGAAATAAAATCAGGATAACACAAGATCTAGCAGCTTCTACATTAAGGAATCGAAGGGCGTGGAATAGGATATTCCAGAAGTCAAAGGAACTAGGACTCAAACCAAGAATCACCTACCCAGAAAAACTGAATATAATACTTCATGGGAAAATATGGTCTTTCAATGAAACAGAGGACTTTCAAGCATTCTTGATGAAAAGACCAGAGCTGAAAAGAAAATTTGACTTTCAAACACAAGAATGAGAAGAAGCATGAAAAAGTAAACAGCAAAGAGAAGTCATAAGGGACTTACCAAAAGTGAACTATTTACATTCCTACATGGAAAGACAATATTTGTAACTCTTAAAACTTTTCAGTATCTGGGTAGTTGGTGGGACCACACACACATACACATACACACACACACACGCACACACATATGGACACACGTGCATGCACACACACATACACACATGCATGCACATACAGAGACAGAGAGCACAGAGTGAATTGAATAGGATGGGACCATACCTTAAAAGAAATTAAGGTAAATGGTGAGAGAGAAATGTAGTGGGAGGAGAGAGGGTGAAATGGAATGGGGTAAATTATATCTCATTCAAGAGGCAAGCAGGAGACTTTTTAGTGGAGGGAAAAAGAGGAGAGCTGAGAAAAAAAACATGAAGTTTACCCTCATCACATTCGACTAAAGGAAGGAATAAAATCCACACTCATTTTGGTATGAAAACCTACAATACAGGAAAGTGGGGGAGAAGGAGATAAGCAGGATGGGGGGGATGATGGAAGGGAGGGCAATGGGAGGAGGGAACAATTTGAAGTCAACACTCTTGGGGAGGGACAGGATCAAAAGACAGAATAGAAACAATGGGGGTCAGGATAGGATGGAGGGAAATACAGTTAGTCTTACACAACACGACTATTATCTAAGTCATTCGCAAAACTACACAGATAGGGCCTATATTGAATTGCCTGCCTTCCCAAAGGGAATGGGTGGGGAGGGAGGGATGGGGAGAATTTGGAACTCAAAGTTTTAGGCACAACTGTCGAGTATTATTGTTGTTACTACTAGGAAATAAGAAATACAGTCAATGGGGAATAGAAAGTCATCTGGCCCTACAGGACAAAAGAGAAAATGGGGACAAGAGAAGGGAGGGATGATAGAAGAGAGGGCAGATTGGTGATAGGGAAAATTAGAATGCTCAGTGTATTGGGATGGGGGGAGGGGATAAAAGGGGAGAAAATTTGGAACCTAAAATTTTGTGAAAATGAATGTAAAAAGTTAAATAAATAAATTAAAATAAAAAAAAGAAAAAAGAAAAAGAAAAAGAATGCACAATCTCCACAGCATATCCACGTTGTCATCCACTGTTTTCTGAGTAGGAGAATCTATTACTTCCTCGGGCAGCTCTTTCTATTTTTGCATAGGCTTCATGGTTTGGAAGTCTTTCCTTACATCAAGCCCATATTTCCCACTTTGTGCCCTCCCCTCACAGCTTTTTAAGTTCTTTTCTCTGGACCTAAGGAAAACAAGTGTAACTTCTTCAGACCTCCTGACCTAATCTATTTCCCTCTCTATCTCAAGAAAAACACAGCTAAGAGTGTAAGATCTTTGAGGGTCAGGAATCATGTCACACCTTTAACTCAGAACGTCCAAAACTGAATTTATCAACATTCCTCCAAATGAAGATGCCACCATTTTCCCAGTCATGTATCCTCAAACAAGTAAAGAGTTCTCTTTGGCTTCTCCTTCTCCATACCCCTCTATGTCTACCCAGTCCTGAAATCCCTTAGGCCATTTCTCCCCATTATCTCCTCAACATTTCCTCTGCTTCATGTCACCACCTTAGCATCTTTATTATTCCTCCCTCCTATTACTGCAAAAGCCTCCTCTTTGGTTTCACAGTTCCAGTCTTCTCTCCCTGTAATCCTTTCTATACTTTTGCCAGAGTAATTTTCCTAACATACAGGTCAGTTTATGCTACTTCCTTTCTCAGAAACTTTCAACGGCTCCTTTCCAATAACAAATGTGACATTCCTTAGCCTGATATTCAAAGTCTTACATCTAAACAGTCTTTTGAGTTTTATCTAACTCTTTCTTGATCTTTAATGTCCGCTTCTTGGGGTCCTCATTCCCATAATGACTATTACACATGTTATAACAAGGATTCCATTTAGGTGTGGCTTGAACCAGATAACCTCCGAGTTCCCTTCTGACTCTTCAATTCTATGATATCCCTTCTCTTCTCAGAAACTAATCCACAGGTATAAAATATCTAAACACCACCTAGCATCACTCCTAAGTATACCTGAACCAGATTAATATATAATTGGGAAATAGTCAATAAAATAAAACAAAAATACAATGGAAAATAGATAATATTAATATGTGGTTTTCTAAGTCAATAAGGGATTTCTAAGCCTGCAGGGATTCTTAAGTTCAGTTTAGAGGCCCCTGTTTCTACATGACTTTGATAATTCTGATCTAACCCATTCTTAGAAACCCAACCAATTCAAATGCTGCCTCCTCCAAGAAGCCTTCTCTGATATGACTTACGTTTTCATAGAACTTTGATGTTTAAAAAGCACTTTCTTCACCTGGAGTATTATTATTTCAAGATTCAGTTTTACTTGTATCCTTGGTATTGCCATTTACATTGCTATAGTCAGAATGTATATAGTTTCCCTGATCCTGCTTATTTCACTTTGCGTCAGGTAATGCATGTCTTCCCATGGTTCTCTATATTCATTGTTTCTTACAACTCAACAATATTACACTCATTCATGTGCCACACCTTGTTTAGCCATTATTTCATCAATGGATGTCTACTTTGTTTCCAGTTCTTCACTGTTACAAGAAAAAATTGCTACTACCAACAGTAGTGCACATTTTCAGTACAAAACCCCCTTTTACAGGGGAGGCTCAGAGAATTGAACTGATCTACTCAGAGTCACAAAACTGGTAAAGGGGACACTCCATTCTAACTATTTTGCCTCCAAAGTCTTTAATTTTTATGCTAAACTACCTATCTTTTTCTTCCCTCTCAGGCTTCATTGTTCCTACTATGCTCGTGACTTTGGCATCAGAAGGTCATCTAGAACAGGAAAAGACTTTAGATCTTGCTTTGAGAAGTTAGCCTGGTACCTTCTGAAAAGGAAGTTTGTTCTAAATTATTAAATTCTTCATTAGTCCTGGTAAATTAAATTTTTCAGTCATGCTAGGTTGAAATTTTAGGCTAAGGTAAGCCAATTATGTTACTATCTATGGAATGATTTTGAGGGAATCTTCAGAATCAGCTTATTCATTCTCCTTTTCTATTCGTTGGGTCTGGGTAGCTGCTTAAACCACTGTGTCTAAATTCAAAGAGTCAATAAACTTTTGTCCATGATCCCAGCCACATTCATTCCCTTTCCAATAGGGACAGACAGCACAATACTCGCAGTAATTAGGTTTGTGACACTTCAGTCATTTATCGAGCTGACCTTCAACCATTTCCTCCTGGCTAAGGACACTTCTGAAGCTAACCCTGTGAAGTAATCCACTGGATAGTAATGGGGAAAGCTTATAAGAAACATTCCTTCTCATCTCAAACCAGGAGATGCTGGTTATAGCTGATGCCTACTAGATGTGAAATGTCTCCTAGTGCCCCATTCTATCTTGCATGCCCTTGAAGTCAGACAATTAAATTTCTACTTTCATCACTCCCACTATACTCATTGGCATCCATTTGCTTGAGGGTAAGGCAGTGTGGTACAGTGGGAAAAAACATTACATTTAGAGCTGAAAGATCAAGGTTTAAACCTTGCTTCCATCATTAGTTACATCTGAGACGAGTCCTTTAAACTTTTGGGGACTCACCTTTCTGATTTTTAAAAGGAGGTAAGTTGAATTGAATGAACATTTAATAAGTGCCTACTATGTTCCAAGACATAGGATGGATGGCCTCAAAGGTCTCTTTTCAGCTCTAAATCGTATGAGGTGTAGACTATTGCAACAGCTTTCTCACAGGGGCTACCTACCTCCCCTCTGACTCACCCTATATTTATCTGATCTTAAACAATATATACTGAGATCTTTTGTTTTTTACACGTTTTAAATATTTTTACATATTTATATACATATATTTACATATTTATACACATATACTTATATGTATATATTATATATAATTTATATATGTATATATATTATATAATATATATTATATATAATTTACCAATATGCTCTTCCTCTCCCCCACCTCCCAGAGAGCCATCTCTTAATAGCAGTTCGCATTGATATAAGGCTCAAAGGTTTGCAAAGCACTTTGTATATGTTATCTCATTTTATCCTCACAGCAATAAGAAGTGTTATTATTAACTCCATCTTACAGATGAGGAAACTGAGGAAGAGAGTTGTTAAATGATTTGCTAGTTGTAGGCATCAAGGTGGCACACTGGATAGAGTCTGAGGCCTGGAGCCAGGAAGACTCCTCTTCATCTTCATCAGTTCAAATATGACCCCAGACCCTGGGCAAGTCACTTAACCCTGTTTGCCTCAGTTTCCTCATCTGAAAAATGAAGTAGAGAAGGAAATGTCAAACCACTTCAGTATCTTTGCCAAGAAAACCCTAAATGGGGTCACGAAAAGTTGAATATGACTGAAGCAACTCAACAACTACAGAGCTGAAGTCATGTTTTGAACCAAACTCCAGGCCCAAAGAGCTATCTGGTGCACCACCTAACCGCCTCTATTAGAGAACTGAAAGAATTTTTTATAAAGAAAAAAAGTCAGAAAAAACTAGCCAACACATCAAACTAATCTGACATTTTGGATTTATGTGTGTGTGTACATGTATGTGTACATGTGTATGAGTTTCCACCATTGATGTGGAACTATATGTGTGTGTAATGATTGATAATAGGTATGTGTATGTGCAACACATATATGTACCCTATATATATATATGCCTGTGTATATGCATTGTACATGAATGTGTGTGTGTTTACATGGTCTTCCACCTTTACAAAGAAGTGAGATACACTCTCTTATCTCTTCTTTGGGGCCAAGTCTGGTCATTAAATTTCTAGGATTCAGTTTTGCTTGTGTTCTGCTATTGTCATTCATATTGCTGGCTTCATAACTTTCTTGATGCTGCTTATTTCATTTTGCATGAGGTCATGTATGTCTTCCTCTGGTTCTCTATATTCATATCATTGTTCCTTATAGCTCAATAATATTCTAGTGATTCATGTACCACACCTTGTTTGGCCATCACTCTGTCAATGGGCATCTGTTTGTCTCCAGTTCTTTACTATAACAAGAAAAAATGGCTACAAATATGGTGGTGTATGTGGGAAGTATCAGTGACTTTCTCAGGCTATGTGACTAGCAGTAGAATCTCTGGATAAAAGACTTCTGGCATCTCATCAATATTCTACCTGCACTTCAGTAATCCTATTCAGCTTTCCTCCACTGCAACTTCTGACTTACCAGTTCTCCACAACACTTCCCATCCCCATATCATTGTTTCTCTATAAATATCCTCCACTTTTAAAATCTTCCCTTCATGTATCCTATCCCTTGCCCCACCCCACCCCATTAGAATGTAAGCTCCTAGGAGAAAGGTAATTTGTATAGAATGGTCAGCACAGTTCCTGGCAGAAAATAAGCACCATCTCTCTAGTATGAACACTTTAGTTACTTTCTTAGCTCAATTCCAAGGTGCTTTCCAAAATAGTTGGACTAATCCACAGCTCCATCAACAATGCATTAGTGTTCCTAGTTTTCCACAACCCTTTAAATATTAACTCATTAACTATCACCATCTTTGCAAGTTTGCTAGGTATAAGGTAAAACCCCAGAGTTGTTTCTATTTTCACTTCCCTTGTTATTAGTTGTTTTGAGCATTCTTCTATATGGTGAAGAGTATACAATCTTTTGGAGTACCATTTGGTCATATCCTTTGATCATTTATCTTTTGGGGAATGACTTTTGGTCTTATATACTATAATCTCAATTCTTTGAATAAAATTCCTTATACGTCTTGGCCATTAGATCTTCATCAAATTTATCTTTTAACAAAGGTCTCTGCTATTATCAGTCCTCTGGTCCAAAATCTAGAGTGGTTTTCTTTTGCCTTGAGTAAAGTTCAAATTCATGACATGTAAAGCCATACAATTTGAAACCAAGCTACCATTGTCTCATAATAATAATCTTTCACACACTGTGTGATCCAGCCAAACTGGATAACTCTCAACCCCCAGATACCCAGTATACTCTGCTATCTCTATACCCTTTGTTCATATAATTCCCAACACTGATAGTACCTGCTCGTTAGTTATTTCTAACCACTTTTCAAAGAGTGATAGTTATCTCATGTAGATTGCTTATCCTACTTGTCTAGAAGTTCCTTGAGGGCATGGATTGTGTGCTAGCTAAACTTTATATCTTCTCTAATTGCCCACACAGAGCAGTTGAACATAGTAGATGATTAATAAATGTTTATTTTTATTTTAAAATTAACATAATAATGGGAGTTTTCCATAATGGTCAATGAATTCTCCTACTAATTGTTTTACAACTTCTCTTCCATTTTTTATTCAGAAGTAGTCCCTGGAATGATGAACACAAGTTTTCCCTATACTGTGGAATCAATTCTTGTCTATAATCCAAATTTAACTAGCATATTTCCTATTCCCTAAGAGCAGAGAGCTTGTGGCAAGAAACTGATAGGTGAAATTGTCACATTGAGGAACTCCCAGGAAAGGATGCCTAGAAGAATGAGAAAATTAGAGAGCAAATGTTAACTAAGTCCCTTGAAGGAACTTGAGATATTTACCTGGAAAAGAGAAAGTTAGGAGAGACATGTTCACTGTCTTTAAGTATCTGAAGACAAGTATCATGTAGAGAGTGGATTCAATCGCTTGTTTTTTGTTTTTTCAATCATATCCAACTCTTTGTGACCTCCTTTGGGATTTTCTTGGCAAAGATACTGGAGTGATTTACCATTTCCTTCTCCAGAGAAAATGGATTAGATTTGTTCTACTTGTCCATGAAGACTGAACTAAGAAAAATAGGTAGATGGTGAGAATCAGGTTTTAAAGGAGACTCTAATAATTATAACCCTTCCAAAAGTGTATTAGGACACCCTCATTCATTCAACAAATGTTTCTTAAATGCTTTGACCTCCAGGAATATACATGGGGAGTGGAGGGGGACAAGATGTGCACAGAAAATTTAATACAAAATCAACACAGAGTAACCTCAAGGGGAGTGTACCAGCACCCAGCTAAAACATGATATCCTTCCTGTAGGAGGTGGCACTTGAAGTGGACTTTGAAGGATGCTAGGATCTCTATGAAGTAGAAGTGATTTAGGAGCATTCTACCCCTGGAGATGAGAGAGCTTCGAAAAGTAGCAGTTATCCTTCTGGAGTGGTCTTCAGGCAGAAGCTGGATGAGTATTTATTAGGAGTGCTGTAGAAAGGATTCCTGTTCAGGTTGGACTACAGCCTCAGACGTCTCTTTTACTTTTGAGATTCTGTTTACTATTTTAGCTAATAGCTCTATATTTTTTTCCAGTCATGTTTCTTTTTTCCTATTATGCTTCATTTATAAATGGGTCCCCTGTTTTCCTTTAGGATTTTTTTAGAAATATAAAATATTATTTTATACACAGGTTGTATTTTAAAATTCCCTTTATGAGCAGCAGGGAACAACCCAGAAACTGTGGAATGAGATATCAAACAGAGATGAATAAACTTCAAACCAGGAAAAAGGAGAGAAAAATCAATTGGCTAAATTCCAAGCTAAAATTTTACAATTGATTTTTTTTAAATTACCGATTCCAGATGTCTAGTTTATTTCAGAGTGGGGGTGATGGGTTTGTTTTTTCTGTTAAAGAAAAATTTACTAGCCTTACTCAGTAAATTAAATATTTCTTGAGCTTCTATTATGTCCCTAAAACTACTAAATGATAAATTATCTGTATAGACTTGAAGGCAGGAACCATGTCTTTTTTCTTCTTTTTTTCCCAGCATTACTATAAGTGGACAGTAGGCACTCTAGAACTATGTTAAATGAAGGAGTGAATAAGTTATTCAAGTGACTTCATCTCTCAGTCTCAATGTCTATAGAAGACATAATTCCAGGTAAGAAGGAATTTACAGTCTTATTAGTTTTACATCTTGACTAAGAAATCTTTTTTCTAACCATGCAACTGACCAGAAGAAAGAAAAATCAAAAGAATGCATCTGAAATAAAACTTGTGGACATCACCCAAAACCTGTCCCTGACCACAATTTTCAATATTCCATCAACTTCAGAACCTCATCAAGGCAATACAGAGTAGGGAGTAGCAAGGGTTCAAGATTTAGTATCAGGGGACCTATGTTCAAATCTTGACTCCGATAATTACAATCAGTGGTATCAAATTCCAGTAGAAAGGGATCCTATGGGTACATACTGATTTAGAAAACCACAAAGCAGCATTATCTATGTTGCATTATATTTTTATTTATTTTGTTAAACATTTCCCAATTACATTTTAATCTGATTCAGGCTACTTGGTACATACAAGACCATAAGTTTTACTCCTTTGACTACAGACAAGTCACTTCATCTTCTCAGCTTCCTAATCTATAAAATGAGGGTAATAACACTTTCATTAATGTATGTTATATGGTATAATGTATGTTGTTGGGGGGAAAGTACTCTGTATACCTTAAGGCTCTATAGAAATGCAATATCTGATTCTTCTCTCACCTTCCCATTTAATCCATTTCCAAGAGCTATGGATTCTACCTTTACATCTGTTTACATCTGTTTTTCTTTTCACCTTTTCCATGGCTTTTTTTTTTCACTTTTCCTTAGCCCTTGCTCAAACATGCTGTACTTATTAAAACTATTGTAATGTCCTCCAAAGTCTGGTACAGTAGAATGAACAAGACTCAGAGGACATGGATTTAAATCCTGCTTCTGACACATTGTCTGCCTGACTTTGAGAAAGTCACTTAACCTCTCTAAGCCTCAGCCCCCTCCTTTATAAGAAAAAGGAATGAGATGAGATGGCCTCTGGAGTGCCTTTAAACTCTAGATCTGTGATTCTATCTTTATGTGTCCAATCTCTTCTTCTCTTCAGTGTATATTCATACCACTGCCCAAGTAATCTCAGCATATAGCTTTTAGCATATTATTCCCTATGATTCTTGGATTTTGTTTGTTTCTTTTTGTTTTTGCATTCAACAGACATTTTGTACTAGGTATTCAGGCTACATAAATGAAGATTCAAAATTACTTTCCATGGCTCCCTAGTACCTGTAGAAAACAAAAAAGACAAATTCACTTCCAATCTACCTTTCAAATTTTTATTTTACTAAACTCCTCTCACAGCCAAACTGTGTTACCAGCCTATTTCCTATCTCAGCTTTTCATTTCTTTCCATTTCTACAGGCAGATACCTAGGAAAGACTCACTCCATACCTCTGATCTTTCTCTTTTGTTTAAATGCAACTTGGGAGCCTCCTTCGGAAGACCTCCCTAAATATTCCCCACACTACATAGCCCATCTGAGAAGGATCACTCCTCCATTTCTGATTCCTCTAGGTTTGGTTTCTCCTATGCACTTGCTCTAATCTGTAATATAGTCTACCTTGGATATTTCTACACATGTGACCCTGGACAAGTCACTTAACCTTCCTCAGCCTCAGTTTTCTCATCTGTAAAATGGAGATAATAGTTTCTACATCACAGGATTGTTGTAAGGATTGAATGAAATAAGGATCAAATTAAAGCACCATATGAATACTTAGACAAGCTCAGTGGATAAAGAACCAGGTGTGGAGCCAGGAAGGTATGAATTTAAAGCCAGCCTCAGATACTTACTAGCTATGGGACTCTGGGGAAGCCACTTAATCCTGTTTGCCTCATTTTCTTCACCTGTAAAATGAATGGAAGAAGGAAATGGCAAACCACTTCAGTGTCTGCCAGGAAAACCCCAAATGGGGTCACAAAGAGTTGATCAAGGCTGAAATAACTGAACAACATAAATACTTATTATTGCTGTTATTATTATTAACTTTTAAGGTTTATGAAGTGCTTTTAGACCCTAACAAGAATTCTGTGAGAGAGATGCTTCAAGAGGCCTATTGGACTTGAAGTCAGAAATTCTTGACTCCAAGTCCTGAATTCTTTCCACTGTGCCCCCTAGCAATTACAAGCAGATAGTCAATTAAAAAGGGAGGAGACAGAAAAGAGATTTATAAGGAAAGAGAGACAGATAAAAAGGAAACTAACAAGTTTCAATTTGCACATACTCAGTTTGTAAACATTATCTCTGCCAATTGTCGTATTACTTTGGGATGCTGAAATACCAGTATGGCTCAAAATATACTGAAGTACTAGTAGGGAGAGAGAAAAGGTGGGGGGAGTGGAGAAATAGCTAAGCAGCTCTTCACACAAAGGTAACTGAAGAGAAAGGGAGGGGAGAAAGGGTCCAAAGTGACAAAACAAGTCAAAAGCCAAGGATTCTAAGAAAACTACAAGTGAATCTTACAGGAAGAAACTGACATCAATGATGACACAGACACAAGACCAGCAAAACCCCTGGACAGAGGAATAGGAAAATGGGAATTCTTGCTGTCAGAACCTCTCCTTTCTCTATGTGCTTGGCACACAGTAGGAACATAATAAATGTTGATTGATTATGAAACAACCTAATCACGTGAGTATGTTTGTAATTGGTGAGGTCGAAGAGGCCTTAATTGTTCAACATTGCCCTGGGTTTTCAGTTAGGACTGGAGCCACATAAGCAGAGGGAAAAAAAATCTCTGGAAAGATAAGAGGGCCTTTTGTATCACTCATTGCTCACCTCCCTCCTTTTTGTCCCACCCAGTCTGATGCCACCATTGCCCCCATCATACAGGTAACCAGAATCACACAATTACAGAAGAGGAACTCTGTATTTGGAATATAAAAACTTGGGTTTGATTCCTGAATCTGATTGCTATGTTTGTTGAAGAATTTATTTCCCTTCTCTGGGACTCCCAGAGAAACAAAAATAGCTGTAACAAATATAGAGGCCAATCCAAAAATTAATAACAGTAATCCCACTTACATGTGACTGTGCAATCACTTTTCTTCACAATACAATTCAACAAATATTAAATGCCTACTGTGTGCTCTTCCCTTCACTAGGTCAGAAGACTACAAAGATAAAAGGAAATCTGTGTTGAAGCAAGGTCACACCCTTTACTTCCCTGAGGCTGTGGGTTTTAAAGTGTGCTTTTATTTATCCCCATTTCCCCTAGGGGATTTTGTTTAGCACAGATATTCCTTGCCCTAATCCTTAAACCTTGAAAAGTTTCACTCTAAAAAACGGGATAATCTGAGCTGCCCAGATTTAATTAATTTTCACAAATATTATTAACCATTTACTACATTTCTAAGGTACAGAGATAGATAAAAAACATAACCGAGAACACATGAGCAAACAAGTATGGTAGTGATAAATGTGCAAATGAGAAGTTTCAGGATTGAAAATTTGGGGAAGGAGATCACTTCTGGTGAGGGAGGGAGTAATAGAAGAAAAAACATAGGTGATAACTGAGTTGGCTCTTGAAGGATGGGTTTTCAACTCTAGGAAAAAGGAAGCAAATGATGGGGTGGGGGTTGGTGATTGTCCTCCTTCCTTCTCAAAGAGGACCAAAACAACATCGCCATGATAAAGTGAAGTTTCAATGTGTATGACCCATATGAGCTTGGAATGCTTGGGCACAGAGGGTACGTGTGAACATTTGGGGTGGTTACTCCAAATTCGCACATCCTCTGTTTCCTTTGTGCTGTCTCAATTCTGCTTTGCTCATAGAGCACATCACCTTTTCTGATGTGGGCCCACCATGCTGAGTGGTCCTCTGCTAGTGTCTCCCATGTTGCACAATCAAATCCAAAGTTACTGAGAGAGAATTTGATAGTGTCCTTATATCATTTCTTCTGGCTGCCGCCATGTGATCACTTACCCCATACTAGTTCTCCATAAAATAGTCTTTTAGGCAAGTGTACAGTTTGCATTTGAACAACATAGACCATACAAGTAGTGCTCTCTGAAGCATAATTTCAACGCTTGGCAGTTTAGTTTGAGCAAGGACTTCAGTGTCTGGTACCTTATCCTGCCAGGTGATCTTCAGAATCTTCCTAAGACAGTTTAAATGGAGGTGATTCAGTTTCCTGGCATGGCGCTGGTAGACTGTCCATGTTTCACAGGTATGCAACAATGAGGTCAGCACAATGGCTCTGTAGACCTTGAGTTTGGTAGTCAGTCTAATACCTCTTCTCTCCCAAACTTTTCTTCAGAGTCTCCTAAACACTGAGCTAGCTTTGGCAATGCGTGCATCAACCTCAATGCCAATGTGTACATCCCTGGAAAGTACACTACCAAGGTAAGTGAACTTATCCACAGCATTCAAAACTTCTCCATTATTGTAATCAATGGTTCCACTATGGATGGTGTGGTGGTGGCTGATGAAGCACCTGTGTTTTCTTGGTGTTAATTATTAGGCCAATATTAGCACAGGTAGCAGAGAACTGATCCATACTTTGTTGTATCTCAGCTTCAGAGGCTGCACTGAATGCACAATCATCTGCAAACAGAAAATCATGCACCAACACTCCTTCCACTTTGGTCTTGGCTTGTAGCCTTTTCAAATGAAGAACTTAGCATCAGTATGGTAATGGACCTTGATGCTGTGTTCATCCTCATTGAAAGCATTTGACAACATTGTTGAAAACATGCTAAAAAGCATGGGAGCAAGCACACAGCCCTGTTTCACTGCATTGGTGACTGACAGAGTAAAGGTTCTGGGAAACCTCTTCAATTGTCTATGAATCTTCCCACTTGAACTGGTATTCCTTTGAAGCCAAAAGCCTTCAATGATTCCTATGCCCAAACCTAGCCCTCCACTGTCTATTATCTCCAGGTAGCCTTCAGCTACTTCCCACTCTTAATCTCATTCTCTTGGTTCCTTTTGTTTTACCTCTAGTAACTCCAGTTACCAGCCACTCCCATCAAAACCCTTCCTGGACCTTTCTTCCAGTCACACCACACTACTTGACCACCCCTAGATCCCTCTCACAGTCATTCTGTATATAAGATCTGTCTTTCTTCCATGAAGATGCTCAGATTCAATCTAGCTCAGATTCAATCTGACCCACTGGTATTAGTGTCACAAAAGCTCAGATTCCTTAAGAGTCCAATCAATGCTGAGATTTCTTAAGAGTCTGGCCAGTAAGGCAGATTTATAATAAAACTTTGGTTTTCTTTGGCTGAAAGGCTTGGGTCAAAATCATTCAGGCAGGACCCAGCATGTCACTGTTTTGGGGTCCAAACACCCCTAAACTTCAACAAAACTATTGCTAGAGAGAGGAAGGGTCAGAAAGAGAGGGATATAAGGGAAACAGAAGAGGGCAGAAATGAGACTCCAGGATAGAAACTTGTCCCATTTGGCTCATGGTACTGGAAAGAGTATTTGATTTGAAATCAAAGGAGCTGAGTTTCGATCCCCATCCTGCCATTTACTACCTTAGTGAACTTGGGCAAGTCACTTCTTGGGTCAAATATTTCGTCACCTGTAAAATGACTTAAGGTTTGTACTGGACACCCTCTAAGAGACTTTCTAGGTTTAAATCAATGATAAGTTGAACCAGTCTGACAGAAACCTAGATTAGGTAACAGGAAGTGATATGAAATAAGTCTAAACTGATAACCTGGAAACACAATGTGGTAGTACATTGGAATTTATTTCCTGGGAGGCTACCATGGCCAAAGAAATGGAAAGTAAAGTGGGTTAGGGGGGTTGGAATAAAATCTAGACTAGGGTCAGAAGTTCTCAGTTCTTTTTTCCAGTTGGGTTAAGCAAAAGGCAAAGACCTTTTCAAAGACCTCATTTTAAAGTTGTTTCCCTTTGAAGAAAGGCCATCCCCAAGGCACAGATCTGCAGGTGACATTCTTTCAAAATCAACTCCATATTTCTTTCTGATCTGTAATAAAATTATGTCATTGGTTTATGGCATCTAAATTCATTTAAAGGCAGATGACTAGGAGCCCAGTTTGTCATTTCAAAGGTAGAACTCTCATTACTCTCAGTAGGAGTTTGGCCTGAATAAATAGCAAGAGGCACTGGAATCTATGAAGTTGTAAGCACTGGATTACAGATTGAAATGGGATCAAGCAAAGCTGATAGAAAATAAGGCTCTCTCTGTGTATCTCTGTTTCCGTCCACAAATATTAGACATCATTTTTTCAAAGATTACTTGGCAATGTAAATTATTTCTCCAATTCCCAGTCCTATTCTTTGTCAGTTCTTAGCTAATTGGGTAGGAGGGTCACAGGAGACTCATTGGTTGCTTTTTGTTTTTTTGTTTTTGGTCTAATTGATTAAGCAATTGCTAAGGCCAATAAGGAGTTGTCTCTCTTCTGAATGAATTTAGCCCAGGGCAGAACCACAGCATTGTGGACATATCTTGCCCCTAGCCCAAAGGTTCAGCCCTTCTGCCAACAGCTAAGACTCCCAGATGGATGGTCAATGACAGCTTGTGCACTTGACTGAAGTTTTAGACTTTGATAAGACTGCAGGAATTGTATCAAGTTGGAAAGGATATTTGTTTGAGGCTGTATGTCTGCTCACTCTGATATTGCTTTTTAATGTGCTACAGGATAGAAAGTCCTGAAGAAACCAAATTTGGTTTTATATTTCATTCAATGTCAACTTAAGGCATATTGCAGTGTCTGTGAGATACTGAAATTCTTCTACCAGGAGTCTGATAGCAAGAAGAATCTGAGAAGATGTTTTGTTTTTTTTTCTCTGGAGGATTAAGGTACATAAGATCATTGCAGGTAAGAAAATAATTACTCCCTTTTTTTAGTTAGAGCTTTATAATACTGATGTCTGTATTGCTCAAAGACATTCTAGCTTGTAATACTGTGATGGTAAACTCAAGAGAACATTGACTTCTGGTTAACTCTCATTAGTTCATGAAAGTCTTAATTAAGCAGCTGCTAAAAAGTAAATGAGTTATGATAATTTTTTTCATAATTGATATCATTTCGGAATACTCAATGCTGAACATTTGGAAGGAGACTTATTCTGTGCTTTTAATGGATAATTAAGTGATAAACATTTCTCCCCTAGACTTCAGACTGGTTACAGCAGATTTGAGACAATAGGGAAATTTGGAGAATAATGAGTGGCAACGAGCCAGGAGAGTCAGTGTAGATCAGAGGCCTGGGCTGCCTCCCAGAATGACTGACTTAGGAAAATATTGATCAATGAGGGCTCCATGGAAACTCAAACAACTGCCAATTAAGCTCCTGAAGAAAAGGAGCCAATAAACTAAGCTTAAACTTGATGGTTGGGATAGACAACAATGAAGGAAACTGAGGAAGAAAATCAGAAATTATCCTCAGATCAGTTATCTACCTTCTGAAGATAAAACTTTTTAGGGCACTGGGACAATGAACATTGTGTGGTACAGCCAAAAGAAGGCATGGAAAACAACCAAGTCTTCACCTTTCCCCTGTATGGTTTGGCTTTTTTTTTCCACATCCATCTATGTTCTTTCACAAAGAAAGAGGTTGAAGTTCAGTATATCATATAGATGATGGGATTATAAATTTAAGGCCAGAAGATGTCCCAGAGGTCATTAGCCAACACTTTGATTTATAAGCCCAGGTAGGTTATGTGCCTGGCACAAGGTCAGGGGCAGATTAAGTAGCAGAATTGGGATCTAAACCAAGCTTCCATGGTTCCAAATCCAACATGCCTTTTACTGTTCCTTGTTGCCTGTGCCAAAAAATTAAATGTTATTTTGGACATCCTGCTCTTTCATAGGGAAAAGGGTCAAATCATCAACCATGAACCTGAATATTGTTAGTCTCCCAAAGCATTCCATATTAATTGCCTATTTCCCCTAATGAGATGATGTTTTCCTTAAAGCTAATTTTAGGAAGAAAAAGGAAGGGAGGGAAGGAGGAAACAAACTTTAATGTGAGTCTTTCTGCCTTTTTCCTCTCGGAGTAGGACTCAGGCCTAAGCCTAGAATGTTCTCCCTTCTCTTGTCTATGGAATCTCCGGAGTCTCTGTACATTTTTTCATTAAAAGCTAACTCAAAAGTTACCTCCTTCCTGAACCCCCAACTGCCCCTCACCCTGAGGCCTCATATACAGTCATCTCATGACAGCAAGAGATCATGGGTAGAGTCTTAAGACTTAAGAGCCAAGTAAATCTAGGTTCAAATCCTGTTTCTAAGGTGTGACCCTAGGCAAGTCACTCAAACTTCTTTGTGCTTTAAGCAGCCTTCCCTCTGGAATGGGCTGTGATCTGATAACAAAAACCCAAATCCACTTTATGCTACTATACTCACTGGTGTTTATCTTATTCCTATACTATAATGAACTGCTCAAGGTTCTTTTTTTTTTCAAGTTTGGTACCTTCTCTAGTACAATACTCTGCAAAAAGTAGTTAAGAAATGTCTGTTATGTTATATTCTGTAAGCTGTTAGGAAGATAGGTGGCAGAATGGCTAGAACACTATACAGGAAAATGTAACTTCATATATGGCCTGAGATTTGCTATTTAAGGGAATAAACATTGATATGGCGCCTACTATGTTCCAGATACTGTGCTAAGTACTTTACAAATATCTCATTTGATCCTCACAGCAACCCTTGGGGATAAGTGCTATTATCCCTGTTTTACAGATGAGGAAACTGAGGCAAACAGGATAAGTGACTTGCCTAGGGCAATACACTACTAAATGTCTGAGTCTAGATTCAAACTTATATAAACATTATTTTTCCTGTTATTATCATCATCACTGTGTAAGTCTGAGGTGCATTTCAGTGAAAAATTCATTTCACAGACATAAGAAAAAAGCGAGATGGCTGTGGAAGCCAGCCAGTAAAATGAGAAACTCTTGATGTCTCCTGGTAACAGAAAGTTCTACTTCATCTTTTTTCCTAAAAGAAAGCAAATCATTATCTCCAGTTCTCCAACATGCTGGCAAGGGTGCAATATTTGCTAAATTGTGGGAAGAGAGGAGCAGGGATTGATTTCAAACTGTATGTATATATGTTATTGATGTTTTTTTAACTGAAAGCTGTCTCACCAAAATTAATATGTGCAGAATATTCACAATGTAACACATAAGACCTATTTTTTTCTGATACAGAATGTTAGGTATGTGTCATGTATATTACAAACCATTTAACTACATTATATTGCTCTAAACCACTATGACTGGCAGCAGTTTGTCATGTTTTCCTCCTAGGCTCAAGCATCAAGGAAAAGGGTAATCTGCACAACAGACACATTGATCCAACGTGCAGCTCTGCTCCTGGGAATACTTGAGCTTGGCTTCTCTTGCTATGGCACTCGTCAACTGACCCAAGGGAAGCAGTGGACCTGAAAACTTAAATTATGTTGGAGCACGGACCTATAAGTAAACCTTTACACAGGGGAAATAAAACTTTTTTTCCTTAGTTTTTCACCTTTTCTGTTGTTATTTCAAAGAGCAAGGCAATCACAGAAACTTTCAGTCAGAAAAGGCCTTAGAGGTCACATATTCTGTTCCACCTAAACTGTGAGCCAGAGTTCAGCCAGGAAGAAAAAGGAGAGATCTCTAAACAGCCAAATGTAGTTCCCAGACAGGGGGATTCCAACTGACCCTTCTACTTCCACCCCAAGGTATTATAAAGTGTTTAGGCAGTAGTGTGTAGTGTTTAACAACTAGCTCTCATATTAATATATGTGTGTGTGTGTGTGTACATATATTCTCATGACACCTTAAAGTTTGATCTATATTGTCAGTAGTCTGTTATTAAACATTTAATAGGCACCTACTATATACAGTACATAAAGTAGTGTATATATACACACGTATATAATATATACATATTATATAAGTAATATATGACATGCATATTGCATATTACATAGATGTATATATACATTATATATGTGTGTATATATACATATACACATGCTCACGACACCTTAAAGTTTGACCTATATTGTTAGTAGTCCATTATTAAACATTTATTAGGCACCTATTATGCATCAAGCACTGTGCTATACTCTGAGTAGATAAAGAATGATTCAAGACTGAGACTTGACAAAGCTCAATCAGTGCCACATGCTATAGGACCTCAAGAGAAGAGGGTAATATAGAGTTGGACTGGTTCACCAACCAGTTAAGATGAGGAGAGTACCTAGTGCTAATGTGATGGCCTGGGAGAGAACCATTGTCTTAGATTCCATATGGATTTCCCATCATACTTAGCAGAATTTTTTTACATGTCAAATTGAATTGCTACATGTGACTTATAGGTCAGTTAAAACACCATCATTTTCTAAAAGAATTAGGAGTCATGAGACCTGGATCCATGTCTATGCTCTGCTACTCACTACCTTTATGATTTTGGGTATGTCACTTAACTATTCCTGGTCTCAGTTTCTTTCATCCATAAAATAAGAGGATTAGACTGGACTCTGGTCACTAGGTGATCTCTAAGGTAATTTCTACTCTAAATCTTAAAATCTTCCCTGATCCCTCTCTGCCTCACTCCCAGGGCAGTAATAACTTTTTCCTTCCACAGATTTAGCTCTCTTAGAAGTTTATATGTATTATTTTATAGTATTTGTGTATGTACCCTAACTTTGAAGCTCCATGAGGTCAAGGCCTCACTCTGTTTTAAATTTTTTATCTCCCCCAACTGCTAATACACAGCAGGACTTGCTAAACACATATTGAATTTAAATTTTGCATAGAATAGGTGTTCAATAAACATTTGATTAACTGATTGGTTTGTTGAAGGACACACAGAAGTGCCTGTCTCTACCTTCTTCCTTTTCATTACAATGAAAAGAAATGGAGGAATATGTGCAAAGGTGCTGAGCTCTAGAGAAGAAAGATTTTTCAGATGGCCAGGTCAGACAATCACAGTGTGGGGATCTGACAAAGGGATATGTTAGCAGTTTTAGGGGGAATGGGTAAGAAGAAGGGTTTATTTAATATTTCTCCTCACATGCCCACTTTTTGTGTCATCCTCCTTTTTTGGCTCTAGTGTGGTAAGGGCAACGCTGGGAGGGTGACTCATGAATAAGCTATCCAAAGTGATTCTCTACTACCTTGCTCTTTCCTTGATACTCCTTTTCTCCACCCATCTACCCCCGCATCCTTGGGCAACTGCCAGCTCTACTAACCAAGTCATACATTTTTCTACAGGAGGAAATAGTTAATGCCTGGGGCACATGTTAAGTGGTTAAGTATAGTGGGCCACTTGTCCTGCCTTGTGTTTCCTGACTTTCTATCCATTCACAGCAGTTGAGAAGGAAGTATGTATCATGGAAGAAAGTTGAAATAATACTACATTTATTAGGAGATCCTGGGACCCAAGGACAGTCTAATGAAAGCTCCTAGGGTTTCAACCCTTTTGTGCTTCAATTCAGCACAACTGCTGGAATGGATTCTAGTTGGTACATCGACATCTGTGGGAAAGGGAAAGTTTGAAAGAGGCCTTTTCTTCTAGATTCTATGAGATAGTCAAGAAAGCAGTGGGCAAAACAGGAGTCATGGCATGTTCCTGAAGTCCCTTGGTTCTGAGGAATTAGTAGTATCTCTGGATCCAGAAGAACTGACTTCAAATCCCTCCTTACTACCTAATGATTCTTGGACATCTTGAATTTCCCTATACTTTAGTCTTTTTTATCTATTAAACGAGTGAATGAGGGGGTTGAGATGGTCTCTGAGGTAGCTTCAAGCTCTAGACTTTTGATCCCTTGATGCTAAGGAGAGAAGATAATTAGTTTATCCCAGAGAAGATGTAGAGGCCAACTGGAGTACTCTTTAAGCACAATACTCTGATTTGCAACAGAAGCTCCACCATTTCAACAAAATTCATCAAAACCTAAACCATTCACCACGTGAGAGCATGAGTCTTGAAGGATATTGATTACCAATACTAGAAAGTGTAGAAAGGAAGAAGATTGTACTACTCAATCATGGATAGATGATGAAATAAATATTCTAGTGATTTGTTTTGAAATTTAATCCACAGGGCAACTAGGTGATATGGTAGGTAGAGTACCTGCCCTGAAGTTAGGAGGACCTGAGTTCAAATGTGACCTCAGCTACTTGTTAGCTGTGTGACCTTGGGCAGTCACGTAAAGCTTCCAAAAAAAAGAAAGAAACTTTTTCCTATTTAAATATCTTACTACTTCAATCTTTGTTTCCTATCTAATCTATTAGTACAACAGCAACTGAATATCTAATCCAGAATTTGACTCTAGATTTGACTTCAAGTTGGATAAGGCCACAAGTCAGAGGAAAAAATTCTAATTATCTAAAATCCCTGCACACTAAACAAGTCCATATAAATCCAGAGTTGAGCTGAATGTGGGTTACAAGAGATTTAAAATAATATTGAATGAATCTCAGATGTGACCTTGGACAACTCATTTAACTACTCTAATTTCCTTATCTAAAAAAGAAATCAATGACCTCCAAGGCCTCTTTCAGCTTTAAGTATATAATACCATGATAAATACATCTAAACCAATATGTTCTTTTCAGAGACTTCTTAGATTCATTTGTACTTCCATTAAGCAGAATCTGAGCAAAAGCAAATCAACTCCATGGACCTCTATGTTACTTGTACTGTTATAAATTTAGCAATGTGTGTTTTATAATTTGTAGTATTATTTCATTGCTCTTTTGTTAGTTGCCTGGAAATGTTCACATGTTATAGCCTGTAAAGATGTGCTGGTCAAAAAAAATAAATGTAAACACTGAAAAGTAAAGTCAGATGTACACGTATAAGGGTCTGACAAGCTTTCTTTTACACTTTCTCCTCCGAGATTTTCAGTAGCAAATAGGCTTTAGGCTTTCATAATCTCCTACAGTACAGTTTTAGATAAGTTATCACATTCACTGGCATAACTTGGTGACCACATCTCTTTTGCTTGACTTTTGACTATTTCTGACGTAGAAATTGAGTTAAATGTCAAAAACAAAAAACAAGAAGCTAGAAATGTGGGAGGAGGGAGAGGCCTTAAGAATCTTGAAGCCCAGGGCTTTCATTTTAAAGAAGAGGAAGGTGAGACTCTGAGAAGGGAAATGATTTGCCCAGGATCATCAGCTCTGTAGATGAAACTAGATCTAGAAATCAAGTCTCTTGACAGTGCATCTGAGAGCAACTTCCACAGCACCATCCTCACAGACACAAGGGGCAGATGGGAGCATAGAATCCATAACTTTTTTAAATATTTCAGAGACTTCATGATTTGCCAGGTAAGAAACTTTTCTCTACATGTTCATGGGAACCTGTTCCATGCTGACTAGTTGAACCCAGAATTGTCACTGTATATAAATGAGGCTTTTAAAGGCAACAGATCATAATAGAAATTCCTGCTTATGTGGATTTGGAGGGGAAAGAGGGTAATCTTGTGATTTCTTTGGTTTAGGGAATTCTCAGTGAAAAAATACCCTCTACCAATGCAAATGGGCACCTGTGCCACAACTTTAAGCTCCAAGATTGCCTGATGTACTAAGAGATTAATTGACTTGGGGAGAGTGACATCTTCAGTATGTGCCTGAGAGGATCTTAAACCTAGGTCTCCTTGACTCTGGCTCTCTAGCCACACACTTTCAAGTAGATTTCATATTTTCTAAAAAGTTTTAGAAGAAAAATTTCTCTTTTCTATTGTCTTCCTTTATTTTTAGAAAGGCATCAGGGCATAGTGTCTAAAGTGTTGGTCTTATGAATACAGAGGGTTGTGATCAAGTCTGGACTGTAGTGTATGTTGGCTGTGTGACCCAGGAGAAGTCACTTAACCTCTCAATGCTCCAGAATTAAGACTCTAAGATTTATTTTGGTGGGAGGAATCTATACATTGAGAGGTTACTGAAGAAATTCCAGGTCTGGACCCTCAGCCCTAATTTTTCTCTAATTTTGGAAAGTATTTTTCTGTCTACACTATTTATATCTAGCCACTAAGGGACATCTGAAACAGAAGAATATGTGCTCGTTGGGGCATTATTAATCAAAAACAGATTTAGGCTTACACCATGCTGAGGATTTTTTTTTTCCTTCAGAAGAATTAAACTGAAGGAAATTAGAAAACGAATTCTTGGTTGGTCAGTTTCCAAGAAATTAACCATCATCTCCCACCAGTCTGTCTATTTAAATACAAAATTATATAGTGGAGTAGAATTTTCAGGCATCTGCCTTCCCTTGTCATGGGGAAATGAGAAAACTTCAACCATGTCCATCAATATTAAGCTGAGAAGGTGCTCAGGGTAATACTTAATTGTATTAGTTCTCAGAAGGACAAAGAATCAGAGTCACCCTCAAAGCAGCCAGAAAAGTTAATTTGACCGGTGTGGAGGTCTGGTTGGGTTTCTTACCTCCTCTCAAACTCTTACTGACCCTAAGCAGTTATTTTAAAGTCAAGGTGGAACCAAATGTGTGATTAAAAAGAAAAATAACTATTTCTGCTATTTTTTTTTATGTGGACTGATTTGAACTTTGTTTGGCTTGATTCATAATCATACTGGAACAAGTTCAGTTGCCTTTTCACCCACACTCAAAATAAGTACAGGTTCATTTCCTTAGAAAACCATATGAATGCTATGGGATCCAGGAACTTCTTGAACTCTACCCACCACCCACCATCTGGACTCTACTTGCCAAGATGCCTGTGGTGCTGAGGAGCAGATACAGGACATGGAATGTGGAAACTTAGATTTAAGCTTTGATTTTCTGGGTAAGTCCTATGCTTCTCCCTAAGACTCTTTCCTCATCTGTAAATAAGTAATGAGTTCACAGGTTGCCAGGAGACTCAGATGTAAAACACTTTGGAACTGTAAAATGTGATAAATTTGAAGGGTAAGTTTGGGCAGATAGGTAGTACAGTAGATGGAACACCAGGCCTGAGACAGGAAGATCTGAGTTCAAATCCTCTGACCACATAATCCCTATTTGCTTCAGTTCCTCATCTGTAAAATGGGGAACACACTGGAAAAAAAAAGATGGCAAACGACAGTATCTTTGCCAAGAAAACCCTGTGGACAAAATCCATTGGATCACATAGAATCAGATATGATAGAACAATAACAAGAGAATGATTCAATATATCTTCAAATGAGAGGAAGCCTTAGTGATATCAGAAGACAAAAATTCCTAAGTTCTGGCTCCTAGCTCTCTGATTTACTAGCTGCATGATCTTGTGCAAATCCCCTGCCATTTGGATATCTCACTGTGTTTACCTATAATATAAGAAGGGGTTAGGTGATCTCTAAGGTCCTTTCCTGATCTAAGTTATAGGATTTCAATTTTGTCTCTTTATGGGAAGGAAAAATGAAGGAATAGATAAGAGTGCTAGGAAGAGTTAGGAAGATCTGGGTCCAAATATTTTTTTTTCTGATACTAGCTGTGTGACCATAGGCAAAAAAACAGCTTCTCTGAGTCTATTTATTTATCTATAAAATGGGGATGATAATACTTATGGTATTATGTAAAGGACTTTGCATTTGTTAAAGTGCTATAGAAATGTCAATTATTGGGGCAGAGTCAAGATGGCAGAATAGAAAGACAGACCTGTAAAAGCTGTCCCTCATAGACAATGAAATACCCGTAAAAAATGACTCTAAACAAATTCTAGAGCAGCAGAAGCCACAAAATGACAGAGAGAAAGAGATTTCCAGCCCAAGGGAGCCTGTAAGGGCAGCAGGAAAGTTCTAACCCACTGGCCCCAGAGCAGAGCACAGCCCATCATGGGCCAAGCAGTGCAGCAAGGAGAAGACCTGGAACAGGCTTCAGGGAGCCACCGGCAGCAGCAGTTCCCAGATTCCTCAACCCACAAATGCTAAAGATAGCTTTAAAGGTCATTGAGAAAGTTCTTTCACCTAGGAGAAGGGAACATGATCTGAACCACCAGCAGCAGCCACTGCAGCATTTTTGAAGCTCTCTGCCTAAAGCCCCTAGGGGAATTCAACATCTGATCTGAATCTCAGCCCTGAGCATGGCCCTGGGGTGAGGAAGAGCACTGATGTGGTAGAGTTAGAGGCAGCTTTGGAGAGGGAATTCTACTACTCCTGGATTCTAGGCAGAAAAGTTTTTGGTTGCTCCCAGACCAGTACACAGGCCAGGAGAAGAGTAAACTCCTCTCCCTTGATTGTGCCACCTTGAAGGAACTAAGAATTTACAGGTCCCCAGAGTAGACCCTCCTCTTGACAAAGGACTCACAAGTCAAGTAACTGGCAGGAAAAATGCCCAAAAAAGGGGAAAAATAAGACTATAGAAGGCTACTTTCTTGGTGAACAGGTATTTTCTTCCATCATTTTGGATGAGGAAGAACAATGCATACCATCAGAGGAAGTTGAGGCTTCTGCATCCAAAACCTCTAAAATAAATATGCAATGGTTTCAGGCCATGGAAGAGCTCAAAAAGGATTTTGAAAATCAAGTAAGAGAGGTGGAGGAAAAATTGGGAAGAGAAATAAGAGTAATGCAAGAAAATCATGAAAAGCAAATCAACACCATGTTAAAGCAGACCCAAAAAATGCTGAAGAAAATAACACCTTTAAAAATAGGCTAACTTAACTGGCAAAAGAGATCCAAAAAGACAGTGAGGAAAAGAATGCTTTAAAAAGCAGAATTAGTCAAATGGAAAATGAGGTTCAGAAGCTCACTGAACAAAATAGTTCTTTAAAAATTAGAATGGAGCAGATGGAAGCTAATAACTTTATGAGAAACCAAGAAATGATAAAAATAAAACCAAAAGAATGAAAAAATGGAAGATAATGTGAAATATCTTATTGGAAAAACACCTGACCTGGAAAACAGATGCAGGAGAGACAATATAAAAATTATGAAACTACATAAAAGCCATGATCAAAAAAAAAGCTTAGACATCATCTTTCATGAAATTATCAAGGAAAACTACCCTGATATTCTAAAACCAGAGGATAAAATAAATATTGAAAAAATCCACCAATCCTGAAAGAGATCTGAAAAGAAAAACTCCTAGAAATATTGCAGCCAAATTCCAGAGTTCCCAGGTCAAGGAGAAAATATTGCAAGTAGCTAGAAAGAAACAATTTGAGTATTGTGGAAATAAAATCAGGATAACATAGGATCTGGCAGCTTCTATATTATGGGATTGAAGGGCTTGGAATATGAAATTCCAGAAGTCAAAGGAACTAGGATTAAAACCAAGAATCACCTACCCAGCAAAACTGAGTATAATGCTTCAGGGGTAAAAGTTGTCATTCAACAAAATAGAGAACTTTCAGGAATTCTTGATGAAAAGACCACAACTGAATAGAAAATTTGACTTTCAAACACAAGAATCAAGAGAAACATGGAAAGGTAAACAGGAAAGAAAAATCATAAGGGACTTACTAAAGTTGAACTGTTTACATTCCTACAGGGAAAGATAACATTTGTAACTCTTGAAACTTTCCTCAGTATTTGGATAGTTGGAGGGATTATACACACACACACACACACACACACGCATATGCACATATATAGACAGAGAGCACAGAGTAAGTTGAATAGGAAGGGATGATATCTAAAAAAATAAAATTAAGAGGTGAGAGAGGAATATATGGGAAGAGAAAGGGAGAAATGGAAAAGGGCAAATTATCTCTCATAAAAGAGGCAAGAAAAAGCTTCTTCAATGGAGGAGAAAAGGGGAGAAGTGAGAGGGGAAAAACCTTCCTCTCATCACATTTGACTTAAGGTAGGAATAACATGCTCACTCAATTTGATATGAAAATCTATCTTAGACTACAGGAAAGTAGGGGAGAAGGGGATAAGTGGAGTGGGGAGATGATAGAAGGGAGGGAAAATGGAAGGAGGGAGTAATTAGAAGTGAACACTTTTGGGGAGGAACAAGGTCAAAAGAGAAAATAGAATAAATGAGGGGCAGGATAGGATGGAGGGAAATACTGTTGGTCTTCCTCAACATGATTATTATGGAAGTCTTTTGCAAAACTACACATATATGGCCTATATTGAATTGCTTGTCTTCTCACTGGGGATGGGTGAGGAGGGAGAGAGGGAGAGAAATTGAAACTCAAAGTCTTAGGAACGAATGTTGAGAATTGTTTTTGCATAGAACTGGGAAATAAGAAATACAGGTAATGGGGTATAGAACTCTATCTTGCCCTACAAGAAAAGAGAGAAGATGGGGATAAGGGAGGGGAGGGGTGTTATAAAAGGGAGGGCAGATTGAGGGAAGGGGTAATCAGAATGCGCAATGTTTTGAGGTGGGGGAAAGGGAGAGATGGGGAGAAAATTTGGAACTCAAAATTTTACAGAAATGAAAGCTGAAAACTAAAAATAAAAAATAAAAAAAAAAAGAAATGTCAATTATTATTACCTCTTTCCAGCTTCCTAATGCATTATTTCTCTTCCTATACTCTATGGCCTTCTCTCTGTTCCTCTGAGGACACTTACACTCTGTCCCCACTCCTTTATGCCTTTGCATTGGCAATTCTCCACATCTACAATGTACTTCCACCTACCCTTTACCTCTCATTCAAAATTCTCACTATCATCTACACAAAGCCTTTCTTGGTCACTCTGCCCACCCCACCCCCAATTGCTAATGCCCTCTCTCATAAACTACCTTGAATTTACTTTGTATTTATTATGCATATACTTATACATGTAACCCAGGATTCAAGCCTGGAAATTTGCATACAAATTCCCTCTCTGATGGAGAAAATAAGAACTAACTTTTAGATAGCACTTGCTACATGCCAGACACTGTGCTAAACACTTTACAATTACTACTTCATTTAATACTCACAACAACCCTAGGAAGTAGGTGCTATTTTATACAGATGGAGAAATTGAAACAAATGAAGGTTAGATGATTTGCCCAGGTTTCAGAGGCAATTTGTGTCTGAGGCTGGATTTGAATCCAGAGCTCAATCCACTGTGCCATCTATTCTTGATGCTCTATGCAAGGAGAATTATCAAGAATTTGGGTGGAGAGAAATTCTATTTTTTTTGGCTTTCTATTCTGAAAGGACATAGACTATTTCAGAATCTCTTCAGGGAAAGGCTCTGGAGAAAGAGAAAAACTTTGGGAAGAAACAATCTCTATTTCCAACTTGCTACAATAGCAGCTTCATGGTATTTCCCTTTGGGTAAGAGCTTTCTAAGGTGAGCAGAGAAATCTCACTAACTCACACTCAGTGAAAGAGCTCATTCACTCAGTGTATTGTGTACTATATCCTAATGTGTATAACTTCTCTAATTTCCATTTGCCATCAAGTAGGACAAATGGGTTCATGTGCAATGTCTTTCTGTAACTAATATTTGGTGGAAAGGAAGAGAAGCCCTTAGATATTGCTCAAGACGTATCCTTGCTAAGGTATGATGACCATGACAATGCCTTGAACCTAAAAATCATTTCCCTTAGGTTAGGAATATTTAGGCAGGGAGATATAATTTTAGTCCAATATCCCCTCTACATGGAATGCAGAGCAGGTCAGCCTTCTGGTCTCAATATTCTGCTCCTCTTCTGGCAAGAATCAGTCTCCCTTAGAGAGGACTAGGTGAGATTGCAGGTACATACATACATACATACATACATATATATATATATATATATATATATATATATATATATATATATACACATATATACATATAAAAGTCCTTGTTAGACAAACCCATACAGATGTATACATAATATAGTTAGGGTAGCTAGGTGGTGCAGTGGATAGAGCACGAGTCAAGAGGACCTGAGTTCAAATCTCACCTCAGACAATTGACACTCACTAACTGTGTGACCTTGGCAAGTCACTTAAGGCCAATTGCCTCATCCTGGGTCATCTTCAGTCATTCTGATGAATGTCTGGTCACTGGATCCAGATGGCTCTGGAGGAGAAGTGAGGCTGTTGACCTGTACAGCCCTCCCTCACTCCAAACAAAGTCAAGTGCAAGTCATGTCATTATTTCTCTGATGGCATGATCTTCTTCGGCAACAAAGGAAGAACACACATAATATAATTAACACATTCATTTTACAAACGATGTAGGTAATATGTTCTTTCTCCCAATGTAAAATGGAAACTCCATAAGAGGAGAGACTGTTTCGTTTTTTTCTCTTTGTACCCCTAATGCCTAGAATAGTGCCTGGCACCTAGAAATAACTTACTAAATGCTTGTTGATTGATATGAGCTATTATTCCATTCAAAACAATCTGGCTTATTGAAAAGATCATTTGGCATGGAGTCAGCAGACCTGAATCTGATTCCCCAGATTACTTACTTGGTGCAAGTCACTTTATCTCCATAAGTCTAGTTCCTCATTTGTAAAGCGTGTGGATAGTCATACTTATATTACCTAAAACTAAGGGGTTTTGACTGGGTTCAGACTCTGGGAACCTCCTCTAACTCTCCTTGAATCTTCCTACTTAATGTGGCCTTTCATCTGTTGCCCTTAACCTATCCTGGCCCATCCTTGATTACTTCCCACCCAAACCCTCCATTGTCTAATACCTCCCAGTTGCCTCCAGCTGTTTCCTACCCTTGATGACATCACTAGTTACCCTAGTCTCATCAACATCCTCCTAAGACCCTCCTCCTAGACTACTAAACCACCTCTAGACCTTTCCCATGGACTTTCTGTGTATAAATTCCCTCTTGTCTCCATGAAGGAACTCAGATTCAATCCAGCTCAGACTCTGTCTAGCTGAGATTCTATCTGGCCTGCTTGTCAATACAAGCATCACAAATTGGCGAGGCTCCTTAAGAGTCAACCCAATATGGTGAACCTCTAATAAACTTTTGTTTTACTTCAGCTGAAAGAAGGCTTGAGTCAAATTCATTTGGTAGGACCTAACTTGTTGGTATTATGGGGTCCTGACCACCCCAAACCTCTTATGGTTCCCAGACTTCAACAGTTTGATGGATAGCATGCTGGGCCTGGAGTCAGGAGGACAAAAGTTCAAATTCAGACACTTAGCTAGCTGTGTGACCTTGGGCAAGTCACTTAATTTCTGTTTGCTTCAATTTCCTTAACCATAAAATACAATTATGTACAATACAAATTACCTCCTAGGGCTGTGAAGATAAAATAACATAAGTGAAGCACCTGGCATATAGTAAGTGCTATATAAATGTTAGCTATCATTATTATATAGTAAGTGCTAAATAAATGTCACCAATTATCTCCCAGAGAGACTGTGAAGAAAGTGCCTTATGAAATACTTTTGAAAAATGAGTCTTTTGGGGGGGCAAGGAATAGTATATTTGTCAGATTTATGGAGAATGGAAAAATTATGACCCAACAAGAGATAGGGAACATTATGAAGTGTAAAATGGATAATTTTGATTACATTAAGTTGAAAAGTTTTTTGTACAAACAATCCCAATGCAACCAAGGTTAGGAGGGAAGCAGAAAACTGGGAAAGAATTTTTGCAACTAGTGTCTATGATAAAGGCCTCATTTCTAAAATATATGGAGAACTGAGTCAAATGTACAAGAATACCAGTCATTCCCCAATTGATAAATGGTCAAAGATATGAATAGGCAGTTTTCAGAGGAAGAAATTAAAGCTATCTATAATCATATGAAAAAATGCTCTAAATCACCATTGATTAGAGAGATGCAAATCAAAACAACTCTGAGGTACCATATTACACCTATCAGATTGGCTAACAAGACAAAACAGGAAGATGATAAATGTTAGAGAAGATGTGGGAGAGTTGGAACACCAATTCTTTTTTGGTAGAGTTATGAGCTGACCCAACCATTCTGGAGAGCAATTTAGAACTATGCCCAAAGGCTACAAAAATGTGCGTACCCTTTGACCCAGCAATATTGTTTCCAGGACTGTACACCAAAGAGATCATAAAAATGGGAAAGGGTCCCACATGTACAAAAATATTTATAGCAGCTCTCTTTGTGGTGGACAAAAACTGGAAATCAAGGGGATGCCCATCAATTAGGAAATGCCTGGACAACTTGTGGTGTATGAATGTAATGGAATATTATTGTACTATAAGAAATAATGAACAGGAACACTTCAGAGAGGCCTGGAAAGACTTACATGAACTGATGCTGAGTGAAAGGAGCAGAACTAGGAGAATTTTGTGCACAGCAACAACCATAGTGTGGGAGGAATTTTTCTGGTAGACTTAGTACTTCATTGAAATGCAGGGACTTAAAAAATATCCAATGAACTGGAGGCAAAACGCCTTCCACATCCAGGGAAAGAACTATGGAATTGGATCGCAGATAGAAACAGACCATTTTCTTTTGTAAAAAAAAAAAATGTTTTCACTATATATTTTCAGTGTGAAGTAGCAAACTTGGAGGGTACATTTTTTCCCCCAAGGAGAGAACCACAACCTGTAAGTGAACTGGAACAAATGGAATATGAGCTCATCAAAAATAATCTTTAGCATGGATCACCAAAGATTGCACAACACAATGTATTAATTGTTTAATTAATCTTTTCTCTCTCGGTCTTCTAAATGCTAGATTTTTTAAGGAGCCTTATTGTGAAGGCTTTTATTTAAGAAATAAATTAATAAAAACACTGCCTTCTGGTAAAAAAGAAAAAGAGTCTCTTAATATTGTCATCTGCAAGATTGTTGCATGTTAATGTAATCACCTGTCCATATGATATGAAATGTATCCTATTAACTCTCTACTTTAAATAAACTGAAAATGAGGAGCCCATCTTGTATCTTGCATTTGAATTAATGATTTTGACATTGAATTTTACTGACCAGAGAAATGTGTTTTACTATTTTACACCAATAAGCTGAGAATAAATCTCATCTTTAACAGCAAAACCTCAGTAAGGCATTTTTCAAGAGAGCCTTGGTTTTCCACTTACTGAGCAGGAAACATAATAGATGACTAACTGCTACTGTCGTGTAGTTACAGTATTTGGGTACAGTACTTCAAAGAAAGCTAAAAGGAAGTATGTGGGGGTGACCAAAAAATTTAAAAAGCAAACAAATAGGAATCTATGACTAGACCTGGGAGTCTATTTCTAACCTTTGAGATGGATATCAGGATTCTTCAACATTTTGCCTGTATAGCATACTCTCTTCCTGATCTTATCAAATTAGCAAGCCTTCAAATTTGGGCTGGATAAAATGTTGGTCATTAGAGGATTAGTTTAGCTAAACAGGGCAGGCCACTTACATGATAATGGTGGTAGGGGTGGGGAGGAAGCAGTAACTCAAAAAACTGTCCACTAGGAGGTGAAGGGGGTGGTGATCTATTTAGGAGAAGCAGCATGGCCTAATGACTGGAAAGAGTGCTGAGCCTAGAGTCTGAAGAGATCTGCTTTGGAATCTGGTCTCCAATCACTCTCCTTAAATGTCCACAGGCAAGTCACTTAATCTCTGTGAGCCTCTGTTTTCTGTCTTTAAAATGAGTATAATAGTTTATTAACTAAGTTGGATTCTCAGTAGAACAAATTGAGATGAAATATGCAAAATGCTCTGCAAGCCGTCAATCTATATATAAACATAAGCTATTGTTATTAGTAGGAGGCAATCTAAGTGTGATAGTGGAGGATCTGAATTGAAATCTTGCCTCAAACATTAGTTTACCATAGCTCTTGGGGCAGCTAGGTGGTGCAGTGGATAGAGCACCAGTGCAGGAATCAGGAGGACCTGAGCTCAAATCTCACCTCAGACACTTGACACTCACTGCTGTGTGACCTTAGGCAAGTCACTTAACCCCAATTGTCTCATCCTGGATCCTCTCCAGTCATCCTGATGAATATCTGGTCATTGGATTCAGATGGCTCTGGAGGAGAAGTGAGGCTGGTGACCTCCCTCACTCCAAACAAAGTCAAGTGCAAGTCATATCATCATTTGTCTGATGGTATGGTCTTCTTCAGCAACGAAGGACTAACACACACACACACAGCTCTTAGTTTCCTCAACTCTAAAATGAGGATAATAATTTTGTTGTTGAGTTGTTTTCAGTCTTGTCCAATTCTTTGTGACCTCATTTAAGTTTTTCTTGGCAAAGATACTGGAATCATTTGTCATTTCTTTCTCTAGCTCATTTTACAAATAAGGAAACTGAGGCAAACAGGTTTAAGTGACCTACCCAGGGTCACACAGCCAGTAAGCATCTGAAGTCAGATCTGAGTTCAGGAAGCTGAGTCTTTATGACTCCAGACCCTATATTCTATCCATTGGGTCAATGAAATACATTACAGATGAGGAAACTGAGGCAAAGTTACGTGATCTGCCTAGGGTCACACAGCTATCTGAGGCTAGATTTGAACATCATTTGAACCCAGAAATAGCCTGTACCTACCAGAGGTACCAGGAGGATCAAATTAGATAATATATGTCAAATACTTTGCAAACCTTAAAGGGCTATCCAAGTATGAGTTACTGTCTGTGACAGCATCTGCATTAGTCTGTCAGTAAACCAGCCTTTATTGAGTGCTTACCATGTGACTATGTTCCCAGCTTGATGCCAAGCACTAGGGACACCAGTACAAGCAGAAAGAATGTCTCTGTCCTGCACAAGTTTACTTTCTAACCAGGAAGATAACACATAAAAGAGCTGAAAAGGCTGAGGGGATAAACAGGAACCACATGGGTGGAGGGCTGGTGAGAAAGTCTTGTCAGGAAAGGAATGAAGTTCTGGCTGGCCTGGATGTTTTCCTTCAAGTGGAGGTACTAGGAAGTACCAGTCAGTCAGAGGAAGGGACCCCAGGGAAAGAGAGTACGTCCAGGGTAAGAATTTCCAAGGTGAAGAGGTTTTCTGTAGCTGCAGCAGAGTTGAAAAGGGCGAGAGAGTTGGAGGTGGAGTCTAGAGCAGAATTTTTCATCTTTGGGGTTATGTGAAGCACAAAGTTATTTGTAAGTAAAATTATCAACTATATTCTCATCTCATTATGAATAATACTAGGTGGTACCATGCACAGAGGTCTGGAGTCAGGAAGACCTGAGTTCAAATCTAGCCTCAGATAGCTGTGTGACCCTAGGCAAATCATGTAGCTTTGTTTGCCTCAGTTTCCTCATCTGAAAAAAGGGATGGAGAAGGAAATGACAAACTACTCTAACTACCTTTGCCAAGAAGCCCTCCAATGGAGTCATGAAGAACCAGAGAGAACCGGGCAGCAACAACAAAATTCATTTATGCCATTAAACAAACATTTAATAAGCACTTACAATGGACTAGGCATGGGTTCCACTAAGAGGAAAACATAACACTGTCCCTATTGTCAGGAAGCTTATATTCTGACATGGGGAACAGGACACACATAATTAAGTACAGTAATAATTGGGACATGATGGGAGAAAAGCAGAGATCCAAAGTGCTTTAGGAAACCTTGAGATGTAAGAGATCATTTTCATCTTGGACAGACTGAGGAAAAATTTGTGAAGCTGGTAACAGCTGAGCCAGGCCTTGCATGAAGAGAAAGATTCCAGTAAGTAGAGATGGAGAAGGGAGTCATTTCTAGGCATGTAGATGGTAAACAAATGCTTCAGTTTCAGAGAGGATAGGATGTTCCTAAGGATTTAGTAGTCCAATTTGCCTGAAATATAGGACACATAAATAAGAATAAGGTGATATAAGTCTGTAAAGGTAGATTAGAGACAGAATGTGGACGGCCTGAAATGCCAGCCTGAAGAATATATAGTTTTATCTAGAAGGGAACTATCCATTTTTAACAGCAAAACAATGAAATTCTATTTTCTAAATGCTAAATATTATTGACATAGGACCCAATCATAGCTGGAGCCAGAAGAAGGAAAAAATGTTCTGTGGAAAGGGCAGATGAGGGGGGGAAAGGCATTTTTGAAGGGGCCAAATTATAATTGTGTAGATAGGCAGGCAGGCAGAGAGAAAGGAGAAAGAGAGAGAGAGAGAGAGAGAGTGTGGGAGAGACAGATAGATGATAGATAGACAGATAGATAGATGATAGAAAAATAGATAGATGATAGATAGAAAGATAGATAGATAGATAGATAGATAGATAGATAGATAGATAGATAGATAGATAGATAGACAGACAGATAATGTAGCAATACTATGGATGCACTCTTCCAGAACAAGGTCAGATATATTACCCTGTTAGATTCTTAGGGTACCCCTAAGGGGTTGAAGTATCTATTACTACCAGTTTTAACCCCCATTCTAATATGTATCCTCAATTGTTACTTGTCAACAATTAGCATCCCAGTTTTATTTGACTAATTAATATTAATTATCTTTTACTAAGTGATTTTTAATAAGAAGATATAGTAAGAACAGAATTGTAAACGTTTCTTCCAAACATATGAGTACACACAATCCCCTATGCCACCTCAGTCATTTGGGGGAACAAGCTGAAACAATACAATTTCTTCATGGCATTCACCCCACAGGTTCACTTCCAAAAAAATCTGAGTAAGTTCTTGTCTTAGCTATTCTGGATGGCATTCCGATCTTTCAAAGTTGTCTCCAAAGCTCCTTCCTCTAAGAACAAGCCAGAATAAATGTGAAAAAGGCAAAGAAGGGAGCCCTCATATTGGTGGGCTATACGTGGGCCTCAAATGGGGAGGGCCCAAGGCCTCTCACCTTATACAATTGTCTCTCTCACTTGATAGCAATTAGGCAGAAAAAAGCCAGAGCAAAGCAAGGGATTTTTTTCTGTTTAGTGCTTTTTGAATGAATCCCACTTCTGACTTAGGCAATAAGCTGTCTCTTCCACATGTGTGTTCAGCAGACCAGAACTTTGTGTTCCAAGCTCGGGATGAGGGCACTTGTATTTCACAACATTATGCTGGCTTCCTTTAAATCCAAACTAAAATCCCATCTTTTACAGGAAGCCTTCCCCGACACCTCTTAATTCTAGTACCTTCTCTCTGTTAATTCTGTCTTATTTATTCTAGCTAGTTTGCTTTATATATATATATATATATATATATATATATATATATATATATATATATATATATATATATATATGCTTGAATGTTGTCTCGGCCTTTACACTATAAGATCCTTGAGGGCAAGGACCATCTTTAGTCTCTTTTTATATTCCCAGTGTTTATCTAGTCTCTGGCAAACAGTAGTTGCTTAATAAATATTGATTGATTGATTGATTTTAGGGAATCTGGCTCTCCAGCCTCTTCCATATAGGGATTGCCCCCTGTTACAGACAGACAGAGATACAGACAGATAGACAGATGATTGATAAATAGAGAGATAAACAGTATATATTCAGTGTTTTGCAACTTAAAGCTATATAAATATTAACTCCTTGCTAAAGTTAATTAGATGAAGCAATCAATGCTGAAGCAATCAAAATCTTGACTAGAGTCACCCAAGGGAGCATCAGGGAGGAGGGAGGAGCAACAAAGGATCTTAGGAAAACATTCACCTCCACAAACTAAGGCAGCAAATGGTAGCTTCAAAATTATAGTAGAATAGACAGATCTCCACACACTAGAACTGGGACTGACCCCCCCACCCACCCAAATCAGGATGGGAAAGAGCAAGGAAAAGAGATAATCTGAGGGGTCCTCAAGGAACTTCTATCATGATGGCTTTCGTACCATAGTAAGGAGAGAGTGTCCACAACACTCCCACAAGCTCTTGGGAGACTCTGTTCCCAGGACGTGGCTGCATCACTGTACTAAAGCCCCAGCTGAGCCCATTGGGGCCCATCTGCTGTCTACATAAAGGCAGGTCAGTACATCAATTCCTCTTCTAATTCCTCTATCTAAAGGAAGAGGTCTCTCTCAAACAGGCTTTATTGATTACCCGCTGCTGAAGTCATAGGCAGAGAGGTACTGAGTAACAAGCAAACTGGCAGGTTCTAGCCTAGAAGTTTCTAGGAACAGAAAATTCAGACATAAGGAGTTTCAAAGACAGGTAGGGTAAGCCAGAGGTGGTACCAGGTAGGGGAAAGAGGTGGTGACTGGGTCATAAGCAGATTATTGTATGGAGAAAAAGAATAGCCCCTGCTATGGAAGAGGTTTTTCAAGACTATAACAATATTGTCTTAGCTGTTGGCATTATGATCAGCATCATCCAGAGAGAGAGGTTGTTGGCCTTGTAGTCAGGAAGGCTTCGGTTCAAGTCTTATCTCTGACACATTCTGGCTGTATCACATCTGGTAATGTGATAATAATCAGTGCCCCAGGTGAATCTCTAACGTTCTAAGTTTCAGATGATAATAATAGTTAACATTTATAAAGCACTTAAAGGTTTGCAAAGCACATTACATGTTATCTCACTTGTTTCTTACAACATCCTTTTGAAGTAGTGTAATTATTATTGCTATTATTTCCATTTTACAGATGAGGAAACTGAGACTGAGAGATGTTAGGTGACTTGCCCAAGGTCACACAACTTGTATGTGTCTGAGGCAAGAATGATCTCAGGTTCTCCTGAGTCCAGGTTTAACACACAATCTACTGTGTCACATAGTTTTGCTTTAGCTGTATTGGTAGATGAATTTCTCTCGACTAGAGAAATCTCAAGTCTAGACAAATATAAAAAATACATATACATAGAATAAGGATAAAAGCATTATGAAAGTTATGAAAAAAACATTTTTCATAAGTATTAGTATCAGTTTCCTATGGGAAAAATTAACTTGGGACTACTGTAAAATTTTGCTATGTTTAGCCACAATCTTAGACATTTGGGACATTTCAAGCCTGGATCTGAAATTGTTACTTTAACATACATGAACCTGGAAGATGACATCTCAATATAGCTATATGTCCACATATCTTGTGACCTTTGACAATTCAAATAAAATGTTATTCTCCCAAACAGAATTGGGATTCCCTATGGCACTCACTGATGTCCCATTTGTAAGGATAACTCCTGCACTGAGGATTCAGCAGAGGTCACCACAATCATTTTACACAGAGAACATCCTTCTCACTGTCATCTAAAGGATTCCAGAAGAACAGATTGATATTTGAATTCCTTTCTTCATTCTAACCTTCTTGCCAGTTCCTATCACCCTTTAAACCCCTTTCCCTGTATGATCCTACAGAAAAAAAATGATGAAAAATTTATAATACTTAAAGTGTTTTCAGTTTGGGGGTATGGTAGAAGGAACAGCAGGTTTGAGATTAGAGGACCTGGCCCCTGAAAAGCATAGATTCAGAATCCTAGTCAAGTCAAGACAGCAAGCATTTATTATGTGATGACTATGGCCAGGGGACTGTGATAAATGCTGGACATACAAAGAAAGGCAAAAAACAGTCTCTGCTCTAAAGGATTTCAGTTTAATGAGGGGAAAACATGCAAACAACTAGGGACAAACAAGATATATACAAGTATACAAGAAAAATTGGAGATAACCCCAAGGGGAAGACACTAAGATTAAGAAAGACTGGCAAAGACTTCTCTCCTGGAAGACAGGAAGCTAAAATGAGGAGGGAGAAAGTTCCCAGCATGAGGAACAGCCAGTGAAAACGCCTGAGTATGTGGAAGAGAGTAAGGTAAACAACTGGAAAGGTAGCGGAACCTATGTCCTCTGACTTCAACTTCATTGCTATTTCTATGTTATAATATTGCCTCAAACTCAAATAACAGTTTATTTTTTATTAACTGTGTGACTTGGACAAGTGGCTTAACCTCAGTGGCCCTTAATACTTTTGTCTTTACGATAAGGGAGTTGGAAGAGATTTAAGGTCCAATACTCTTGTAATAGATTATAATTAATTTTACTTTACCTTTGAAAATACTGCCACTTCACAAACAGTGTGACCCTAAGAGAAAGTCGATCTTAGGAGATAAGGCCCAGTGGTTAAGGTCAATGAAGAATAGCTAGTATTTTAGAACTTCCTTTTCATTGAACAGGACTTTTGAAAAAGAAGTCTCACAATTTATGGATGAAAAAATTAAAACTATCTATAGGGATATGAAAAAATGCTCTGAAACACTGTTGATTAGAGAAATGCAAATTAAAACAACTCTGAGGTATCAATCACCTCTATCAGATTGACTAACATAACAAAATTGGAGAATGATAAACATTGGAGAAGATGCGGGAAAATTGGAACATTAATGAATAGTTGGTGGAGTTGAGAACTGATTCAACCATTCTGGAGAGCAATTTGAAACTATGCCCAAAGGATTATAATACTGTCTATGCCCTTTGATCCAACAATACCACTATTAGGTCTATATCCCAAAGAGATCATAAAAAAGGGAAAAGGACCCACGTGTATAAAAATAATTATAATAACTTTTTGTAGTGGTAAAGAACTGGAAATTTAGGGGATGTCCATCAACTGGAGAATGGCTGAACAAGTTGTGGTATATAAATGTAATGGAATACTACTGTTCCATAAGAAATGGTGAGCAGGCAGATTTCAGAAAAACCCGGAAAGGCTTGCATGAACTGATACCAAGTGAAGTGAGCAAAACCAGGAGAACATCATAAACAGTAACAGCAACATTGTATAGTATAATAATTGACTTTGTTAGACCTAGTTCTTCTCAGCAAAGCAAGGATCTAAGACAACTCCAAAAGACTAATGATGGAAAATGTTATCCACGTTCAGAGAAAGAACTATGAAATCTGAAGCCAGATCAAAGCATACTATTTTCTCTCTTTTTGTTTTCTTTCTCATAGTTTTTCCCTTTTGCTTTGATTCTTCTTTCATAACATGACTAATATGGAAATATGTTTAATATAATTGTACATGTACAGCTTAGATCAAATTGCATGCCATCTTAGGGATGGGGATGGTGGGGGGGGGAATTTAGAACTCAAAATCTTATAAAAGTGAATGTTAATAACCAAAAATTAGCTAATTAATTAATTTTAAAAATAAAAACCAAACAAATAAAAAAAGAAGCATCATATTTAATTGAGCATATGGAGAAACTGTGTGGCACAGTGGGTAGAAGGTTAGCCTTGGAATCAAGAAGACCTGGGTTCAGGTCCACACATACTAGTTGTGTGTCTATGGACAAGGCACAATTTCTTAGCGTTCCTTGGGCAACTCTATAAGACAATAGCACTGAATAAATTGTTGTTCACTGAGTGATGGGCTTCGGTGGGAGATAATTTCCATACTGGAAGTTACACCAATAAAGTCACAACTCTGGATCAGAAAAAAAATACTATATTCAACTACAAAATAAAATCAGCCTAACAAGGATTACCTTTTATCACTTGTCCCTCTCTATAGTGAACTGTGGCTAAGTCACAGGATTTTCAAAGTATAAGCACATACCATTTATGAACATGTTTTATGATTCTGTGGATCTATAAAAAGCTACTTTATAAATTTAATATCTTGCTCTTGTTAGCTCACCATATTAGGATCGCTCTTATAAGGCCTTCTTTCTTATACCCTACCTTTAATGGAAATAATCCACTATGGTAAGCACAACTTCTTAGAGATGATGCTTTCAACCAATTATTTTGTTCAACAAACCCATCCAAATGGTTCCCTGGAGTTGTCTGCAGATTTGGGGAACAGAGTTTATATTAGATAGTATCCCAGCTAAGCCCAGCACCCCAGCGTTTTTGAGTAAGACATGAGAAAGGAGAAGGAAGCATACTGAGCCCGGTGTTACAATATACTCCTGAATACTCAGCATACTTGTCTAACTTACCTAATCAAGGACATATTAAAAGGTCATAGAACTGGAGAGAGACAGCATGGTAGTAAGATGAAAACTCTGGGTTTGGAGCCCTAGGACCTCTGCTTCAGTTCCAACTCTGTTGCTTATTAGCTATGGAGTGCTGCCCATCTCAGATAACCTCTCTGCGCTACAATGTCCTCATTTATAAAATGGAGAGGGTGCATTAGATAATTCCAAAGGTTCCTCCCAGCCAAAATATCCTGTGGTCAAGCAGGGACAACTGAAAACTTCATGACTAGGCCTTGCCTTATTCTAAGTAGATGTTGTCTATATTATTTCTGGATGTGTAAGCTCTGAGGTAAGTATAGGGAGGAGAATAGAGACTTGACCTTAAAGGTGAGAAGAACTGGATTCAAGTTGCTCCGTGGGGTCCTCATTCCCCTCTATGAGAGCTATACTTCTGTGCTTCCAGATTTCAACACCACATCTTTCTGAGCCAGGCATCTTCACCATTCTCTTCTCATGCTTCTCCCCACCAACCTCTTTAGTGTACCATCTTGCCCTATAGGATATAAGCTCCTTGAAGGCAAGAACTGTCTTGTTTGGATTTATATTTCCAGTGTTTAGCACAGTGTCTGGCACAGAGTAAGCATTTAACAAATTTGTGTTGCCTGCCTACACACTGTCTATGTGAACTGGGGGCAAGTCAACTTTCAGTGCCATTGGGTGCTAATCTGCATTGGTAGAGGAAGTTTGCTCCCTACATTAATGACATCAGTGGTACAGGGGAAAAATGATATGAAATATTGTCAAGCTATAAAATTGAATTGCAAATGAGAAAATCTACTCTCTCTCTTTCTCTCTCTCTCTCTGCAGAGGTGGTGGACTATGGGTGCAGAGAATTGCACTGTCACATTTGGTCGCTATATTGATTAATGTTGGTTAACTGACTCATTGTCTTCCCACAGGATCCTAACAATTTCCCAACTTCAATGTTAGCCCCCCAAAAACTACTCCTATATAGATTAAAATAATTTATTGAAATGAAATAGGAAGTAAAATGTATAGTGTTAAAAACCTGATATAGTTTGAGTTAATCATAAGCTCAAGGGAGAGGAAGAAAGAGAGAGAGAGAGAGAGAGAGAGAGAGAGAGAGAGAGAGAGAGAGAGAGAGAGAGAGAGATTGAGAGGAGCTGAAGCAGGCTCTGGTCTTGGAGTTGGGTCAGACATCTAAGGCACCAAGGTCATCCACTGCATCCTGAGCCATCACCAGGCACCTTGACTTTTGTCCGGTGTATGTAAGGAGGATTTTGTTATCCTTCTTAGAGTTAGTTTCTCAGGATCCATGGCCATGATGCTTTCAGATGTTAGATAATAACTCCAAGAATAGTCCCAAGGATTCTAGATAGTAACTCCCACAATCATAGTGATAGGCAGTCCTACTAAGGCTGTGTCATGAGATATGGGGTGACATAATGGGCTATCTACTACACCTGTGCAGAATGATGATATTGCTAAACTTAACCTGTGAGCTTAATATTGACAAGATGCCTTCTGTGTCTGTTGCTCTATAAAGCAAGTGGGCACTGGTAAGTGAGTGAGAAAACCAAGGGGGAAACTATAGGTAATACATAGAGGAATGCATGTACCTGCCTCAACTGCCATTGAGGCTTGAAGGGATTCAGGGGAGGGCACAAGCTATGCCTGTCTCAATTGACCCCTTCAAGATATAGGGGTAGTTGTCCCCCCACCCCTGCAAGAAGGGGCATAAGGGAATGCTGTTGGAACTGGTTCTCCCAGCAACCTTTTGAGAAGACCAGACTAGAACAAAGCTGATTATTTACCCCTCCAAAGGTGTCTGCCTGTCTGACCAGATCAAGAGTAAACCTGTTAGAGGCTGGAGTCCAAAACCTCCAGTGCCTCTTTTGTGCTATCATCCTGCCACTGGACTTCAATGACTCTGGAAGAGAAAGTAAGGCTGATGACTTTGTGCAACTCTATCTCACTTAATCCACTTCATGCACAAGTTAAGACATTACCCTGTGATATCATTGATCCTCTACAAAAATGAAGGACCACCACACAACAACCTCAGTTGGTTTTACAGGTGAAAGTAAAAGACAGAAGAAGCAGTTAAAACTACTCAGGTATATAAGATATGTCTGTTAATATGGGCATGAATGTTTTGTTCATGAAGTTCTGCTCTCCAATTGCTTGACCACTGCCAGAAATATTTACTTCCTTGGGTTGTTCTCTTAAGTAAAAATCAAAGGCTCCCCAAAAGAGATGCTAATAACTTTTTCTCTCTTAAGAATGCTAACTCATGGGGCCAGAGCAGTAAACTTTAGTGTATAAAGATACTAACATGAGAAGAAATCCTCAAATTATTAATCTAGCAGTGTATAAAATTATATAAACTCATATATATTCTCTAACAAGCAATGTCAATTCATTTTCTTTCTCCAGATTAAGAGGTACTTGAAGCTACAAAATTCTGAAAAAGCAAGGATATCTTTATACAGATCACAGGAAAGGTCAGAGGAAACACAAACCAGACACTGCAACCAACCATAGCAACATTAGCTTAAGGGGCCTACAGCACCACTCCTGCAAATCCTCTACAGGAGTCCACTCAATACGCTGAGATACTTCCTCTGCGTCTCTGAAGATGACTTGAGTGCCAGAGTTGGATATGATCTGTCCATCTGATATCTCTCACTCAGCCATTTTCTTTTCTGTTCATACGTTTATTTGATGATATCTTTCAGGAATTTTGGTTTTGATCATACATACACTAGAACCTATTTATGGCCCCACTATTACCCTTCAGATGAACCACATTTTTGAGTCGTCAGAGATTGTGATACTCCATGATCCCCCACTTTACAACGTCACCAGAAGAATATTGGTATTAAAAAGAGAGATTTTTATTTTAAGGAGATGTTTGGGATCATTGGAAGCAGAGTTTTCTAAATGCAATCTATCCCACTCATGTATTCCTCTTAAGATCTAGATGCCTTCAATGCCTGCCCAAGATAGATTTGTGTTTTTTGATTTTGTGATTTATGAACTATCCATCTAACTACACATGTCATAATCTGGACAATAGGCATTCTTCATTCATTTTTTTTCCTTGTGGACTATTAAGTCAAACTCTTTTGATTGATTAATATCTAGCATTTATATAGCACTTTAATATTTACAAAGTACTTTATATATTTTCTATCATTTGATCCTCACAATAGTCCTGTAAGGTAGGTGCAATTATTATTTTCATTTTATAGATAAAGCAACTGAGCAGGGGTGTGCTGTAGCCAGCTCATACCAGATCTCTGGAGCCCAGGGTTCAATTTTCAGTGTAGGCATTTACACCCCAGAAATCAACAAATGATACAAATCATGGCTTTGCTGAGTATTTAGACTTGAGAAAATGATGAAGATAATGTTAATGTTGCACATTATGTGTGTGTGTGTGTGTGTGTGTGTGTGTGTGTTTTCCAGAGAAGCACTGTTAAACACTTACCAGCACATCCCTATGGCAGGGGAAGATTAAATGACTTGCCCAGGGTCACAGAACTAATAAGTGTCTAAGACAGCATTTGAACTGACTTCAAGTCCATTTCTCTATACCTTGTAACTTGATTGCTTGGATATGATCTCTTTCTATATGTTATTCTGTTTCAACGTTAGAAAAAGTATAGTTCAGTGAAGACAGAAAAACAAACACAAACCTCCACTGAATTTGGAGTCAGGGGGCCTACATTCAAATCCTGGTTCTGTTACTTGTGTGACCTTGGGTAAGTTATTGAACTTTTCTGGGCCTTTGTTTCCTTATCTGTAAAAAGAAACAAACAAACAAGGGGGCTGGTATAAATAGCCTCAAAGTGTGCTTCCAGTTTTAAATCTGTGCTCCTCTAACCCAGACAATCTGGGAACCTTGCTATATGATGCCATTTGGTGCATTGTCAACAACTCCCTATGAAAACGTGGTTCCCCAGGCCTGAAGAAAGAGAAACATTTTATATATAGGCCAGAGAAAATAAACAGGGTTGATATAGGGCTCATTAAAAATACAATGGAAAGAGAGATGACCTTCAAGCTGAGAAGACTTGAATTTGAGTCCTACATATTGGCCGTATGATTCTTGTTTCCCTTGTTTGCTTATCATTTTATTCCCCAATGCCTAACACAGGGCTTAGGACATAATAAGAATTTCATAAATGCTCTATTTGTCTATCTGTCTATCTATCCATCTATATATGGTTGGTTGGTTGTTGGTTGTTGTCCTTCGTCTTCAGAGAGGATCAAAATGACATCACCATAATAAAGTGAAATTTCAGTGTGTCCGACTGTGGCTGATCAGACCAATACAAGCTCAGAATGCTCTACCACAGGTTGGGCACAGATAGTCCATGTGAATATTTGGGGTGGATACTCCAAATTTGCGCATCCTACCTTTACTTTGTGCTGTTTCAATTCAGAGCACAGTGACCTTTCTGATGTGGACACGCCATACTGAGTGGTCCTGTGCCAGTGTCTCCCATGTTGCATAGTCAAATCCAAAATTCTTGAGAGAAACCTTGAGAGTATATCATTTGTATCGTTGTATCATTTCTTCTGACCACGATGTGATCACCTACTCCATGCTAGTTCTCCATAAAAGTCTTTTTGGCAAGTATACAGTTTGCATTCAAGCAACATGGCCAGCCCAGCAGAGTTGCGCTCTCTGAAACATAGTTTGAATGCTTGGCAGTTCCACTTGGGCAAGGACTTCATTGTCTGGTACCTTATACTGCCAGGTGATCTTCAGAATCATCCTAATACAGTCCAAATGGAAGAGATTCAGTTTCCTGGCATGGCGCTGGTAAACTGCCCATGTTTCAAAAGCATGCAACAATGAGGTCAGCATCACGGTTCTGAAGTCAGTCTAATACCTCTTCTCTCCCAAACTTTTCTTTGGAGCCTCCCAAAAATTGAGCTACCTCTGGAAATGTGTGCATCAACTTCATTGTCAACGTGTACATCCCTGGAAAGTACACTACCAAGGTAAGTGAACTTACGCACAGCATTCAAAACTTCTCCATTTGTTGTAATCAATAGTATGGTGTGGTGATGGCTGATGGAGCACCTGCGTTTTCTGGGTATTTATTATTAGGCCAAAATTAGCACAGGCAGCAGAGAATTGATCCATACTTTTTTGCAACTCAGCTTCAGAGATAGCATTAAGTGCACAATCATCTGCAAACAGAAAATCATGCACCAATACTCCCTCCACTTTGGTCTTGGTTTGTAGCCTTTTCAAATTGAAGAACTTACCATCGGTATGGTAGTTGACCTTGATACTGTGTTCATCCTTATTGAAAACATTTGACAAGATAGCTGAAAATATCGTGTTAAAAAGCATGAGAGAAAGCACACAGCCCTGTTTCACTCCATTGGTGGCTGGGAAGGCACGAGAGCATTGTCCACTATCCAGAACCTGGTCAAACATGCCATCATGAAATTGATGTACAATATTGATGAACTTCTCCGGGCAGCCAAATTTGGACATAATTTTCCATAAGCCCTCATGACTAACAGTGTCAAAGGCCTTGGTCAGATCTACAAATGTGTACAGACCTCTGCTCTGCTCCTGGCATTTCTCCTGGGGTTGTCGGGCAGCAAACACCATATCCACTGTTCCTCGACCCTATCTGAAGCCACACTGACTTTCAGGTATATGACCATCTTCCAGGCTTATTAAGGACGACTCTAGCAAGAACTTTGCCATCAGTGACTAAGAGAGAGACCCACCCTGTGACCGTCATAGGACAATCTATTCCCTTTACCTTTGTAGAGATGGACAATGGAGACATCCTTGAACTCCTGGGGGATAACTTCCTCTTGCCATATAACCTGGAAAATTTCAGTCAGCTTTTGTATGAACAATGGTCCCCCTACCTTGTAAATCTCAGCTGGGATAGAATCAATACCAGGTGTTTTGCCACATGAAAGGAGCCTAATGGCCCTCAAAACCTCTTCTTCAGTTAGAAGTTCAACTAAGGAGGGATTGACTTCAACCTCGGGAAAACAGTCAATGGTCTCAGCATTGTTTGATGATGGTCTGTTGAGAACACTATGGAAGTGTTCAGCCCATCTCTCTAGGATCATGTCCTTATCACTAATCAATGTGGTTCCATCAGCACTGAGTAGTTGTGATGCATCATAGATTTTTGGTCCATAAATAGCTTTCAGAGAATTGTAAAATCTCTTTGGATTGTTACTATCAGCATAAAACTGAATTTCACCTGCCTTCTTACTGAGCTAGGCACCCTGCATCTCTCTAAGCTTTGCTTGTACTTTGTTTTTGATGGAATTAAATGCTGCCTTCTTAGCGGTGTATGAATTCTATAGAGTTCTCATTTTTTGTTTAGCAGCTTCTGAATTTCCCCATCATTTTTATCAAACCAGTCTTGGTGTTTGCAAGTGTTCTGAGCCAGATGGACAAATACAGTGCTGTACACCAAATCTCTGAAAGCTGCCCACTCCTTTTCTGCTCCACTATTGCCAACTATGTGTTGGCTCAACTTTCTCTCCAAGTTAGCACCAAACTGTTCACACTCAGAGAAGAGCTCTAATTTGTTGACATCAATTCTTCTGGTATTCATTTTGCCTTGGGGACAGCACTTTTGATGAATGTGAATATTTAGCTTTGAAAGGATAAGTCTATGATCAGTCCAGCACTCTGCATCACACATTGCCTTTGTCACTCTCACTTCGTCTTTCTCTTCTCCTTACAATCACATAGTCTATTAGATGTCAATGTTTTCTGCAAGGATGTATCCATGAAGTTTTATTGTGTTTAGGTAAATGGAAAACAGTGTTGGTGATAAGAAAGTCATGCTATGCACAAGTCTTCAGCAGTAAACGACCATTGCTATTGCTGTTTCCAACTACATTTCTCCCCAGGACTCCCTGCCAAGTCTGGTAGTCTGAGTGTACTCTACTATTAAAGTCACCCGGAATTATAAACTTGTCCTCTTTTGGCACATTGACAATAAGGGTCTTGAGGTCTTCATAAAATTTTTCTATGACTTCATCAGGGTTCATCATGGTGGGAGCATAGGCACTGATGATGGTGGCATGGCGTTTTCCTGTGAGTGGCAATCGCATCGTCATGAATCTGTCATTCACTCCTTTTGGCAGGCATATCAGCTTTTCGACTAGATTAATTTTGATTGCAAAACCCACACTAGCTTCATAGTGCCCCCTTCACTGCACCCACTCCAGAAAAATGTGTATCCAGCTCCCACTTCAGTAAACTGACTTTCATTTGCCAACCTTGTTTCACTCAGGGTAGCTATTTGGATGCGATACCCATTGAGTTCTCTATATCTCTTATTTACCTCTATATCTATATCTCTTATTTATCTACCTGGCAATGTATCTTTCTGTTTCTCCTACAGTTCTCCACAATTCCTTTCTGATGCCACCCATCATCCACATGCAATTGTAAGAACCTACTGCAGGTTCTTAGCTGGCCAAGCCTCAGTAAGGTGACCTTCCCTCAAAGATGGGTTCTATAACTGTAGATAGGGAGTTCATACAAGGAATCTTGTCTTGGCAAGAAACAAGTCAATTAGCTAACTAGTCAGATTCATCAGAGGACTTTGCCTCTTTTTTTTTACTGACAAAATGGAGGTCAATTAACCATTAACAAGCATTTACTAAATGTTTGCTACGTTTCTATCATGGTGCTAGGCCCTAAGAATGTAGACCAAGAATGAACAAGTCCCTCCTTTCAAGGGGCACCCATTCCTTGTGGGGTATAAATAATACCAGATTGTATAAGTACAGAGAAAGTACTAACAGCTCAGAAAATAAAAACAGGTTTCATATGAAGGGGTGGTACTAATCACTCGCTTATGGGATACAAGCTAAGCTTTGAAGGAAGCAAAAGATTCTAATAGGCAGAGATTGGGTTAGAAGAACATTCTGAGAGCTCAAGCTAAGGCTGAGGCACAAGAAAAGGGATGGGCCATTGAATTCAGGGAACAACTCACAGGCTATGTAGGCTGGAATATATATATATGTGAAGGCAATTGATATGAAACCAACCTGGAAAGGTAGATGCAAACTAGCTTGTAAAGGAGTTTAAATGGAAAAGCTAGGAAGTCTGTATTTTATCTTGGAGGTAATAGGGAGCCAAAGATGGTCCCCTAGCAGAGGAATGACCTGGTCAGACTAGTACTTCAGGAAGATTATTTTAGAAGTACTGTGTAGGATGCACTGAAGAGGAGAGAAATAAAAACCAGGAAGGCCAACCAGGAAGCTATTGCAATAGCAGAGGCCATAGGTGATGACCTAAGGAGGTAGCTAGGTGAGCGGTGTAAAAGGAAATAGTTGCAAGAGATGTCGTTGGGCTAGAATTCACAAGATTTAGCAACTGATTGGAAATGAAGTCTGAAAAAGAGGAAAGAGTCAAGGACAAGTCCTAGGCTGTGGATCTGGATGCCTGGAAGGATGGGGATTGCCCTTGACAGACATGAGCAAGTTTAGAGGATGGATAGTTTTGGGGGGGAGATAAATTTATTTTGTATATATTGAGTTTAACTTACCTGTGGGACACTGAGGTATAGATATGGAATAGGTAGTTAGCAGTGAAGGACTTGGAGGTCAGGAGAGAGAGGAGAGCTAGATATGCCATCTGGCAATAACCTACATATAAACGACATTTGAATTCAGAGGAGTTTTGATGGCACCAAGAGAGCCTGTAATGAGAAAAGAGAGGAGGTACCATGACAGAGTCTTGGAAGATGCCCATGTTTAGTGGTTCGAAGACAGATGCCATCTCTCCAACTTAGCAGTGGGAGGAAAGAGGGAGTTCAAAGTATTTTGTCAGTAAAAAAAGGAGGCAAAGTCCTCTGATGAAAGGCATGAAAGAATTGATTTTGTAAGGACCTTCGGAGAAGAAATTTTTGGAATTATTGTTGCTTTGAGGAGAGAATCATGGAAGATTCCATGCAGATATTGATTTCAAGTCTAATGAATGAATGAACATGTTGTCACTCTGAGAAAACTTATTGCCATGCAAATAGGAGCCTTTATTGCCTAACTGAAAGGAAAAACTAATGGACTGGACTTCAGGCATTGTGGCAGATCAGTGAGGGATGTGATTGGGGGAATGAGGAACTTTCAGTGCCCCTCAAATCATTCCAACTGTGAACCAGACCAGAAACTCCAGACAAGTGCCACCAAATGAGCTAAAGTGAAACCACTACAAAGAAAAGATGGATGAAATGTTTTGAGGGCTTTGAAGCCTCAAAATTCTATAGCAGGGCATCATTGTGGACTGCTGGGAAACCATAGCATAGGCAAAACCAGCCTGCCATCAAATAATAGGTCAGGAAGTATCATTGGGTATGCAGGGCATGTAAGTACAATGAATCAAGGCAGTGACAGGCTCTGCAAGCAGCAACCAGAGCTGTCGATCAAAGAACAATATTCAAACGCAGGAGGAACCTGTTGCATTTTTGGTCTTTGCAGTCACACCTGCATATGATAAGGCATAGTCAGTGAGGCATCACCTCTAAACTCCAAAGGCCAGATCTATAATAGGTGTGCATATCAAGTACAATCATAGAATATTAAGTCTAGAAGGGACCTTAAGGATCATCTGCTATTCAAGTTTGACCCTTTCACTTTCCAAATGAGAAAACTAAGGCCTAGAGGAGAAAGATACTGGCTCATGGTCAAACAGAAATTAGGGGACAAAACCAAAAGTGGGTTCAAAAGTTTAGACCTGGTAGAATCCTAGAGATAATTTCCCCATTCTTTTTTATAGATGAGAAACCTGAAACCTCCTAAGGGTTTTGACTTGCCCAAGGTCATACAAATAATAAGTGTTGGAACTGATATTTGAATTTAGTCCTCCTGTCTTCAAATCCAGAACTATTTCCACAATGCTATGTTGTCCCCAATAAATGATAAGATATTTTAAACCATACCAGAACTTGCCACTGCAAATAAGATTTGCCTCCTTCAAAGTGGTTCTCTTGGAAATATACACATTTGTTCCAGGGATCTTGGCTACTACCCCTTAAAATATTTTAGGAATTCTTCCTCTGGAATTACCTTCAGAGCTTGAGGCATATTCTCTGGAGTTTCCTCCATGCTGATAAATCTTCATCCTTTGAGGGTGGGTTGATCTTTTAGCCATCACCAATAGTCATTATTAGTTGTCTGGTGAACATGGTGATACTGCTTTAAAAAAATGCCATTTAGATTCATAAAATATTGGTTGGTTGTTGTCCTTCATCTTCGAAGAGGACCAAAATGACATCACCACGATAAAGTGAAATTTCACTGTGATTGATCAGACCAATACAAGCTCAGAATGCTCTACCACAGGTTGGGCACAGATAGTCCATGTGAATATTTGGGGTGGATATCCCAAATTTGCACATCCTGCATTTACTTTTTGCTGTCTCAATTCTGCTTTGCTCAAAGAGCACAGCACCCTTCCTGATGTGGGCATGCCATGCTGAGCAGTACTGTGGCAGTATCTGCCATGTTGCACAGTCAAATTTAAATTCGCAGAATATTAGAAGTGAAAGGAACCTCTGAGATCATCTTATCCATCACCCTCATTTTGCTAATTAGAAAACTGGGATCCAGAGCAATTAAATCTTTTGCTCAGGACTACCCCTTTAATTCATAGCACAGCTACTCTCCTCTGACTCTTAGCCCAGTGAGCTCTTTGCTATACCACAGGGGAACTGTTTATGACACAAGACCAAACATCCTTTGTCTTACTGGCACTTTGAGCAACTCCTTTCAAATCAGTAGGAGCTCAGCACTCAGACTACATTTTACTGGTTAACTAGAAACTATTTTAAAAGCCAGAGACCTTTGGAAAGATCTTGCCATAAGGTATCTTTAGACAGGGATAACCTGGGATAAAAAAATGGTAAAATAACAATAGCAATATGTTAATAATAACATGTTGCATTCATATAACCCTTGATATTCTTTGATTAACACCTTTATAGTCTTAGATGAATTTTTGTATCCATCTCTCACTTGAGGAAGATGAAGTCTTTTCTCATTGTTTCTCCATCACCATTTCTCCTTCATGTGGGCAGCCTCCATTGCTAGAACTCAGTGCCTTCATGTTACATACCAACCGTTTCCAATGGTCTCCAAGGGTCCAATCCCAGGTTCAAGTGTTTTTCACAGGGGGTCTTTATTTCTTGGGGGTACTCTCTATCCCACCCTCCCTCCTCATTGATATCTTTATGGATAAATATGGATGTAGATATATTTTGCCATTCCCTTCCCTCAGATCCATCAAAATGTGGCTGTACAACTGATGTAGAAGGAAGAATACTGGATTTGGAGGTGGAAAATCTAGATTTACACATAGGCTCTTCTATCATCTATACCATCTTGGAAAAAGGTATCATCCCCTCAGTGGTCCTCAGTTTCTTTATCTGTATTTATTGCTCATTCTTCATTCTCATAAAGGACCAGTGACACCAGGAGGGTGATGCCTTGACTTGCAAGTAAATTGAATTTAAGTGAGGCAGAGCTGTGCAAAGTCATGAGCCCCACTCTCTCCCCTAGGGTCATAAGAGTCTAGCGATAAAACCTAAGTCAGGAAACAGGAGATGGCCCAGGATGCAGTGGAGACCTTGACCTTTTTAAGCTAGTGTCTTTTCCAGGTCTCAGTTTGTCTGAGGCAACACCCATTCAGAAATTAAAGGCTAGGTAAGAACTGAAGTAAAAGATGGTCTACTTTGCCTTCACAAAAGAACCAGTCAGGGAGGGGAAGAACCTCAGTTTTTGGCCAGAACAGAAGCAATAGCTAGTTATACTTACTCTGAACCAACAAAACCCAAATGATGAGCCAGTGAGGCTAGGGCTAGGGCCTATATTGACTAATCAGTGAGAGGCAGAGTGATTTAGTTTTAAAGGCATAGTCAAATAGCTCCATTTAAATCCCAATGGGCTTTACCAAAGACTGTTTTACAGAGCTATGTGTTCATCCTTCATTGCTGAAGAAGACCATGTCATCAGGGAAATAATGACATGACTTGCACTTGACTTTTGTTTTGAGTGAGGGAGGGCTGAAATATTTCAAGAAATCACAAATAAATCCTGCATAAGAAAAAAGTTAATTGTCCCAGTTTTTTTTAAATGATAGACTAAATAAATAGGAGAGAAAAAATTCTAGTCCCACACCCCAAGATAGCTTGCAAAGTATAAGCAATCAAAATGTATATATCTTTGAAAAGAGCACATACATATAAGGGTATGTCTTCCCATGCGGACAGAGGAAGAAAGGAGGAGGGGTGATAGGAACATGCAAGAGGTATGGAAGCCTACCCATAAGACCTTCTTTTCTTGAAAGAAATATTAAGAAATGATATTTCTGTTTGAAATCTTTTTGGACTCATCCAAACTTTAAAAAAACCCTTCTCAGTACCTAATCGATTACGTCTTGTTCCGAAAGTCTTTTGTTCATCCTTATCAAAAGTCTGACCAGTTTCTAAAGAGAAAGTTCGGGGAGGAACTCTCACCTCCAGACTGATGAATCCAATTAAGAGCAGTTCTTTCTCCACCCTTGACCAGACTGAATGGTTTCAAGGATGGTTCTCCAGGATATACCAAGATTTAAGCTATCGCTCTATTCCAGCAAAGCAAAAACCTCTAAATTTTGAAGCTTCCATCCTAACTGGTTACTCTGCAGAATTTTATCTTTGTTTCATGATCACTATGAAAAGACAAGTTAAAATGGCTTAGGTAGAGAGATTCTTAAACTGGGATTCAATGAAATTATTCTAAAGTTTGTATCAATCTCTCTGGCTCTCCCCTACCCAGATGATAACAGACTTTCATTATTTATGAAGTAGCATCCAATTAGATGAAGGAGTTTTTAATTTGTGTTTCATTCATGTACCAAATTAAAAACTATGTTTGTATATAATTAAGACAAGAATGCTAGATATTGGTTAACAAATATGCTTGAATACAACTTAATTAAAAGGAATATGGACACAGCTTTGATAACTCTTCGGGGTTTTTTGTGGGGAGGGGTTTGTTTGTTTCAGCTCTCCTGGTGCTCTGCAAAAGCACGCTTATGTTTGAACCTTTAGGTCTCTATTTCTCATTCCCTTTCTCTCAGTATCACTGATTGTGTGGATCCCTGTTGCTTAGGCACAATGCTGGCAGTTCCAGAATCAAGTTTCTTCCTTTCATCTCAGACTGAAATGTGAATGTTTTTTTCCTGTTAGTTTGGCACTCTCCATATGAGAAGTCACAGTGAAATGTTTGGGGAAAAAAAGAGAGAAAAGAAAAGGGAGAAAAAGAGAACACTCTTAATGAAATGCTTTTTTGAGCTAAAATGTGTTTTAGCAAACACAGATGCCAACTTTCATATGAGGGGTCTCCAAGGTTGCAGCCATGCTGAGGGGCTTGAGTACAAGGAAAGCTTTGAAGTAATGAAAGAGGACCAGGCCTTGCCAGAGAGAACTTGAAATACTGTGTCTGACCTCTCGTAGAAAATACCAGAACCTAAGGCCTGTACCCCAGATGTTGCTTCAGAGGGCCTTGGGAGGCACTTGACATGGTGACCTTATTTTAGAGAGGCAAGAAGGCCACAGAATGAGCTGCTAGGGAGCCAGAAAAAGAGGCAACTAAATTAAGGAGATTGAGAACTACCAGAATAGTCTAGAGAAAGAGCACTAGATTGGATTTTAAGCAAATCATCCAATCAGCAACAACTTATTAAGTGCCTACCATGTGCCAGGCATGATGTGGGCCATTGGGAATACAAAGGCAAGAATGAAATAGTCTCTGTGACAAAGAACCTATATTTTATCCAGGGAGACAACATGCTGAAAGAAATGATTATTTCTGTCTTCTATTAATAACCAATTATTGATAACAATGTTTTTCCAACAGCCATGAAGGCAGCTGAAGCAGGTGCTGTGGAGCCCTTTGAGCTTGCTTGGTCAGGCCTTGATGCCAAGGTCATCATCTGCTTCCTGGGCCATCACCACCTGTCTAATTTTTGTCTTACCACTGGGCTTCAATGACTCAGGAAGAAAAATTGAGGCTGATGACTTGTGCAACTCTGCCTCACTTAAATCCAATTTACATGCAAGACCCCAGGATGTCATTTGTCTTCTTCAAAAATGAAGGACAAACAACTATTTCCTAGAAATGTATGTACCACCCCTTCTCTTCCTTGGAAACTACTCAATTTCAAGGTTTAACCTAACTAGGAATTAGGTGCTATGAGCTACAGAAAAACATTTGAAAGCTATACAAAAAAACAAAAAACAAAAAACCTCTCTCCAAAGACTTTTGCTTCCACATAAGTATCTATCCACCTAGAAAAATAAACACCTTTTTGCTTTATCTCCAGATTCCTGCTTACTTACTGACCCATTCTAATAAACTCATTGAGATTGGTGAGTGATGATTCCTTAGGATCAACCTTGAATTTTATTCTACCACAGTTGACTAAGATGGAGGTATAACAGACAACATTTGAAACCTATACGATATGATATGAGAAACATGAGAGGGGAAAAGCAGAAAAAAATGCCAAGTTTACAACCATGGGAAACTGGATGAATGGTGGTAACAATGACAGAAACAGTGAATTCAGAAAGAAGTATACATTTTTGAGGGAAAGATAACCTGAATTTGGGACATAATGAGTTTGAGAGTTGAATTTGAAGAAATACTCGAATCCCCCAATTATGACATAGAGATGACCCAAAGATTTATAACTTGTCATCTGAAGACAAGCCTATCTATGCTCAGGGAGGTTTATTACCAAGTTGCCTTCAAAGTAGTGAATTTTTCAGTCACAGTAACACCTAATGACCAAACTCAAGAAGGATAGCAATCTGTATATATGGAAGGAACACTCACAGCATCCTTTTAGTGTTGAAGGTTTTAATCTGAGGTTCTGACAGGGCATCCACATAGAGATGTCTTGGGGACAGTAGACAATATGGGTCTGAAATTCAGGGGAAAAAACTTCAGTTCTGAATTAAATTGTCAGAGGCAAGAGGGTTAGGAGAAGAGAAAAAAGGGAGAGGGGAAGAGGAAAGGGGTAAGGGGGCAGGGAGAAGGGAGAAGGGAAGGAGAAGAGATGGGAAGCCAGAAGAGGAGAGGACCTTGGAATAGCTTCCTTAAGGGGAGCTAACAAAAGAGTCAGAAGAAATGGGCAAAGAGGTAGGAGGAGAATTATGAGAGTGTGATGTCAGAAGTCAAGGGTTATAGAAAGTTTCTAGAGAGAGGGGGTTGCAAAATGCCAAATGCTATGAAATCAAGGAACATTAAGACTAAATATACAAACGATGGTTTTTGGTTGAAGAAGGACAGTTATGTGTATATTAACCCATATATACTTAACCTTGTTATATTTTACAAAATTCCAAGGTGCCACCTTACCCAGTGAACATAACCAGTTGTCTAACAAAATTCAAGAAATGAATGCCTGATATTTTACCCTTTCTTTATATGTAAGTTACAATTGACCTGAGAGAGAGAGTTTCAATGGTTTAGCGCAAACCTCTCATTCTAAGGGAAACAATCCAAGAGATGGCTCTGTTGATGTTGGATCAGTAGGATCCTCTTCACCTATGACGGACAGCTGAATCATACTCTTTATCAATGCCAGTCCTCCTCTACTTTCCACATGTTCCAAGCACAGGATATACTCTCTAACTATAGAAATGGTTGACCATATAAGGAATATTAGGAAAGAAGGAGGGCATGTTTTAGAAGGCAGGGGAGCAGAGGTAATCATTCAAGGATGTAACAACTTAAAAAGTCAGTTGTACTTAACATTCTGTAAATCTTGGTCACAAGAGGAGTGAAGAATTTTATATAAACTAATGGTACATTAGCCAATGTGAGACCAGCTGATTGCAAAGAGGATTGGAATCTAGTTTTGCACAAATTCAATTCAAATAGTTAAAAGAATCATAGTACACCACAGAGTTGGAAGAGTTCTTATAGAACAGCAATAACTCATACTACTATGTCCTTCAAGGTTTGCAGAGCGCTTTCCTTCCAATAGCTCTGCTAGGTAGGCATTTCAAGTATTCTTATCTGCAGTGTATAGAGGAAGAAACTGAATCCATGAAAGGTTAAAAGCATGATTACATAACTAATAAATATCCAAGACAAAGTTCAAACCCAGATATTCTAATACCAATCAACCAATCAGCAAGCATTTATTTCCCTCTACAAATTTTTCTCCATTTAGATCACACAAAGTTAGAGATGAATGATGTTAGAGATCATCTAATTCAAACTCTTCATTTTATAAAGTGAGAAAATGAGGTCCAGAGAGTGATTTATCCAAGATCACATAGGCAGCTGGTAAAAGAATCAGGACCAGAAGCCAAGGATCCTGATTTCTAGTTCAGCTTTATTTCTCCTATATCATAATCTTCTACAGACTTAAGAGTGAAAGGAGAGAGGAAATTATAATAAGGAAGATAACTCTAATCTCTATATTGATTTATAAAAAAGCATAAAGAACCGACACTCATCTTTTCAGCTCTCTGAGAGAGATTTTTTATAAAGTGCTTTTCTCATAAAAATCCTGTAGTCAAGCAATACAAGGTTTGTTATCACCATTTCACAGATATGGAAGATGAGGTGCAGAGTGGTCAAATGACTTGTTGTGGTCCCATAAATCATAAGCATCAGGGCAACAATTTGAACCTATATCTCCCAACTCTAAAACTAGTGCCTTTCCTCAGCACCATATATTATATAATTCTGCATTATAAATAGAAATGTGTTCTCGATGCTTGATTCTTAAGGGAACTGCAATCAGACACATTCATCTCTGTCACCCCCAAATTAAAAATCAAGTTAGAAACTTGCTCTTTGCTGAGGAATGAGTTTCAACAGCTAATGTTTCACTCTCAGATAGTCAAGGAGATAAATCTTGGTCCTCGATGCTTCTATACTTACACCATGCTGTACAAAAATGAATCCAGGGCCATGGAGTGGGGGGCCAATATTTGGGATAGCTCTTGGCTTACAATTGGATCCCAAGGCCCTGTTGAACCATACGTATAAACCACAGTAACTCTGCTTCAGGTTTGGAAAGTAGTTTAAGTCCATTCAGTATCTGATTCTCATCAACAGTGTCATGGCATCCCAGGGTGATGACCTAAAGCTGGCTTCTTGCTAAGAAGAGTTGAAACCAAAGTGAAAAGACCAGGAACAAGACAACTTCCAAAGTGAACATTTAAATTCAGGGGAAAGATTAAGGCTGGTTTGTAATGGAAACAAGTGGACAGCTAAAAGGAAATGGTTTGTTAAGGGGGGAAAAGTGTCCAAAGACAAGAATACTTTATTTTTTTTAAATCTCAATATGATGACATCATATAAAAGAAGGACATGCGATTCAAATGTAGGAGGTACTGTGTTAGGCAATGGGCATACAAAGACAAAAATAAAATAATAACCATCCTCAACAAGCTTCTATGCTAATGGGAATACCATGGGGAAAAGATATGGAATCACTTTTCTGATTATAGATCTCAGTTCATTAACTCTGAGGAAAGAATACTCCCAGGAATATAGATTGCATGATGCTTCCAAATTATCCATAGCTTCCTGTAATAACAGAATGGTGTAATGACTAGAAGGTTGAACTAAGAGGTAAGAACACCATGTTTGAATCACAGCTCAGAAATTTGCTAACTGTATGACAATGGACAAGTCACTTAAGGTCAAAGATGCTGTTAGAAGGTTTAATGAGAAATAGGGGTATCTTTTCTTCTGTAAAGAGAGGGAAAAATAATGGGTGATGATGTTAAGAAAATTGAAAAAGGGGAGCTGAGAAAGCTCACATCAATCAGATGATCTCAATCTCCTCCATGAAGTAGAAGGCTAAGTCATCAGCTTTAAATCTAAGACTTTCTCTGGTAGCCTTCCCTACACCTAAAGAATAGCACTTATTGAATTGAACTGAATTATTCCTTTAAATAACTTAATTAATTTATTATCCTTTTAGTTATCTTTTTAATAGGTTGGGTCTAACCTGACAATGTGAAATTTGATGAATACTTCATCACTTTAATTGCATGGAAAGAATATAGACTCTGGGGTCTGAAGGTGAGGTTTTAAATCCTGACTTTGATGTCTGTCTTGCAGCAAATCAGTTAACATCCCTGGACCTCACCTAGAGTACTGAGTTCAGATCTGAGTACCATAGTTTAGGAAAGGTATTGTGAAACTGGAGTACATACAGAAGGCAATCAGGATGGTGAAGGGTCTTGAATCCATATTATGTAAGGATTGATTGAAGAAGCAGAAGATGTTTCACTTGCACAAAAGAAAACAGCAGGAGGGAGGGGGAAGGGAGGCATGATACCTGCATTCAAGTGATATGAAAGAGATGTTTTCTTGGTTGATCCCAGAAGGTAAAACTAGGAGCAATGGGTGGTAGTTGCAAAGAGTCAAATTTAGGTTTGATGTCAGGGAAAACTTCCTAATAATTATAGCTGTGCAAAAGAGTGTTGGGCTACCCAAGGTAGCAATAGCTCACTCCTCACCAGAAGTCTTTGAGAAAAGACTAAATGATAGAAGGTTTGTTTTGTAGCTAACTGTTCAAGTCTGGTGCTGGCTGCTGTTCTTAGCCACCATAAAATGCTAAATTTATGTAATTGTAGCATCCCAGTGTTGTCTGGAAATGGTGGAAAGCTCAGCTTTGTACATTGTTTCCTAAAGTATATTAAAATTAAAAAAAATCACACTTTTGCTACTACAAAAAATACTAAATGACCATATGTTTATGTTAGATAGTAGATTCTTACTCAGGTACAGGTTGAACTTGATGGCCTCTGAGATCCCTTCAAATTCTGAAATTTTATGTGGTTCCATGTTTGATCTTGGGGCAGCTAGGTGGCACAGTGGATAGAGTTCCTGTCCTGAGTCAGGAAGACTCATCTTCTTGAGTTCAAATATGACTTCAGAGATTTCCTAGCTATGTGATCCTGGGCAGATCACTTCATTCTGTTTACCTCAGTTTCTTCATCTGTAAAATCAAGTGGAGAAGGAAATGGTAAGCCACTCTAGTACCTTTGCCAAGAAAACCCCAAATGGGGTCACAAAGAGTGGACATGACTTAAATGACTGACCAACGTATTTGACTTTAGACAAGCCATTTTATCTCCTTGGTTCTTCATTTCATCATCTACAAAGTGTAGGTTAACAATACTTATCCAGAGGAATATGTTTAGGATCAAATGAAATCATTAATATGAAAGAACAGGCAATAGTAAAAGAGGAAACTAGCAGATGGAAGGATACTTCCTCCCTTTGGGAACCACATCCCAGGTGAGTTTAGCGCTGATTTAGCTCCATACTATTTTATCCCTTGCTACTGCATTATCTTGTCATCTTTTTCCCTAGAGAACTTTGTGTCCCAAAGATTGAGTGACTTCCCACTACCACCATGACCTCTGCTAAATGTAGCTTTAGAAATTTATTTGAAAGTACCTAGGAATGTTTTCTAATAGTTGCTCCCAATGATAGAATTAACAGTTGTAATTTGGCCTCCACCAAACCTATGAGAGTGAGGGAAAGTGATAATGAAAACTGCGACATCAGATTTGGTCTAGTTCAGCTGGTCTGAATTGTGGCCACAAGGACTTAGTGTTTGGAAGTTTTAATAAAATAACTGAAGAAATAGATAGCTTTGAGAAGAAGCTAGGAAGCCTTAGAAAAGCAAGCAGATTATTGTTTTAAAATATGAAATAAACAGAAGTAAAAAAATTCAATAATGCAACACAAAATATCACAGCAAAGTCAAAAGATAGTAAAACTAGAAATACATGCTAGAGAGTAGGAAAAACAAATGACCTGGAAGATAGGGCATGAAAAACCAGAAGACCATATTTCAAGAAAATTTCCCAAAAGCATAAAAAACAAGAGGACAAAGCACAGATTTTTGCACAAATTTATAGGAATATTACACAGGTGACAGGTTACTACCAGAAAGAAACCCAGGTATAATATATACAGAAATGTGAATGACAAGGTCCAGAGCTCCTAGAGCAAAGGAAAAAAAATATTGCAAAGGAGCAGGAAGACACATACCTCACATCATCAAACACTTAGTCAATTCACATCATACCATGTCAAGGAAATTTTAAGAATTTGCCTGGCTTTTACCAAAATATTTGGCAATCTCTCAGTTTCCTTCAGTACATGAGATAAAGAAATGTAGACTAGACCATGTCAAACAAAAATATAAATACTGCAATCTGCATTTTGGTAACAGTCTGCCACTCATAATTTAATTTAATATTAAGCCTTTTAGAGAGAAATGTGTTCAAAACAGAATCTGGGTAGTACAGTGGATAGAACAATGAGCCTAGAGTCAAGAAGACCTGAATTCAAATTCCCTCTCAAACACTTATTAAATAGGTAACCCTGGGTAAGTCATTTAACCTCTGTCTGCTTCAGTTTCCTCAATCAAAAATGGAGATAATAATAGCAATTGCTTCTTAGGATTATTGTGAGGATAAAATGAGATAATATTTGTGAAGCTATTAGCACAGTGCCTGGCACATAATTGTTATTGTTGTCTACCTTTCATTTTCCAAGAGAACCAATGATATCATAGGTGACATCTTGACTTGTGCGAGAATTGGGATTAAAGTGTAACAGAGTTGTTTTAAGCAACTGGCCCAGAGTCATACAACTAGTAAGTGTCTGAGGTTGAAGTCAGCTCTTTCTGATTCCGAAGCCAGTGCTCTCTCCGTTGTGCCACCTAGCTGCCCAAATTGAGGCAGAGTTGCACAAAGTCACCAGCCTCATTCTCTCTTCCTGAGTCATTGATATCTACTGGCAAGGTGAAAATCAAAAAGACTGGCAATGGCCTAGGATGCAATGGATGACCTTGGTGCACCAGCTTCAACTGTCTTCATGGCCGATGGAGCAAATTGTTCTCATCCACCGATTCCACCAGGGGACATCCTCACACGTTTGGAGTAAACACCCTTCTAATTCTCCAACAAGTCTGAGGCCTTTCAGTTACCCTCAACCTGGTTTAGCCCATCTACCTAGATGATTTACCAGGATGTGGCTGCTACATATGCTACAACTTCTTAAAGCCATAGGTAAGAGTTGGGTTAATCAAGTGAACACCAAAGGTGCATGAGTAGCCCTTAAAAGCTCACACCAGAAATGCTAGTCCTTCTGAATTCCCCACGTACCCTGTGGCAGCTAAGGTGGCACAAGGGATAGGGTGCCAGGCCTGAAGTCAGGACAACTCATCTCCTTGAGTTCAAATCTGACCTCAGACACTAGCTGTGTGACCCTGGGCAAGTCACTCAACCCTGTTTGCCTCAATTCCTTTTCTGTAAAATGAGTTGGAGAAGGAAATGGCAAACCATTCCACTATCTTTGCCAAGAAAACCCTAAATAGAATCACAAATAGTCAGACAGGACTGAACAACTCCAAAAGCAGTAAAGACTATCTGGCACAGTAAATACTTAATAAATACTTGTTTCCTTCCTTCCTCATGTCCTCCAGAAGGACTTCTATCCTAAGAACATTTGAGGTAACATTTAAAGGAAACTTTTTTTAAAATTTAATTAATTTGTTTTCAGTTTTGAACAATCACTTCCATAAATCTTAAATTTTCTCCCCCTCCCTTTTCCTTTCCTTCCTTCCCCATTCCCTCCCTCTCCTCTCCTTTCCTGAGACAGCATGCAATCTTATATGGGTTCTACACATACATTGTTATTAAACACATTTTCACATTAATCATGTTCCACAGAGGAATTAAAACAAATGGAAGAAACCATGAGAAAAAAAACAAAACACAAGAGAAAAGAGTCTGTTTCATTCTGCGTTCCAATTCCATAGTTCTTTCTCTGGATGTAGGTGGCATTTTGCCTCGAGTCCTTTGGGGATGTTTTAGGTCCTTGCATTGCTGTGAAGGACTAAGTCTATCAGAAACAGTCCTTGCACCCTGTGGCTATTACTGTGTGTAATGTTCTCCTGGTTCTGCTCATTTCACTCAGTATCAGTTCATATAAGTCTTTCCAGGTCTTTCTGAAGTCCAACTGTTCATCATTTCTTATAGTGCAATAGTATTCCATTATATTCATATACCACATTTAAAGGAATCTTGAATGAGGAAAAAATACATCCTAGGTTAATATTCTATCCCATTAGTAGATCACTACCCTTTTTCTCTCTTTCCTGCCCAGTTCCATGCCCCATGAATCAAGATACCTTCCAAAAAGCCATACTGAGAATCTAACTCAATAGGAGGCAGAAAGGGTGTCTCCTTTTCAGTTATCCTTGGATGGGTTCTAGGGTACTTTAGGAATTGGAAAGGCATCTTATCTAGAGAAATTTTAAGGATAAATTTATTATCCTTAATCCTTTTCCCTGAGAAAGACCTCTTAGTTCCCAACCTAAGACCGACACCCCCTGCCCTTCCCCAGCGGTTTTTCAAAGGATTATGGAAAAAGATATTTGGAACAGAGAAATACTGTTAATGTTGAAATGAAAAAGTTTTTAAAAATATGCTTCCACAACCTTCAAGTTAATTTGAAACTATGTGAATAACTAAAACTAGGAGTACTACTTGACATAGATGACAGGATCCAAAAGAATTTTAATATTGGGACAAACCAAACATATTAAATTTAATAGAGAAAAACATGAAGTCTTACAATCAGAGATAGCATGAAGTTCATCTGAAAAGATATGGGGGTTTTGGTGAACTTCAAACAATACATATCTTCATTTATCAAATAAAAGCGAATGTGGTGTTAGACTACATTTGAAGAGGCATAGTATCTAGGACTAAGGGAATGGATTATCCTGTTAAGCTTTAAACCAGTCAGACTATATTTACTCAATTTGGGGGTGCCTGGAACATAATCAATATTCACTGGTCGATTGATTGGTATCACATATTGGGACAAGCATTACTAAAGTAAAGAGGATGCAAAAGAGGGCAACCAAGATAGTAATGTGCCTGAAGAACATGCCATAAGAGGGCCATTTAAAGGAACTGGGAATGTTTAACCTAAAGAAGAAAGAACTTTGTGTTGATATAGTAGCTTTCTTCAAGAATCCCAAGGGCAACCACACAAAATAGGGCTGAGATTTGTCCTGCTTGCGTATAGGTGAAAATTGTAAAGGATGTGTTTGAAGTCAGGGAAGCAATCTTGATAATTAGAGTAGTCTAAAAGTGGATTGTGCCTCCTGGAGAGGTAGAAGATGCCCCATTACTAGAGACCTTTAAGCAAAGACTCTAATTTCTTGTCAAGAATGCTGTCCACAGGCAGTTGGGTGGCACAGTGGATAGAAGGCTGGGCCTGGAGTCAAGAAGACTCATCTTCCTGATTTTAAATCTGACTTCAGATACTTAGCAGCTATGTGACCCTGGGCAAGTCATTTAACCCTGTCTGCCTCAGTTTCCTCATCTGTAAAATGAACAAGAGAAGGAAATGGCAAACCACTCCAGTATATTTGCCAAGAAAACCCCAAATGGGGTCATGAAGAATCAGACACAACTGAAACAATTTAACCTCAACCTCATGCTGTCCAGGTGATTCTTGTCATGTTTTTCTTGGACTTAATTGATGGGGTGCTTGGGTGCATGTCCTTGGACCCCAATTCTAAAATCACATTTCTTCCTAGCCTCAAAACACTATCCCAAACAGTTTCTCCCCAGGCCAAGGACACAGCCTGCCCAGAAACAATTGTTATCTTCTTTCCTGATACAGCAGCCAACTGCACCTATAGTACTTATTGTTCTGTGTACTGACTTCACTGGCTCTGCACTGGGTCTTAATGACATTTACTACTCACTGACCAATCATATGTATCCTAGACTTAGACATATGTTTACTCCCATACATGTATCTTGTCTAACAAGACATTGATGAGAACAGACTGTTATTCCTCAGTCAGTCCTAACCGCTAGTTGATTTAGTGATGTTTCAGGCCTAAAACCACACCTCCATGTAGCCACCCCCCACCTTGGGCTATTTCCCAATGAATTCTGGGTAAAATACCTGCACAGTAGAAACTATCAGTACATGTTCCTTTAAGAACTAACCACTCCCTAATCCCACCCTGAATCACCTACTTAGCATATTTGGCACATGTTTTACTATAGATTATCCTATATAAACTTTACCTGTACCCCTCTAAGGCTGGAGGTTCCCTAAGAACTCTTGTCTGCTGAAAAGCTTAATAAATCTTTGCCTTGACCTCAACAATGCTTGACCTCATGAATTCTTCCCTAGATGGCCCATGCAAGGAGGTCCAGTCTTGGAGTTCTTGTGCTCCTGCCTCTTTCAGCCCTCATCATTGATCACCTCTGAGGTCTATGTGGACTGTGATGATTCTTAAGGTCCCTAAGATCTTTTCCAACTCTAACAGTTTACGATTCTAAAATCTATTCCACTGTTTGAATGTGAACAGCAAAGATGAGGCAATGCTGAGTATTCCACTATAAGAGTGTAGTGGGAAGAGTTCTGGATTTCTAATCAGAAAACACTTATTCAAATCCTGTTTCTACCACTTTCTGCATTGCCTCGGCAAAGTTACTTCCTTATAACTCAGTATCTTCATCTGGAAAATAAATAGGTCGTTCTATATCTTCTCTAACATACCTTCTAACTGGACGAATAACTAGGGTGGGAAGACCATGCCATTGTTATTTCAAGATGATGAATAAGGAATGAGATACTGTTTCTCCATGGTAGTTCCCCTGTGGTGGGGCAGGATTATTTTCCCTCAGTAGCCTAGTACCTTCTCTTCCTCAGGGTCCCATTGACATGACATCCATCTCTAGGGGACCCTTTTCCTTTTTTAAATTCCAAACAGAGAAGTTTGTATTTTATTGATGTATTTTGTTTTTACATTGAATAAATTTACAGATTACCCCAATTCCATGAGAGGTTAAAACAGTTAAGCATAATTAATAAGACAGTGACTTATGAAAGTGCATCCATCTGTAATCTCCTTTCATATTTATTTTTTTTAAATGATCAAAAACCTATTTTCTCCTCTCATACCCCCCACCCTATTGAAAAAAAGGAAACAAATTTCTTATATGTTAAAAAAATAAATTTCTCAATGGTTGTCTATAATAGATAAATAACTAGCAAGATAGGAAGACAGGCAGGAAGGAAGGAAAGAAGAAAGAAGGAAGGGAGGAAGGAAAGAAAGAAGGAAGAGAAAGAGAGAGAAAGAAAGAAATGTCTATGATAGTTAACTAACTAGCAAGAGGGAGATAGAAAGGAATGAAATAAGGAAGGGAGGGAGAGAAACAAAGACAGAAAGAAAAAAAAGAAAGAAGGAAGGAAAGGAAAGGGGATAAAAATTAACAGAACCGTTGTATCAAATGAGATAATTTATGTAAAGAGTTTTGCAGATCTTAAAGTACTTTGTATAAATTCCAGGTAATTATAAGAGAAATAGGAAGGCTTCATTTTTAAGCTGGCATAGCATCAAGGGTAACCAAAAGTCCAAGTTAAAGAATGGTATGATATCATATCAAAAGATGAATCCATGGTGGCAAATTTCCAAGCGAAAGTCATTTACCACATTTTCTATATTAAGGTGCTTTTTGACAAGATCATCTATAATGAAATTATTCCAGAGTAAAATTTTGCTCCACAGTGGGAAGTCTTCTTTGTTCAATAACATCTCTCACTTCCTCCTCAGTTCTTGATGCCTTGATTAGCTTTGCAATCATAATCATTACATTGCTTTATTTTGACTTCTTTGCAGGTTCTTTAACTATGGTGTTTTATTTATGTCTCAGAACTAACCTACGTGGAGGAAGATATATGGAACCTAAATCCTGTGATGGTGCTCCGAAATGGCTGCTCAGGCTGAAATTTGGCCAGCTTGACAGCAAAGCCTTATGGTGTCATGAAAGAATGAGAGAGAAGACTTTAAATAAAAGGAGCAATGTATCAATTCTGTTTTATTTTTGTTTTTAATGACAGTGTGTGGAAGTCTTTAGGATTTGACTCTGAGAAGGAAGAAAAATAAGATGTTTTTAAAGTAAGAAGTTTTAAATAAGTTTAGCTCCAATTATGAAGTCTTTCCAAATCTAGGTAATTTTTCCTCTGTCCATGGTTCCATACTACAGTCCCCTTTCCTTTTCTCCAGTGCCATGGACATCTGGGCTTCAGGCTATGGAAGTCTTCTCAAGCTTGAACCAACAGCCAGAATCAAGGCAGTGTTCTACACCGTGGAAACTTACAGGAATCAAAGATATGCAGAGCCAGTGACAGCAAGTCTGTGTTGTGAAAAATCTCTGCAAGAGAGCAGAGAAAACAGAGGGAAAGGGAGAGAACCAGTGTCTGGGCTAATCATAGAACTCAATTTCAGTCCCCATTTCTCATCACTCTCCCAGACATTCAAACTAGTGTGGCAGCTCTCTGTACTGCACATGCCAGACCAGAGAACTGAGGAACAGAGGGAACAGAGCAGGACTCTGGGACAGGACACAGGTGTGGAAGAGGCTATGTCACACTCCATTAAACTTTGGAGAAATAACACAGCATTCAGCTGGGGCAAAAAACTGAACATTATAATGCAAAAAATAATACAAGAGAAATGACTAGAACTTCTGAACACAGAAAAGTGAAAGACCTTCAGATACAAAGGAAAGAAATTAAAATAAGGGGGCGGAGTCAAGATGGCGGAGTAGAAAGACTCACTGGATGCTAGCTCCAAACCCGCAGCCCATGCATTTAATGTAAGAAGAGCTCCCCACAAGTTCTGGATCACTGCAGGGTGTGCAGAAACACAGTGGAAGAGATTTCTGTTCCAGAGAGCCCTGGAGAGCGGTCCCCAGGGTCCCTCGCGCCCCGGAAAGCGGAGCCCACCCCAGCGCTGCCCTGGCTGCGGCCCCAGAGAAGCTGATCCGAGCAGTCTTCAGGGACGGAAGCTCCGGAGGCTGGGAAGTTCCCTCTGCCCACAGACGCTACAGGTCAGTGAGAGACACATCTGGGTTGGCCGAGAGGGGAGTGGGGTGTCTCCGTGACTCGGGCCCCCTCAGGAGGAAGCGGCAGAGGCAGGGGCAGGAAGTGGTGGGGGCAGAGGCAGGGGCAGGAAGTAGCGGAGGCAGCAGCGGCGGCCCCCGGGATTCCCCGAGCAGGCAGGCAGAATCTTCATTACTGAAAGTCTCTGCATAAACAACCTGAAGAAGCTGAGCCTGGGAGGCGGCTCTGCCCCCACCCAAGCACCAGAACTAAAGCTCACATTGAATAGCAGCCGCGCCTGCTGCGGAAAGCCCATTTGAATCTCAGACCCCAAGCACTAGCTGGGCGGATCTAGGTGGGGGTGGACAGGAATCTCAGAAGTCAAGTAACTGGCTGGGAAAATGCCTAGAAAAGGGAAGAAAAATAAGACTATAAAGAGCTTTTTTGAGCAGATGCAAATGATCCCGACTTTCGGATCTGACAACAACGAGGAAATATTCTTGCCATCAGGGAAAGACGTTGAAGGCGGGGCCTCTGTATCCCAGACATCCCAAGGGTTTGTCGGGTGGGCTTAGGACTTGGAAGAGCTCAAAAAGGATTTTGAAAAGCAAGTTAGACAGGTGGAGGAAAAACTGGGAAGAGAAATGAGAGAGATGCAAGAAAAGTATGAAAAACGGTTCAATACCTTGGTAAAGGAGACCCAAAAAAATGCTGGAGAAAATAACACCTTGAAAAGTAGGGTCACTCAATTGGCAAAAGAGATTCAAAAAGCCAATGAGGAGAAGAATGCTTTCAAGAAATTAAAATAATACAAGACTATTCTGCCCCTACCAAAATATGCAGAGGAGAATAAAATAAGGTATTCTGAGAAGAAGGAGGAATCTACTTGACTGAGAGGGAAAAGTGGGAAGAATTAAGTGATCAGATAAAAGAAGGAAATTTAAAAAAACTAATAGGCAAAACCTAAAAGTGATAGTGAACAGGAACAGAGGCAGGAAGGGGGTGATGAAGAGTATTGAGAGAAAGAGAATCAGTAAAAATAGGACAACCTTATAAAGGATTAATATAAAGTAACTGAAGGAACATTGATGCTATGCTTATATCAGAAGAGAGAAGAAAAAATAAAACTTAAAACAACCTAATATTAGGGACAAGTACATGAACATATAAACTGAGCTTTCATAACTCTTTTTTGAGGCACAAGTACCGTCATCCTATTCCCCATGAAGTTACTAGAAATTGTTCAGTTGTGTCTTATTCTTTGTGATCCCATTTGGGGTTTTCTTGCAAAGATATTGGAATGGTTTGTCATTTCCTTCTCTAGTTCGTTTTATGAGGAAAATGAGGCAAACAGGGTCACAAAGCTAGTAAGTGCTTGGGACCAGATTTGAATTTAGGTCTTCCTGACTACAGGGGTTGGTGCTCTATCCACTACACCACCTAGCTTCCCTCAACTCTTAACTTTAAATGTGAATGAATTAAACAATCCAATAAAATGAAAAACAGTGACCGATTGTATAACAATACAAAAAATTATAATCTGTTACTTACAATACATTTTAAAAACAAAAATATGTACAAAATTAAACTTAGTTGAGAGAAATTTTTTTTTTACTATGCATCAAATCTATTTTTTAAAAAACAGGAGTTTTAATCATGCTATCTGACAAAGAAAAAGTCAACATTCAAAAAATAAACATAGAAAAACAAGAAAACTACTTTATGGTGAAAGGAACCATAGACAAAAAACCATTATCATCAATAAACTTATATGCTACAAACCCTTTAGCATCAAAATTCATAAAAGAAACATTAACTGAGTTACAAAAAGACAATATCACAACAGTGACAGAAGACTTCAATATCCCTCTATTAATTTTGCATAAATTTAAGAGATAGATAAGCAAAAGGGAAAATATGGAATTGAACAAATTGCTGAAGAAACTAGAGATAAAAGACTTTTTAAAGTCTTTTAAAGACTCTTTTAAATGAGATAGCAAAATAATATATATATATTTTCCAGTACCATGTAGAACTTCAGCAAAAACTGACCACGTGTTAGGGCTCAGAGATATTTCAAACAAATGGAAAAAAAAAAAGCAGAAAGTGTTAATACATTCTTTATATAAGGTAATATGACAAAGTTAGTCATTGGTTCAGAGATCACAAACAAAAGATACAGACTCAATTTGATACTTAATGATGATATCCTAAATAATAAGTAGGTCAAAGATCAAATCATAGAAATAATAATTATGTGAAAGAAAATTATAATGATGAAACAACATATCAAAATTCCTTGGATGTAGCTAAAGCAACCCTCAGGGGAAAATCATATCCTACCAAATGTACATTAACAAAATAGAAAAAGAAGATTAATGAACTGAAATGCATAAAAAAATTAGAATAAATACAGGAGATATTAAAAATTAGAGGACAAATAGATAAATTGGGAAAAGCTCATTATTGATCAGTAAAATTAATTTTTTGAAAAGATTAATAAAATTGATAAACCTTTAGCTAATCTGATTAAAAAGAAGAGGGAAGGATAAAATACAAAATCCTGTGGCATTTAAAACCTTTTACAATCTGGTTCTAATCTATCTTTCCAGGGTTATTATACATTATTCCCTTTTTGTATTTAATGTTCCAGCCAAATTGCTTTTCCCCTTCCACAAAATTCTGTCTCCTGCCTTCATGCCTTTGCACAGGTTTTCCTCCATACTTGGAATGCTTTCCTTCATCCCCTTTGTCTCATGCAACCTATGACATTCTTCAAAGTGCATCACAAGTGCTATCTTTTTCAAGAAATCTATCCTGATATCCTTTCCACTGGGAAGCTAGGTGGTACAGCAGAAAGAATACCAGGCTTGAAGTCAGGAAGACTCATCTTCCTGAGTTCAAATCTGGCTTCAGATGTTAACTAGCTGTGTGACCCTGGGCAAATCACTTGACCCTGTTTGCCTCAGTTTTATCATCTGTAAAATGAGTTGGAGAACGAAATGGCAAACCACTCTAGTATCTTTGCCAAGAAAACCCCAAAAGGGGTCACAAGCACTCAGATGTGACTAAACAACTGCAAATGTTTTCTATTTCACCACTTCATGTTTATTTTGCATATATTCTATATTTATTCACTTGTAAAAATGTTGTATCATCCCAGTAGAAGGTAAACTTAAGTACAAAGACTGTCTCACTGTTGTGAGTATTCCACTGATAAAACTTCTATTTCTTACTCATTACCAAACAATTTTGACACTTACAACTTTGTAGTAGAGTGTGGGATCAAATACAGCTAGACATTCCTTCCCATCATTTTTCATTGATTCTTTTTGTATTCTTTACCTTTTGTGGTTCCTCCATGTGACTTTTTAAATTTTTTCTAGCTCTATAAAGTCATTGGACATTTGATTGATATCTCACTGAATAAGTAAATTAATTTAGGTAGTTTTGTCATTTTTATATCAGCTCAGCCTACCCAGGAATATTCATATGTTGTCTCATCACTTAGATCTGCCTTTATTTAAATAAAGAGTGCTTTGTAATTATGTTCACAAAGTCCTTATGAGTGTGTTAACAGGGAGCTGTCCAAATACTTTACATTGTCTGTAGTTACTTTAAATGGAATTTCTTTTTCTATATCTTTCTACTGTATTTTGTTGATGAGATACAGAAATGAGAGTGATCTGCATTGAGTTATTTTATATTCTGTAACTTCCTGCAATTATTGTTTCAATTACTTTTTTAGTTTACTCTCTTAGGTTCTCTAAGTAAATTATCATATAATCTGTAAAAAGCTATAATTTTATTTCCTCTTTGCCTATGCTTATTCCTTTGATTTTCTTTTCTTATTGCTACAGTTAGCATTCATAGTACCATGATGAATAGTAATGATGATAATGGACATTCTAGCTTCATCCTTGATCTTATGGGAAAGACTTCTAGTTTATCTCCATTCTAGATACTGTGGATTCTGTTTTAAATAGATACTACTTATCATTTAAGGAAAACTCAGTTTATTCTGGTGCTTTCTAGCATTTTTAATAGAAACATGTATTGTATTTTCTAAAAAAATTGCATCTATAGAAATAATTATTTGTTATTAATATGTTCAATTATGCTTCTAGCTTTCCTAATATTGAACCAGCTCTGCATTCCTGATTGTAATATATGATTTTGTGATATATTGTTTTGTCTCTTTGCTAATAATTTATTTTAAATTTTTGCATCAAAATTCATTAGGAAAATTGGTTTTCTTCTCTATTCTGCTCTCCTTTTCTACATGGACCTTTCTTAGTTCTAGTGCTCAACTCAGTTGATTATTTCTTTTTTTTTTCTAATCTTGTATACAGCTCATTGGTACAGATTTATATGCATATTATCTCCCCCTTTGGATGGTGAACTCTTTGAGGACATGCGCTGTTTTTTTTTAACCTGTCATTTGGTAAACCTTTATTAAACACTTAATACATGCCAAGCTCTGGGCTAAGCTCTAGGGACACAAAAACAGGCAAAATGAAACAATAAATTCAAAAGACTAAAAAAAATAGAAAATATGAATATAAGAAAAACAACTCAGATTCTTCCTGGTTTAAGATTCAAGGCTACATTGGTGTTATAGAAGGAATTTAGTAGGACTCCTGTACCTAACATTTTTTTTAAAACAATTTATGTTTTACTATGTTTTTAAAACAATTTATGTTTAACTGTTCTTTAAATGCTTAGTACACTTCACTTATAAATCTTTTTTATCCTGGGGATTTACTATTTTTAAAAAGTACTATTATGAATATCTTATTTGGTTTCTAAACCATTTTCTTTTACTTTTTCTTTAAACTCTTTAAAATTCTTCTAGGAATTCTTATTGGGCTTGTGTCCAATCTGCATTTTTTTTTTTTTTTTGCAGCTTAGCGCTTAGAGTTTTCAAGTCATTCTCTTTTGTTTGTTCTTGAGCTTCTCTGTCTGAATAGTAGCTCTTTATGGTTGAGTTCTTTTTAATTTGTCCATTCTTTCAACCTACTTCTTGATTTTGGACTTTATGTTAGTACTGACCTCTGCACAGTTCTAGGAAGGAGTGGGATGCCTTGCCTCAACTTCTGTCCTTTGGCATTCTGCTACCTTCATTGCTCAGAATGCAGTGCCTGAAAGATTTTAGTGCTAACAAAACAGTATAATCTGTTGTTCGCTGCCACTGCCTTCCTGGTCTGAGTTCTACAAGTTTCTGTCCCAGGTCTGAGTCTTTTGGCTTGTATGTGGTTGAGTTTCAATAGGCTATGTTAGACTTATTGTTAGCCCTCTGGGAGGTTTTGTATTGTATATTTAGAGCAACTGAACTGCTGGCTCCCATTTGGTTTTGGACTCTTGCCCTGGTTCTTCCACTGTAGGTTTATTTTTTTGTGCTATGTGAGAAATGATTTATATGGACTCTTACTTGATCCCTATCAGTATTAATCAGCTTGATATTTTACATAGATCATATAGGGATAATTAGATAAGATAGGGCTCTTATAGCAGGCCATTCCAAAGTAGGCTTCAGACTTTAATCCAATATTCACCACTTGTTCACCAGTTATGAAGCTCACCTGTACAACCACAAGAATGCTGACAAGGATATCTCCATCCTGTTGTGGTCTAATTCCATGTCCAAACCCAGAATGGGTGGGATGCCTTGATTCTTTGGAAAAGTGCCCCAACTTATTTTTGTAGCTCTGGACTACTCTGTCTTGCCCAACATGAGGAGGGGACCATCTCATGACCATCTTACAAGCACTTAGTCATCAGAGATGACTCTTGCCCTGCTCAGCTTATGACCATTTAGTCAGCAGAGATGTCCTGTATATGGCTACCCACAATACTCCTTCCCACCTTTTTTTTTTTTGACTGATACATCATTTTTGGTCCTCAAAACAAGATCTCCACAATGGGATTTTGTACTTTGCTTTAGCCTCTCTTGAGTGTTCAGGTATCAAATCCTGTATAAACAGGGTCCTGGGGACCAGGTGCACTTCATCAGAGAGAGCCATGGACCCTTTAATAAAGTGCTATTGGCTTGGTGCTCTGCCTTAGTGGTTTTTCTTACAAATTGGACAATTTTGGACCCCACAGTTAAAGGTTAAAGACTAGAACTGCTTCATAGCTCTATTACTGAGCTGAGAGGCACACAACTGCATTTCCAGAACTCATTTCTTGCTCCATGCACAGCTAGGGCCCTTGCTGGTTAGGGATCACTCTTTTCCACCATGGGTCTATGACCCAGAGCTGGGTAATGGGCAACAGAGCTATCAAATAGCACCCATTCCTGAACTAGTTCAGAGATCTTGTGGGATCTCTTTCTTTTCAAACACTTTCTGCCTTCGTGCTCTGTCTCAGCTCTTTCTATCTCTGCCATTGTGACAGCCTGTGCTCCTGATCAGCTTCCAGATCTGTTGTCCATAAACTTCTGTCTCCCTAAGTTGCCCTGACCTGGAGAAATGACTCATTATGATTTTTTTTTTTTTGGTTTCTTAATCAGAATTCAGTTTAGTGAATTTTCTAGGTTGTCGTGGAGAAAGTGTGCTGGGCAAGGCAAGGTAAAAATGTTTCCTATCACTCTGCCATCCTGATTCCACCCCCAGTTTTATTTCAGATGACTTCCTTTCAGCCCAAACTAGTCTTTTCCTTGTTCCTGGAATTTGAAATATCATCTCCTACCTCCATGCATTCACATGAGCAATCCCCCATTCTCAGAATGTGATCTTTCTTCACCTTTGCCTTTAGATTTTCTTTTCTGTCTTCAAGGTTCAGCTGATATACCACCTTCGCTGTGAAGTCTTCTCTTACCTCCCCAAATGTTGGTGTTAGCTTCCTCTTAAAATATTCCCAAAATCCTTTTTTTTCTCAATCATACTCTCATTATTCTTATCTGGTTTCATGTATATTCTTAATAGCAATGTTGACTATCCTTTATGTAGTTCTCAGCTCTTTCAGGTCTGCAAAACACTTTAAAAATATCATTTCCTCTGATTCTCATTCTTACCCATACTTTACAGATGAGGAAACTGAGGCCAACACATGTGAAACAATTTGTCCATAATCACATAGCTAGTAAGTGTCTGAGACTGGATTTGAACTGAGATTTCCTAGTTCTAAGCCCAGCATTTTATCCACTGTGTTACCTAAACTGCCTCATTCATCCCACTAGAACAAAATTTTCTAGAGCACAGAGACGGCTTCTTGTTTAGGTTGTACCCTGAATACATAAAAGAGTCCCTTACCCATAGTGGGCATTTGTTTGTTGAACTGAACAGATTGAATAATGAACTGGGAATTAGATAACCTGCTTTGGAGCCCTGGTTCTGCCACATACTAGCTGTGTGACCTTGAGTTTTTCATTTCATTTTCCTTTATGAGACTCAGGTTTCTCATCGTTAAAATGAGGGCAATTCACACCTGCACCAACTATCTTATGGGGTTTGTTATGAGGAAAATGTTTTGTAAACTGTCTTGCTATAGAAATGTGAGCTTTTGTAATTTTGGAAGCACAGGATGGTAAGATCAAGTCCTAATCTAAAACAGAAATCTATGTCTTTATTTTACACAAATAAGTTGCTACTGTTGTTCAGACATGTGATTCTTTGTGACTCCTTTTGGGGTTTTCTTAGGAAAGATACTGGAGTGATTTGTCATTTCCTTCTCTAGCTCATTTTACAGATGAGGAAACTGAGGCAAACAGTGTTAAGTGATTTGTCCAGGTTCACACAGCTAGTTTATACTCAGTTCTCACTGACTCAAGTCCCAGTGCTCTACTGTACCTCCTAGCTGTCATGTGCTGCTGACCTCTCATTAATTTGGTCATATAATTTCAGTCACTTTTTTTCACTGATGAGTGATGGATTTCTACTTATCCCTCCTATGAATAATATCATGGTTTGAGGGGTGTGTGGGAGAAGAAAGGATAAGTTAAAAAATAGCTCACTTTTGCATAGTGTTCCAAGGCTACAAACTTTTTTCTTCACAATAGCCTTGTGAAGTATGTAGACCCCATCTTACTTAATCTCATTTTACAGTTGAGGAAATAAGACTGTAGAGTTTCATGAAACAATTTGCCACATGGGTCACCCAATCTAGTAAATATCAGAGTAAGAATTCTTACTCAGATCTCACTTTCAGATTTAGCATTGTTTTCACTGTGCCAAGCTGTTATATTCTACTATATGTAACCAGTTGATCAATAGGTAGATTGAACTCACAGTCATTCGCATTATATTGTTCCAAGGTCATTGAGTCATAGATCTATAGCTTAAATGGACCTTAGAACTCATTTAGTCTAATCTCATTTTATAGAAGATGAGACTGAAGCCCAGAGAAGGAAAGTGATTTACCTAAGATCACACAGGTAGTCAGGGACAGAACCAGAATTTTAACCCAGGTCAATTGGCACCACATTCAACTCTTTTCACTGTATCAAGGAGCCTACAACTGCGCTTATCAGTCACAACTGAAGAATAGTCAGTTGATGGATGCAAGTTGCTATGTGATAGCCTAACGAGTGGCAAAAAGAAAATTTAGAGCAGATCTTTGCCACAGTATAATGTGGTATAAACTGTGGTAATCCCTTCTGAGGGCTGGTAGGTGGCACTATAGTGGATAGAAAGCCAGACCTGGAGTCAGGAAGACTCATCTCATCTCCTTGAGTTCAAATCTGGCCTTAGACTTTTACTAGTTGTCTGACTCTGGGCAAGTCACTTAATCCTGTTTGTTTCAATTGCTTCATTTGTAAAATGAGCTAGAGAAAGAAATGGTAAATCACTCAAGTATCTTTGCCAAGAAACCCCAAGTAGGATCATGAAGAGTCAGATACAGTTGAAAAACAGCAATAATTCACTGTGACTGAAAGGTACTGATGCTGGTTCACCAGGTTATGAAGAACATCCAATGTGCACCTTACAGTTGACATACAGAAGTTTCAAAACATAATCATACCAAAAAAATAATCTATCCAGAAATATCTCTTGCCTTTTAATTTGCCGTTCTTTCACTGTAAATTCCCAGACATAGCAGAACATCAACAGAGCACACTATTTGTCTTGGAATGAGTTATGTATCTTCTTGAGCAATTTCTTAACATTTATATCTTCAATGAAACAACAATTTAAGTCATTTTCAAAGTGTTTGCTCGGTAATTAAAAAGGATAATTTGCTTAGCCAATGTATTTGATGAGAGGGCAGCCTAATCCTTAGAGAGGAAAACAAATATTGAATAAAAGCAAGGGCTGGTAATTTTCAATTTGCAACAAGGCATACTACCAGGAATTAGAAAGTAGTGCTTTGCCTTCCACAAGCTATTTCCAAACAGGGAACAATGTTGCCCTATTTGTACTTCTACCTTACTCTCAAAAGAGTAAACCAGAAAGACCTGAGATCACGGATTTCAAGGTGGCATAGAAATCTCAGAGGTATAGAACCTTAACCTCAGGCCATCCCCATCTGCATGTGGGTTCCCCAGAAAAGTTGCCCAGGGTTCACGGTTCTCAGTGGGTCTACATCCGTCCCACAACTAACCTGTCAATCAACAAACATTTCTTAATTACTTTATATACCTTAGGTACTGTGCTTAATGTTGAAGATGCCAAAAAAGGCACAACATGCTTCCTGCCCTCAGAGTTCACCCACTGAAGGGGGCTCTGAACATGAAAATAACTAGGTACATACAAGATATGTACAGAGTAAATGGAGGGTAATTGCAGAAGGGAAGGCTCCCGGTTTTCCAACCTTTGTCACCATGACTTAGACCTTTCCTCAGTGCCTGGGGTCTCCTTACCTTGTAATATCTGTTCATCTGACTTTGAGTCCTTTTCAGCCTGAAACATCCCTCCACCATGCCAGCCCCCTTCTCCCACTGGTACATTCTTCCCATTCTTCTTTTTAGGGAAAGGTCCAGTCTGGCCACACTTCAGTTTCCTCCTGGGGCTGCTTTCAATGTCCCAGACTTCAACTCCATACTCGGGCATGGGTACCTTCCCTCTCTTTATCCTGCCCACCTCCCACACTTTCCAGGTCCCTATTATACATTATCTTCATTCTGCACTAGAACATAAGCTTCTTGAGGACAAGGCTATCTTTTTTTTGCTTATATTTGTAACTCCAACGCTGAACACTGTATATGGCACCAAAAAAATGAGCTTGGTGAATGCTAATGGCCTTGCCTTGCCCTAGCAGTTAGTGGGATCAGTATCTTCTGCCTCTCCCAGAAGGGGAGACAAGTGAATTTTGAAGGAAACCAGGGATTCTATGAGACAGGAGTAAAGAGGAGGAGCATTCTAGGCTTATAGCCAATGCAGAGGCTTGGAGATGAAGGATCCTGTGTGAGAAACAATAATTTCCACAAGCTTGTTTCTTCTTACTAGTCAGCCCGAGGATATGAGTTAGTTTAAAGCCAAGGCATAAATTAGCATAGTTGCTTTTCTTTAGGGAGCAACAAGATGTTTTCACCATAAATGAAACATATTCTCCCACAAATATGTACACTGTGTATGGGAAGAGAGGACACACAAGGATCACAAATAGGAACCACACACACAGAACATATATATCCAATGTGTGCACATATACATTATATGTGTGTGTATATGTATTATATATAGGTGTATACACACACATATATATATATATATATATATATATATATAGAGAGAGAGAGAGAGAGAGAGAGAGAGAGAGAGAGAGAGAGAGAGAACAAGAGAGAGAGAGAGAGAGGAAGCTCATGTCACCAGTCCTGGAAGGTCATCAATGTTGCTTCTAGATATGAATTCTTTAAAAGACACTGTTCTGATAAGGAAGTCCCTTTACTTCCAGTTTCCGGAGGAAATTCTCATCTGAGGTTTGATCTTTTCCCCATAAGAGAAAGAGAATGCTCTCCCATCTCCCTTTTAGCTGGGAACCCAGGGGTTTAAGTTTTATCTCTTTTGGCTTAAAAAACAAAAAGCAGAAGTATGATAGTCATAGCCATCAGACTATGAAAAAAATGCTCAGATGCCTTTTCTCCAAAAGGAAAGCGAGATCTGTGAACTACCAGAGTTTCTACCTCCAAGGCCCATCCTCTGGGATGCCTCTGCCAGCCCGCTAAGTAAAACCAGCCGACACGTAAGAGAATCTTTGAACTTGCTTTCTCCTGCTCACCAGGATCAATGTCTCTTTCCTAAACCTCAAACTGATTTAGACTTATAACTCTTGTTTTATTACTGGTTGCCAATATGCATCCCCCCCAAAATGATTTAAAGAACCACAAGACTATCTGAATCTGGGGCCCTGTGGTTTTCCTGAGCTTCACCACAACTCCCCTGCCCAAGAGACTTTGGGTCTCTCATGCAATGCAGATGAGGAGACGAGAGGCAAGAGAGAAAAGCAGGTACAGCTACAGTGAGGCATGACACTCTATCTCCATAGTTTATTCCAAATTCCTGCCTTTTTTATACATATGTGGCCAGAAACAAGTCTCCCAGGTGCGATACTACTCTATAGAAATCATCTGATTTTCAAATTCTTCATTTTACAGGTGAGGAAACTGACAAGTCACCGTTGCAGCAAATATGTCAGGGTTCAAAGTCAGTCCTTTGAATCTATACCAACACTCCACAACACCCCTTATAAATCACAAAATAAGAGGTTATGATTTTACTTTTCCTCAAACCAATCATGATTTGAAGTCACTATAATATATTGCAAAGAGCCCTGGAATAAGATGACTTGGGTTCGAGTCCCTACTTCTGCACTTATTAGCTCTGGGATGCTGGGCAAGACATTTTTTCTTTTTGAGTCTCCATTTCCATGTATGTAAAATGGAAGCTATGTAATACATATTAGAAGGTTAACCCTATAGACTTCACAAGACTATCATAAGAAACATGCTTTGTTAACCTGAAAGTATTACAGAAATTCCTAAACCCTCTACAGTTTGACTCCAATATTTCTCCTGTCCTCATTTTGTATTATTCCCCTTCACACATTCTACATTCCAGGGAAACCGGACTGATAGCTGCTGCTTGAAATTGACCTGTTTTCTCCCCTCTCCATGCATTTGTACAGGTCTAGAATGTATATCATCCTTTTTGCCTTTATTTATCCTTTCTCTGTTTTAAGGAGATGCTGCCTCCTTTCTCAAGTTTCCCTGGATCCTACACTGGAAGCTATCTCTCCCTTCTCAAATCTTCCTACAGCATATTGTGTGGATCTTCTTTGCCAACAACTAAAACTATTACCTTGTATTTTATTCTATTTTTTTATATCCCCCATAATAGAATGTAAGCCTCTTGAAATCAGTTAATTTAAAAAAAAATTTTTTTATAACCCCGGTGTCTACCATGGTGCTCTGCACAAATGTCCATCAAATTGCTGACTTGATTTGCCCTTAGTAGAGCATAGTTCAGAGAAGGGAGATAAAGATGATGAGGGGATTGGAGATGGTGTGGGGAAGAAAAGGTTTGGGGAAGACAGGATAGCTGTTTCCAAGTATTTGAAAGGCGGTCATGTAGAAGAGCAGACCTAGACTTATTGTGCTTAGCAACAGAGAGGCGTCAGAGCTAGAAGAAACTGATGTAAAATCAAAGCAGCCCAAAGTACAGTAAAGCTTCAGAACACTTAGTGATTAGAGGAAGTATCGCAGGCCGCCTCTGCAGGTGAAGGATCATTCATCAGGGATATTGTAGAAGGGATTTTTGTCCAGCAAGGATTGAACTGGATAGCCTTCCAAGTCTATGACTCTGGGAATTATTCACCTTTTCTGAAAGTAGACAGGGCTTACAAGAAGCTTTCCATTCTAGCCAAGTGAGAAGAGAGCAAATATTCAATATAGCTGATTTCAACATCACTACCTCATAATTGATTTTGCTTTTACCTACATAGAATAATTACAGATAATGTCTAAACCAGTTAGAAATGATCAAGACAGCTAGGACTAATGCATTTACTTCTGCGGTGTGGACGGGATTTTAGGCTAGCAGGAGCCAATATTTTAGCTGGAGTTTTGCTGAAATCCACATTGTTCATTCAGCCCTAAACTGGTATCAATGAAAACATCAATCTAATTGTTCTGACAACTTAACTTAAGCTAGTCAATAGCTCATAGGATCAAACATTTAAAACCAGAGGGGACCTCTTATTATGTAGTTTGGATCCCACATTTTACAGATTTTCTTTCACTGACTAAATTCAGTCATCAAATAATATGTTTCTGGATACCATTCCTTTCAACTTCCGGCTGAAGATTTAGTCATTGAATTCAATTCATTTTCAGGGTGCTTTTCCTCATGAAAAAACAAAAATCCCTAAAGCCACCATACAAAATGTGTTTTAAAAATCCAACTAAATCATGTTTCACCTAATCTAATAATATTTATTTGTCCTTCTCCCTCATGCCTCAGATAAGATGAGTAGACAGCCTGCTTTCCACTGGGTGGGAAGTTCAACCTCCGGTTATTGTGAGTAAGAGGCCAGCATTTATGGCATAGTGCTGGAGCAAACCACTTGTTGATAGGAGGAACTCAGGGTCAAAAACTTTCCAAAGATCAGCTGCTCCCCTAAGGCAGAGAGAACAAAAGACTTTCCTACTGGGCCAACAACATAATTTCATAAAGAACAAAGCAAATAGACTGGCATAGTGGAAAAGAACTTGGATTTAGAATCAGAGGGCCTGAGACTGTCACCTTTCTTTGTGCACCTCAATTTAATTCGGTAAATTGAATGAGCTACTTAAATGATTTGAAAGGTCCCATTTGCCTTTAGAGATCATGAACCCTGTGGAGTGTATAGTACTATCACTATTGGGATAGGAGTCAAATCTTGAGCACTACTGGGATCATAAGAAGTTTTCTATGGAAAGCAGATCAAACAAGGCCATGGATAAGTATAGACTTAATTGTATGAAAACAGTCAATCTGCAAGGAAGACTAATCCCTCTGTGTAAGTTGTGTTCTTCATGACTAGCAGAAACCCTACTTTGGAAAAGTAGTTGGGTCTTAAGATCAGAGTAAAGAGGACAGGATCAGACTGGATGCTACTTGAGGCAAAGAGGATTATCAGGAGACAGCTGCAGATGTTTTATAGGCTTCTGAAACTAAGATTTTTACATGCCATTTTTACTACTTTTCAGGAATTCTTTTTAATTTATGATTGGACAGAATAGTCACTGAATGACCATTCAGTGAATGGTTCCAACTTTGAAATTTTGTGATTCACATGTTTCTGTGATCAGAAAATGTATCATCCTATGACCAACCTGGTGGTGGGCCTCTCTCAGTTTTGCTAGTATCACAAGAGGTAGTACGGAGGCCTGGGAGAAAAAAATTTTACACTTGGACACCATGCCCTAGTTCCTCAAACCAAATAATTTTGTACAAGAGCCACAAATAAATGTTTCAGAACTGAACTGTATCATCCCTAATTTCCCTTCCATTTCTAAATTCTATGATTTTATGAGGTTTTCCCATTTCAGTGAGCTATAATATTAATAGCTAACATTAATATTGTGCTTAATATATATATGTATATATATATACACACTATACATATATATATATATATAGGCATGGTACTAACTACTTCTCAATTACTATCTCATTATTCTTCACCACAACCCTGGGAGGTAGGGGTGCTATTACTATCCCCATTTTACAGCTAAAGCACTTGAGGCAAACAGAGGTAAAATGACTTGCACAGAATCACACAGTTAGTAAGTGTCTGATACTGGATTTGAACTCAAGTCTTTCTGACTTCAAGCCCAACACTTTATCTGCTGTTCCGCCTAGCTGCTATGGGTATTATATGACACATTATTGATCTAATACAGGGCTTTGAGCTGATTGGCATATATTATTAACTGGCTTTCTATATGCTGGGTCACATTAGAAAAAACAATTCTGAGCAATTGTAGCCTTTCTTAGGAAGAATAAGGAAAACTTATCTAAGTGAACAAGAGTAAAGGTCTGTGGTGTCTATTCCTTAGTAAGATAGAAGGACAAGGCTGAACCAGTAAAAAGAACAATGAATTTAACACTATGGGGCTTGAGTTTATATTAGGGCCTTAGTTTCCTCATCTATAAAACGAGGTATTTACTCTAGGGGACCTCTATGGTCCCTAGAAACCTCTAAACCTAGGATTCTGTTATTAACTCATCTCACTATTCAGTCACATGTGTCCTTAATGGTGTTCTTTACACCAGAGGTATCAAATGGTCTGCTCACGATGCACCTAAGTACTGACAGATTAAAATGTAATTGGAAAATATTTGACAAAACATAAAAATACAATAGCACATAGATAATGTTAATATGTGGTTTTCTAAATCAATATGGGTTCCACAGAGATCCATATATACCACTTAGTGACTCCTTTTGCTATTTGCATTTGACACTTCTGATATATACCATAACACTTTTTAATGTTATATTTTTCAATATACAAAAGTCCTCTCCTCATTGGAAAAAGACAAGCAAAATCCTTAAAAACAAACACACATAATAAGGCAAAATAAATTCCTGCATTTGCCATGTCAAAAAAAAAAAGTCTTAATCTGCACCCTACATTCCTCACCTTTCTTTCAGGGGGTGGTAACCTGCTATGGGGTATTCAGGGAGGGCTAGCACCTCTGGTGTGAGGGTTTGTGGAGCCCTTTTTAGGACTGCTCATCCACCTTTGGTGTCTACCTTTCATTCAGCTCTCACCTGTGATTCCAAGAAGCTGTTGCACAAGTAGCAACCACACTGCAGTAAAACATGTCAACAGATGGGTTAAACTAGCTTGAGGGTAACCAACAAGCCTCAAACCCATTGGCGAGTTAGGGGAATGTCTACCCCAAGCATATGAAGACTTTCCTCAGTTGGAATGAGCAGATGAGAACAATATGGCAATGGCCAAGAAGGCAGCTGAACCAGGTGTTAGGAAGCACTTAGAGCTTAGTCGGACATTGAATACACCAAGGTCATCCAGAGCATCCCATTGCCAGTCATCTTGACTTTTGACTCTGGAAGAGAGCGTCAGGCAACTACGCCTCACTTACATCCAATTCAATACTTCATTCCATGATGTCATTGGTCCCCTTAGAAAATGAGGATGAACGACAGCCTGCTTCATCGTGTCTCCTCTGGAATCCGGTAGGTCGTTGCACTTGGTCAGAGTTCCTAAGTCTTTCGAAGTTTTTACTCTACTACTTCATCCTATTATCACTGGTAACATGTGCTGTTACTGTTCAGTCATTCAATCATGCCCAACTCTTTGTGACTCCATGGACCAGAACACACCAGGCCCTTCTAGCTTCTAGTATCTCCCAAACAGCAAGTTCATGCTCATTGTTTCTGTGATATTATCTATCCATCTCATCCTCTGCTGTCCCCTTTTCTTTTTGCCTTCAATTTTTCCAAATATCGGGGGCTTATCATTATGTAGCCATTGTATTTCCACTTCAGCATTTGCCTTCCAGTGAATAGTCTGAATTAGTTCCCTTAAATATTGACTGATTTTATCTCCTTGCTGTCCAAGGCACTCTCCAAATTCTTTTCAAGTACTACATCTCAAAAGCATTAAATCTTCAGGGTTCAACTTTCCATGTAGTCCAATTCTCACAATCACACATTGCTACTGAAAAAACCATAGCTTTGACTCTATGGAGTTTGCTGACAAAGTGATATCTCTGCTTTTTAGTATGCTGTCCAGAATTGTCATAGTTTTTCTTCCAAGGAACAAACATTTTTTTTTGTCATGACTCTAATAACCATCTTCAGTGATCTTTGAGCCCACGAATACAAAATCTGACACTGCTTCCATTTCTTCTCTATTTGCCCAAAAGTGATGAAACCAGTTACCAAGGTCTTTTTTTGATGTTGACCTTTAAACTAGCTTTTATACTCTCCTGGTTCACCCTCATCAAGAGATTTCTTAATTCCTTTTCACTTTCTGCCCTCAGAGTGGTAACCTCTGCAAATTTGAGATTGTTGATATTTCTCTCAGCAAACTTAATTCCAGTTTTTGATTCAAACAGTATGGCATTCTGCATGATATACTCAAAATATAAGTTAAATAAATGAGGTGACAATATACAATCTTGTTACATTCCTTTCCCATTCTTAAACCAATCAATTGCTCCATATTCAGTTCTGTCATTTCTTGGCCTGCATACAGTTTCCTCAGGAGACAAGTAAGATGATCTTGCTCTCCCATCTCTTTCAGGACTTGGCACATTTTGTTGTTATCCACACAGTCAAAGGCTTTAGTGTAGTCAATGAAGCAGAAGCAGATGTTTTTTTATAACTCCCTTGCTTTCTTCATAATCCAGCCAATGTTGGCAATTTGGTCTCTAGTTCCTCAACCTCTTCAAAATCCAGCTTGCTCTTCTGGTAGTTCCAGTCCACACAGCTTGCAGAATCTTAAGCATAAACTTTCTGGCATATGAAATGAGTGCAATTGTTGAGTAATTTCAGCATTTCTTGGCATTGTCCTTCTTTGGATTGGGACATAGACTGATCTTTTCCAATTCAGTGGCACTGTTGTATTTTCCAAATTTGATGATATATTGAGTGCAGCACTTTAACAGCATCATATATTAGCATTTTAAATAACTCAGCTGGAATTCCACTACCTTCACTAGCCTTATTATTAGCAATTCTTTCTCGATTCTATTCTCAAGGATGTCAACATCTATAGCAGTAACCACACCATCATGCTTCTCAATGCTATTAAGATCTTTCTTGTATAGTATATTCTTGCCATCTCTTTTTAATCTCTTCTACTTCTGTTACATTTTTATCATTTTTGTCTTTTTCATGCCTATTTTTGTATGAAACTTTTCCTTAATGTCTCTGTTTCTTGAAGAGATCTTTTGTCTTTCTCATTCTGTTGTTTTCTTTTATTTCTTTGTGTTGTTTATTTAAGAAAACCTTATCTCTCCTTGCTATTCTCCAGAATTCTACATTCAGTCTGTATATCTTTTCCTTTCACATTTACCTTTTACTTTCCTTTCATTACTTAGCTACTTGTAAAGTCATATTCAATAGGCATTTTGATTTCCTACTTTTTTTTTCTTTGGAATGTTTCTTATGGTTGCTGCCTCCTGTGCAATAATGCAAACTTCTGTCCATAATTCTTTAGGCACTCTGACCACTGGATCTAATCCCTTAAATCTATTCATCATCTCCACTTCATATTCATAAGGAATGTTACTTAGGTCATACCTATATAATCTGATGGTTTTCCCTACTTTCTTCAATTTAAATATGAATTTTGCAATTAGAACCTCATGATCTGATCCATAATCAGCTCCAGATCTTGGACTGTTTATCATAATCACAAGCAGTGTGTATTCTTCTGAGGTCAGAGTATTCACAATTTATACCTATATAGCATCAGTGACATAACATTGGTGTTTGAAAACAAACATTTTCTAGAAATGAGTATCCCATGTTCATGGAAATCATTATATAGTTTCCTATATGTGACGCAACCTGCTCTTTTCCTATTTAATTCTGGGTCCAGTTCATTATCCTTAAGTAACTCCTTATCAAAGATATACACACAAATTCAATTGGTTCTCCACCTAACTGCATGTTCTAATCCAAACATTATGCACTTCATTCTATTTAATCAAATTCATATTTGTCAAATACATCAAATATTGTTATACAAACAAAAACACAAGGTTTATATTGGTTTCATCTTTAAGTCAGTTGTGGGGATGATCAAAATATAGTCTACTCTAGAATATCATTTGTGAAAACTTTCCCACTCTTACCTATTCTCCTCATTCATTGTATCCTTTATATATGTAGTATAAAATTGAAAATTGATTTTAAATTTTGTTTAAACTTAACCAGGCTGGCATGGGTTTCATACTTTCCCACACCTGTAAGTCCAAACTCCTTACCTTTGTAACTCCACCCTTCACCTATATGCTGGGAGAAATTTGCTTAAAAGTCATACTTTTATATTTATAATTTATATTTATAATTATAATTAGTTTCACTCAGGACTAATTCTATTGTGAATTGAATTTCCACTTTTGTATTGTCCATCTTTGCAACCTCACCACCCACTTAACTCAAATTCAAATTGTTTCCATCAAAGCACTGCAGACTACAGATATCCTTGTCAGCAGATTAATCTTATCATCCCAGGATTACTCCCATTTCCCAGGGAGGAACTAATAGGAAGGAGCATAGGTGATTTTTAACCCATCTCCTCATTAAAATCCCATGGGGATATTGTCATGATATAATATCAAGCCAATCAGAAGACAAACTTATAGGGCTTGAGATGCTTTTTTCTGTTTTCTTGTTAATTGCATAAAAGACCCTAATGGCCCTCACTCTGGGTCTTTGGTTTTTTAGAGACATTACTGATCCAATTTATTAGTTACTGTTATCCTAGCCAATAAATTGATCATGCTCAGAACAGAAGAGAACTCTCTCCCAAATTTTATGTAGGTGGGAAAGAAGGCAAATTGGTCAAGAATTATTGATATTCTCTTGGTCACATTTATTTATTGTTATTATTGAACCCATGCTTTTTTCATGCCTAGTTTCTTCCCTACTTTGTGAATCAGTTCCTCCCTATTGTTTTGCCTCTTAACTTTACAATTGGTTCCTATAGACATAACAGTAGCATTGCTTGACTAACTTTCCCCTATTTAGTCTCTTTATGGCTATTTCTCCTACATCTATAAATACCTGCTATCTAGCAAGAAGTCCAAGCATAGTGACACAATTGTTCTTGTTAATAAAGAAAGGTTTTTCCTTCAATCTTGCAAGATCTTTTCCTTTTTTTTCCCTTGTTTTTCCTCATTTCATTTTTATACTTTAAATGACTTTGAGATAACTTAGTGGATTGTCTCAACAAATTTTTTCTAAACTATATTTGTCATCCACTCATACCCTCTTCTGCTTTCTGAATTGATGTTGCTAGTGATCTATAATTTTGGGAGCAGGAGCCACATCTATTTCACAGATATGTTCTAAAAAATGATGAGTTCTAAAAAAAAAAGTCAATAATACCTTTAAGACTTAATGAATTGCCAGCAGCAAGAGGTAGAGAAATTCCAGGAAAAGCAAAAGGTCAAGGCTATCTAGGCAATCAATGAAAAAAATGTAAAGGAAGGTGGAGTAGCTACACCAGATCTCAAGCTTTTATAAAGTGATAATTATCAAAAGAATCTGATACAGGTTAAAAAAATAGAATGGTAGATTAATGCAACAGATATCAGGGGCTGGGAACCTACAACCTTGAGGTCACTTGTGGTTCTCTTGATTCTCAAGTGAGACTCTTTGACTGAACTTCAGAAGTTTGGGTTCAGTCAAAGGGCCACACTTGAGGACCTAGAGGGCTACATGTGACCTCAGGTTCCCCACAGGCCACAGGTTTCCTACCCCTGATAGGTATACAACACATTATTGTAAATGACCATAGTAATCTAGTGTATGATAAGCCCAAAACTTTTGGGGCAAAAATAAAATCATTATAATATACAGAGAACTGAGTCAAATTTATAAGAATAGAAATCATTGTTCAATTGATAAATAGTCAAAGGATATGAACAGGCAGTTTTCAGACAAAGAAATCAAAGCTATCTATAGTCATATGAAAAATGCTCTAAATCACTGTTGTTCAGAGAAAAACAAATTAAAACAACTCTGAGGTACCACCTCACACTTATCTAATTGGTTAATATAGCACAAAAGGAAAATGATAAACATTGGGAAAACTGGAGTACTAATGCATAGTTGGTAGAATTGTGAATTGTTCCAACCATTCTGTAGAGCAATTTGGAACTATGCACGAAGGGCTATAAAACTGCATATATGCTTTGATCAAGCAATACTGCTGTTATGTCTATATCCCAAAGAGATTTAAAAAGGTGTGGGGGGGGGAATGCATTTGTACAAAAATATCTATAGCAGCTCTTTCTCTGATGGCTAAGAATTGGAAACTGAGGTTATATCCACCAACTGCAGAATGGTTGTTCAAGTTGTGGTATATGATTGTGATGGAATATTATTGTGTTATAAGAAATGACAAGCAGAGAGACAAATTATTATTTCTCTCTTATAGTAAGAATCAGTTATTGAATTAGGACCAGGATTGCTGTAGACTGTTCAGGACATTGAACTAAAGGATATTGTTAATATATGAAACATTGCCCAAATGCCCAGGTACACACTTTTCTATACTAGATGGGAGACTCCACACAACTAGAAAACATTATCAAGAATTTAATCTAAGGCAAATTCTGGTCCATTGTGTTCTACTCAGGCTTGGGTGAAGGTAGATCGTTTCTCTAGATTGTCAGGCTGGGATGATCTTATTGTTGTCTTTTGCCCTCAGCTCTCAACAAGGACAATGACATCATGGAGGTGATTCCATGACATGTAAGTGAATTGGATTTAAGTGAGGGAGGGCTGTGCAAAGTTACCAGCCTCACTTTCTCTCTGGAGCCATCTGATTCTAGGGGCCAGATACACATCAGGATGACTGGAGATGGCCCCAGGTCTAGGAATAAGAGTGACCAAAGTCACAGTCCCTCATTAGATTGAGTCCATCTCTCATTTACAATATTATTATAATTATAATACTATTATATCACATATATTATGTGTATATATATATAATTATAATATCCATTCTCATTAATTGTTAAGCAGTCCGAGTTGCCATCCTCAGGAACACCCACTCTTCCAAATGCACATAAGTGTTGAGTTCGTTCCATGAGAGGTCTTTGGCATTTGAGAGTGCCACTGACCCCTTTTATTAATTATCTGCCAGCAATGATTAATAAAATGATTAACTACCCAGAAACTCTGTCTCTTGAACTTTTTCTGTCACAGTAGGATGATTTCAGAAAAACCTGGAAAGACTTGCATGAACTGATGAAAAATGAAATGAGCAGAACCAGGAGAACATTGTAGATAGTAACAGCAACATTGTATGACGAAGAACTGTGAATGATTTAGTTATTCTCAGCAATACAACGATTGAAGACAATATCAAAGGACTCACGATGAAACATGCTGCCCACCTCCAGAGAAAGAACTGTTGTTGTCTGAACACAGACTTCTGAAGCTTTCTTTCTTTTTCTCTTCCTTCCATCCTTTTCATTCTTTTTTTGTTCACATTTTCTTGTACAAAATGACTAATATGGAAGATTGCTCACCATGTCAGGAATGGGGGAGGGAGGGAAACATTTTGGAACTCAAAACTTTAAAAACATTGTAGAAAATTGTTTTATCATGTAATTGGGGAAAAATATTTTTAAGAGACAATGAATTGATCAGAAAATACTTACTAGGCACCTACTATGTGCCAGGTATTGTGCTTAGTTGAACTTCCCTGATCTGTAGGACTAAGGCTTAAATCATAACTTTCCAGTTGACTTGGGCATAATAATCCCAGTGTACTTATCAAAAGTAGTTAGCTCCTCAGGTTTGATGGATTCACTGCTTCTATGCAAAGCATCTGCTTAGACCTGATGCATTCCTGTATGGAGACGGGAGAGTTTCATCCAACTGAACCAACGCTGACTCTTTGCTAAATAGCCTTCCCATAATATTATTAAGTAAATTTAACTTTTGTAAAATATTATACAGTCTACAAGTGTCTCACCTCATTCCAATCTCAGACCTGAACCACTGGACTAACTCGAATCAGATGTGACCAAGGACACTCCTTCACTGTGAGATATATATGAATGCTTTTCTATTTTGAACTACTATTGATTGTGATTATTTCTCTCCACTCAGCAGGTAAGTAAAATGTTTACTAACTATGATTGCTCTGCTGCTCTCCTTGTTATGGAGATTGATTCATATTAGTTAAAACTTCTGTATACATACATATATATCCAGCAATGCACTGTGTCTGTGGTCAAAGACCAGACTAGTTAAATGAGAAAGGTTTATCAGCAAGTTGACCAAATACTGATTAATTTCTTACCTACAGTAACTTTAAAAGATCATACATTAAGGCATAAATTGTTTGCAGTTTTCATCAATGAAAGATGTACTCATAACAGGTAAAATCATGGCTCCTTGAAATAGGAAACTTCAAATGAGGCAATTCAAACACTTCTTGGCTCTGTGTAGAAAAACAATGAATATACTCAACTATCTTTTAGGTATGGAAAGTCTAGGAGCCCTCTATTTTCCCATAACCCCCCTGGAGCACTTTTGTTATCTTTCAAACATAATAGTAATTCTCTTATGTCTTTATGTGCTAAATTTCTTTGGGAAAATCATCTAACATTGGCTTTTAGATAATTCTTGATTGTTATAAGTAAGCAGATCAAGTGTAGTAGAAAAAAAATCTTCAGATCAGGGACCGATAATATCAGTGACATTATATTTTGGAATGCTGCAAAGCAAAACTTTCCAAGTTTTCTAAAATGTACACTGTAATAGACATTGTATTAGCAACCATATGAGCACATGGGAGGTGGCTAGCACAGGTTCTTAAAGCTGCTTTTCTTTGAAAGTCAAATTTTCTTTTCAGCTCTGGTCTTTTCATCAAGAATGCTTGAAAGTCCTCTGTTTCATTGAAAGACCATATTTTCCCCTGAAGTATTATACTCAGTTTTGCTGGGTAGGTGATTCTTGGTTTGAGTCCTAGTTTTGACTTCTGGAATATCCTATTCCACACCCTTCGATCCCTTAATGTAGAAGCTGCTAGATCTTGAGTTAGCCTGATTGTATTTCCACAATACTGGAAGTGTTTCTTTCTAGCTGCTTGCAATATTTTCTCCTTGACCTGGGAATTCTGGAATTTGGCCACACTGTTCCTAGGGGTTTCTCTTTTTGGATCTCTTTCAGGCGGTGATCGATGGATTCCTTCAATACTTATTTTGCCCTCTGGTTGTAGAATATCAGGGCAGTTTTCCTCGATAATTTCATGGAAGATGATGTCTAGGCTCTTTTGATCATGGCTTTCAGGTAGTCCCATAATTTTTAAATTGTCTCTCCTGGATCTATTTTCCAGGTCAGTTGTTTTTCCCATGAGATATTTCACATTCTCTTCCATTTTTTCATTCTTTTGGTTTTGTTTGGTGATTTCTTGGTTTCTCGTAAAGTCATTAGACTCCATCTGTTCCATTCTAATTTTGAGAGAACTATTAAATTCAGTGAGCTTTTGAACCTCTTTTTCCATTTGGCTAATTCTGCTTTTGAAAGCATTCTTCTCCTCATTGGCTTTTTGAACCTCTTTTGCCAATTGAGTTAGCCTATTTTTCAAGGTGTTATTTTCTTCAGCATTTTTTTGGGTCTCCTTTATTAAGGTATTGACCCATTTTTCATGCTTTTCTTGCATCTCTCTCATTTCTCTTCCCAGTTTTTCCTCCATCTGTCTAACTTGATTTTCAAAATCCTTTTTGAGCTCTTCCATGGCCTGAGCCCACCAGACATCCACCTCGGATGTCTGGGATACAGAGGCCCCGACATCCACATCTTTCCCTGATGATAAGAATAGTTCCTTGTCATCAGAATTGAAAGGCAGGAACATCTGTACCCCATCAAAGTAGCTTTCTATAGTCTTATTTTTCTTCCCTTTTCTGGGCATTTTCCCAGCCAGTTACTTGACTTCTAAGATTCCTGTCCACCGCGGCCTAGATCCGCCCAGCTAGTGCTTGCGGTCTGAGATTCAAATGGGCTTTTCCCAGCGGGAGCAGCTGCTATTCAATGTGAGCTTAAGTTCTGGTGCTTGGGTGGGTGCAGGGCCACCTCCCAGGCTCAGTTCCCTCAGGGGGTTTATGCAGAGACCTTCGGTAATGGCCCTGAACTTCTGCCTGCTGCTCTGGGAGTTCCGGGCTGCCCCCACTGCCTCTGCTGCTGCCTCCCGAGGGGGCCCGAGTCACGGAGACACCCCGCTCCCTTCTCGGCCAGCCCAGAAGTCTCTGTCACTGACCTGTAGTGTCTGTGGGCGGAGGCACCTTCGCAGCCGCTGGATATTCCGTCCCTGAAGCCTGTTTGGATCTGCTCCTCTGGGGCTGCGGCCAGGGCAGCACAGGGGTGGACTCTGCTATCCAGAGCACGATGGACCCCTGGGGATGACTCTCCAGGGTTCTCTGGAATGGAGATGTTTTCCACTGTGTTGCTGTGTGCCTTGTAGTGCTCCAGAATTTGTGGGGAGTTCTTTTTGCAGGAAATATATGGACTGTGGGTTCTGAGCTAGCATACGTGAGTCTTTCTACTCTGCCATCTTGGCTCCACCCTTTAATCTGCTTTTCTAAAGGAAACACAGCTTCAAAGGGGTCAACATTTAATTAAACAATGCAGACAGATAAGTAGAAATAAGTGAGTATCCAAGAAAAAATTCAATAGACAGGGTTCCAGCTGTCTTAATAATCTTCCTACACACCTTAACATTTACATACATCACCAGACTGGGAGAGCACCAGCATCTGAGTAGTCTAGAAGGTTCTTAACAAATGGCTACCCAGAGTCCCATCCAGGAAATGAAAAGGCCCTTCTCATGAGCAAGACCCCAAAGCAGAATGACAACCTCCCAGAATATATAACAAAAACTCGGCCCGATTGACCTAAAACCGGAAGGCATGAAATGTACATGATTCAGCACAGCTGTGAATTATCAGGGTTCAAAGAGCATTAATCCTTCAGATGTTTAAAATTTAGCCTGAGTCTAGGAAGCTGAACTCCAGAAAAAAACAAAAACAAGAAAAAAATCCCACTTGGTTCCACTTACAGACATCTAGGTCTTAATTAAATTAGCACATTAATATATTCCATATTTTATTGGCCTAAATGTAAAATAGTGAAATTGCTTTATATAACTACTAATCATAACCAGTTCACATAACAGAATCTATACTGTTAACATGAAAAATTAATTGATATAGTCATATATATTTATCAAAACATTTTACATTAGAAAGTGATACATACAATGAATACTTTAATGGGTAAAGAGGTGCTCTATAACCCTGATGATTGTCTGTTTTTAATAGTTAATAGTTTACCATAATCTTCAATGTTTTCCCAACAGAAGTTCTGCATAACACCAAAACAATCCATTGAAAATCAAAAAATTTAGTCAATAGTAATCCCATATAAGTCTAGGGTACTTGATTTACAAAGTGTTTTCCTCTCAACAGCCCTAGGAGGGAGGTAATGCAAGTCTTATTACTCTTTATTTACACAGGAGGAAACTGGTCTCCCAGAATTATTATCTGGCTTGCCCATTCTGTCACAACTACTGAGTTTTGGAGTTGGGACGCAAAAGATTTCAATTTAGTTCGTTAAATGAGAAAGGAAAGAGAGATGGAAAAGGAAAGGAAGAGAAAGAGATATTCATTTATAAAGTACCTACACTGTGCCAGGGACTATGCTAAACTCTTTTAATGAATATTATCCCATTTAATCCTTACAATAACTCTATGAGATAAGGACTGTTTATTATCCCCATTTTACAGTTGAGGAAATTGAGGCTAGGTTAAGTTATTTGCTCAAGGTCATACAACTAGTGTCTGAGGCTAGATTTGAACTCAAGTCTTTCTAACTCCAGGCCTAGTAATCTATCCACTGTCACCAGTTGTCACAAATCACCACTATGTTCAAGTTACCATATTAGGTACTGAAGATACAAAGATAGATATAAAACAATTCCTATCTTCAAGGAATTTTCATTCCACTTCAAGGGAAGAAGGAGGTGGTATGGAATACACCATGTGAACAAGTAATAAATACAAAGATATATAAATATAATAAATACAAAGTATATATATATGTATATATATATATATATATATATATATATATATATAAAAATTTTGGTAATTAACATTGAACTTTGCCCCCACTCACACACATGTGGGGGGGCAGGGTGTTCAACTGTAAAATGAAGGTAATAAAACTTGCACCACCAAGTTCTTTTTTTTTTTCTTTTGGAGGCAATCAGGATTAAGTGACTTGCTCAGAGTCATAAAGCTAATAAGTATCTGAGGTCAAATTTGAACTCAGGTCCTTAACTATTGTGCCACCTAGCTGCCCCTGCACAACCTATTTCAAAGGATTATTGGAAGGATCACGTGTGATGTGTATGCTAACCTTTGGTTATGCACACACCTAGACTCAATGAGCATTACACATGAGAGTTGTGATACCGAGGAGACAGACTGAAAAGCAAGGGTCAAAGAGAAATGTAATAGCACCCAAGATCTAGCCTATTCCCCTGCCATTGAGTATGCTAGATTTATCAGACAGATTGTACCATCTGGGAGGAGTGTCTGGATCATATTATCTGGATTGCATTTCAGTGCTCCAGGGACAGACTGAAAATCAGTGAAGTTTCAGCCTGAAGGAAGAATAATAGTGAGACCCAAATCAGTCACTGCCACATGTCTGTGGAAAAACCCAACAGCTTTTGCCCCAGTCCTGAAGGGACAGAGGTAAAAACAGATGCAGAAAGCTGTTCTCCAGCAAAGCAGATGACTGGTACATATCTGGGGAAAGGTGAAACTGCTGACTGCTAGACAAAGAAAAATCAACTGAAGTTGCCCCTCATATTTGTATATGCAGCCTTGGGGATAGACACAAAGGACCCTGATTCCTATATTCATTAACACAATCTGAGCAAATCAGTCCAGGTTCTGAGTCAAAACCTTTTGGTCAGTGAGATTAGGGTTTTTTACTCTCTTGATACCTTGGGGAGGTTGGAGCAGGACTGAATTGTGGTGGTGGTGGTGTCATTGAGATGAATACGGGTGATTTGAATTTTATATTAGCATGCTTATGTTTATTTTGTTAGCTTGATTCAATATCTTTACAAAGTAATATTAACAGGGATGACTCAGTAATTCCCAGAGGAAAGGAAAGAAAGGGATTTTGTTTGTCGATGGGGACAAACAAGTCAAAGGAGTTGACTGGAGGAAATGAACACACTTCTAGACCCGTTATTTTGTAAACTCCTTGAGGGTATGGACTGTCTGGCTTTTTGTGTATTCCAGGTTTTAGCACAGGGCTTTATGTATAACAAATATTTAACAAATGCTTATTGATTTTTTATTGACGTTCATCTGCTCTCAGGTTCTGACAGATAAGAGTAAGTATTAGCTGATATCCTTAGCATTATTTGGTGTTAGTATCCACAACAAAATTGAAGGATTTTGTGATGATGAAATGATACCTAGATAAGTTCTAGATAGATTTCAACTAGATTTGCAATATGTATTGCACACAAACATATATAATCTGTATTGACTTAATGTAATATGAGTCAGGGTCAAGAATCCAACATGCTGTACCACAAAGGACAGTATAGCACAAGACATAATATAGCCTATTTATTCATCATTATTTGCATAGTACACTTGAGGTCCTAAAGTGTAGAGGCTTTTTACCTTTCTTTGTATCCCTAGAGTTTAACACAGTGTCTACCACTGGATAAAAGTTTATTGATGATCATTGATAATTGAGAACATTACACAAGCTGAGAGTCACAGCTTTACTGAAGGAAAACACTTAGATTTATAAGAAGGGTTAGTCAGAAAGGATGGAAATAGGTTAGGTGCTATTGGGGTCTCTGGTAGAAGATGGGAGTGGGGTTGAGGGGCACTGAAAACCTGCAAAACAGGTTTGTTTTTTTATATGATTCTTAGCTGGATCAATCAGGACCAGGCATCGGGGATCCCTGGGCTGAGAACCCTAGTCCTGGAGTGCAGGTTATGGGACTGATGGGACTGATGCCAATTCATACTGGGGTGAACACCTAAAGAACTGACAGCTAGTTGAAATTAAACTCCTTGATGGGGGGGAAGGGTTTTCTGTTGTTCTTGCAGGTCTCATTTGGGCTGGGTGACTCAAATTTGAGCTTCCCCAGGCTTAAGCATTTAGTGGTGAAGGTAGGCTACTGAAGTCTTTACACAAGCATATCCCTATATACTTGCAATAAATGGAAAATAAATATACATGCATTTATATATATGTACATATACATTTGTGTGTTTGTGTGCAAGTATTAGGATGAATATCATTTTGGTATAGGATGTTATTGTTGAAGGATTTTGATTCAAATATATGCTTCAACTTGGTGTGATGAACCTTAGTGAATAAACTCCCTTTATAGTTGTTGACAAGCCACTGTTTCACACTCGCTGTATGGTCACTGACTCATTAGATAGTTGCCCTGGGGCACTGAGAAGGTAAGTGACTTGTCCAAGATCACACAACCAGGCTCCTTCAGAGTTAGGACTCAAACCTGGGACTTCTTGGCTGAATCCATCCCTCTGCCCACTTTACCATGCTACGTCTAAAGTCTTTGTTTACTGAAGTTAATAGAGATGATATTTTCATGAGCTATGCACAATCTAGCTAATTAAAAAAATATATCATTCAGAATAAATTGTTCCCAAGCCCCTGTTTGTGTAGTAGTCAATCTATCTATTTAAGGACGACATGTTTTCAAGTTTCACCTGTAATTACGTTAATATTCTGGACATTCAGCAGGGTGCAGAGAAAATAAATTGGGTAGAGTTAGGGGGAAAGCAGAATGTTAAACTAGAAGAGACCTTCACTCTGATTTACTAGTGGAGAAACTGAGGTCTGAAGAGGTTAAGTGGATTTTGGGATTTAGAGTCAGGGTGCCTGAGAAATCATCCAGTTCAAATCCTTCCTTTTGCAGAGAAGGAAACTAAGGCCTCCAAAAGTTAAATGACACACCCAAGGTCACACAATTAGTGGTAGATAGAGCTAGGGTTAGAAAATAGATCTTCTTGACTTGAGAATGACTCTTTACTCACTCTTGCAGCAGTTATAAGAGCATCGATCTTCATAATGAATATTCATTTCAGGTGTTTCCTGCTCCCAATAACCCAGAGACCTTATATCCCTCAGTTCAGTGAACCAACGATTCACATCTCTCTGCAGCCCTAAGAAGCTATTACTGGTAGCAAATGAAGTCCTGTATCACCTGAAGTATTGAGCTTAGTTGACTTTGATTTATTTAAATGAGCAAAGAAACGAGCAAATCCTGCTCTTCTGTACACTAGAGTATAAAATCTTTATTTAAAAGTAATTCGATTAACTAAGGCAGTACCCGTCCATTGGAGAATGACTGAACAAATTACAGTCTACGAATGTAAAGAAATACTATTGTGTTGTAAGAAATGATGAAAAGGATGGTTACAGAAAAATTTGGGAAGGATTAAAGAACTGTTGGAGAGTGTCGTGAGCAGAACCACAGCTATTTATATAATAACAATTACCTTATAAAGACAAACAACTTTTTTGTATCCCTGGCACTGAGCACAGTGTCTAGCATATAGTAGATGTTAACTGACTGACTGAATTGGGAGACTTAAGAACTCTGAAGGAACATTCATCACCATTTCAGAGGATGAATGATAAAGCAAGCTACCATTTCCTGATAATGTGGTGATAACTTACGGTGTCAGAATAAGACATCATCAGTGAGAGAATTTAGTTTGCTTATCTGTGCATATTTGATAAAAGAGGTTTTTTTCTTTCCAATGAAAGGAAAAAATAGATTTTTGTTGATAAAAAATTCAATCAAAAATAAAAGTAATCTAATTAAAGTAATCTCTCTTAATTACCTCTATCTAGTTCATTAAAATGGGATTTTATTTGTACAGTCAAATCTCAGATGTTCAGATTCATGAACAGAAAATCAGATAATCTCAAATGATGAATAATGTGAAAATTTTCTACATTTGGATTTAGAGTGCGAGTTTTAATTCTTTTTCTCCAGTATATTTTCTTTCCCATCTTTTCTTAAGACTCAGATCACATAGACATGGGACCAAGAAGACCTGGGTTCATTCAAATCCCACCCTGCCATTTTTAAGCTATGTGAGTATGGGCAAATCTACTTGTCTGAGCCTTAGGTTCCTCAGCTATAAAATAGAAGTGATGATCCTTGCACTGCTTAATTCATAAAATTGATACGAGGAGAGCACTTTGAAAATCTTGAAGTGCTATGGAAATAGTTTCTTTTATTTTTATTATTACTTTCCCTAAGCATGCTAACTTCTAGTGGCAAAGAGAGACAGGCTTAAAGTGAGCTAAACAGTGGGAGGGAATTGGGCAGGAAAATCAAAATCTGAAATTTGTCTGCCCATATTTAATATCTATTTCAGAACAAAAATTAGACAGTTAGTAAATGACAAAGAAGGCTGCACAAAGTGTGTCTGTGTGTGTGTGTGTGTGTGTGTTTAAGGGAGAGAAGGAATATAGTAAAAGCTCACATGTATAGAATTTTACTATATGAGTTCTCCAAATAAGAGAAGGACAATTCTCCAGAATAAAATTGAATCAAATATTATTATATTTATTAAGGGAGTGAGGCTGATTGACTGTATAATGCAAGGAGTCCTTTTCCACCTTTAATGTTTGTGATTCTCTTTGGTTTCCTTAACATGGGCAATGTACGCAGTGTGAGAATTTTAGTAGCTTGGGGAGTTTCTCAAGGCCCAAACTAGTCTAAGTTGGCACAGGATATGTTGGAAGCAGGATTCACGTCCTTGTCTTTCTGGGTCCAATGTTAGCACTATCTACTGCACCAGACTACCTCTGCTGGTATAATTATCCCTGTTTTATAGAGGAAATGGGTATCCAAGAACTTGGAGTAACAGCCAAAACGGTAAGTAAGGGTCAGGACCAGTAATCCAACCTGGATATTCTCATTTCAAAATCTAGTGCTCTTTCCACTGACCCCAGAAATTTCTCCCTTTGAAATTTATTTTAAGAATATGCTTATTTATTAAGTACACATGGAATTACATCAAACAAGAAAAACACATGAAATCACACCTAAACAGTTTAAATGAAAATGGAGACGAGAGCAAGGTTGGCATACAAATCATCGCTGGTTGTTTTTACCTAATTTTAAGCAATATGTGAGACATCATGGTATGAGAGAAAGAACTGAAGCCAGAGGACTTGAGTTTTAATTCTATTTCTACGAAATAGAAAATGTATGTAAAATACTTTGCAACATTGGCATATTACATAAATGTCATTTATTGTTATTATTAATACTACCTGTGTGACATTGGGCAATTCTCTTAACCTGTCTGGCTCTTAGCTTCCTCACCACAAAAAAAGTTTTTATATCTAGGGTCTGTGACCTTTAAAAAATATTTTGATAACTATATTTCAATATGATTAGTTTCTTTTGTAATTCTATGTATTTTATTTTATCCATTTAAAAAGATTATTCTGAAAGAGGCTTCATTAGACTGCCAAAGGGGTCCATGACACAAAAAAACAGTTAAGAAACATTGGCCTACATGGCCTGTTAGGTTCCCTCTAGCTCTGACTCGTATGATGGCAAAAGTAACATGTAGACATCTAGACAAATTTAGGACAAAGATGTAGCAGGAAGGGAGGGAGACAGGGAAGAAACAGCTTAGAACTGTTCCTAGTGTGTCATTATGGAACGGACACCCAAGTTCAACTCTGATGGGGACAATTCTTCTCCAGAATAAAATTGAATCAAATATTATTATATTTATTAAGGGAGTGAGGCTGATTGACTGTATAATTCAAGGAGTCCTTTTCCACCTTTAATTTTTGTGATTCTCTTTTCAAGTAAAGAGTAGTGTCATCATCCCACACATTTTCTCATTCTCAACTAATCAGCATGATGAATTCTTGGATTTTTTTAACATCATGTACTTCTTTGATTTTTTTTCCTGTGTAACTGTTAACTCTTCTTGCAGAAGTCTTGACATTAGGCACAAGTGCAGAAGGAGACTGTGCTGTTCTAGGATCCTGGGAACTTCATGCTTTCCTTGGAGGCTCTGGCAGAAAACTGAGTGATAAGTGGTAAGTGGGAAAGCTCTTTGTCTTCTGGAAATTTTGAACACAGAGTGATTCTAAGGAGCAAATAGGCATAGAGAGACATTGGAAGGAAAATCCATTTGAGGCAGTGAAAGCAGGGCTTGAGATGGGTGGATGGGGCAAGGGAGGATGCCATCCTATCTCTCTGAGAAGGTCCTAAATCCTAAATTCAGGGATCTTCAGACTGAGAGTAGCCAGCTATGACATAATAGAGAAAATTCTGAAAAGAAAATCAGAACATCTGAATTATCATATTGAACTTGACTCAGACTGTCCTATGCTGGCTCCTCATCTTCCATCTTATAAGAACCTTTAACTTCCTTCAAATGCCTCTCCTCTGTAAGCACTTTACTAAACCCCCTAGTGGGGTTTTTCTCCCTCCTCAAAATATTTCATATTTATTTATCTGTTTAATACTGTGTCTCTTTTACCCTCATTTTCATGTAAGGTCTTTAAGGATAGAGCTCATTTTTCACTTCATTTTTGTACCCATCTCTTCTAGCCCAGTGACTTGGGCATAGAAGGTATTTGTACTAAAAAGTCCTTTTTGATTTACACTGAATTGAATTTTGGTAAAGATCAATAGAACTTAATTTCAATAAATATTTATTAAATACCTACTATATTCAAGGCACTGGGGATACAAAGAGGGAAATGAAGCAATTGTTGAGTTTATTGTCAATGTTATGACAGCTTTGGTTACTATATTGAGGTGTTAACCGAGTCATATAATTTCACCTTTGGAAGAGACCACAGGCAGTAGAACTGGAATGTTTGTCATATAAATAATGCTTGTGAATAGGTTTAGTGATTCATTAATTAGAAGTCAAATGAGAGATCATCTCGTTTAAATGTTCTTAACTGAGGTCTGTGAACTTGTTTTTATAAATTATTCAATGAACAGAATGATGGCCCTGGGGTTAAGAAGACCTGAGTTCAAATGTGGCCTTACTAGCTGTGTGACCCTGGACAAGTCACTTAACCTTGTTTGCTTCAGTTTTTTATTTGCATAACGAGCTTGAGAAGGAAATGGTAAACCACTCCAGTATCTTCACCAAGAAAACCTTAAATAGGGTCATGAAGAGATGAACATGACAACTCAATCAAACAAACAAAAGCTATATTTCAATATAATTTATGTTTTTTTGGTCAGTCAATTTACTAAGTGCTTTACTATGTGCCAGGCACTATGAAAAAAGTTGGGGATACAAAGAAAGACAAAAGACATTCTAAGTCCTTGAGGAGCTCAACAGCTAATGAGGGAAACAGGATGCAAACAACTACATGTAAACACATTATATACAGGATAAACTGGAAGCAATAGACAGCGTGAAGGCATTAGAACTAAGATAGATTGGAAAGGGTTTCTTGTAAAAAGTGGGATTTTAGGTGGTGGTGATCGAAGGAATTTAGAGAAGCCAGGAGGTACAGATGAAGGAGGGCACTCTGTGCATGAGGAACCAACAGTGAAAATGCCCAGATTAGAAAATGGAGTTTCTATTCCTAGGACAGCAAGGTGGCCAGCATCACTGGATTAAAGAGTTTGTGGGAGAGATGTAAGGTTTGAGAATTTATAAGATTTAAAGGTATGAAGGACCTTGAAAACCAGAGGATTTTATATTTGAACCTAGAAGTCATAGAGAGACACTGGAGTTTGAGTGGGGAAGGGGTATATGTGACATGGTCAGACCTGAACTTTAGAAAAATCACTTTGACAGTTGAGTAGAAAATGGGCAGGGCTGGAAAGACACTTGCCAGATGAACCAGCCAGGAAGTCATTGCTATAGTCCAAGTGTGAGGCGATGAGGGCCTGTAGCAGGATGGTTGTAGTATCAGAGGAGAAAAGGGCTTTATTTGAGAGATATTACAAAAGATAAGCTCAAAGACCTTGGCAACAGATGAGACAGAAGGGACCTTAGAGAGTACTGCAACGCCCTCATTTTCATAGATGAGGAAACCAAGGCGCAGGAGATGAAATGACTTGCCCTGGGCCACAGAACCAGTAAGTGTCAGCTTTTTAGTGTCATTCGGCTGCTGCTCAATAATTGGGTGACCTTGCATGTCACTTCAACTGATTTACCTCAGTTTCTTCCTCTGTTTAACAAAGGGGTTGGATTTGATGCCTAAGATCTCTTGAAGCTCAGGCTAAACTCTGTGTATCTATTATTTCATACTAGAGGACAGTTCTTACATGAAGCCCTGTAGCCTGAGCTCTTGGCCTGATGCTAAAGGTTCTCAGCACAGGATTTGGAAAAGTGAAAAATGCTCTCAAAATCCAAGGTATTAATTATCAAACCGGTATTCATCAAAGATAAGCAAGGCAAGCAACTCTTCACCTTAAGAATCTTAACTGGCATCTCAGCTTTTGGATTTAAAGCCAGAACAAATAGGGTTTTAAAGAGGAGTCAGTGTACTCACAAATCCCCTTGCCAGGAAAGGAATCAGTCCCTACGGAAAGATCATCATAAATAAAAAGCCAAAAGTCAGATACTTCCAATTCTTATAAAAAAAATTGTATTAGTGTGGTACTGTAAAATGAATAGGGGAACAGCAGTCATGAGACCTAAGTTCCAGTTCTGTCACTAACCCTGTATGTGACCTTGAGAAAAATGTCCAGTCTCTGGGTCTTGTTTTCTTCCTCTGCAAAAGGAAAGGGGTTGGAATCCATGATCTCAGGTCCCTTTTAGATTTAATAATCTTGGACTCTATATATTTGCTCATGAAGGATGTTTGTATTAAAGGAGAAAATGTTCCAACTTACTTCCCTCAAAAAATACACACACACACACACATACACAGATGTATGTGTACATAAATTCATATATAAGAAGAAAATAAAACTCCACCTGATCAGACAATGCTACTGAATGTTACGGCATTCTTTATTTTAATCAGCCAGGCTGATTAAACCCGAGCTATGTTCATACACGGATCGCTAATTTTCTAAGGAATTAAAATATAATCAAGTATTACTGACAATGAAACTGTTCTGACCTGAGTGTGATCTTTCTTGAGTCCCAACAATGCACCCAGGACTTCCAAGTGCTTCAGGTCATCATTATAAATAGAAATGATCTTTGTTTACTTACTGCAAAGCAGGCAGTTATTTGAGCTTTCTGGATGTTTGGTTTCTGTATAAATGAGAACATTCTGTCCCTCCCTGTGGAGAGGCAGTCAGATTAGCCATCATTTCATTTTTATTAATGGAATAAGCCAGTGCATATTTCAGTTTTACTGATTTGTTTTCACTGAATCCAAAAAATATATCCTGTATTACCCCAGAACCTCAGTCAAATCCTCAGTCCATTCCAGTGCAGAATAAAATATGAGAGATTCCATTTGGCCGTGGAGGGGAGGGGGGCCAGAGAAGGAAGGGAGTTAGTTGGTTGACAGCTACCTTAAAATGCAGTAATAATAACAATTCCCATTTCCACAGTGCTTTAAGGTTTACAAAGCACTATTCTTATAACAGGGCAGCTAGGTGGCTCAGTGGATAGTGCTCCGGGCTCAGAATCAGTATCATTCTCATGAGTTCAAAACTGACCTCACAGCAGGGGGTGGTATGTACCCAGGGAGCAGCCCAAAACCAGAGGCTGCTGCCCTAGAGTGCTGCCCCGCTGCACTCTCCCCTTCCTGGCCCATGTATATCAGGCCCTCAGGGGATATATCCTGAGTAGAGCCCTCCATTCCCCACCGCCCCAGAAGGGTGATGGATTTATGGAAGCTCTGGAGGCACATGGGGACCATAGGAACCTGTGGGGTCAGTGATCTCAAGATGATCTCAGGGACTAGCAAAATAAAATTTTATTGCCTAACAAAAAAAAAAAAGAAAAAAGAAAACCTGACCTCAGACACTTATTAGCTATGTGACCCTGGGCAAGTCACTTATTTTGTTTTGCCTTAGTTCCTCATCTCTTAGATGAGCTGGAGAACGCCATGGCAAACCACTTCAGCATCTTTGCCAAGAAAACTCCAAATAGGGTCAAGAAGAGTCAAACACAACTGAAACGACTAGAACAAAATGGGGTTATGGAGAGGAAGGCACCACTTAACAACATCCTATTAACAACCCTACAAGGTGGGTAGTACAAGTATACCCTGCCCCAATCTTAAGTCATAAAGCCACAGAAGGCCCAGAATGTAATCAAGTTGTTAATAAAATGTTAAACTTACTGTAAAGATATGTCTCCCCTGATGCCTTTATGAGGTACAAACACTTCTCTGAGTTAAGAAGGAAAGCGTGCCAAGCCTCTGGGGGTTGAAAATAGTTAAGCCCTAGAGGAATTTCAGAGTTTGAGAGTGGGAGAGATTTCGTATCTCCAGGAGACCACCACAGGGGAAGAATGGAATTTCTCTCTTCTCCCCACCCCTATCATGGGCCATGTAGTTTTAAAGGGGATCCATTGAACCCTTAGGAATATTGTATACAGTGGAGAACAGCAGTGCACATCCTAGACAGATAAAGATACAGAAGAAACTGTCACCGGAGGGAAGAAGTGTCTTCAAGGAGCAAGGAGCCTGAGTGAAGTAAAAGGAGTTAGACTATGGCAAACATGCAGCCCTGGGACCAAGATGAATTACTTTTCCAGCAGAGATTCTGAATCCAAGGGTAAGTGAGTGAGGACTCTACAAAGGAGAAAGGACTTTTGGAACCGGTCATTCCAGGAGTATTAAGTTGCCTTTGCCACATGTGTATTTTATACACAAGAGTGTCCTGGTCAGTGTTTATTTAACATCTGACTCTCCAGAAAAAAAAAAAGGACGCATGACATTAAAGTTTAATCTGTATTATTAACATTTCCTCCATCACTTTCTGAAAACCAAATAATCAATAAAACAATAAATCAAGTCTGGGTTTGTGGCATTTGCCCATTTCCCAGGTATGAACGTTCAAAATGAAAATTTAACAATCAACTCTCTGGAGCAGATGTGAGTTGGCTCCAGTATACCAGTGTCTATAGGTAATTCCTCACTACCACTGCATTCTAAGTTTGAGCCCACTATCTCCATAAATATTTTATGTATGGGAAAGTGAAGAGGAGGGGACTGAGGAGTAAGGAGGAAAATTTTTGAAATTAATGGTTCATCTTACTAAATGTCATCATTAAGACACAATTGAGTCTACTAGCTGATTGTTAAAAGGCAGCTCAGTGGTGGAGGCTTATGGAGCTCTAGCGTTAGAAGAGAGACCCAAGAGGGTAACCCCTGATCCTCAAAGAAATAGCCACTCTCTGGGGATCCAACCCCTAAATGTGAGTTCAGGTTGAAGGACTGCTCCAAAGTGGGGTGCTACATGGGTATTTTTCACTTTCCTGGTGATGCAATTGAGGTTCAAAGGCTAGCTAGAAAGTAACTGAAGGGCTGCCTACTAACTCATGGAAGAGGGATTAGACCTATTCTATAATAGTTCATAGTACAGAACTAGAACTGGTTATGAGAAATGGCTAATGAAATTGTGGCATAAAATGTAATTGTATAATATTGTACTTTAAGAAGTGATGCTCGGCTAAAAAAAATAATAATTTGTCTGGAAGAACAAAAGTTCAAAGATATAAAAGGAATAATGAAAAAAATGCAAAAGAAAGGGGTCAAGGTGTACCAGATTTCAAACTGCATTATAAAGCAGTGATTATCAAAATGATCTAGTCCTGGCAAAGATATAATGATGAATTTATGTAATAGATTAGGTACAAATTACATTATAGTAAATCCAAAGAGCCAAGATTTTGGAAAAAAACTCATGATTTTACAAAAACTCCTGGGAAAACTGGAAAACAGTATAGCAGAAACTAGGTATAGACCAACATCTCACACATATACCAAGATAAGGTCAAAATGGGTACCTGATTTACAACTGAAGGTGAAAATACCATAAGCAAATTAAGAAAGAATGGAATAGTTTATCTGTCAGATTTATGGATAAGGGAAGAATTTAGGACCAAAGAAGATATAGAGAACATTACAAAAAGTAAAATAGATAATTTTGATTATATATAATTTAAAAGTTTTTGCACAAACAAAACTAATACAACCAAAATTATAAGGAAAGCAGAAAACTGGGTTTAAAAATCTTATGACAAGTTTCTCTGATAAAGACTTCATTTTTAAAATATATAGAGAATGGAGTCAAATTTACAAAAATATAAGGTATTCCTCAACTGATAAATGGCCAAAAGATATTAATAGGCAATTTTCAGACAAAGAAATCAAAGCTATCTATAGTCATATGAAAAAATGCTCTAAATCACTAAAGATGAGAGAAATGAAAATTTAAAAAACTCTGAGGTACCACCTCACACCTATCAGAGTGGCTAATGCGACAAAAAAGAAAAATATTGGATATTGGAGGGAATGTGGGCAATCTACACTAATGCACTGTTACAGGTGGAATTATGAACTGATCCAACCATTCTGGAGAGTAATTTGGAACGATGCTCGACCGCACATACCCTTTGATCCCACTTTGTGGAGGAGAGAGGCGAGGGAGGGAAGAAAGAATAGAATTTAGAACTCAAAACTTTAAATAAAAAATGAAAAAGAACTAGAACTGGTTAGATATAAATTACTTTTCTAACAAGATGTAACAAGATGATGCCTTGTAAGAGTAGTGAGTCCATTGTTACTGGATGTATACAAGAAAAGGCTAAATTATCTCTGTCAGAGATAGAAAAATTTGTATTGGATAGGCAGCTGTACAATATCCAAATACTCATATGAATCTGTGACCTCATGCATTTAGATGTTCTATCTAACAATATAAGTAGCAACTGTGTTTACTCATCCCATGCAACTCTTACTCATATCCTCTTATAAGTTATATACACGCAGGGTGTCCTCCTAACATCCCAGAAGTCTTATGACCTCTAAATTCCCTTCTGAGGTAAGATTTTATGTTCCAATAATTCTGGAATCTTGGACTTTGTTCAAAGATCTGTAATATTACTTTCACCAAAGTAAACATTCAACAAATGTTTGTTTGAACTTAATTAAAATATAAATATTTGGGGGCTTAAAATATTGCTTTACAATTCAGCAAATATTTATTAAATAGTTAGTATAGGCAAAGTGTTATAGTTAAGCATTAATAAAACCAAGATAAAAAAAGAAATAGTTGCTGATCCCAAGGCACTTATAGTCTACTAAATAAGGAAGGTGTACCTGGGTTATGAATTGAAAGAAGTATGAGAGTGATCTCTTTATGACACTCTCATCCTCTTCTAATTTATCTGTTGCACAGAATTGACCCAAGGATCTTAAAAGCTATGCTAAATGAAAGCCAAACTCTGGTAAGACTGGCCAAACTGGAAGGGTTTCAGATACATACCCAGGAAAGGACATGTGTATATATCTTTTGAAGATCAATGTAGCAAGGTTCAGAAACAGTAATCGGCAAGGAGGTTAGTCAGAAAATGATATAATTTTGACCAAGAGACCTTATGAGATCTAAATTGTCTTATAAAGCTAAAATTTTGTATTCCAGTAATTCTGGAATCTTGTGCTCTGACTTGGCAGAGGTAGTACCTCTGCCAACAAAATAAAAGAATCATAGAAACATTGAATGCCAGAGATTTCCATGATCATCTAGTTCTGTGTATACCTAAAAAAAATAATCCTCTCTATAGCACACCTGACAAATACATCAATCTTTGAAGTACTGAATATATTGTAGTAGTGGTTTCCTGGCTAATGTGAGCTATATTCTCAGAGTATACACAGCATACTCTGCCTGTGTGGAAGAACTGGGGAACCTGCTTCCCAATAGGCAAAATTATGTGTAAGAGAAGGATCATACTCCCTATTCAGAACACAAGCAGACATTCTGTAACTAGTTCCTAACTGCTAGAGAAGAGAGAGTTTTTTCAATGGCTACTAACCAGAAAATGGAATACACTTAAAAGGTACTAATGAATCAAAGTGAATCTCTTTCTCTTTCATAGCTATGTTCAGATGATATATACTATGTCAACGAATGGGGACAAGACACAAGTCCTCCCCACTTGGGGCTGATATGCATCCTGCGAAGGATGTTCTTTGGCTTTTTGCAAAGCCTTTTACTGCCTAGAAAGAGAGTACTGAAGATAGCTATGGCCCTGTGGCCTTCAAAAGAGCAGAATGATAAGGCACCAGAGGTCTGGGAATCTGATGTGCCAGATACTGAGGCCAGCCAAGATGATGAGGGGTAAAATTTCAAGCCACCCTATTTGAGCCAGAATAGGCAAAAAGCAGATAAGAGAGAGCAACAGTATTTCATCCATTGCTTATGCCCCCTTTACAAGTATACTTGGTAGAGCAAATGCTTTGAGTTTGAGCCTACTCTTTCCCAGGACCAAGGTGGTAGGAGGGGAGAATATACCCACAGATATGGAGGGGAAATAGTTTTATAACTTCTATTATTGTCATAGCTTCACAGTAAATATTCCTTTGTAAAAGCTAATGAATGTTAATTAGTTAAACTAATCTGCAGCACTAATCACTGGTAGTTAAAATTGGGGAAAACACACTAGAATGGGAACTTAAGCCAAGAGCTTTAGAGAAAATAACCCCCAACCCCTCCAGAGTAACCCTAGGATCATGAGGAGGCAAAGCAGTCTTGCTTTAGGATACCTGATTCTCAGTGAGAATAGAAACTGACATACAGATGCCTTCACAGCTTGCAAAAGTACAATGGACTTTTTCAATAACTTCCTAATTGGCCTCACTGACTCATCTCTGACTCACAATCACATAACTGCCAAAGAGATTTTCCCAAAGTAGAGATTTGACCAATTTATATCTACCTCCTGCCCACTCAGTAAACTCAAGTGGCTCCACATTACCTCTAGAAACAAATTGAAATTCCTGTTTGGCATTCAGGCCTTCAGAACTTGGCCCCAGCCTACCTATTATAAATTACTCTTCTTCGTGTTCATTATGTCAAACCAGTTTTCTCATTGTTCCACATGCAAGGCACTTTATTTTCCCATCTCTATGCCTTTGTACTAGCTTTCTCCTCTCATGCCGGGAATGCATTTCTCATCACCTTCCCCTCTTCAAATCCCTGTTTTCTTCCATGACTTGGCTCAAGTGTCACCTTCTAAATGAAACCTCTTTTCTTCAAGTTGCTAACGCCTTTCCTCCATCAATCACTTTCGATTCTGCTAGTCATCTAGGTAGTATAGGGAATGAGTACCAGGCCAGGAGTCAGGAATGCCTGAGTTCAAATCTAGCTCAGACAGTTATTGTGTGACTTTGGACCAGTCACTTAACCTCTCTTTCCTTAATTATAAAATGAAGATTAAAATAGCTCCTACCTCCCAAGATTGTTGTGAAGATAAAATGAGATAATAGTTGTAAATAAAGGATTTATTCATATAGTAGGCACTTAATAAACATATTCCCTCTCTTATGCCTCTCTGTTCTCCCCCTTCCCCTCCCCCAACCTTACCTATCTATTCATGTATCTACATCTCCCTGTCAATTGGGGAATGTCCAAACAAGTTGTGGTATATGATTGTGATGGAATACTACTGCGCTGTGAGAAATAATGAGATTGATGATCTTTGAAAGCCGTGGATAGACTTGCATGAAATAATGAAGAAAAAATCAGCAGAACCAAGAGAACATTGTATACAGTAACAGCAATATTATTTTAAGAACTACTTTGAGCAAATAAATCATTTTGACCATTATAAATATCCAAATTTAGGACAAATGAAAGAAGATGCTACCTGTATCCACGGAAAAAAAATGATAAATAGAAGTATGTATAGAATGATTTTACATATATATGTGCATATGTATGTGTCATTATCATTCACAAGATAATTTTGTTGTATATTTAAAAGGAATAGTAAGTTGAACATAATAGGTTTGCAGATTTATGTGCAACCATCTTTCAAAAAAATTGCTATGTTATAGAAATGCTTGTTTTATTCCATAAATTAAAAATAAAATAAATTTAAATGTTTTTTTTTTTAAAGAGTATAAGTTTCTTAAGGACAGGGACTCTCTCTTTTTGTTTGTATTTTCAGCTTTTAGCATTGTGACTGGTAACACAGAAAACTCTTAATAAATGTTTATTTACTGACTAAACTGACTGACAAGTCAGCAAACATTTGTTTAGAATGTACCATATTCCACGGATTATGCTCAGTATCAGAGGGAGATACAAAGATAGATAAGACACAGTTTCCCCAATCCATCAATCAGTAAGCATTTTAGGAAGGACTAGCACCTCTGGTATGAGGGCTAATGGAGCTCTTTTCAGGGCTGCTCATCTACCTTTTGTATCCACCTGTGGCTCCAAGAAGCTGTAGTATGCACAGTGGTCCTTCTGGTAAACCATATGAACAGACTAACTGAACCTAATTGAAGGTAACCATTAGGCCTCAAATCTGTCAGTGACTTAGGGGATGTCTACTCTAAGCATAGGAAGACTTACCTTGGCTGAATGGGGAGATGAGAACAATTTGTTCCAATGGCTGTGAAGGTGACTGAAGTGAGTGCTGTAGAGTGCTGACAGCTTGGCCAAGATCATCCACTGCATCCTGGGCCATTGCCAGTCATTTTGATTTTTTTCTTTGCACTAGACTGATGATCCTGGAAGACAGTGAGGCTGATGACTTCGTGCAACTCTGCCTCTCTCATGTACAATTCATGTTCACATCAAGATGTTATCCAAGATGTCATTGAGCCTCTTTGAAAGCAAAGAATGAACAATAAGGTTAAACACCTATGAGATGTCAGGCACTGTGTTAGATGCTGAGGAGAAAAGGAGAAAAACAAAACTGTCCCTGTCTTCTAGGAGTTTATGTTCTCTCAGAGGAAATAATATTTACGCACATGTTTATTTTAAATATGCAAAATAGCTAAAAGGTAATTTTGGAGGGAAGCATTAATAGTTGGAGGAGATTAGGAAAGGCTTCATGTAGTAGGTAGCATCTGAACTGAGTTCTAAAGGAAACTTGAATTCTAAGAGAATGAGATGAGCAGGGAGGATAAGAGAGAACATTCTGTATAAAGGCAAGGAGATGAGAGACGGACTATCCTGTATGAAGAACGTCATCATTATCATTCTCATCACCACCACCATCATCATCACCTCCACCATCATCATCACAGCTGGCATTTACACAGTCCTTTAAGATTTTCAAAAAGTGCTTTAATATCTCATTTTGTTCTCACAAAAACCCTGAGAGGTGGGTATCATTATTATTTTATGGATGAGGAAACTGAGTCATAATTTGTTACTTTCTCAAGATCACATGGTTAGTGTCTGAAGCACAATTTGAACTCAGGTCATGCTGACACCAGATCTACTGTACAACCTAGCTGCTTCTACATCCAGAAGACTGGTTTTGATGGACCATTAAGTGTGTGAGGGGCAAGGTTAAGCCTTAGTTCTTTTATCTATAAAATAAGGGACATAGTCTTTACATGGTCTTTAACATCCTTTCTAGCTCTAAATCCTATGATTAAACTTCAGTTGATTGTTGTTTCCAATGTAATCCTCAACCTCCTCTTGCTGCTAATTATGTGACCATGAGTTTGGAGCAACACTTCTGTCTAGTTTGTCCTGTGATATTTTCCTCTCTTGGTGCAAGCCTGATCTTACCAGCTCTCATTCCTGACCTAATAAAGTCTTAGGACAACCTTGTCACCACCTCAGGGACCAGGGACTAGAAAACTTTTTTTGCAGTCAGTATTTAGCTAATCCCAGTTTAGTTTTCTTTTTTTCCACTCTCATTCACAATTAAATGAGTACAAACATGCTTAACCCACTAATCTTTAAATTATTCATTTTGGAATTCATGAGCTTTTCAAGGTAAGATTTCATTACAGCGTAGCCATTACCTTTTCTACTTTTTCCATGCTGAGCGTTAGGAAGTGTTTTAGGATTTGTATACAGTAGTCTCAAGAGGGTTATGGAATAGTCTTGGAATGACTATCCAGCTAGGACATCCCAAAGTGTGTATGTACTTGGGGAACAGTCATTTCAGTGTCATGGAGGGGACTAGTGGGTGACAGCCCACGTTGGCTCCTTCTGGGACATACTAAGCATACACAGATATTCCCCATCTGATTCCAATCCAACGTGCAGAACTTTGGACATCCCTTTCTAAATATGTGTGACTAAGGAATTAGTATTGTGTGGTTGTAGTAGTAATGGTAATAGTAGCAAATAATAATAGTGCTTTACATAGTTTATCTCATTTGATCTTCTCAACAACTCAGGGAAGGAGGAGTTATTGATAATCGCATTTTACTGATGAGGGAGCTGGAGCTGAGAGAGGTTAGATACTTGCTTAGAGTCACACAGCTAGCAAGTGTCTGAGACAGGATTTGAAATGATAACTTCCTGACTCCAAGTTTAGTAATCTATTGAAATGTCTTCTAATTGACTGCAGAGTCAAAAGAGCTAATGACTTCAGGAGGTGATTGGCAGGAACTGAGTTTAATTTTTAAATTATTTTTATTTTGTTAAATTTTTGTCAATTATATATAAAATTTTTTAACAATCATTTTTTTAAATTTCAAGTGCCAAATTCTCTCTCTACTTCCTCTCCCCCACTCCCTGAGAAGGCAATCAATTTGATATTGATTTTACATGTGAAGTCATGCAAGACATATTTTCATAGCCATATTGTGAAAGAAAACACAAATAAAATAAAACAACCAAAATAAAGACAGTAAAAAACAGTAGGCTTCAATCTCCATTCAGAGTTTATAAGTTCTCTCTGGAGTATTTTTCATCATGTGTTTTTTGAAATTGTTTTGGATTATTGTATTGATCAGAATAGCTAAGTCTTTCACTGTTGATCATCCTTAAAATATTGCTGTTAGTGTGTACAATGTTCTCCTAGTTCTGCTCACTTCACTTTGCATCAGTTCATATAAATCTTCCCAGGTTTTTCTAAAACTATCCTGTTCATCATTTCTTTTAGCATAATAGTATTCCATCACAATCATATACTACAACTCATTCATTCATCTATTCCACAGTTGATGGATATCTCCTCAATTTCCAATTCTTTTGTCACCACAAAAAGAGATGCTATAAATATTTTTGCACAAATAGGTCCTTTCCCTTTTTCTTTGATCCCTCTGGGATATAGACCTATTAGTGTTATTACTAGATCAGAGGATACAGTTTTCTAGAATTCCAAATTGTTCTCCAAAATGGATGCATCAGTTCACAAGTCTACCAACAGTGCATTAATGTCCTAATTTTTCCACATACCCTCCATTATTTGTCATTTTCCTTTTCTGTCATTTGCATTTTTATAATCAGTAATGATTTAGAGGATTTTTTCATGTGACTACTGATAGCTTTGATTTTTTTCTTCTGAAAACTTCCTGTTCATATCCTTTGACCATTTATCAACTAAGGAATGGCTCTTATGTTTATAAATCTGGCTGAAGGAATTGAGTTTATATACAAAAGGGACAAATCATCTATTATTCAATATCTTTTCCTTCCTGGCATCAAGTGAGGCAGAAACTGCTGTGAGCTATATATGTGGGGTTGGGAGCAGGGAGTGGGATGGTTGATAGAAGAAAAGTAGGGTGGTGGTTCCCCTATATCTTGATTTTTTTTTTCAGTCATTCAATCATATCTAACTCTTTGTGACTCCAGGGAACATACACATTGCCTTTTTTTGGAAAGGATATGGCAGTGGTTTGTCATTTTTTTCTCCAATGGATTAAGGCAAACAGAGGTTAAGTGATTTAGTTTGTGAGAAAACAGGAAGTTTTATTTCCCCACTTTGATGGGGGGAAGGTGACCTAGTACACTGAGGGGAAGGTCACAAAACTGTGCACATGCTCAATAAGCTGTTTGAGAGAAAGCCTATCAAAGAACATGAAGTCACGTGGCCAGCATGGCCAGGGGACAGTATCATGGGAAATCCAAAGTTCAGAATTCTATAAGGGTCCTGACTCATCCTGACCTGGTCATAGTTGCTCTGGTGGCCATGCTAGAAGCTACCCCTTCCTTCAGGGGAAGGAACGTAGAAGGCCTTCCCTCCTTTGAACTCTATTTTAAATAAATTTTTCTTGATACCTTTCTTTTGGTGTGTCAAGTTCATCTCTAACAAACACATAGCTATTAAGTGTCTGCGGTCAGATTTGAACTCAGGTTTTCTTGACTCTAAGCACACTGAGCCACTTAGTTGCCTCCTCCTCATATCCCTCCTGAATTCTACGTGTTCTCAAGTACATGGTACCTTTGTTTCATTTGTTTTTATTCTCTTCCAAAATTAAGTGAAGGGTGAAACATATGAGGTTTATATAAGAAAATCCAAAGATCTATAGTTCATAGCAATGGCTACCAGAATAGAAGTGGCCACTGACAGCTGCAGACAGATGTGAAAAGATCCTGACGCTGGTAACAGCTTCAGGGACACTGACCCTTTGTGACAGAGAGAAATTCCACCTATAAACCCTAAAAAGTCATGGATCATCAGAGCCCAGCAGAAAGCTACAGAGAAGTGTGATTTCATGAAGATTCCAAAAAGGGAGAAAATGACTTTCAGGTCCAAGGCCTGGAGAGTACCCCTTTGCCACTGATGTTCTCAACACATGCAAATCATTAAAACTGCATTAAGTTTGAGTCTACTCTCCAGGGATCTTGTATGAACAAGGGGTGAGTATCCCCTCTGTTTGGAGGAATAAAAACTCTTTGCTCTATTTTATAAATAAATCTTTTTTTCTAAGAGTTAATAGAGTTCAACTGGTTGATGATAATGGACAAGATACTGGTGGGGGGCCCTCAGGAACTATAGCAGTAGAAACCCCTAACCCTGCAGGGTTATTTCCCACAGCTTGTACGGGAGTGGTGGTAGTCATTGCCCTCCAGGAAACCAAACTGCTAGAGCAAGCGCAAATTGGGCTCAGAGGTGGTACTAAAAATGTAAATCCAAAAGGGAGAAGATGGAAGAGGATAATTTAATTCGATTCAATTCAATAAGCTTTTATTAAATATCTACTATGCTTAAAACTTCAGTGCCCAGTTCAACTACCTAGGAATATTAATTGTGGAACAAATACCAATCTGTGTCGGGAAAAAGCACATAGTGGCAACTTACAGGTTTATTAACTCAATAACATTTTGCTGTAGTCTATAACGTGCATACTATATAGAAGGAATAAAAAGTGGGGGTATTAAAGTGGCATCTACTATATTTTAACTATATTCATAGTTATAAACTATATAATATAAACTATATTATATATAAATTATATTTAACTATATAGAGAGAGCAATATTTTAACTACCATGAAATGTGCTAATGGCAAAGGTAAGCTGGGTGTTGAAAACAACTTTTATGTTTATAGTCTCAATATGAGTTGGACATGAGCAAAATATTATGCTAAGAAAACTGAATATAATACTTCAGGGGAAAAAAATGGTCATTCCATGAAATAGAGGATTTTCAAGCATTCTTGATGAAAAGACCAGAGCTGAAAAAAAATTTGACTTTCAAACACAAGAATCAAGAGAAGCATGAAAAACTGAACAGGAAAGAGAAATCATAAGGAACTTACTAAAGTTGAACTGTTTACATTCCTACATGGAAAGATAATATTTGTAACTCTTGAAACTTTTCTCAGTATTTGGGTAGTTGGAGGAATTGTATACATATATATACACAGAGGGCACAAGGTGAGTTGAATAGGAAGGGATGATATCTAAAAAAATATAATTAAGTGGTAAGAGAAATATATTGGGAGGAGAAAGGGAGAAATGGAATGGGACAAATTATCTCTCATAAAAGAGGCAAGAAAAAGCTTTTTCAATAGAGGGGAAAAGTGGGGAGGTAAGAGGGAAAAAGTGAAGCTTACTCTCATCACACTTGGCTTAAGGAAGGAATAACATGCTCACTCAGTTTGGTATGAAAATCTATTTTACACTACAGGAAAGTAGGAGAGAAGAGGATAAGTGGGATATGGGGAGGATGATAGAAAGGAGGGCAAATGGGAGGAGGGAGCAAAGAAGTAAATATTTTTGGGAAGGGACAAGGTCGAAAAAGAGAATAGAATAAATGGGGGCAGAATAGGATGGAGGGAAATATAGTTAGTCTTTCACAACATGACTATTATGGAAGTTTTTTGCATAACTGCACATGTATAGTCTATATTGAATTGCTTGCCTTCTCAGTGCGGATGGGTGGGGAGGAAGGAAGAGAAAGAAGCTGGAACTCAAAGTTTTAGGAACAATTGTTGAGAATTTTTTTTGCATGCAACTGGGAAATAAGAAATACAGGTAATGGGGTATAGAAATCTATCTTACCCTACAAGAAAAGAGAGAAGATGGGGATAAAGGAAGGGAGAGGTGTGATAGAGGGGCGAGCAGATTGGGGGAAGGGGTAATCAGAATGCACAGTGTCTTGGGGTGGGGGAGAGGAGAGATGGGGAGAAAATTTGGAACTCAAAATCTTGTGGAAATGAATGTTGAAAACTAAAAAGAAATAAATTAGAAAAAAATCATACTATGGGAATTTTCTACTTTTAGAGATACAACAACATTATAAGACTTAAGAGAACACTACTTAGATGAAGATCCATTTTTTTTGTAGTCTCATTTTCTTTCTTTCAGTTTCTAAGTTTGCACCCTTTCCAGGAAGAAGGGGAAATATTTTAAGGAGGAGTAAATTCATCTTTTTTTTTCCATTTCTGTTACCAATCTAATTTTGCTACCATATATAAGAAAAGTCAGTCAAAATGGTGGTGGAATAGCTTTCCAACTCAGAAGAATATGTTATAAAATTCATTTATCCTTGATTTTTTAGTTTTCCCTGAAATTTGATGCTATGTTAAAAGTACTTAGAACAAAGGAATAGATAGTGATTGATAGGCAAAACACCATAGAGACTAACAAATGCAAAGAGTTGAAAAAAAAATGAGAAGGAAGCTTTATGAACTCTTTGGGATTATATGGAGAGTCACTGTAATGTTTCTGTGCCTACAGGCAAGGTAGGTGACTTCCTACAGTCAGCCACTAGAAAGCAATATCATATAAATACTGGCCTAGCTGTAAACTGGCCTCCCACTGTAGCACTGAGGGCATCAGCTTTAGAATAAACTGTGCAATTTGGAGTTGAGAGATTTTGGTGCAAATCTCATTCCACCATTCACTGACTCTGTGGTCACTGGAAAATCATTTGAATTCTCTGAGCCTCAGTTTCCTCATCTGTAAAATGAGGATAATGATATTTGCAATACCTATGTCATAGTGTTGTTATGAAGAAAGTTTATAAACCTTAAAGATATATAAAACTCAAGATGTGAGCTGTTTTGTATTGTGAATAATAACTTCTAGGCTCTGAAGTATGCCATTTTTATAGTATGTCCTATGAATCTCAAAGACCCTCTAAAACCCCAGTCTATATCTCTTGTAGACATGAATGACAGAAACTGTTATCCATATTATCTAAACTATTCACTTTTCCTTACCCCATGTCCAAGTAATTGCCAAATCCTGAATATTCTATCTCCATCACATCTTTTGTATCTCTCCTATTCTTTCGTCCAATCTAGTTTGGGTCTGCATTGTCAATGGCTTAAATGTTTGTAGTAGCTTTTGAATTTGCCTCCCTGATTATGATTTTTTCCCTCTATACTACTTCACTTAGTGCCATTATTAGTTCTCAGGGAGATGAGAACTCATACATTTAACTACTATCTTTATGCTGACGACTCTCTTTTTTTAGTGGGGGAAGCAATTGGGGTTGAGTGACTTGCCCAGCATCACACAACTAGTAAGTGTCAGAGGCTGGATTTGAACTCAGGTCCTCTGACTCCAGGACCATTGCTCTATCCACTACACCACCAAGCTGCCCTGATTCTCAAATCTAAATATCCTAACATCTCTGCTCACCTCTAATCTCCCATCTCCAATTATCTTTCAGACATTTTGAATTAGATGTCTGCTATACATCTGAAACTCAATATGTCCAAAACTGAACTCATTATATTTCCCCTGAATCCTCCCTATCTCTTAACTTCCCTTTACTGTTGAGGGTAACAATATCTTCCTAGTCACTCAAGATCACAATCTAGCATGTGATCGTCAAATCTTCATCTCTTACCCTCCATAATCAATTTTTTGCCAAAGCCTACTGACTTCACTTTTGCAACATTTCTCCAATATGCACCCCCACCCCCACCCCCACCTCCACCTTCCTTCTGTTTATCACTGCCACCACTCTGGGGCAGGCCCTCATCACTTCAGGCCTGGACTACAGCAGTAGCTTGTGGGCGAGTTTGCCTGTCTCTTTTCTCCCCACTCTAATCTGTCCTCCATATATCCACCAAAGTGATTTTCATGAAGCGCAAGTCCAATCCCTGCCCATTACTGTCCCTAATAAATTCAGTGGCTCCATATGCCCTCCAGGATCAAGTATAAAATGCTCTTTTTGATATTCAAAGACTTTCAAAACCTTTCCAGTTTTCTTATGCTTTACTCCCCACCACTTCAATCCAGTTATACTGCTTTCCTTGATGTTCCACAAACAAGACATTCCACTTCTCTAGTTGTCCCCCCATGCCTGGAATGCTCTTCCTCCTCACCTCTACTTACTGGCTTCCCTAACTTATTTTAAGCCTCGACTAGAATCCAGTCTTCTACAGAAAACATGTCAAACATATGCAGCCTACAAGATTCCTAAATGCTACCTAAACCATATTAAAATATAATTGGGAAATATTTAGCAAAATAAATAAAATGTAATAAAACATAGATAATGTTAATATGTGGTTTTCTAAGTCAATGGATCCCCACACTGATCCTTATATATGGTTTAGTGGCCCTCATTTCTATTTGAGGTTGATATTACTTTTCTTACAGAAAACCTTTCCCAAACCCTCTTAAATTTTAGGATCTTCCCTCTTATTTCTTATTTATACTGTATAATGCCTGTTTGTAAATGTTCATTTATAAGATTGTAAACTCTTTGAAGTCAGGCACTGTGTTTTTCCTCTTTTTAGCCCTAAGCACAGTGCCTGGCACACAGTAGGCAGTTAATGAATGATTATTGACAGTCTTTCCCCTCTTCAATCTGTCCTTCACCATAATTGCCAAAATGATATTACTAAAGAACTGATCTGACAGTGGCTACCTATTGTCTGTGGGATAAAATATAATCTGACTCCAATCTGGAGTAACTTGATGTCATTCATTTCATATATTCCATGTTTCAGTGAAACCAGCTGATTTGCTGCTCCACACATACAGTGCTTTATCTCTCCCCTCTGTGTCTCTGCACACTTGCACTTTCCCACATATGCTTGGGATGATTTGCCTTCTCACCTCTGCATCCTAGAATCTCTTACTCCCTTCCAGATCCAGCTGATATTCCCTACACAAAGCCTTTCCTGAGTACCCCTCCCCCCAATTTATTAATTTGTTAAGAGGACAACCCCAGGAACAAAGATCCCTGCCTCATGAATGTGTAATGCAAGGCAGAAGAAGTGACTTGGTTTAATTCCATTTTCTCCCTGGTATGATACTAGTCCGATCTCACAATGATGGAGGTAACCAGGAAGTCTTTGCACATTCCAAAGACTCATTTCAAATAAGTAAAGGATTGTGTTCTTTTGGAGCACTTTGGTGACCTTCAGACATCCAAGCTTCTTAAAGACTAACTGGAAAAAAATATTTGTTGAAGGAAATTTCCACAGACAGAGCAATTCATGATTATGCTTCAGTAAATGCAACAAGCTCAGGGCCTCCTTGGGGGAGCTCCAGGCTACCACCAGTATGTGAGGAGGAGGGTCCGGAACACAGCACAGTGAGAGACAGAGGACAGAGGCAGAAGAAAGGGGAGGAGAGAGAGGGAGATGTGAGTTAGCAAAGGGGGAAGGGAGAGGGAGGAAGAGAGAGGAAAAGTTAGAGTCAAAGGTTGAGGGAAGAGGAAAGAAAGGAATTGGGGGCTGGGGGGAAAGAGCTTAATTTCAGGGACATCCAAATCAGGGCAGAGGAAACAACAGAATTTGTTCAGGGACAAATCTACAGACAAATAGAATTTTCTAATCCTACATCCCAATTACACCTTGCCCTCTTCCCCTGGTACTACAGTAGAAAAATCACTGGCTCTGGAGTCAGAGGACCTAATGTCTCTAACCAAGCCTATACCTGGGGCTCTTTTAGACCTGGAGCCTCTGCCAGGGCTCATGGTAGTTTGACCTTTGAGAATCCAAGGTCATTTCTATTCCAGGGCGATGAATCAGAGCGGGAGGACAGTGGATTGCTTCTTTGTGTCCTTTCAAAAAAAAGCATAAATAACTTACCTCAAATGATACGAAGTAGGCAGAGTCAAGAAAACAATATATACAAACAACTACAACAAATAGAAAGAACAAGAAAGAATAAATAATCCACAAATAATGAAAAGATACAAAATTACCAAGCTTGGTGAAAAGAACACCCTTCCACATGACTGTAGAAGGTGGAGGTCCACTGGTGCTGAACGTCACAGGCATTGTCCAATCGTTTTGATGTATTGACTGGTTTGGGTGATTTGTTTCTCTGGTTAGGGGGAAGGGAAGGGCTAGAGGGGAAATGTAGGTGCTGTAAAAACAAAAGATATGAATAAAAATATACTTAAAAAAAAGAATGTAGGTATACTCCAGAGGCATGCTGCCAAACTGGTAGCAGATCGCACAAGTCTGGGGAGGAAAGGTTAGAAGGAGTTCTTCTTGCTTTGTTGAGCTCAGGGCAGTCATGACAGAGTCAAACCTAGTAGTCTGAAAGGTAGTTCAAAGGCAGATTTATCTAGTCTTTGTATTCAGAGCATATCACATGGGAACTAGTCAAACTCATGAACAATTCCACATTTATTACAGGTCAGCAGTTGTCTTTAAGGAAAGTAGGGGAAGGAAAAAGACACAGAATTCCACATACACACACCTCCCCAGTTTTAATCCTTGTTTCTTGAGATCAAGAGTTTTTCTGAAATCTCTTTTCAGAGAACCCCAATAGATACTATGACATTTTAATAAAATCATCACGACCAACAGGTGATGGATAAATACCAAGTGGAAATTAAAACCTTGTTTTCAATATACCCTACTTAATTATTCAGAACTCCATCTGTTTAGTGAGGGCAGAGTATTCACCTGAAGTGTAAGGCAATCACATTGTTAATGGGGCCGTATGGATTTCTTTCTCTCTTAAAAAAAAGTTTTATTGATTTCTTTGGTTATTTTACTCCCTGATCATTGCCCAACACTCCCCACTTCATGCTGCATGCCCTACAGAACCCATTATTGTGACAAAGTAAAACAGTCACATCAAGCCAATGATGTCTGCGTGTGAAACAGCAGCTGTTTCTGAAACAGTGACTATGTCAGTGAATTGCTAATTTATTCATGGAATTATTAATTGAATAAGGGAATGGGACCATGAGGGCAAACCTCTGGGTCATATATGGACAAATATGCCTGCTCTTTGGATACTAGCAGGGAAAGGCCAGTGGCAAGTGAGGAGTTATGCTTGAATCCCACTTTAATAAGGCACAGAGAGTACAGGGGTAAATGGCACAGACAGTACAGAGATAAACTGGGAGGGAAGGGGAAAGGAGGAAAGTGGGCCCAGGAGGAAACGGAGGAGTCACCTATGTAATCGCAGATTGCAGTTAGGAACACTTGAGCAGAATGAACTCTTAGGAGATGGAAGAGTGTTTAGGGGCAGGAGCTTGGAGCCTCATTTTTAGGATTTTGGTGGAGAACAGACTAATTCTTATCTGTGCTACCTAGGGGTTAATACATTAACATATCCACATCATCTCAAAGTTATTAGCAATGTTTGGTGTTCTGCTGCTGATCTTACTGTGGGTGTCTGGAGCTTATGAGACTTACATATCATAACAGCACGTTAGCCCTAAGGTCTACCTGGGTTCCGCTAATTTAGCACATGGTCTCAGGATGTGACTTTTAATTAATTCATAATACAGTTTGCAAGGCATTATGTTCCTTTGATCTATGGGACAGTCTGTAAGTGACTTCTAGGATCCCCTTTTCAATCTTACTTCCTATTTTTGTTAATTTATTTCAGTTGTTCAGTTGTTTTTCAGTTATGTGCAATTCTTCATGGTCACATTTGGTGTTTTCTTGGCAAAGATACTGCATTGGTTTGCCATTTTTTTCTCCAGCTCATTTTACGGATGAGGAAACTGAGGTAAACAGGGTTAAATGACTTGCCCGGGGTCACACTACTAGTAAGTGCCTGAGGCCAAATTTGAACACAGGAAGATGAGTGTTCCTGACTTCAGGCCCCATACAGCTACCCTATTATTTTATACTGGATACTTATAAACTTACTGTACTAATTGGAAGGGGAGACCAGAACAAGATACAATTTTAATACAATCAGTAACATTGGACATCCATAGTGCACCCCTCCTCCACATACACTCTGTTAGGAGAATGGAAGAACAAGCATTTATTAAGCAGCTACTATGACCTTGGGCAAGTCACTTAACCCCAATTGCCTCATCTTGGGTCATCTCCAGTCATCCTGATGAATATCTGGTCACTGGATTCAGATGACTCTGGAGGAGAAGTGAGGCTGGTGACCTGCACAGCCCTCCCTCACTCAAAACAAAGTCAAATGCAAGTCATGTCATTATTTCTCTGAAGGCATGGCCTTCTTTGGCAATGAAGAACGAACACACACACACACACCTCCCATACTATGCACTAAGCATTTTATAAATACTATCTCATTTAGTCCTCAATCATGGAAGGTGGATATTATTATCCCCATTTTCTAGATGAGGAAACGGAGACAAACAGAGGTTAAATGATTTGCCCAAGGTCACAGTGTCTGAAGGAGAATTTTACTATCTGCTCTACTACCTGTCTGTTGAGGTTTAGGGGCACTGGGACCCCAAAAGCGCAGCACATGGGTCTTGCCCGAATGAATTTGAAAGCTTTCTTTCTTGGCCATATTGGGTAGACTCTTAAGGAATCTGAGCATTTGTGATGCTTGTACTAACAAACAAACCAGATTGAATCTGAGCAGCTTCATGGAGGCTAGATGGATTTTATATACAGAAAGACTGTGGAAGGGATCTAGGGTTGGCCAAGTGGTCTGGGATAACTAGAGGAGGGGTTGGGGGGGGGGGGGGCCTTGACAGGAGTCGCCAGTAGCTGGGGTGACTACAAGTCAGATACCAGGAACCCAGAGAATGGGATTTTGATAGGATCAAGGGTGGGAAGTAGTTGGAGGCAATCCCTAAGTAACAGAGATTTAGGCATAGTGATAATGAAAAGTTTACGGCCTCAGGGGAATGCCAGATCTAGTGGGAAGATTCAAGGAGAGTTCCAAGGGCTTGGACCCCATCAAATCTGCATGAAAAAAGAATACTAATCTGATTTTAAAGTTCCGTAATGAATGAGACTAACATTTTATCTAAATTTTGCATGTCCTCTAGGATTTAGCAAGGTACAGTACACACAATAAGCCCTCTAAAAATATATCATTTTTATTTATATATTTTCTTTTCATATCATGTTCATTTTCTTGCGTTCATTTTTTTTTTTTTTTTTTTAGAAAACTGCCTTTATCCTATTAGTAGTTGGAAAAAGTTAACTGATAACAGAAAAAAGTTTAGTCAGTTGGAGAGGAATGAGAAGTTCCAAGGGGGACTTTGGCCCCAATAAAGAGAATGGGTAGCAAGCTCCCCCAGGAGATTAAGGAGAGTCACCACTATAATAGTAAGAAATAAAGAAACATTGTATGGACCAAGATGCTGCAACTTGAATTCAGATCTGGCATTGCCTTTGGGTGGGAATCAATTCCCCATCCACTGACTCCAGCTGCAGGAGGCATGGGTGGACACTGGGCTATGTTGTGCAGCAAAGGAACTGTTAATGGCTGTCATTCACTGGAGGAAATGACCAAAAGGGATTTCAAATGTTTTTCCATCTGACTTTATGTTCAAATGTACTTTCTTAAAAACAAAACAAAATCCAAAGAGACATGCCATAGAGATAACAAATACCGGTATTAGGAAATCTAATTATACAAAAAATACTACATCCAAGCTGGGGTAGATATATTTATTTTTTGGTAACATACATTAAATGGCACCAATTATACAGTAATTCTAAGTTAACATGAAACCACAGAACTGAAGCTTTGCCACAGCTGTATGGGGACTTGCCGTCTCTGGTTGGGTTCCATTTTCAAATAATTGAATAATACCCTAGAGCTATACCGACGAAAGCCTTATAAGAGGTCCTTTGTATTTATTCCCCAGAGGGTCCTTCAGCTGACAGCAACAGGACATGTTAGGTATAAAAGTAGTTAAAGCCCAATTCACAAAAGTATTACCTTTTCTTTCTAGAAAGAAGCAAGAAGTTAAGAATTCCCTTGAATTAGTGCCAGATGTGCTGGTTGGGAAAATGAAGAAGGTAATAATGTCAGAGGACCCTGGTGTGCACAGGTGTGTTGGACACAGATTAAACAATCACGGTTGGCTTCTAAATACTGGTAGCAAGATGATTTCTGATTTGTAAATCTCTTAAAGTAAATTATAGATAAATGAAAAAGGCCAGTAATCATACACTAAGATTAATAAACAGCATTTCAAAAATTAACCGAATGAGGGCTTGGGCTTTCCACTGTGTTTACAAGATGAGGCACCCGGATTTCTTCTTTCCACGTCTGGCTTGCAGAGCCTCTCTTGTGGCCATTTCAAAAACCTCCCTCACACCGTCTTTGGTCTTCGCTGAACACTCCACATAACCAAATGCACCAATCCCATTTGCCATATCTCTGCCTTCTTCAGGTTTCACTGGCGCCTGCTTCATCTTGGCCAGCTCTCGTCTCGTGTGCTCATCACTTCGAAGATCCTTCTTGTTCCCAATCAGGATAATGGGCACATTAGGACAGAAATGCTTCACCTCTGGGCTCCACTTCTTCGGGATGTTTTGTAAACTATCAGGGCTACTGATGGAAAAACACATAAGTATAACATCAGTATCTGGGTAGGAGAGAGGTCTAAGGCGGTTATAAGCTTCTTGACCAGCTGTGTCCCACAAAGCCAACTCCACCCGTTTTCCATCTACTTCAATATCTGCTACATAATTTTCAAACACTGTAGGCACATAAACCTCAGGAAACTGGTCTTTGCTAAATACAATCAGCAAGCAAGTCTTCCCACATGAACCATCACCAACTGTAACCAGCTTTTTTCGGATGGCTGCCATAGCTCAGGCGGTTCTCCTGTCGGTCCGCACCTGGCAAGCTGCTCCGCGAGTCGCACGTTCTAGGACTCCGGCAGTTTCTACGCAAGAAGCCAGCGGGCTGGGAGCGGGAGCACAGGCGGGCGCCCATGACGTTCATTTTCAAATATTGCCTCTGGACCTGTCTTCTCTCAGTCAGCAAGCCATCCCTGTAACGGACTCAAAAAGAAGGGCAAGTTAATTCAGTAAAACCAACCAACGCATCTACTATGTATGACAGTTTATGTGCTATTTCACACCGTCTGTGCTCCATTTCCATAGTAGCTACTTAATGTTTTCTGAATTGAATTCAGTTGAACTGAGAACAGCTCAGTCTTTAAAATGGAATCTACCACATCATCGAGCCCATTTAACATCTTCATTTTACAGATGAGGAAATGGAGAACCAGGCAGCATGAGTGATTTGTCATCTCCCCAGATAGAAAGAAACTGAGGCAGGATTTGAACCCACATCCTTTAGCTCTAAAGGCAGTGTGTTTTCCAATACATCAGTTCTCACTCCCCCAGGCAACAGTTGTCTCTCTGCATTGATAGAAAGCTTCCATACCTGGATGTGTCCAAACTAAAAGAATCACAAGCCTGGAGACTCCTTCCTTACCCCAAATTCCTCACCCCAATGATGCTGGGATCAGAAAAGTGAAGGGCAGGAGCCAATATGATGTAGAATAATCACACCAGATTAGTTACCAGGAAACCAATTTTAATCTCTGGTCTGCTTCTAGCTCGATGTGTAACCTTGAGTAAACCTCTCGGGTTTTAGTTGTCTTGTCTGTAAAACAAGGAGGTTTGATTAAATGATCTCTCAGATCCCTTCCTTTGCTCTAGGGAACCCGTGCTTCAGAATCACTCATCTAGCATTTATTAAGCACCTACCATATATCCCACACTTTACTAGGTGGTGGGAAAGCAAAGACAGAAGGAAAAGCATCTCTGCTCTCAAAGACTTTCCATTAATGGAAGGAAGCCAAGGATTCCAAGACAGGTAGGTAGATGAGGAGGGAGAGCATTCTATGCATGGAGGACAGCCAGTGAAGAGCTTAGGGAGAAGGGTTATGTCTCCAGGGAGAGGCCCTACCAGCCTTGGTTCCCCAAGCAGCAGTTTACCTGGCAGAGTGCCCCTGATATACTCTGTACGATCTGTTCACATAATCCTCATCCAATTAATTCTCTTACCCATGCTTGCCCTTTGTCAATCTGTCCTCTTTTCTATCTGTCCTTGGTTCTTTCTACATGACTATGTAGGGAGAACTTTTCATGTATACAAAAGGGAGAAGGGGGTACTTTTCTCTACCATCTCCCCTCACATTTTCTCTCCAAACTGCCAAGGTTCGCAGCTCAGTCACATTGGGAAGGGGTGAAGCAGTGTGGTCTAACAGAAAGATCTGGAGTCAGAAAACCTGGTTTGGAACATCTTTTCTGCTATTGCTATCTGTGTGACCTTGGGCAAGTCATTTCCCCTCAGTAAATCTAGGTTCTTCTTTCATAAAATGAGAGGGCTGGAGTAGATGTCCTTCCAGTAGAATTCACTTCAGTCTCTAAGTCTGTGCTCCCATATAACTTGACTATCAGCTCAACCAGGGTTCTTTTTACTATGCCTTATAATTCTAAAATTCTTAAGTCCTTGGTATAGGTTTCTCCTCTCTATCCTGATTCTTTTAGGATTTTAAAAGGAACAAGAAAACTAAGAAACCTAGCCAGGCTTTCAGATGTGCCACCCATCTCTTACATATAAAGGGCTGGGCAAGAAATTACCATGATGTAATCCTTACAAAGATCAGCTTTGCTAACAATATTTCATAGCTTTCAACTTTGCTTTTAGAGCCAGCATATTAATCAAGAGAAGCAAGATAGATGAGATGTCACTTGTTCCCAAGCAACTTCCTTTTTTTCCTTTAACAAAAAAGACTGTGGTGTGCTTAATAGATAAAAGAATAGAAGAGGGGTGTGTGCATCCTAGGGCATGCATTCCTTGGAATAATTGGAAAAGCAAGGAGAAATAATATCACGGATGCCATCTTCATGGAACTGACAATCTAGCAGGGGAGGGCAGCCTGGAGTAGTGGAAATAGTATTGGATTTGGAGACAGAAGATTGAGGTTTCAATCTCAACTCTACTAGTTACTCCCTATATGACCTAGGGCAAATTACTTCCCCTTTCTGTGCCTCTGCTTATTCCTCTGTCAAGTGAGGGTATTGGGTGACATGATCTCTAAGGTGCTTTCCAACTTTAAAGTTTATAATCAGGGACAGTTATGCCAATAATTGAGATACAAAATTATAAAGAGAAGTCTCTAAGAGGAGCTATGATGGAACGTTACTGTGCTATAAAAAATGATAAGCTCAATGATCTTAGAAAAACATAAATAATATTTGCATGAAGTAATGAAGAGTGCAATGATCAGACCCAAGAGAATGTTGTCTACAGTCTCTGTAGCAATACTGTTTTAAGAACAACTTTGACTCTTACAAATACCCAAATTAACCACACAGGATATATGAAGGAAGGTGCTATCCACATTCAGAGAAGGAACTGACAAATAAAAGTATGTATAGAATGATTTTACATATATACAAATATATATACACATATGCATACACACAAATATATATGTGTGTGTATATAAATATATATTTGTGTCTAATGGCAGCCATCTCTCGGGGGGGGAGAGAAGAGAAAAAAATTTACATGATTACTTTATTATATAGTAAAAGGAATAGCAAGTTGTACATAATAGATTTGAAGTTCCATGTGCAATCATCTTTTTTTTAAAAAAAAAATTATTCTGTCATAGAAATGTTTGTTTTATTCCATAAACTAAAAATAAAATAAATTTTTCAAAAGCAGAGGTATGAAATCAGACGAAAAAAAAAAAAGTCCCTCCTAGCATGTGAGAGGGAGGGGGCAAAGGAGAAAAAGGAACAATATATCAGAGAAAATTTCATGGAAGAAATAACATTTAAGGTAGATCTGAAGGGATGCCTAGAATTTGAACAGGAAGAACTTGAGAAGGTGGTAAGGTTAGGAGCAATATTCAAGGATAGGGCAGGAAACAATCTAACTCAGAATTGTTTGTAAGGCTCAAAGAGTTGTCTAGTCTAGCTGTAGCACAAAGTCCACGAAAGAGCAGTAATAGCAAAAGTTAGAAAGAACACTTTGGATGTTAAACTAAAGAGTCTGGGTTTTAGGCACCAAGCAATGGGAATTGCAGGACTTAGATTGGAAAGAAATGTTATGATCTTTTCACCCAACCCTCTCATTTCACTAGTGAGGATACTGAAGTCCAGGGAATAGACTTTCCCAAGTTCACACAAGCAAGGAAGTGGTGGTTCCAATCATTGAAGGGTTTTGGGCAATGCACCCAGTAGTAGGGAGATTCATTTAGGAGTGGTGTCTGGGATCACTTGGAGCAAGGAGAGGCAGGAGGAGAGGAGTCTATTAGAATAGGACTTCACTATAATGTTCTAGATGGATATAATTAGGACCCAAATTAGCAGCACAGCAATGGGAGTGCTCTTCTTAAGTCAAATTGTTTTGTTTTACTTACTAGTTTTTTACTCTCTCTTCAACCAGTATTATGTTATTTTCAGGTTTCTTCCAGCTGGAAAAGGAAGATGCTTAGATCTCTACATCTTTTCATTTATTTGCTGAGCCCACTCTGAACTCAAAACAACTACTCTTTCCAAGTAGGGGGTATATTACTAAGTTCAGATCTCTAGCCTTCAGAGACCCCTTGATCTTTATTGATTCAGCTCCATGTTCTTCTACTGTATTTCTTTTGGCAATCTCCGTATTATGTCCCAATGCAATGAAGACTGCAGCAAAATAAAAGTGATTTCCAAATGTCACATAAAATTAGTTTCACAGGCCCATAAAACACAGCTGTCTAAAGTTCTAACCAGCTACTGTAATTTCTACTCTCTGTGCCTACTAAAACAATTAAATGATATTTAAGTCAGGACAACCTGTTTTGTTTTGCTTTTAGGGAAGATTCAAAGTCAAATAAATAAACTTGTTAACTGGGTATTAACCTGGGGCGCCCGTATATTTATCGTAAAGACTTTCAAGGAACCACATGATTACCTGGGTTGATTCTAGGAGATGTCATCATTTGTTTTATATCAATTCAACCACAACTGCAATGAAGCAGAATCTGGTTGAAAGGAAATTTAGCTGGAAAGGAAGATTTGCATAGGGAAAATAAGGTTAGAATGTTAAGTTATAGTCATATATAGCTCAGTTAATATTCATTAAGTTTTTCTATGTGTAAGGCACTGTGCTAAATACTGGGGAATACGAATATTTTAAAAACATAAAAGCAGTTCCTGCCATAAAGGAACCGATGTTCTGCTGAGAAAATACAGTATTATATAAGTAGGCAAATATAATAACATACAAAAAAAATTGGAAAAAATCTAAGGGTAAGAGAATGCTGCTAACTAGTAGGATCAGGAGAAGAAAAAAAAAACCTCTTGTACAAGCTAAGTCCTGAGTCATATTTGGAAGGAGACTAGAGATTCTGAAAAAAATGAAACTGAGTAGGGAGTATGTTCCAAATATGGAGGGCCATATTTATCAAATCACAGAGCCAGGAGATGCCATGTTCTATATGGGGAAGAGCCAGTAGGCTGGCTGAAGTGAGAGATTGGTCAAATAGAGAATTATGCAAAAAAAAAAAAAAAAAAAAAAAAGGAACAGTAGAGGAGAAATAGATGGAAAGAGGGCTCTAAATTTCAGGCTGAAGAATTTGTATTTTATGCTAGTGGTAATATGGCTCCATTGGACATTTTAAGAGGAAGACTAGGGCAAGATCTCTGTTTTGGGGAATATTGATCTGGTAGCTATATGGAAGTTGGACTGGAGAGGGAAGAGTAGGCAGAGACCAAGTAAGAGGCCTAATCAGTCTAGGTCAAAGGTTCTTAACCCAAGATCTATCCACTATATCAGGGGGTTCATATACTCAGATGGAAGGGAAATATATATCCTTATTTCAATATAATTGAGGGTTTTGGGTAATCCTATGTATTTAATTTTATTTGTTCAAAAACATTGTTCTGAGAAAAGATGCATAGGTTTTACGAGACTGCCAAAGGGGTCCATGACACAAGTTAAGTATCCTTGTTCAAGGTACAATAGGCTACTGTATAGACTAGGATCTAGACTAGGGTAGAAGGTGTGAATAGAGAAAAGAGATTAAGTAGAAGTGATATTGTAAAGATAAAGTGAGCAACACTTAACAACTGATTGATGGTGGGCTTGAGAGAGAAATAAGAATCCAGGAAAAGGTGAGTAGAAGGATGGGGGTATCATCAACAGAAATAGTGACATTTTGTGGGGAATGGGTTTGAGGGAACATATAACTTCTGTGTGAGTCATGTTGAATTTGACCACACTGGTTGATATGCCCAGTAGGAAGTTGATAATATGGAACTGAATTTCAGGAGACAAATAAGGATACATACATAGGTGGGTAATCTGTGTAAAAGAATTTCCTTGCTGGACATATATACATATATACAAGAGTGCAGGAGGAATGATGGGGTGCTTGGGTGCTTGTGCTTGGACCCCAGTTCTAAAATCACATTTCTCCCTAGCCTCAAAACACTATCCCAGCCAGTTTCTCCCCAGCCCAAGGAGACAGCCTGCCCCAGCAACAACCATTATCTCCCTTCCTGATGCAGTAGCCAGTTGCACCTATAGAATTTATTGTTTTGTGTACTGACTGAACTGACTGTGCACTGGGTCATAATGACATTTACTACTCACTGACCAATCATATGTATCCTAGACTTAGACATACATTTACTCCCTTAAATTTATCTTGTCTAACAAGACACTGATAAGAACAGTCTGTTATTCCTCAGTCAGCTCTGACTGCTACTTGACTTAGGACATTTCAGGCCTAAAACCATACCTCCATGTAGCCCCACCTTGGGCTATTTCCCAATGAACTCTGGGTAAAATATCTGCACGGTAGATACTGAAGGTGCATGTTCTTTTAAGAACTAACCACTCCTTAGCCACTCCCTAATCCCACCCTGAATCACCTACTTAGCATATTTGGTACAAATTATACCCTAGAATATACTATATAAACTTTACCTGTACCCTTCTAAGGTTTCAGGTTCCCTAAGAACCCTTGTCTGCTGAAAAGCTTAATAAATCTTTACCTTGACTCAACAGTGCTTGAGTTCATGAATTCTTTTCCAGATGGCCCACGAAGGGAATTCCAGTCTTGGAGTTCCTGTACCCCCACCCCTTCCAGCCTTCATGGGGAGGACTTAGTAAATATTCTTATGCTTTACCTTTCCCGTTCATTTGCATGAGAGATCAAGAGTTTATGGGTCTAAAAAACTGTAAGGTCCTTGCAGCAAATAATTGTTTCTTTCAGAAGTGTTATCTCTATAGTTTGCTGTAAGTGTAGAATCTAAATGATTGTTGACCTGTTGTAGTTTAGTGATTTGAAATTAGGCAAGCAATTACATGGACTTCCTGACTCTAAGTTTGACAGAGACATCCCACCACATCCACTTGTACCCCCCCACTCCTCACCCCTCCTCCCTTGGTAAATAGGAAATACAGTTTAAAAAAAATAGAACTAATCTTAAAGGCTCTAAACTAGGGTGACCGGCTCTGTGATCTAAAGACCTTAACTATGGAAAGAAACTTCTGTCTGGAGAAAATGCTTTCATTCTAGAAAGTTTTGCTATAGTCCAATGATGAGGTATGCTACAAATTTTACCTTTCCAAAAGAACTGTAGAAAAGGTTCCATGTTGCAGTAGGCAGAGAAAATAAACTTTAACTTGATTAAAGGCTAGAGTTTCATTTTTTTAAAAACAAAACATTCATTAGATGGAAGATGATTTATAGAAGGGATTCCTCCCCTTTGGATTTAATAACCACAATTCAATATATTGATATTTATAATTACACAGCATACCTGTGGTAACTTTAGCTTCTTTGTGGCAGTGAAGCTGGGAAGATACCTTGAAAAGCTTCCTTATGAACCTCAACAAAGCAGCATTGTTGGGCAGATGAAATGGGGAAAGGTCATTGGGGAAAAAACAGTGCCTCTCATGGCACAGATGCTCTCCAGTATCTCATGCCCAGCCTTTTCCAGGAGGTTATTAGGAGGCTGTGACTGATTAAGGGGAGTGTTTTCATTAGGTGCTCTGCCTCATTTTCTTTAAACAAGCTAAAAGCAATCATCTGCTGGCAGGAAGACTTTAAGCCATCTAGTAACAACACAGTGTAATGTTAGATGATGCTTTCTTCCAATTTCAAGTTTGCCCTTGGGTTTTCAGGGTGATGGAAGAACTACACGTTATCTGTATATCGTCACTGCAGCAGGACTCTTCCTAAAAATGCCCTTCCTGATCCCTGAGTTTTAACAGACTATAGTTTCCATGTGATAGTCTACTTGGTGCCCTTTGCCCTTCCTAGACACCCCTTAGTTCCAGTAATAGCTATGACTTTTGTTCCACTAGGGCTGAACTAATACACTGAACGCTGCTTATTGGGTTTAAACAAGGGCCTTGGGAGAGATATACTGGCAATTTTATCCACAGACTCATCTATAACAAGGATGAGCTGCTTGGTTTCCAAACAGTGCTTTAGAATACTAAATACAAGTAATTAGTAATGGAAATGCACCCTTTTATTTGGGAAAGACCAGAAGCCCTGGCTTGTTAATGAATTATTTTCCACTTAAGTCATGCTAGCATTCACTGCTTATACATTCTGCTAAAAATTTATTACCCATTATACTGAGTGGTTTTGGAAATGTAAAATGCCAAGCTTCTAACTGAAAATAATGTTATCATTAAAAGTAGGGTCCATCTTCAGTTCACTAAATTATAGTATGAAGAAAAAGCATTTGTTTAGGGGTTTCTATACACCAAGCACTCTGCTGATACAAATAAAAAAGTACAGACCATCTCTGACCTTGAGGACTTTACATTTCTGATATGAGACAATAAAGATAGCAGAATGGTAGACAGGGAGGAGATGGGTTCACTGGGGAGAAGACCAACATACTCCTTCCAGGAACAATGGCAGAGCTGATCTGACCATGGTTCTAGAGTTTGGAGGGGGTTGTTTGTGATGAGGGGAAGATACCCTCATAGTATCAAGGAAATTCTCAAAAAGTTAACTCTAGGATGTAGGGAGTAAAGTGAAGCATAACTGGGACCTGTCTGAAATAGTGGGATAGGAGGGATCTGGGGGAAAAAAGGGAGAGGGAGAAGCAGGGCAGATTTCTAGAGACAAAACAGTTAAAATCTCCTGGGGATGGTCTCTAGGCTAGGCAGCAAAGAGTCTGTTAAGAAGATATCAGAGAGTAAGGAGCAGGGAATAAGGAGTGTTACTAACTAATAAGGCCCTCAGAATACAAGCTATATTGCAAAGAAGCTCTGTGGAAGAGCCTGTCTCTTTACATTACCAGAAAAATTTGATTTTTTCACATAGATAAGGTTCTAGAGCTGGAGGGAACCTCATAGAACATTAGTCCCATCCTGGCATTTTACAGAGGAGAAAAACTACAGACAGAGGAAGTGACTTGCCCACCACCAAGCCAGATCCTCTAATGCCAAATCTACCAGGTTCTCTGATCTCATTTTATTTCCTGGTGAAATTTTCTCATACTTCCTAAAGTATTATGACATAATTTTCATTAGCAGAACAGCCAATAGAAGTCAGAGAAGCATATCCAATCCAAGTGCCTTCACTGCCTTGAAAGCCTGTTTAAAAGAGCAAAAGCAGTTGTTGGCAAATCAGAGCCAAGGTAAACTTTCTTAATGGTGAATGGAGTGTATACTGACTCACCCACCAGAAAAAAAAATTAAAAGTCACTGCTTAAAAGCATTAAGGAAAGCATGTTGGCAGCCTGGTATAATCCAAACAGAAGTACAGGATTATCTGTCTGGAAACTATATCGTAATTAAATTTTTATTGGGCATGGACAGTCCACTGTACTGAATATATGAAAGTGAAGGGCTGGGACACATTCATAGAAATGTCATTGTTTCCCAAATCAGATAAAGGGCCATGAGAAAATTACTTGGGAAAATAAATATATAGGATTTAGAATTGGAAGGGATCTTGAAGATCTGTTAAGTCCACTCCTCTCCCCATTTTAGAGGAGGAAACAGAGTCCCAAAGAGGTTAAGTGGATTAAATCACTCTCCACTGATGTCACCCTCCCCAATATACAGTAGATGATGGGCTACACAGTCATTACTAACTAGCCTAGTGTTGTGTAACTGTTGGCAGGCCAGTTGACCTCTGAGCCTCAGTTTCCTCCTCTGCAAAATGAGGTGATTATACTAGATAATTTCTAAGGTTCCTTTCAGCTCTGACATCCCATGAGTCTTAGCTGTTGCCAAATAAGCCAGGCCCATTGCAACCCCTAATAAAACTGCCACTTGTTACTCTAACTGGTAAATGGATCTGCCCTAAAGAAAGCAGAAGCAATCTGAGGTCACTTTACTGGCAAGGTAACCTTGAGCCACCAGGCTGCTCTGATTGCATGTTCCTTTCAGGATAAATGCTCTAATTCACTCCCTTTTCCAATTGTCCTGGGGAGCACACTTAGAGGAAAAACAATAATCAATAATGTGATGAAAACGAATTACAAGGGATGTGATGGATTTAGAAACCAGGCCAGATATGGAACAATTGTTTCCAAGATGCAGCAGGGGTTTTGAACTTACTCTGCTGTGCGTTTTTGTGCATTTTATTTCTTAATTCCTGATTTTATAAGTATTTGATGAACAGTACTTACCACTCACCACTCACCAAGTTTTAAGTGACCTTGAAACTTCTTTGTGTTTTTGACAGTTGCTGTTGCTGTGCATTATACTCCTGGAGGGGAGACAAAAGCTAAGGGCCAGGGCTTTTGTTGGAATTTTCCTTGGTAAAATTTAGTGTGGTAGAATGGAAGAGACACAGAACCGGGAACCAGGAGACTTGGGTTCTAGTCCTGATTCTATCGCCAATTTACTGTGTGATCTGTTGAAGGAACGAGATGTTTAGCCTGGAAAAGAGAAGGCTGGAAGTGAGACATGATAGCTCTCTTCAAGTATTTAAAGGGCTGTCATATGGAAGACATATTAAAACTGTTCTGTTTGACCTCAAAGGGAAGAATAGGAGTAAAAGGTGCACAGGGCAAAGAGGAAAATTTAAGCTGGGTGTAAAGAAAAAATTTACTAATCATTGTGTTCAGTCATTTCAATTGCATCTGACTCTCCATGACCTGATTTGGGATTTTTTTGGCAAAGATATTAGAGTAGTTTGCCAATTCCTCCTTCAGGTCATTTTACAGATGAAGAATCTGAGGCAAACAGGGTTAAGTGACTTGGCCAGGGTCACCTAGCTAAGAAGTACATGAGGTTGGATTTGAAGACTCCAGGCTCAGTGCTCTATCCACTGTGCCACTTAGCTGCCCAAATAAATTTTGTTACTACTCTCTAGTGAATTAGTCATACCCAATCCTTCATGGCCAGATTTGGAGTTTCCTTGACAAAGATATTGGAGTGGTTTTTCATCTGCTTCTCCAGATCTTTTTGCAGATGAAGAAACTGAGGCAAACAGGGATAAGTGACAAGCCCAAGGTCACACAGCAATGTCTGAGGTCAGATTTGAATTCAGATCCTCCTGACCCCAGAGCCCATACTATCCATTTCCCCATCTAGCTGCCCCAATACTAATAGTTAGAGGAACCAAAAACTTGAATGGGTTGGCATGGGAAGTACTAGAGTTTCCTTCATTAGAGATTTTGAAATAGCAGCTAGATGACTATCTTAATTAATAAAAGATACATTTCTGGAAACATTTTTGTAAAGCAAAGCATATTGTCCTGTTGATTTCCATTGTAATTTAAGAGATATATCCCCAAGAAAAATATTTTGTCCACAGGTTAAAAACTTGTCCTATTGCCAGGATGACCTTAAATAGAACTATTAATTAAGAATTGTTGCATCTGGGGCAACCACCAAAACCACCCTCCTGGAAAATGACATGAAATCCATCTTCAGTTAAAGGAAAGGTACAAATATAGATTACTGTGTGGAAATGACAGAGACCCCAGGACACCAGTGTAAGGTCAATTCTCAGGATGCCACAGGTGTATGCAGGTTAGGTTAGGAGAGACACTCCATCATAGCTTCCAGTAGCTTCCCATTTTAACTAATTATTACTGGTTATCAAGTTTACATTTTTATACTTCTGAAGTACTGCAACTATTGTTAGCATCTTACAAATTTAGTGTCCTCTAAATTTTGCACCTTAAAGTCTCTACTACCTTGCCTTAGTCACAGCTCTGCACTCAAGAACCTTCCCTCAAAGAAATTGCTCAATAGATAATTTTGATGCTTACTACTTAATACAATACAAAATCTAGTAATTCAAGGTCATCTTCAATCCTATTTTATTAGTTATCATTTTTGAGGTTCTCAATGAAATGAATTTTCCTATTTTGTCAAGTCTTAGAAGGCAGTGCTTTGGTCTTTCTTTGCTCTATTTTGCTGTCATGAGCATACAGTAGAAGCCAGCAGCAATTCATTGGTCACTTCTCATGATTGCTACATAAACTTCCTGGTTTCTTCCTGGAGCATTTATTTATTTATTTTTTTAATACATCCTATAGTCTGATTCTTCCTCTCTCTCTCTCTTTTTTTTTTTTTTGTTATGTGTCACAGCCTGCTTACAAATTGACTTTCTACGTCTCTAATGTCTTCTGGATGATAATGTTTTTAAAATGTGTTTTATTGACCTTTCACCTTTACATTTCAGTTCTTTCAACCACTCCTTCCAGAGTGAGACTGTTGTGACAAAAAAAGTAACATTAAGCAAGGTCATTTGAAAGAGTGACTAATCTGATAATGTATACAATCCTTTGGCCTAGAAGTCTCCTGCCTCACCACCTTGAGAAAGAAGTTATGTTTCAATATCTGTTCCCTAGGACAGATTTAGTTAGATATTGATTTCTCAGTCAGTTCTAATCTTTTTAATAATTTTTCATTTATGATGTTTTATCCATTGGACCTGCAGTTCTTTTTATTCTACTTATCTCACCTTGCATCACTTCTTACATATCCTCCCATGTTTCTCTAAAATCCTTCTTTTTTACTAACATTTATATAATTCTTAAATGTTTGCAAATCACTTCAAAAATCTTATCTCATAGTAGATGCTATTATTACTCCTATCTTACAAGTGAGGAAACTGAGGCAGAAAGGTTAAGTGACGCACACTGCTAGTAAGTGTCTGAGGCAGGATTTGAACTTAGGTTTTCCTTACTTCAAATCCAGAACCTGGCTGTCTTCAATAATATTTATAACATTCATATTACATAGTCTTTTCATTCATTCCATCAATTAATGGGCAACTATTTATTTTTTCCACATCTTTGCTGTCACAAAGAGTGCAACTGTGAATATTTGGTGGTCTCTATCCTGGCTTCCTGGTGCATGTGTGTGTGTGTGTATTCATGTGTGTGTGTGTGTGTGTGTGTGTGTGTATGTATACCTACTCATGGGATTGCTTGGTCAAAGGATATGGATAGTTTAGTAACTTTTCTTGCATTATTGTAAACTGATGTCCAGAAGATTTGGATCAATCCACAGCCCCACCAAGAGTGTATTCTTTTCCTGTTTCCCCAACAGCAACTCCTGCATGGATTTGTTGCCATTTTTTTTGGTTACTGTTGCTAATTTTCATCATCAAAACCATTTTAAATTGCATTTCTCTTAACTATGAGCAATAGGGGGTATGCGACCATTTATAGCTTTCAATTCATTCTTCAAAAATTGTTCATACTCTTTAACCACTTACCTATTAGAAATGGTTCTTGATACAATGTATTTGGGTTATTTCCCTGTATATTTTTGTAATGAGATTTCTACTGATAATATTTGAGGCAAATATTTTCCTACACTTTCTCTTCTAACCCTATCTTCACTGTTTTTATTTATCCCAAAGGTTTTTTTTTTATTTTTACATGGTGAATATAGTCTATTTAAAAAAATATTTATGTTCTACCAAATAGTTCTGAAATGTACCCATAAGTAGTGTTAGCCCTGCCTGATGAGGACTGGGCAGTAGGGAGGAACGAGCCCAGAAGTCCGGCTGAGTGACTGGCCAAGCAGAGGTTTAGCACCTAAGGAAAGAACACTGGGGACTCAGTGTCAAAGAAGTCAGTTGTGGGGGCCACCTGTGCTGCCTGCATTGCTTCTCTACCAGTGTACCCTGTGGGGAGGGAGGGGGACACTCTTCTTGCTGATTCTGCTTATAGATGTGGAAGGGGCAAGGAGAGGGGTGCAAAGAGGTGTAGTTGTATTATCATTGGTCTTATGATGCCATCTCAGAAATGCCTTTGCTTTGAATTGTTTTTACTGGCTAACTATTAAAGGTAAGCACTCTGAGCAGGGCCTGCAAAGTAAGTTTTAGGAGTGAGGACACATTGAGTACCTTTAGTCAAGGGTAGCCATTTGCTGCTTAGCCTTTCTCTAAGGGGAAGATGCATCCTAGAGGTGATGCTCCATGTTTATTAGTGTTTCTCTCTCTCTCTCTCTCTCTCTCTCTCTCTCTCTCTCTCTCTCTCTCTCTCACTCTCTCTCTCTCTCTCTCTCTCTCTCTCTCTATATATATATATATATAATATCATGCACACACACGACACACACATACATATTTGACACACATACAATTTATATATATATACACATATATGTACAATGTGTTATATGTGAATATAAACATATTATATGTGTGCATACATATCTATATACACATATAGATATATACATATACACATATATAATGCTTGCTTATAGATTTACCATCTCTCTCAATAGAATATAACTCCTTGAGGGCAGGGACTTAATTCATTTTTTGTCTTTGTATCCCTAGCACCCAGCCCACTGTTTGCCTCATTAGGATAGGACATAGAGAATGAACCTTTCCCTTACTGGGATAGGTTCTCATTGGCATGGAGAAATCCCAAATGAAGAAACTCTCTATGTCAATTCCAGTCAGCACCTTCTCTATAGTTTATAATCTTGCAGAGTTTTCTAAGGTACTTATGGGTTATGGGACCTGTCCAGTCTTACAGCCAATATCTACCAAAGGTAGGACCCAAACTTTGCTCTTCCTGGTTCCAAGGTCAGCTCTCCATCCACTGCTTGACATTTAGTAAGAGCTCAATAAATGCATGCTGATTATTTATTATATTTGGATGGCATTTTACAGTTTGTTAGATCATTTGATTCATAGAATGACCTTGAGATTGAATAGTCAAATTACATTAGTGCTTCATTTTATAGATAAGGAAAATGAGATTCAGTTGGACTCAATGACTTGAATAAAGCTGAGCAAAGACGCTGCCATTAATTTATTGTCTACCTGTTAGATTTATCAAGCTAGGTGCCACTAGTACATCCCTCTCCACCATGCACTGCTCTCTAAGGTTTACTGAGATTTTTAAAATCTCAGTCAATAGGACTGTCCCCTCCTTAGTGTGCTCAGAAAAGTACTGTCAACATGATGACCTCATATCTCTTCCCTAGGCATTCAATGTTTTCATACAGGACCACACTAAGGTTTAAGGAGAAGTGAAAGGTATGAAGAATACCTTATGACAATGTTGGAATGTCTTGTTAAAGGTCAACCAGTCATATTAAGTGCTTACTAGAGCCCTGACCCTTAGGGTAGCAATTGTTCTGGCTAGCTCATCCTCCAATTCTGGCCCTAACCTTTAGACCAGGTTCTTAATCTGAGGTCCAAGAACTTAAAAAAACAATTGTGACTGTATTTCCATATAATTGTTTTCCTTTATGATGCTATGTATTTTACTAGCTTCCTTTAAGTCTCTTTTAGAATCCCACCTTCTACAGGAAGCCTTCTTCAATCCCTCTTAATTCCATTGCCTTTCCTCTGACATTTCCCCCCCTATATCCTATATATAATTTGCTTTTTATAGTCTATGTATGGTTTGCTCACATGTATCTCCCTCATTAGATTGTAAGCTCCTTAAGGGGAGAGACTGTCTTTTGCCTTTTTTTATATCCCCAGAATGTAGTGAGTAGGTGCTTAATAAGTGTTTGTAGATTGATTTATTTGTACCCTTAAAAATACTATTCTGAAAAGTCTGGAAAGACTTACACAAACTGATGCAAAGTGAAGTGAGAAGAACCAGAACATTGTACACAGCAACAGTAATATTGTACAATAAGTAACTGCAAATGACTTTGCTATTCTCAGCAATGTTATAATGATGCAAGACAATCCATCCCAAAGGACTCATGATGAAAAATGCTATCTGCCTCCAGAGAAAGAACTGGTGTTGGCTGAATACTGACTGAAGCATATTATTTTTCATTTTCTTGTTTTAGTCCTCTTGCACAAAATGACTAATATGGAAATGTTTTTACATGATTCCACATATATAACCTATATTAGATTATTTACTGCCTCAGGAAAGGCAGAGGAGAGGGTGGGATAGAATTTACAAGTTAAAACATAGGGAAAAAAAGAATGTTAAAAATTATTTTTACATGTGATGGGGGAAAAAATTAAATATTTTTTAAAATGCTATTCTGAGGAGGAATGAATAGACTTCACCAGGCATGGTGACCATGATGGAAAAATAGATCAAGAAGCCCTGCTTTAAATCATTTTTGTTGCTGATCTTACAGAGAGCCATGGAGGTCTATGTTCAGATCTCAGGTCTGCCACTTACTAGCTGTGTGTCTTTGGGCAAGTTGTTTAAACTCCATCTCCTGACTCTAGAGATTTTCACTCACTATCTCCATGCCTAGAATGATCTCCCTCCTCATTTCCTCAGAGTTGGATCCTTCCTGGGCTTAATAGCTGGACCTCAGGTAATTCTTCCAGTCTTTCGAAACACACAACCTCATTTTATCTCCAATACTCTTTCATCTAAGAGCAGGAAAGAAGAAAAACAACATACAGAAAAACGAAAGTGCTATGTGTATAAGGCTACATGGCGACCAGGTGAGGGAAAGACTCGCGTAGGTGGAGGATTCCTCACTTGAATGCCACAATGGAAAAGAACTTAATCTGGATGGTTTGTGCTTTTTGAATGCATGTTCAGTCTGGATCAGCAGTCAATCAAAAGGTTTTCTTCACCACACAGGAAGTAGATAGGAAACAATTACAATCTGTGCATTCTCCTAAATCAAGGAGTGCCATATCAGAGAATCACTTTAGGAAATTTACTCATAAAAAAATTCCTAGAGTTTTATACTTTAAAACATTAAAGAATACTTATAACCTCACATTTACATTTTAACACTGAAATCATGAGCTTCTGGGGCTCATGAATTTGCCATCTTTAGAGAAAGGCCCCTTTGCTGCAATGGCATTATGTTATGCAGTTCACCTGAGGTTTTCACAAGCCCTAGGACTCATTTGTCTAAGCTAAAGGGAAGGGGAGGGGCAGGGGAAAAAAATCCTATGGTGGCTCTTTGATTGGACAACCCATCCTATGCCACATCTTGGGGTATTACTCATTTGGCAAGGATCAGGAAAATCAATAAGCTGCCAAATAGCCTAAGTCAGCACAGAAGGGAGGCAACAAATACTTATTTAGTGCCTACATTGTGGCAGTTACTATGATTTATGCTTTACAAATATGATCTCATTTTATCTTTACAACAATCCTAGGAGGTAGATACTACTATTATCTCCATTTTTAAAGTTGAGACAGGCAGAGGTTAAATGATTTGCCTAGGGTCATAAGTAAGCATGTGAGACTGAATTTGAACTGAGGCCTTCTGACTCCAGGTTTAGCACTCTACCTACTTTAACAACTAGCTTTCTCTGTGGGACAATAAATTACACTAATTTGAATTCAGAAAACATTTGCTAAGTGCTATTGTGTGCCTAGCACTATGCTTACCAAAATGGGAGATTTAGTTTAGTTAAGACATGTTTCCTACCCCTATGGGGTTTATAGTCTAACAAGTTTTTAGCCTTGATTCACATCTTCTTTCTTTGCCCTTTGAGCCGCAAGGACACTCCAAGACTCCCAAGTTCCTTGATGCTATCACTGAAGTTTCAGAAACTGTTCGGTTCAATGTTGTCAACAACCCAAGCAGAAAAGCTCTGTTTAAGCCTCATCCTCTTTCCTCTATCTGTGATTCCCAGCTACAGGGATTAGCACATGATCTCAAGGGAAACATATACCTGGGAACTTCTATAATGTATGACTGTTCTTTGAGGTCAGGTATTCTAGAAAACATAGTCCTACACTAACTTGTCTGTATATCAATATCTCCCCTCTTCCCATCACAATGGAAAACGTCTGATAGAATTGTGGCTCTTAGGACCTCATGGAATTATTGAGGGATAATTATGTTATACCACGAAAGCTTCTTTTAAAGTTACAACTATTTAAGTGAATTCATATAAAGTAAATTCACATGCATATATAGTAAATTGTAAGAGATAGGGGGCGTTTTATTCTATAAAGGTAACATTGCTCCCTCTTTATATCAGAAGGGAGAAAAATGAGATTATCAGGCTTTTGAAAGTCACAAAAGGATAGCAATAGGTACATAAATTGTGTCTTTGACTCATCCAGGAAAATTTCAGATGAGATTCAAGTCATCTCGCATGCACCTTATAATCTTGGAGAGTTGCCTAGATCCCAGCCAGCACGTGTCAGAAGCAGGACATGGACCTAGTCTTCTTAGCTTTAAGGAAATAATCATGTCATATGCTTCCTAGTACAGTGTTGAGCTTCTATGAAACACTCAGCGAATCCTTGTTGATTGGATGATTGGTGCTGCTCCAAAATCTATTTTCCATCACTACAGACTCAATATTACAATGGCTAAAGCTGAACTTGCCTCACCTTTCACCAAAACCATCTCATCTTCTACAATTGTTCCAGTTACTTTTGTCACAGTCATTTGGACTCAAAGGAAAAGGTCTGATTATCCCAGGGATTGTTCCAAGCACTATCTTGGGCAGCCTCAGAATCAATCTAGCTTCTGAGTTGTGTGGTCATAGATAATAGATTTAGAGCTATTAAGGGACCTTAGAAGTTATGCAGTCTATCATTTTACACTATAAATGTGGAAGGTAAAGACTAGAAAAGTGAAATGACTTGTCCAAGGTCATAAAGATAGTAAGTGATGGAACCAAAATTCAAACCTAGGCCTTTGGACTCCAAATCCAATACTCTTTCCTCTACACCACTTTGTTTCCCAGGTAGGCATAAGGACTCTCTTTGTCAGGTATCACTTTGTGCCAGTTTCCTGATGAGCATTTGACAACAGTTAAGTAAAGTCAGAGCTGCCAAATGGTTTGTGCTCTAACTTTTCATTTTTCATCTCTACCTTCTCTTTCAGTGTGACTTCCTAATAACTTTCTGCTTTCCTGTTGGAAGTTTAAAAATTCCAACTTGGCTGTCTTTCAAGAACACAGTCACTGCATTATTATACATTCTAACATTGTATAACTATTAAATTAAAAGGATCAGCTGCAGTAAGGTGGTTGTAGCTATAAATCTTTGTGGTAATGATAATCTATTGTTAAATTGACCAACAAATTCTCATAGTAAAGATGTATAGCATAGGTATACATCTGTATTTGGAAATTGTAGGAATATTGGATTTAGAGCCAGAAAAGACTTTAGAAATCATCTTGTCCAATTCCTTTATTTTACAGATGAGGAAACTGAGGCCTAGAGAGAGGTGACTTATCCAAAGTAATACAGCTAATAAATGGCAATTAGGTTTCAAACTAAGTCTTTGAATGAAAAATCCAGTATTCTCTCCATTAAATCACAAAGGCTTCCATTTCAGAGTTATAGCTATTTAAGTAAATTCATATGACAAGGGGAGAAGGAAGTTTTGCTTTGTACTTTTATCAAGAATAGTTGTATGAAAATTGTTCCTTGTTCTATTTTGCTTCTACTGAAGGTAAAAATGTGTCTACCACTTCCTTTCACCATCCACAAAAAGCAAATGAGTTACATTCCATGAAGTATTTGGCAATTCCTTAATTCCTTCTGTGAGAGTCAAAAGAATCCATTGTTGAGAACTTAGCAAGGACTGGAGAGTGAGGGGTGGCTGGAAAGTTCAGAATATGGCAAGGTCAAGGAAGCATAATTTACCTTCCACACACTGAAAAGTGAGAGAAAATGTTAGCACAGTTAGCTAAAGGGTGGTACAGTAAGACCTTATCCTTTCAGATCTCCTTAATTCAGAGCCAATGCTCCTTTATTTGGGGTTGATGTTTGTACCACCTTCAGAGATAGGATTTGTTAAGAAAATTCATAGAGACAAAATTTCAGAAGGAATGTAAAACTACTGGAGAGAAATAGCAATTTTTAAGCATCTGAAATGTGCCCCTTTACTTCTAACTGTGTTGTACCTCCCAGGCAATAGTCACAGCACCGAGGACAACTATGAATATGCCAGCATAATTCTGAATCACAAAGTATAACAGACTCTCTATATAGAAGGTAGAAGAAAAACATTTATTCAGACATCAGAAAGCCAAATCCCCACACTAGAAAGCCAAATCCATCATAGTAACAAAGCAGTCAATATACATTAGCATGGCATGGGACAAAGCCATTCCCAAGTCTTCCTCTACCCCTCAGCTGGGGCCTTCCCACAAGCAAACATTCATGGGCCTACCTCTGTCTGCCCGCCTGCATCCTTTCTCATCCACTGCACAACTACTCTCACCAACTTCCTCCCAGCTCTGCTCTACCCTTCCTGTTCCACCTGTTCAGCAAGCTCTTCCTAGCACGTGTGACTTAGGCTTCCATGGGACTTAAGAAGGTCACAAGGGCATATTAATGAATGAAAAAGACCTTCACATTTAATTACCGCTACATGGGCAAATATTGATTTTTGATGAAATAGAGGCAATCCCAGCTTCTAAAAGACTAAGCAAATGAAGTATAACCTCTTGCAGACCCTGCAAATCTGGAAAGACTTTGAATATTATGTAACAGCAGGTGGTTTTGGCTCTCTGAGGACCATCCTAGAGTTTAGAGAGACTTATCACCAGAAGGCTGTTCACATTCTTTCAGCCAGACACTTACAGCATTGAGGGCAACTGTGAATATGCCAGCATAATTCTGAACCACAAAGTATAAAGCATCTCCCTTACTCCAGGGTATTCTATGTCATCAGGTGAATTCACTTAAATAGGTGTAACTCCAAAGTGGAAGTTTTTCTGATATAATGGAAGGAATGCTGGATTTGCAGTTAGAAGACCAGTTTGAATATCATTTTGGCACTTAGTAGCTAGATTTCATTGATGTAGATTCTATCAATGTGTTCTTTCCCCTGAGGCAGATTGCAACTCCGTCCCGCTCTCCAATCTGTGCAAGTCTTCCCATAGATTTACCACCATTCCCATAGGGGGTCCACCCAGTGCTCTGAGTCCCTGCTTCAACATCTCTAAACACTGTAAAATATCAGTGGGTACACACAGACTGGGAATCAGTTATCTCTTCCTCTTGCTACATGACCAAACCATCTTTTTTTAATCATTTATTTCTTTGTAGACTTTGTGAAGAAAATAATAAAATTATGTTTTTGTGACCTATAGTCCAAGTTTCCCATCCCACAGAGGGTTCTGGCCCTGGACTCATACTGAGCATGTTCATGGGGAGAATGTGGGGAGGTTCATCCTAACCTCAAAGGAGGGGATCAATCTTTTTCTTGCACTCACTGGCTTATTGCCCCACCTTGGACCAACTCTGGGGTAGATCTTTAACATATTATTCTTAAAGATATTCTTAGGTATCACTCATATCTTGGATCTTCCCAAAAAGTATAAAACAAGGTACCTTCAAGAAAAATATTCATTTTTGATAATATGGGTATCAGGTATAGGATAAATGTTTATTCTTCCACCACAGAAAAGAGTTTAAACTGCAAAGACTCAAAGATGCATATTATCTCATTATATAGAAAAGATAAAACAATAACCAGTCTTACTCATTATTTTCTCCCAGGAGAGAAGAGCAACTTTGTGAGACTTCAATACAGATATTTCAGTTTTACTTTAGAGCTTTATTTCCTAAACAACTTACAGTCTGGTTCTCCTGGCCTGCTGGGAGGGGGTTTAGTTTTCATCCTTCAGTTCTTGGTAGAGGCACTTCTCTCTTCAGAAGTGGTGTTATTGTAGAAGTCACAACAGCACTTAGGTTTAGCAGCTAGCACTTAAGTCATAAACTCTTCAATTCACTAGGGTTTTTCAGGATTCATGATGTCTGGTCTTTGTTCAGAAAGCAGGAAAACTACTAGGGACTCAGGCTAAACTAAGCATGTATGTTTTCCTGCTTCTATGTCCCTATAGCTACCAACGCTGCTAACTGCACTGAAGAGACAGGGAAGCTGTGGTGTGGTGGATTGAGCAATGAACCTGGGTCAGGAGAACCTGGGATCAAGTCCAGCATCAGGCTTTTTAACCAGCTGTGTGAATCTGATCAAGCTACTTAACTACTCTCTGCCTCAATTTTCTCATCTGTAAAATGGGGAAATGATATCACCTACCTCCCAAAGATGTGGTGAAGATAAAATGATATATTTTAAAGTACTCTGCAAGCCTTAAAGCACTTTATGAACATTAGTTATCGTCATCATATATCCACTGACTAATTCAAACCAATTAATTTAGAAAGGCATTCAATTAGTCTGCATTACTGAGATTTTACTACTCTTCAAACTGTTCTCCAAAATCAGTTATTAAAATCTTGCAACATTTTTAAAAATTGGCATACGTTACTAAGTCATCCATGCAGGGTCTCACATGGTCTCTATTGTACCATTCAAGTATATGCCAAATTTAGGAGTTTTCCTGGATTACAATCCTGTTTTTTAATTTAGAACCATTTGCCTTCCAGAGGTATTGGTCCATATATTTCTAAAATGAGTCTGTATTTCCTTTCTAATTCTAGTCATCCTAAAAGCTTTGTCTTTGTGATCTGAAGGATTCAGAAATTAAAGACAGAGTGACAAAGTATTCTATATTTCCTTGGAAAAGTTCTTGGGTGATTGATTCAGTTTGCTATCCCTAAACCTACCGCACAGACTACTGCTACCCCACAACTGCCTAGTATATTTAAATTTTCAGGAAGACCTTCACCCTGGTTTTTTAAGCACTTTCCAGACAAGGGCCTGATCAGAAGCAGATTTATTAAGGAGGTTCTGAACTCAATTATGTTACTGACTCACACTTACAGTTCATATCCTGGGTTGTGTTTCAGCCTGTTTCTTCCAACTACCACTACCCTTTTATTTTATTTTTTAAATTGAGGGAATTCTCCTTGGGAATCAGAAAATACTTATTCAGATAAATGGTAGGATGCCAAGTCTATTTACAGACTATTTGTCGTTATTGTCCCAATCACTCATGGTATGAAGCATAGATAGTTTTTCCAGACCAGAGCCTTTTCAACATACCTGACATAGGTCTCACAAGCCTCTCATTGAGCTCACTTCCTCCCAAGCTCCTGGTCCATCCTCACCATCTACTCCTCATATCCAGAGCTAGTTTCAAAGGCCTTAACTACTCTAACACATCCCTGAAGATATTTAGCAGACTCTGGGAAGCTATAAGCCACCCTTCTCCATAGACTCAGGTTGCTCACATTCTTTATTCAGTTGAGTATCCATGAGTGTTGACTAGAGACATTCTGTTGACTAGAACTGTAGAAGTCAAACAGCTCGACTTTCATCAATTTACAGATGAGAAAATAGGTCAGGAGTAAAATGATTTGCCCCTTTGAGAATGACCTACATGGGAGTCTGAAGGGCACACTCTCCAGAAGGTTCATCATTTTTTTGATTAAAAATGGCAAGGATTTCAGAGTTTCAGAATTTGTTATGCACCTTATAACCCTCTTACCTTTGTTATTTTATTTCAGCAAGGACCAAGATTCATACCTCTTTCAAAGCCATACATTACTAATTTCAAGAGTGTGTTTAATTTACTTTTAATTAATTTTCCCATCCTCTTGTCACCAATCAAGTGAGACACTGAGATTTCTTATTTTCCAGCTGGCACTTTCAATGTAGTCTGTTTGAGAGCATTAAGTTTAGCCTTCTTATTACTAATATATTGGTAGGAAAGGTTTCAGTCCTCTAAGGAATCTCGAAAGCATGATTAGTATTTCCTAGTTTTAAAATGATGTTAACATTGTGGCAGAAAATAAATCAATGAGTCTATAGAATTCAACCGAATAAATCTGCTTGAAGCATGTTTTAATAATGCTGTTTAAAATTACCAGTGATTCCATGTTGCCTCTAGGGTAAAATACAAACTTCTTAGCCTCGCATTTAAACTCACTACAATCTGCTCCCTTCTTCTTATCCGTCTTATTAACTCTGTTAGGGTCTTTTCCACAGTAGCCAAACTGACCTACTGGCAGTTCCCCGAATTAGACACGCCATCTTCTATCTCCAAGCCTCTGAAAAGGCAAACTGCTCATGTTTATAGCTACAGGGCCCAGTCAAAAAGACCCCCACACTCCCAGTAGCTCTGCCTACTTTTTCCAGCATGGAGTCCTTAAGCTAGGGAAATCACTGCCAGCCTTGGCCCCTTGGGCCCTGAGTGGGGATAGGAAAGTTACTAGGAGGTCCTATCCCTTTCCTGGCCCTCACCTGGCAGGCAGGGGAGGTAGGGTTACATCTACTTCCTACCACAATGGAGCCCTGTTTCTGGACCATCTCTGGCACCAAAGACAAGGTCTCTTCTGATCCCCAAAGCTTCCTCCAAGACAATCAAGGTACCATTCCTCACTCAACTCCCCTACTCCCTCCACTTGCTTGTGCCTGTTGTAAGGATGACCTCTTTGGTTCTCACAAAATACATCATCTCTATCCGCAAGGATAAATCTCAAGGTGGACCTGGAACAGTCTACTCTCCTGTCTTTTTCAGTGACCTTCGTTCCAACCATTGACATTCTTTCTGAACTTATTGCCCAGTGGTTAGCATAGTCCTTCATCCCGGTGATTTTAAATTCCTGGCTGCCAATGTACAAATCTGGTTCTCTATGCTTGACTTTCTCATACCTATCAACCTGCACTATATTATTCCCCCTCCCTCAATGTCCTACTTCAGACCTGCTTGATTCTTCCACTGGGATCTCTGGAATGCCTCCTCCATAATAAACAAAATTCCTCTCATCTTAAAATTCTTTCTTTATCACTCCCATCTTTTGGCTGACTGAAACATAGTATCCTCCTAACAACACTAATTTCCTTACTGCCGTCTCCATTATACTGTTTACACTTTTTGTCTTGACATGTAATCCATAGGTTGTGGTGGAGGAGTTGGAAGACTCCTTGTTCTCCATTGCTACTTCTAGACCCTCCTTTAAGCACCATCACTCAACCTCTCTTCCTTTGGGGTTGATGTTATCTAAATATGTCACCCAATCCAGACCATAATCTATAAATTCCAATCCAGGTTGTGATCTAGAAATCATCCTTCCTACCCCCCCAGGATATTTTCCCCTCTTCTTCAATGTGTTTACAATATTTCTCTTTTCCTAATCTTCTCCCCTCATATTAGTTAAGTTCAATATACATATTGATATCCTTTCAAATAGCCTAGCTTCCTAGTTTCTCAATTTACTCACTTCCATTCACCTACTCCTCCACTCCACCTCAGCTATATGGAGATGGTTACACCCTTGACCTTCCAATCGCTCCCAAGTGCTCCACCTTCATGCTTATGGACTCCAACATTCCTTAACCCGATCATAATCTTTTGTCATTCCATGTTTCCCTATACCTTATTAACATCTAGTCCTGGTCTTCATCCTCATTGTGACATCTATTTCCTCCAAGTCTCAATATTTTCTAGCCCATCACACCTGCACTGACTATACTCTCCTCCCTTTGCTTTCTTGGCCAACTCAACTCTACACTATCCTCTACCTTTACTTCCCTTACGTCCTTATCCAATTGCTGATCCTTCCTTGTTAAACCCCAAACATGGATTACTCCCACTATTTGCTTCCTTTGCTCCTATTCATTCACTGGTAGCCAGAGCTAGAGTAAATTTTGAAACTCTACTGCCTTGGTCCATTACAAATTTGTTATCTCATCTCAACTGGGCCCATTGAAGTAAGGCATTCTATTCCTCTCTAATAGAGTTCCTATTCCATAGTGGTTGTTCTAAATTTTCTGGACTCTCCCCAAACCTCTAATCATATCCCTGCTCCTACCCCCTCAGCTGTGGACCTTCCCTCAATACTTCAACAAAAAAAAATTGAGAACACTTACCAAGAACTTCCCCCTTCTCCCCTCTTTCTCATCTCACACCATTCAGACATCTCCCTCCACTATCTCCTCCTTCATTCTCATCTCAGATAAAAATGTGACCTTTCTCTTTATCAAGGCAACCCATGTGTGCCCACCTTTAACTCCATTTCTTCCCAATTTTCCCAGCACATTGTCCATTTTATTATCTCCACACACTAATGTTCAACCTCTCCCTATCTACTTGTTCTTTTCTCTACTGACTACAAATATACCCGTATCTCCTCAGTTCTTACTAAAACACTCATTTGGGCTGAATTTCTGCTAGCTATTATAAGGCTATAAATATAAACCTTCATGGCTATAAACTTTCTGAGAAAACTGACTATATCGAGTACCTCTATTTCCTTTCCTCTAGCTTTCTTGCAAACAGAGCTAAACACTCTGTAGTATTACTTCAATTTTTTTGTCATAAATAATGTTATTTTCCCCCAAATTACATGTAGAGATAATTCTTAACATTCATTTAAAAATTTTTGAATACCTCCCTCCTGAGACAGCAATTTGATTATACATGTTCAATCATGCAAAAAATATTACTATATTAGTCATGTGGAAGAAGGAACAGATCAAAGAACAGGTTGAAAAAAACCCACAAAAATAAAATGAAAAATAATATACTTTTTTCCTCATGCAGACTCCATCAGTTCTTTCTCTGGAGGTAGATAGCATTTTCCATCATAAATCCCTCTTAATTTTCTTGAATCACTGTTTTTACTGAGGATAGCTAAGTCATGCACAGTTAATCATTTTACAGTGTTGCTGTTGCTGTGTACAATATTCTCCTGGTTCTGCTCACTTCACTTTGCATCAGTTTGTGTAAATCTTTCCAGGTTTTTCTGAAATCAGCCTTATCAGCATTTCTTATAGCACAGTAGTATTCTATTAAAACAACATACCACAACTATACTCAATTAATTGGGCATCCCCTTGATTTCCAGTTCTTTGCTACTAGAAAAATAACTGGTATAAATATTTTTGTGCAAATAGGTTCTCCTCCCCAACCCCTCCTCCACTATCACTCTTTTAAAATCTATTTGGGATACAGATCTAGTAGTGGTATTGCTGGATTAAAGGGTATATACAGTTTTATAGTCCTTTGAGTATATTTCAGCCATTTCCCAAATGATAGATACCTACTATATTTCCAGTCCTTAACAAAAACAAAGAGTACATATATGAACATTTTGGTATATATAGGAGGTCTTTGTTTCTATCTTCTATTTCCTTGGGGGTAATATTTACAGTAAGATTGCTGAGTCAAAGAATATTAACATTTTTTCTTCATAATTCCAAAAATCTGATATCTAGGAGGGTTGAATCCATTCATAGCTACCAACTGTTTATTACTATGCCTGTCTTGCTTCCATTGCTCCAATGTTAATTATTCACATTTTTTTATCCTCTTTGTCAATATGTATGGTGTCAGAAAGAGTCCTAGAGATATTTTGTTGAAGAAAAAACTGTTTTTAAAAAATGTAATAACCTGTCCTTGACTCCTAAAGCTGAAATGGGATTAGATTAGATCAAGTGTGCTTTAAATAAATAAACAAATAAATTATATATACATATAGAGAGAGACAGTGAACAACCTACTCAATATTTTAAACATATAAATTATATATAATATGCATTACATATACTTAAGTATATATTATGTTCCATACATATTAAAGTACACTTGCAATACATTTTATATATCTTTATATAGTATATTCTATATACTTAAGTATATCTGTATGTGAGTATACAAGTATCTATATATACATGCATATATATATATATGTACATATGTGTATTTGTTGAAAAGAGAGGTACCTGACCTGGGGACATGGTGGAGAAATCAGAGAAGTTTCAGAATAGTTTAGTCTAGTGGGAAATGGGGAAATTGAGTCTCTTCCTTAAATATAGGTTTTAGAGTTCATGGCTCCACCCTCTGATAAGAAGGGTAAGGTTAGTGATGAAGTGTATCAAGGCTGACATGATCTTTCAGAATGAAGGGGTTTCCCAATGATGAAATTCCAGGGCATAGTTTAGAAGTCAAAACAGTCCTAAAGTAGTACATCTGGAGAAGGAAATAGATTAAATAAAGGAATTTTGTGATAAATAAAAATTATCCTTATATCCATTATTGGACCACCCAAACAAAAGAGAACAACATAGTACAATGGTGCTTACTTTGGAGTTAGGAGAGAACTAGGTTAAAATCTCCTCTGACCCTTATTAGATATATTAGCATCAGTGTATGGTGAAAAGATGACTTAACATGGAGTGGAGGGACCTGAGTTTGAATCAGCTCTGCTACTTACTACCTGTGTACCAAGTCCTTGGGCCTCAGTTTCCTTACTTGTAAAATGGATTTAATATGCGTATACTTACTTCTCAGGGGTTATTTTGTGGATTGCAGCAGTTAGATGGATAATGGATTGGTCTTGAAGTCAGAAAAATCTGAGTTCTAATCCTGCTTCATATACTTACTTGCTATATGACCCTGAACAATCTTTTGATCTCTCTCAAACTCAATTTTCTCATCTCTAAAATGGGGATAATAATATCTACTTCAGAGGGCTGATGTAACAGTGAAATAGGATAATCTATATAGATTTTGAAAACTCTAAAGTGATACATATCTAATGTAATGCAAACTGATAATAACCTAGTAAATGAAATAACATGTTTTAAGAGCAAGCACCCTGGCACCCCACAATGGCTGCTAGCACAGGTTCTTAGATATGCTTTACTAGGAAAGATAGCTGTTTAATGGGTCAACAATCTTTTTTAATTATATTCATGAGTTCAGGGGAAAAGTCAGCACTCTGAACTTCAGAGAAAGTCTAAGCAGAGAAATAAAGGCCAACAGAAAGGGCTCTACTGCCTGAATCAAAGAAATATTGCTATCCTCTTTCCATACATCCCTGGATCAAGAGAGCCTTTACCTCTGAGCAGCTGGATGTCTGAACGTTTGGCCACTCTGAGTCTAGATCAGAGAATCACAAGATGCTTCTCATAAGCAAGCCTCCAAAGAAAAACCTCACCTCAGAGTATATATTCACTTCTCAGAACCAGAAGACATGACAACCTTCATGACTCAGTGCCTAATTAGAAATTAGCAAAAGGTGTGAAAGCCTTCTTACAAGCAAATCTCCCCTAAGCAAACTTCCCTTAATAGGCTCCATATGAGGCTTATTAATGGGCAGGGAAGAGCTTACATCCCATTAACATTACATATCTGAAGTGTTTTGTAAATCTTAGAACACTATATACATGTTGGCACCTGAGTAACAATTACTTGGTGGTTGTGATTATAGGATCAAAGGAGTATTCATGGAGTCATTCTATTCAATCCAATTCAAATAGACAAACATTTATTAAAAGTGCCTCTTGGAGTGCAGCCAAGATGACAGCATAAAGGCAAGGACTCACCTGAGCTATACCCAATTCCCCTCCAAACAATATTAAAATAATGTCTCAAAATAAATTTTGAAGTGGCAGAACCAACAAAAGAATGGGATGAAACAATTTTCCAGCCCTAGATAACATAGATAGTCAACAGGAAAGGTCTGTCTGGGGTGAAAGTGGAGTACAATCCAGGTCAGGCCACACCTACACAGGCTGCCCAGCAAGCCAGAAGCAGGCATTGAGTAGGACTGAACCAGAGGTGGTAGTTTCAAGAGTGCTTAACCTGAAGACAATAAGGGGGTCAGACAACTGATCAGAAGGAAATTGAAGGGGACCTTTTGCTGGCACTGGGTGCAATTACATATGCAATGCCAGATTAACGTATACTAGCAGGAGCAAGGACCCTAGACACAACCGTAGGGCATTAAAGAGTGCTTGTGGTTGCTCACGGACCACAGCATAGGCCAAAAGAGCAGTGACCACACCTTTCCTTAGATCATACCATCTTGGAAAAACTGAAAACTTAGAGACCGCCAAAAGGACTTCTGACAACAGAGCATGAAAAATCTGAACCTTGGAGCTGTGCCCCTTCCATCCTGGGGAGCAAAGCCAAACTTTAACATCAAGTTATAAGTTAAGAAATAGTCTAGAAAAATGAGCAAACCACAAAAAGGACCTGATGATAGAAAGTTATTATGGTGACAAAGAAGAACAAAACACAAACTCAGAAGAAGACAACAAAGTGAAAACAGTTGTATCCAAGGCCTCAAAGAAAAATATAAATTAGCCTCAGGCCCACAAAAAAGAATTCCTGAAAGAGCTCAAAAAGGATTTTAAAAATCAAATGAGGGAGATCAAAGAAAAACTGGGAAAAGAAATGGCCATGATGCAAGAAAATCACACAAAAAAAGAGTCAACAGCTTAGTAATGGTGGTATAAAAAATACTGAAGAGAATAACACCTTAAAAAACAGAATAAACCAAAAGATAAAAGAGGCATAAGAATACAATGATAAGAAGAACTCCTTAAAAAGCAGAACTGACTACATGGAAAAGAAGGTACAGAAACTCAGTGAAAAACATAATTCTTTTTTTTCACATTTCAATTTATTTCTTTATTTTAGTTTTAAACACTCAGTTTTAAAAGATTTTGAGTTCTAAATTTTCTTCCCATCTCTGCCCTCCTCCCACCCCATGATGGTATGCATTCTAATTGCCCCTTCCCCCAATCTGATCTCCTTTCTATTACCCTCCCATTCTTTTCCCACCTACTTTCCTGTAGGGTAAGATAGATTTCCATACCCAATTGAGTGTGTGTATATTATTCCCTCAAGCCAAATCCAATGAGAGTAAGGTTCACTTGTTCCCTCTTCCCTGCCTACTCTTTCCCTCCACTGTAAAAGTTTTCTTGCCTCTTTTATGTGAGATAATTCATCCCATTCTACCTTTCCTTTTTTCCTTCTCACAGTATGTTCCTCTCTCATCCCTTAATTTTATTTTTTAGATGTCATCCCTTCATATTCAACTCACCCTATGTCCTCTGTCTATATATATTCCCTCCAACTACCCTAATAATGAGAAAGATCTCATGAATTACAAATACCATCTTTCCATGTAGGAATGTAAACAGTTCAACATTGTGTCTTCTAATTTCTCTTTTCTGGTTACCTTTTCATGCTTCTTTTGAGTCTTGTATTTGAAAGTCAAATTTCCTATTTAGCTCTGGCTTCTCAAGAATGCATTAAATTCCTTTATGTCACTGAATGTCAATTTTTCCCTCTCACTGATTACACTCAGGTTTCTGAGTAGGTGATTCTTGGTTTTAATCCTAGCTTGTTTGACCTCCAAAATATCATATTCCAAACCCTCTGAGAAATAAATGATTCTTTAAAAATTAGACTTGGGCAGGTGGGAGCTGATGATTCTACCAGACGTCAAGAAACAATAAAACAAAATCAAAAGAATGAAAAAATAAAAGAAAATATGAAGTATCCCATTGAAAAACCAATTGACCTAGAAAAAAAAATAACTGTCCTGGAAAGTAGATTGAGGAGAGATCATTTAAAAATTACTGGACTAACTAAAAAGTATGATCAACAAGAGAACCTGGATAATCAAAGAAAACTGGCCTGAAATTTTGGACCAAATTGCATAATGAAAATGGAAAGAATCCTAGGACTATCAGAGCTAAATTACAGAGCTCCTGGTCAAGAAGAAAATATTATAAACAGTAAGAAAGAAACAACCCAAATAATGTGGAGTCACAGTCAGAAAAACACAAGATTTAGTAGTTTCTATATTAAAGGATAAGAGAATTTGGAAAATAATGTTTCAGAGGGCAAAGGAGTTAGGATTACAACCCAGAATCACCTACCCAGCAAAACTGAATATACTCCTTCAGGGGAAAAAATGGATATTCAATGAAATAGAGGGCTTTTAAGCATTGCTGATGAAAAGACCAGAAATGAATAGAAAATTTGACTTTCAAATACAAGACTCAAGAGAAGCATAAAAAGGTACAGAAAAGAGAAACCCTTATGGTTTTAACCAATAAGGTTACACTGTTTACATTTCTACATGAGAAGATACTTGTAACTTCTAAGACTGTATCACGATCAGCTATGAATGACTTATCTATTCTCAGCAAAACAATGAAAAATGCTATCTCTACCTTCAGAGAAAGAACTAATGCAGTCTGAATGTTGATCAAAGCATCCTTTTTTAACTTTATTTTTCTTGGAGTTTTTTTTGAGGGGGAGGTCTGTGTTTTCTTTCACAACATGATTAATATGGAAATATGTTTTGCTGTGTATATATAACGTGTGTATAACCTGTATCAAATTGCTTGCTTCAGAACTTCATCTTTATTAGGGCAGTTAGAAGGTATATACACAGAGGATATGGGTATTAGTTAATTATAATGGAATGATATCCCTCTCCTAACCCCCCAAAAAATTAAGGGGTGAAAAAGAGGGATGCACTGGGAGAAGGAGAAATAGAATGGGATAAACGATCTCACATAAAAGAGTTTTAACAATGGAGGAGAAGATGAGGGTGGGTGACGAGCAACACTTGAATCTTACTCTCATCAAAATTGACTCAAAGAGACAATAAAAATATACACACTCAGTTTGATATAGAAATCTATCTTAACCTATAGGAAAGTAAGAGGGGAAGGAGAAAGTAGAAGGGATGGTTAAGAGAAAGGAGGGTAGCTTGGGGGGGACAGGGCTCTGAAGCAAAACACTTTTGAGGGGGGACCATGTGAAAGGCAAGAGAGAAGAATAAAGTGGAGGAGGGAAGTAGGATGGAGGGAAATACATAGTTAGTAATCATAACTGTGAATATGAATGGGATAAACTCACCCTTAAAATGGAAGATCACAGAATAGATAAGGTTTAGACATAAAGGGTAATATCATATGCAAATTAAGACAGTGTCATATCTATGGATAAGGGAAGACTTTATGACAAAACAAAATAAAGAGAACATTACAAGATACGAAATAGATAATTTTGATTATATTAAATTTAAAAGGTTTTACACAAAACCAATGTGGCCAAAATGTAGAAGGAAAGCAGAAAACTGGGAGGGTGGGGTGGAGTGGAATATCACAGCAAGTTTCTCTGATAAAAGTCTCATTTTTCAAATATATAGAGAACTAAATCAAATTTATAAGAATACAAATCTTTTCCCAATTGATAAATGGTCAAAGGACATGAAAAGGTGGTTTTCAAATTAAGAAATCAAAGGTATCTATGGTTATATGAAAAAATTCTCCAAATGACTACTGATTACAGAAATTCAATTTGAAACAACTTCTGAGGTACCACCTGACACCTTTCATATTGACTAATATGACAAAAAAAAAAGAAAATGACAAATGTTGGGGGATTTTGTGAAATTGGGACACTAATGTACTGTTGGTGGAGTTGTGAACTGATACAATTATTCTGGAGAGCAATTTGGTACTATGCCCAAAACTTTGAATACCCTTTGAACAAACAATATCATTACTGGGTTTGCATCCTAAAGAAGTCAAAGAGAAAGTAAAAGAACTTCTATGTATAAAAAGATTTGTAGCATCTTTTTTTTTTTTTTTTTTTTTTTTTTTTGTGGTGACAAAGAACTGCAAATTGAGGCAATGCCCATCATTTGGGGAATGGCTAACAAGTTGTGGTATATGATTGTGATGGAATACTATTGTGCTATAAGAAATGATTAGCAGGATGCTTTCAGAAAAACCTAGAAAGACTTACATTAGCTGATGCAAAGTAACATGAGCAAGAGCAAAATCAGGAGACATACAGTAACAGCAATATTGTATGATGATCAGTTACAAATGACTTAGGTATTCTCAGCAAAACAATGGTACAAGAAAATTCAGAAGGATTTATTATGGAAAATGTTGTCTACCTCCAGAGAAGGAACTGATGGAGTCTGAATGCAGAACAAAGCATCCTTTTTTTACTTTATTTTTCTTGGGTTTTTTTTTTTTTGGTTTATGTTTTCTTTCATAACATGACTAATATTAAAATGTTTTGCATGACTGCACATATATGACCTATATCAAATTGTTTGCCTTCTCAAGGAGGAAGAAGGGGACAGAGAGAAAGAGACAGAGAGGATTTGGAACTCAAATTTTTAAAAAACAAATGTAAAAATTATTTCACATGCAATTGGAAAAATAAAAAATTTTAAAATAAAAAAGTGCATACTATGTGCAAATCAATAATCTAGTAACTGCAAAAGCATGTGAAAAGTTTTGCAAATCTTAGAGCACCCATATATATGTTCAAATCTGAACAACTTTTTTTTTTTGGTTGTGATTATAACATGAAAGGAATATTCCTAAATCATTCTATTCAGTCCAACTGAAGTAAAAAAATTTTTATAAAAGTGCCTACTATGTATGAATCAGTGTTTTAGGTGTTGAGTCAAATATAAAGTTTGGATAAAATATGAACCCTGGAAAGTAGTGTAAAAGTCACTTATTGAGACTCAATTTCTAAAAGTAAAATTGATGAAATACTGCCTTAAAAGAGTTTGTAATAAGGCAGTAAGAAAAGATTCCATTCATTTTAACAGTGTTAAGAGGGGAAAACAACAAGAAGTCAGCTCTCTGGAGATGGAATTTACCTATTGAGATAGAAGAGAAACATGTGTGTATTGAAGAGGAAAATGTTCCTGCTCCTAAATGAAAAACATATATCCTGTAAAGAGGAACAGCTGGTCATTGGACTATTAACCTTTAGCTCATGCATCTTTGTCCTTTTTTCTGTTTCTAAGAATCTTTACCTTTCTCCACAGACTGCAGTTACCAGCATGTTATCTAAATTATTCTTTCCCCAAATCTTTGAGTTCCTCCAGTAACAAATCTCTACATTTAAACTATTTCTTGTTATTCAGTTCTGTCTCCATAGCTTTAGAATCAAAGTTTCTCCAACAATAGGTGTTGGGGTAAGAAAATTACTCCTCATTCATATAAGGAAGTCTTATCCTTAGCCTGGAAGAGAATCACATCTATTTTGATAAACTCCAAAGGTTTGCATTTTCCACAAGGAATTCTTTTATCTATAGAGATAAGAGATTATCACTGAAACTCAGAGTTGGAAAGGAGGGTGGAGTCATTTAGGTCAGTCACTAGTAGGGTGATGTTCCTAAACCTTAGACTAAATTGCTCTCCTGCTCAGAAAGTTCTTTTGCCCACACCTCAAAAGTTTGGGCATGTAAAGCTCCCCATAATCTGACTCCAGTTTACCTTTCCAGATGTAATACATATTATTGCTCTTTGTGCATTCTATGATACAGTCAATCTGGCCAGTTTGCTGTTACTTAGATGTGACAACCCATTTCCTCTCTCCATACCTTTGTAAGGGCCATTAAACTCATGCCTGGAATAGACTTCCTCTTCACTTATGCTTCTTAAGCTCACTAGCTTTCTCCAGCCCATGACACCTCCAACTTGGGGCCTTTTCTAAATCTCCCAGCTGCTAGTATTCTCCCTCCCACCATTACTTTGAATTTATTTTTGTATCTCTTATAGGTGCAAAGAGTCTCCCTCAGATATAAGCTCCTTTAGGGAAGGGACTGTTTTATCCCTACCCCAGTGACAGGCACATAGTACATTTTGAATAAATGTTTGTTATTGATTTATTGAACTATTGTTATCCCTGATAAGTGGTTATCAAATTTTTGCCCAAGTACCTCCAGAGGATTTCCACTTCACTCTCAGATAGCTTTAACAGCTAGGCAGTTTTCCCTAAAATAGTCTAAATTTTCATCTTGAGTATTTCTATGAGTTGCTCCTACTTCTGCACAGGGGACAAACAGTCCCAATCCTAACTCTTTTCCACTAGCATTTCAAGTACTTAAAAAGAATTATCTTGTTCTTTTCAAAATCTTTTCTTCACCTCCAGGCTAAACATCTATAGAGTTCTTTTTATGATCCTTATAGGATTGTAGAATTTTACAGCTGAAAGAACCTTAGATACCATATAGTCTAATCTCCTCATTCTGAAGGAAATGAGGGAACTGTAGATCAGAGATTAAATAACTTTTTATTTTTTACAAAGGTAGTAAATAGCCAGGGCAGGATAAGACCACTCATCTGAAGACTCCAAATCAAACACCCTTTCCCACTATGCTACATTTTGTCATATGGAAGGATCTCAGGTAACTTCACTGTCATGCTTGTCTATTGTTCAAGGATCAGCCCATTTAATTTTTCTGAAGTTGTTGATTCTTCTGTTTCTTTTATCATCATAATTATCCCCATTATCCCACCTCCTTCCCTTTCCAGGGGGCCATTTGAGAGAAAAAAATCAGTACAGCTTATCAAAAAGTACAAAAATGCAGTTTACACACCTATGAACTTCCCTCCTCCATGAAAGGGTGGGTTGGGGGTGTTTGCTCATATCTTTTCATGAAAGTCATGCTTTATCTTTATAACTTTGTTATATTTACTTTTGATTTTTTTGGAGTGTGGTTTCCATTTACATTGTTGTAGTAACTGTGTTTGTTGCTTTCTTAACTGTGCTTACTTCTTTCTGTATCAGTTCATGTAGATCTTTCCATGCTTCTTGGTGTTCATCATATACATTATTTCTCATAGTACAGTAATATTCCATTACATTCATATACCACAATTTGTTTAGCAATTCTCCAATTAATAGGCATCTACTTTGTTTCCAATTCTTTGTTACACAAAAAGTGCTATTATAAATATTTTGGTGTATATGCTATTATTATCTCCATTTTACAGATGAGAAAACTGAGGTAGAATTAAGTAACCTGATCAAGGTCACTTAACTAGTATATGAGGCTGGATCTGAATTCAAGTGTTCCTGAGTCCTGGCTCTATATTCTTTCCATTGTACTACTAAGCTGCCCCTGAAAAGAATATTGATGATGATGATAACTAGTATTTATGTAGCACTTTAGGGGTTGTGGAGGTCTTTACAAATAAAAACTAATCTATCTATCATCACCACAACACTGGGAAGTAATTGTGTTTTTACTATCTCCCTTTTACAGATGAAGAAACTGAGGCAGGCAGGTTAAGTGACTTGCCCACAGTCATACAACTAATGCTAAGTTTGGATTACCACTTGTGCTTTCTAATTCCAGATCCAGAGCTCTATCCACTATTCTATCTTGTCACCTTTATTAGCTATGAATGTTTTCTTGCTTTCTTTGAGAATTATATTTGTGTACACACATACACACACACACATGTTCTATCTGCCTGCCTATCTGTCTATCTCTCTGTCTATCTGTCTGTCTGTCTGTCTATCTGTCCCAGTAAAATGTAAGCTCCTTAAAGACAAAGGCTATTTTGTCTTTTTATCCCCAGTTCCTAACACAGTGCTGTGTACATTGAAGGCACTTAATAAACATGTATATGTATGAATTAAATACCTGTATTTCTCTCATATAAATAATTCTGTCTGGATATAAATAAGAGCTAACTCATTTTAAACAAAAGTAGAACATCATTATCACTTGATATTCATCTGGAATAGAAATATTGATCTGGAAGTAGGTAAGCCAATATAAAGTATTAAAATGACAATCTACTAAGAATAAAAGTAAATTAACAGAAGAAATAAGTAATTGATAACATTCAATAAAAATTATATTCCATAATATTCAATAAAAATATAAAATAAGATCACAGAAATTGTTGATTTTTATAAAATTATGACTAAAATCTGTGCAACATTCCCACTTTCCCAAATTGTGACATCCAATTGGATGGGTGGCCCATTAAGTCCATCAAAATGTATATCTAAAATAGTTCTTTTGCTCTGGACAATAAACTGGGCCCAGAATTGAGTAGGAGGAGAAGATCAGCATTTGGGAAACTAATCCATGCTTTCCATATCTTTTTAACAACAATTTTTAACACAGCAACAGAATCAGAAGACTCAGAATTACAGGTTATCCAAAGTTTTTTGAGGTGAGAGAACTTGAGTTTTTAAAAAACGAGAGCCAAGTGTTTGATCTACAGTTGTATTTCAGTTGGTTTTTTTTAATAAATGTACACAGGGATTTTTATATTCACCAAGGGAATATTTAGAGTAACGGCTGTAAACTGCAAATAGACTTGATTTTACACTTTTCTTTAAGTACTGTAATTATGTTAGAACATAGCCACTTTTGTGATTTCACATCAAAGAGAGCAAAGGAAGGGTCTCTCTCTCTGGGAGCCTGATTCACAGCTCATCTTTCCCACCACCAGGCCAGCTGCAGCTTCATCACTCTGGCAAATTCACACCATTATAATTAGGGTTATATCAGCATTTCCCTGAAAAACCTTTCATTTCAGGTGTTTGTAAGCAAACTTTAAACATTTCCACACTGTGGAGATTTGGTTCAAAACATTTGCAAGCAGTCCTTGTCCTATGTATACAAGTCTTACCATGGGATCTGATGGACCAGCAAACTCATGGCCCATGCAGCCACTGTCCCAGCACACAGACTGCTTAAAGATCCAATCCCACTTCCAAGATGAGGAAACTGAGGTCCAGAGAGGAAAAGGGAACTTGTCCAACACAGAAACCGAGCTAGAACTCAAACTCGGGTCTACAGATTCCCAATCCAGTGTTTCTGTCACTATATCAGACTTCCTGCCTCCTTAAATAGTAGTATACTTGATTGACTAAGACTAACAGTTGTGCTGCTTACAGATAAATAACATCTTTTTTACTTTATCCTTCCCTGGCTCAATCCAAACTATCCTTCACTCAGCTGCCAAAATGATTTTCCTAAAGTAGGTCTGACCATGTAACCTCCTAGATTGTGCTCCTTCCTCCCATTTCAATAAATTCTATTGGCTCACCATGACTTCAAGACCAAATATAAAACCCTCTATTTGGCATTTAAAGTCCCTTACAATCTGGCTTTTCCCTACTTTTTTTTAGTCTTCTTACATTTTATTCTCTTCCAAGTACCTGTGATTGACCCACACTTACCTATTTCTCCTTATACGAACAGCATCTCAGCTCCCCAGTGTCATTATTTGATTCCAATGCCTGGATTGTTCTCTCTTCCCACCTCTGCCCCTGACCCCCTTGAAGATTCAGTGCATATTCCAGCCTTTGCAAGCAATTTTTTCTGGTCCCTACTATCTTTGCCCCCAACCTCTCAGTCTCTTCTCTCTAAGATTGCCTTCCACTTATAATATACACATTTCATATATCTATAGTGATTTGTACATTGTCTCTACAATTAAAATGTGAGCTCTTTGAAAGCAGAGACCTCCCCCCTGCTTTTTTTGTTGCCTTTGCACAGGGCCTGGCACATAGTAAGTGCTTAATAAAATGTTTATTGATTGACCGGTCCTCTACAGTATCTTTAGGTATTCAAAGGACATTTTTGAACATTCTTGGTTTAATAATAACTCACCAATCTTCAGGTTTGTTTCTTAACATGATTGTAAGGTATTTTTCTCACAACTACCTGTGAAGTATGTGGTTAGAATTAAACAAACATTTGTTAAGTGCCTACTATCTGTGAGACAGTAGATCAGGGGAGGAAACACAAAAAATACTGAAACTCTCTCTGCCCTCAAGAAACTTTCATTTTACTGGAGAGAAATCACATGTGCAGAGGGCAGAGACTGAGCAGGGCAAAGAAAAGCTCAGTGATCTAGGAAAATTTAAGAAGGGAGGAAGAACTAAGTGGGAAGGTCAAGATAGGTTCCGTAGATGAGGTAGAAACTGAGTTGAGTCTTAAAAGAGAATTATCTCCAAATTACAGTCAGAAACAGAGGGTCACTGAGCAAATATAGATGGATTCAGGGTCACTGAGTAACTCTAGGTATCTTTCTGCTATACTAATACTGATTACAGCTAGATGCTGATGTGACAAGTGCTTTAGAAGTTGTTATATAACATGGTAAACTTTATTTCTGGCTGAATGGATGCTTCTTATTGTTATAGCTATCCATAACACTTTACTAAAGACTATGTGCTGCTTTGAAGATAAATTCCAAAAATCAGTCAGTCCATAAAAATCTTTACTAGTCTGTAAAAATATTTTTAAAGGTTGGCGCACACTTTCAAATATGGTGATAACATGGCAGGCATCTTGTGGTGGTGGAGTTAATGATTTTGACTTATATTTTAATTATTTACTTGTTTTTGTTTTGTTTCTACACAATTGATTTTAGGGCTAATTCCTTTCTATTTCAATGCTCACATCTATAGCAATAAGTATTCATTGTATACATCTGCTCTTTAAAGATACGCTTTGTATGCAAATGCCTTAAACATAAATGTTTTATTGATGTCTTCATTTTTAACATTGCTCTCACCTTCCCATGACTCCTGCCTTCACAGAGCTCACCTTAATGCTGTGAAGCAAAACTAATAACTACATTCTTCACATCTGACAATCAATGGCTCGTTTTGCACCCAGAGTCCACCATCTCTCTACCAAGAAAAGAAATATGATTCACTCTCGCTTTCTGCAGACTTTTGAATGAGTAGAGCTGCAATCTTTGTATCAGTGACAGCCAGGAACAAAAATCACAAAAACATTATTATTTGGGTAGGACAAAGTTAACTTGACACCTGAGCATGATGGGGTACAGGTTCTGGAAACCCCCTTGAACTGTCCTTGAATCTTCCCACTGGGTCCTGCATTTGCTCAAGGCCTGCAAGTTTTTCATTATCACCATGCCCAAATCTCTTTTGCCTCTGGATTTCTTTATTCCTACACTTGATCCTATCAAAATCCCATTGTCCAGGCTACTGGCCACTCCCATCAAGATCCTCCCTAGATTCTACCTCTAGACACCCCAGGCTACTGACCACTCCCATCAAGACCTTCTCAGGATACCCCAGACTGCTTGATCACCTTTGGATTCCTCCCTCAGTCTTTCTGTATATAAGATTCACCTTGTTTTTATGAAAGTACTCAGATTCTACATAACTTGCTTACATTAGCATTATAAAGGCTCAGGTTCAATCTGGCCTACTTGTCATACAAGTGTCATAAATGCTCAGATTCCTTCAGAGTCTACCCAATATGGCGGATCTTTAATAAACTTTGCTTTTCTTTGACTAAAAGAAGGCTTGAGTCAAATTCATTTGGACAGGACCCAGCATGTTGCTCTTTTGGGGTTCCAGCACCCCCAAGCCTCAACAAGCAGACAGAATCATTCCTATGTAACTCCCTTGTCTATAGTACTTTGTAGTTTACAAAGAGCTTTCCTTAAAATAGCCCTGTGGTCAGTAGGGCAAGAATTTTTATCCTTTCACAGGTGAGGAAACTGAGGCTCAGAGCATCCAAGTGACTCGCTCAGGGTCACAAAGTAGGGCCAAGACTCAAGTCTTATTCTTTTGACTTCTAGGGTGGAGATCTTCACTATGCTATGGTGTCTCCCTTAGATGAATCTGAGGTTACCTGATTTCCTCATTTGACCAAGATATTTCCATTTTTCAAGTAGGGCAAATGTCACTCTAAGGACCTCAAGAAACCTCTGCTCTGGAGCCCAGAAGGTGAAATATCTGGGAACTGCTAAAAATGAAAACTGAAAATCCTATTGCTTTGTAGATGACCACATCTAAAGGAAGCTGTTGAAGGTGGTTTGGGAATGACAATAGCTAAGTGAAGTGATCCTGTGCATGTTCACTAAATGACTTATAGTGCTTGACTGCCTAAAACTTAGAACCTGCTGGATATGGGACCTCTGCCTGTAATCCTAAACTACCAGGGAGGCTGATGTTGGTACATCTCTTGAGCTTGGGAATTTGGTAGTACGGTGAGCTATGATGATTGCGTATCCACACTATAGTTGCCTCAAAATAGTGACATCATTACTCCTCTACCCATCCACTGCCATTTCCCCCACCCAGGCCTATGAGGTTGCTGAGGCAGAAACAGAGCAAATTAAGTTCTTGTGCTGTTCATTAATGAGAATCAGCTGAAAAAACAGTCTTTAAAAACAAAACACAACAACAAAAACAAAGAGAACCTGGGAACCTTGGCCTCAGGAAAAAGTTGTTTCTTTGTGTCTGGGAATCTAGAATGTTAAAGGAAACCACTGGGGCAGCCATGTCTTTTAATTACAAAGCTCAATTCAGCAGTTGTAGGGAAGAAGGAGGAGTTAGATAAATTCCTCAAGCTCCTCTTCTGGCTCTGAAAGTTTCCTTGATAAAATGAAATACAAACCAGTGTGTTGTTCAGTTGTATCCAGTTTTTGCAACACCATTTGAAGTTTTCTTGGCAAACATACTGGCGTGGTTTGCCATTTTCTTCTCTAGCTCATTTTACAGATGAGGAGACTGAGGCACAAATGGGGTTAAGTGACTTGCTTAGAGTCACACAGCTAGTTAAGTGTCTGAGGCCAGATTTGAACTCAGGTTTTCATCACTCTAGGCCTTGTGCTCTATCCACTGCGCTATTTAGCTGCTCGCAATCCAGTGAAGCTAACATTTGTAGGGCACTATAAGGTTTGCAGCTTTAATCCTGTCAGGTCCTATTATTACCCCCATTTTACAAGTGAGGAAACTGAGGCTGAGAGAAGTTAAGTGAGTTACTAAGGGTTACATAGCTGACATCAGTGCAGTGTAGTAGTCAGAGATGACTTGACATCAACATCGGGATTCCAATCCCAGCTCTAAGGTCCCTTTCATTATATTATCTATGACCTCACTCCATCAACAGATGAATTGACGTCTAAACTACACTTTGGTTCTAGTGCCCAAAGGTAAAAATGAGAGAGAGTTCTACTTCAGCACCTGGGCTTCCAGGTCCTAAATGTTCTCCCACTCACCCATCGCTTCTCCCTTCCACCTAGTCTGGTGTGGTTCAGTACAAACTACAAGTTCTATGAGGCTTTTTTCTGACTAACCACAATGGATTCAACAATCTAAAGTCTGGGGAAGATCTGTTCCCTCTAAAGTGAGATGAATTGAAAAGGACTAGTCAATTGAGAGTTGGAAGTGACCTCAGCCATCATCAGGCCCAATTTTTCATTTTTCAGAGAAGCTAAGTAAATTGCCAGAGGTCACAGAACTCAGACTGCTTTTCCAATCTAGTTCACCTTGTTCTTGAATACACCTCTATGGCTTTATTCTGGCTTCAGCCTACATCTCTGATTAGAACCTTAATAGTAGCTGGAATTCATCAATATATTGACTAGCTTACCTCTTGGCCACACTAGAAAATTAGCAAGAAGCTGACAATACCTCACAACCACCTATTCTAAAAGCAGCTTCTATTCCCATCAAGAGAAAAATCAGTTTACTTTCTGGGGGAGGGGGAGAAAAGAGAATGAATGAATGTTAAAAATTGATTTTACTTGTAATTGGAGAAAAAAATAAAATATCATTAAAAGAAAGAAAAAAAATCAGATTTTCTAGCTTAGCTTTAAAGGTTCTCTCTACACTTATACCTTCTTACCTTTTCAGCTTTATTACTCCCCTCCACAGCTTTTATGCTTCAGTCAAACTGCTGTATTCTCTGCCCGCCTCCCTAATATTCCCTGAAATTTCCCAGAGCCTCTGTGCCTTTGTTCACTCTCTTCCCTTAACCCTAAAATACTCTCCCTCCCCTTTTTTTCCCTGTTGAATTACCAGCCATCCATTCAAATCCAACTCAAATACAAACTTTTCCATTAAGTATTCTATAATCCCCCTGGGCAAGAATGACCTTCTGATCAAACGTTACAAAACATTTTGTTTTATAACTTGTTAATGTACTTAATCAGGCTATAGTGTATATTTCAATTAGTATATTTCATTTTTTCTTCAAATTAGACCAACAGGCATTTATTAAGGGCTTATTATATGCCCTGGCATTGTGCTAAAGGCTGGAGATACAAAGAAAGGCAAAAATTGTCTCTGCCTTCAAGGAATCTACATTCTAATGGAAGAGACAACATATAAATAATCAGACTTCTAAAATATATATACATAGTAGATAAAGCTAATCATAGATGAGAAGGAACCAGAAGACGTGAGAATGGAAAAGGCCTCTTGCAAAACACAGATTTTGAACTGATTCTTGAAGGAAGTAGGTCTTCCTAGGGGGCAGAGATGATGTTGCAGAACATTCTAGGCATGGGTGACAGCCAGGGAAAGGTAAAGAGTTTGGAGAGAGAAAATCTTGTCTGAAGAACTGCAAATAGACTCGTGTAGCTCAATAATAGTGAGTGGAGGGTAGTAGGGTGTAAAAAGCCTAGAAAGGTAAGAAGGGTTCAAATTTTAGGACAGAACTTTATATAACAAACAGAGACATTTCCATTTTATCATGAAGGTAATTGGGAGTCACTGGAGCTCAGTGAAGAGCAAGGTGACTATGGATGAACTTACTCTTTGGAAAAAACACATTGGCAGCCAGGAGATGATAGACTGGGGTGAGGAGAGACTTAAGGCAAGGAAATGAGGGAGAGACAGACAGACAGATATCATGAAAGTAGAAATGATAGGATATGTAGGATGTGAATGAAGAATTATACCTGATGCCTGGAAGGATAATAGTGCCCTTGACAGTAAAAGAAAAGTTCAGAAAGAGACAGGTTTGATTAAGAGTTGTGTTATGGACATGTTGAGTTCAATTGTTTATGAGCCACCCAGTTCAAGAAACAATTGGAGATGCATGAATATGAATGCTATAATTCAGAAGAGAGACTAAATCTGAGAATGAACTGCATAAGGGTGACAACTGAAACCCTTGGAGATGAAATCACAAAGCATGAGAGTATGAGAAAGGAGAAGGGGGCCTAGGACACACTTTTAGGGAACATCCAAAGTTAATGATTGTGACATACATAAAGAACAACAACAACAAAAAAAGAAGAGACTGGAGGATGGTCAGATAGGTATGGGGAAAACTAGGAGAAAGGAGTGTCACGAAAACCCAGAGATGAGAGAGAATCCAGAAAGATCAGATGATAAACAGTGCCAAATGGTGCAGAGAGGTCAGGGAAGATGAAGACTGAGAAAAAAATCCATTTGATCTGGCAGTTAAGAGATGACTGGTAAGTTTCAATTGAATGATGAAGTAAAAAAATAATTTGTAGAGAATTTAGAGGGGAGTGACAGGAGCGAAAGTCAAATAGATTAGTGCAGTTGACATTCTCAAGAACTTTAGACATCAAGTAGAGGGAGATAAAGACTGGTAGCTAATGGGATGATCAGATCAAGTTAGGGTTTTATCTTTTTTTTTTTTTTTTAAAGAATGGGGAGAACTGGGTATATTTATAGGTAATGAAGAAGGAGAAAATAGATAGGGAAAGGTTGGATATTAGTGAGAGTAGAAATGATGGAGGAGGGAATATGCTGGAGAAGTACAGAAGAAAGTGGGACAAAGGTGCACATAGGAGCCTTGGCTTTGATGAAGAGAAAGGCTTTATTGTCATCTGAGATCGGCATGAAGGAGGGGATATTAGGGCAAGATGTCAGAATGATGGAGGATGAGGTGGGAAATGGGGAAGACTTTTAATGGTCTCAAATTTTTTGATGAAGTATAGGGGAAAAGTTCTTAGCTGAGAGGGTAAGAAGAGGGGCATCCCCAGGGACACTTGAGGAAAGACAAGAAGGTTTGGAACAACCAGTATGGGATAGAAAATCAGTTAGAGGAGAATGCAAGATGAGATGACATAAATTTGTATTGGACCGAGTCAGCACAGTCTCATGATTTACTTGAGGTTTGTTCCGCTATGGGTGAATAGGAGTGAAAGGGAAAGATGATGGTCATAATCCAGGTTTGGCATTTTGCAAGGCATGTTTAGTGATAGAACAAGGAGGCAGAGATTCCATGTGCGTAAATGAGTTGGTTTACTGAAGGATTAAGAAAGATAAAGCATGAGATTGTAGTGTAAGGATAATGTGCAGGAAAATAATGGAGGGGTAGAGGGACCGGATACCACAATGGAGATGAAGACTGGGGTTAAAGGTCGTAAGGCATTTTTTGTTCAGTTGTTTCAGTTGTATCTGGCTCTTCCTGACCCCATTGGTTAGTCTGTTTCTCGCAAAGATACTGGAGCTGTTTGCCATTTCCTTCTCCACATCATTTTAGAGATAAGGAAAAGAAGGCAAATGGGGTTAAGTGACTTGCCCTGGGTTTCAGAGCTAATAAGTATCAGAGGTTAAATTTGAACTAAGATCTTCCTGAGTTCAGGCCCCATGCTTTATCCACTGGAATCTCAAGATATGGTTCAGACTTGAGGAGAGCTTTGAGATTTCAACTCAACGAGCATTTGTAAAAACCTACTTACTATATGTCTAGCTATCTGGTAGAGATACAAAGAGATAAATGAAACAGGTATCGACCTTCAATGAACTTACATTCTTCAGTGAAGAAACAACATACACACATATTTCTCAAGTGAGGAGGTAACTCTCCCCTCACGTACCCACTTGGACCCTCAGGAATGCAGATTTAAGCTTAAAGTGGTTGCTACAAAGCATTCTCCCCCAGCACAAACTCATACATATACATGCACATACATAAGGGGGAGGGGTCTTGGCCCAGGGAGACCTTTTCCTCCCTTCAAGGAGTTCCAAACTTTGGTTCTGAGTATGAGGAAGCCAGTGGAAAAGTTGCTACTTTGCCTAGTTGGGATGACTCCTTGCTGCTCTAGACCTAGGAGGTCACTCCTCAGGGCTGCTGTGTAGTCTTCTCATTAGACTCCACTAACTGCTGTCATTGTTTCCAGGAATCTGCTGGTTGGTAGCAATTTGGATTGTTCTGGTAGATGTTCTGGTCACATTGGTCACTTGGATAGTCCTGGACAGACCTTCACTGGGAACGGCTTATCAATTCTTTTGTATGCAAGCTAAATTCTGGCTCTATCAGCAGTCCTTCATGTTCTGAAGCTAATTAGAAAACTCCTCAATACCACCAGTACTAGTCTCTCAATCACTCATGGCAAGAAGATGCCTCTCCAAAGTTCCACCCACTCTACTGAAACTAGCAGGGAATATTGCATATGCACTAAGCACTAAGGGATACACACACACACACACACACACACACACACAAAGAGAGAGAGAAACCTTAGTTTTGCAGGGAGAAAGCTCTAATAATTGGGAAAACCAGGACACATCTCATAGAGGAGATGAACCTTGAAGTGAGTCTTGAATGGGGATAGGGAGTCTAAGAGGGAAAGTAATCAGGTATGGTGGACTTCCTATACAAAGGCACAGAAGTGGAATATAAAATGTCATATACAAGGTACAAGTAGGTTAGGTTGGCTAAATTATAAAGTGAATAAGGTTTAATAGAAGATCATAGAATAATATAGCTGGGAAGAATACTAGGAATTAATTAATCTGAATAATATCTGAAAAACAAGTACCATTCCAACATCTCCCACAAATGGTCATACAGCCTCTGTCTAACAATGTCCTGTGAGGGGAAACTCCAGTCTATTCCATTTACATAAAGCTCTAATTTTGAAGTTTTTCCTGACCTTAGGGCGAAGTTTGTCTCTTTAAGGCTTCAACCCATTGCTCTTAAAATCTGCTCTCTGAATATGAACAGAATAAGTCTAATCTCTCTTACACATGTATCTGGAAATACAAGTTGGAGACAGATTATGAAGCAGGGATTTTATTTTATCATTAAAGCAACTGGTAGTGATAAAAACTACTTGAGCAGAAGTGTGACATGGCTAGACACACTTCAGGAATACTGATTTGGCAATCATGGAAGATGGACAGGAGAAAAAGAGAATGGAAGCAGGAAAACCAATTAGGAGGCCAATGTAATGGTCTAGGAAAAAGGAGACAAGGTCTTGAACTAGGTTGGTGGTTGTGTGAGAGAAAAGAAGTAAAGGTAAGAGATGTGTTGTTATTTCATAAGAAAGCCAACTTTCCCAGACTGTCATTTAAATGCATCATTTTGGAGTCATATCAGCAGAAGATACCTTGATTATTTTATTAAGTGAAAGAGGTTAGCAAATCTCACAGGAAACTTCCTTTAACAGTATGAGTAAAAAATGTTCTGACAAATCAACCAAAGGCAGGAAATTCATTATTAAAGCTGCCTAAGTCTTCAAAAGAAAACGGAAAAAATGAAAAAAAAAAAAAAAAAAAACTATGAATGACCAGCACCATTGTCGGCGGAATACCTAAATTTCCTCAAATTGTTTAACTCAAAACCTTTCTGTGTCATACTCTGAAGAAGTCACCGAAACATCTGACTTCCTGCTATAGCTCAAATGTTCAGGCATGCAATATTGTTGGTGCTTCTATTTTGTAAGGAGAGATTTGTCACTGTGAAAAAAAGGAAGGTCACAGGTTTTCTACTGAAGGCAATTTTATCTTGGGGCTTCATATTTTCCCTAATTAAAAATATTCTTAGCATCTTATGAAGATAATATATTCCAAGACTATGTGGATTTTCCTAATGGGAAAATGAATCTTTCCCTTTTGCAAACTCATTTTGGCATTCAAGGACCTCCCCAAGATGGTACTAACCTACTTTTCTGACTTTATTCCAAATTATTTTCTGTCACATACTGTTCTCTGTGTTCTAGCCAAACCACATCGGGAACAATTCCCTAAATTTAACATTCTGTGTCTCATGTGGTTACCTACAGATAGACTATGCTTCCTCCATGCCCAGAATGCAACTCCTATCTTCCTAGAGACTTAGCGCAAGGAACTCCTCAATGAAGCCTTCCATCATCATGCTACCCCTGATGTTGATAGTGCTTTCCTCTCAAGTTAATTAACTGAATACATGTTATATTCCACTATAAAATGTAAGCTCCTGCGGGGCAGATAAGGTTTAGCTTCTATTTTTTCTTGTGGTAGGTCCTACCACAAAACTTTGCTTAATCAAGTGTCTGGTGAATTGAATTGAATTGCTTAATTCTTAACTCTTCACATCCTTCTGCTGACTAAGCAGATTAACAAGATTAGATAATAATTTAGAGCTACAGGGTATCTTTAAGATAGTAATAATAGTTTGCAATAGTTTGAAAATAGTGTTGGCCAATGCAACTTTTCTCTCTCCCTATCCCTTGGACACTCTTTCTCTCATCCTCCTTCCCCTCCCCCTACTTCCTCTCTTTCTTTTTCTCTGTGTATGTGTATACTTAGGTTGATCTGTGTTTAGAACCAGATGTTCATGAAGATAGTGGATGAAAATATTGAGACAGTTGGAAGAAATGGTTTGTAAGCAATCTTCTGGATCTAAATCTTGTGTTCCTATGATATGCAAATGCAGTGCACACTTTCAAAAATGACTTTTATTCTATTGCTGAAACAACTCAATCCTGACAAATTAAAACAGTTCTACACAATGAGGAGATAGAAATGGTACTTTGTAGAAAATACAAAGATGGCAAAAGTAGCTGGATTAAACTATACATGGAGCAATCTATGCTGGAGGTGACACTAAGGGATCAATGCATAAGACAGTTGAAAAAGAGCAAGATACTAAAGTGGGGGGAAAATTGGATCTTATTAATACCCTCAAAAAGGCAAGTGAGAAAACATCAGCACTACCATCCTATATTTTCAATCTATGTAAAACATTGTATAAGAATAATCTTCACATATATTGAACTCATTCTTGATGAGATTATTAGCATGAAATAAGTAGATTTCATAAGTGATATTCCACTACATCAAAAAAAGTTATCTTGACTTTTTTCTTTCTTTCTTTAAGGAATTCTTAAAAAAAAAATCTATCTTATCAAATCCTCCATCTGATATTTCCACTTCTTTATCATGTCGAAACTGAATAAAGAATGCAGAGAATACAAGATCTTATTACACTTATTGGTTTTTTATTATTAAAAATCATTTAGTAGAGCAAAATGACATTTTAAAGGCTCTTTTTCAATAAGGTCTATCCACCCATCCATATACCAAAATCATTCAAGATTTCTTGAAAGAAATAACAATTTATTACTATCCTCTTGTTCATCCTTCCTTTTTGAAGAGGAGCAATGATGTCATGGGTCTTGACCAGTGTGTGAATTGGATTTAAGGGAGGCACAGTTACTCAAAGTTGTCAGCCTGATTCTTTCTTCCATGGTCACTGAAGTCTAGAGGCAAGGCAAAATTCAAGACAACTGGCAACAGAATGCAGTGGATGATCTTTGGTATCTTCAATGTCTAAGTTCTAAGTGCTCCACAGTATCTGCTTCAGCCATCTTCATGGTCATTGGAACAAATTATTTTCATCCACCCAGGGAAATCTTCACATGCTCTGGGTAGACATTCTCCTAACTTATGTATGTATGGGTTTGAGGTTTGTCTGTTACCCTTGATGTGGTTTAGCCTGTCTGCACAGAGGGTTTAGTGGGGTGTGGTGACTGTGCATGTAACTGCTTCTTGGAGCTGTAGGTGAGTTGAGTGACAGGTGGACAACAAAAGTGGATGAGCAGCCCTGAAAAGAGATTGGCATCCCTCACACCAGAGGTGTTATTCTTCCTTGAATATCCATTATCCTCTTAAATGTCAGGCAAAAGCACAAGATGGAGGGATGTATGTTTGCCAGAGGTGTTCATAGCTGTTTTAGACAAGAATCAGCACAAAGTCCAAGCTGCAATATATTCCTTGGGGGTGGGGAGGTCCTCTAGATACTTTGTGTTGTCTTGGCTGTTATGTGCCCTGATATATATTTTAGAGGCCCCAGATAAGATTTGAAACCACTGAAAGGAGTTCAGCCTGAGTGTCCACACACAGAAATAACCAAGTGGATGAAGAATGTTTATTGCTCAGATTATGACAGTCATTTGGATGGGTTATTTACAGATTTTATCACAGATTTTTACAGTTTTTAACTGACTATACAGATGACAATTTGGGCCCACAATAAAGAAAAAAAGGAAAGCAGATTGGACTGCCTTTAAGAAATTTCAAAGTTCCTTTAATGACATCAAAGAAACAGAAACAAGGGCTCCGTTTTTTAAAACTAATGTCCTATCAATGTTGTTGTATGGTTATGCGACATGGTATGCAAACATCTCTGAATAAATGAAAAAGAATCACAAAGAGGGCAAATTTCTTCAAGTGGTAAATCGTGATTCAGTTATGTTGGATATGAACAGGCTGCAACATTTATCAAACTAGGAACCCAGAAGAAGAGATGCAAAGGATGTTGTTACGAAAATGTATGATCGAAAATGGAGATGATTTGGTCATGTGGTAAGGATGAGGATGGTCAGGAAGCTAAGCTGAGTGCTCCACTGTTATTTTCTTAATATTGGGAGAAGATGAACTCCAGAAGGTTTGGTAGATCCTCTGTATAGAACTTATGAAAGGACAGGGGCATTTGCACAGCATAGGTCACTATGTCTTAGAGACAACATTCAAATGAATGAATTCACAGCTCCATCTGAGTATTGAATAGTCATTACACAGTTCTAATACTGCTCATCTTACTTTGCTTAACTTCAGGTCGCTCTTTCCAAATTTTCTTGTATGACTCATATATATATTTTTATAGCACCATAAGACTCTACCATATTACTATCCTATAATTTATTCAGTCATTTTCTAACTGTTGGACATAGAGGTTATTTGGGAAGAAGTTTTAATGAGTCTGACTGCCTTAACTTGTACATCAACTATTTAAGAAACATTTGTCATTCAGTGAATCCTCAGTACCTAGTGTTCTAGCACTATGCCAGGCACCGAAAGAAGGAAATTTAGTTATGACATAATCTACGCTCATAGCTATTATTTCTCCTTAAAGAAGTCTGAGAATATGGACATTGTTTTAGATATTTTTGGATTGTGTTTAAAAAATATTGATATTTTGTTATGACACAAGAGACATTTTTAAACGTACAGTTAACACAAATTTGCTGTTCTCTAGGTTCAGGGTACAATATTTTGGGAATCATAATTATGAAAATATAGCCCAAGTATCCATGTAGTTAATTTCTAGATTATAGGAAAGGATTCTTTCTAAGGACAAAATTGCTAAATAGGGAAAATTTCCCCTACATACAAAAGAGTACAATATCCCACAGATTTCCATACCCCTGGTGGGAGAAGAAACATTCCCATTAGAATCCTAAGAATGAGTCCCAATTGTAATGCCTTTTATGTGCTATTGGGCAATAAATGGATGTTTCAATGGTGCTCCACTCTACCCCTGAGGTTGGTACTCTGTTTCCAAAGTTACCTGTTGATTCTTCATCATAAAGCTGCTTCTGCCATTTGACTCTGGGTTTCTTCCTTCCTACTAAGCTCTTGCCATCTGCTTGGCCTGTTGGCTGCTGGGGCTTGTTCATCAAAGGGATTGTTATCACTAATTTGTAACATTGCCCATGACTTCAGCTGCTCAAAATATTTCAATTCTTTTGTTATTTAGGCCTACAGGAACAATGGCCAACATAAAAAAGGGCCTCTCAAGTCAAGATCTTCTTCTTCCAAAACCTTTACTGAGTGCCTGCAGGAATTTCCCGATGGGCACATGCTATTTAGGAAAATTGACAAAATTCTTTCTCAGCTCCAATCAATACCATGGTAATTAGTGTCAGGACTTTGAAATTATCCTGGATCTTCAATAAATCTCAAGGAGGTCTTAATAACTTTGGAGCTGACCACCTTTGCCCTGAATTCCTAAAGCTTCACTTATGTCTATAATACCATAAACATTCAACCATTCACAAATAACTGAACATATTGTTTGTTTCTAGTTGTTTTGCTATCATAAATAATATCATCAGGAACACCTTTGTACATATCGATCTTTTCTTACTGTTAGCAACCTTAATGACACATTATCCCACAGGCAAGATCCATGAATCAAAGTATATGAATAACTTAGCAACTTTTCTTACCTAACTGAAAATTATTTTCTACATCCATTGAATCAATTCAAAGCTCTGCCACTAGCAATCAATTAGCCTGCCTTCTTATGATCCTTCAAACATTGAATTTTTTCATTTTAAATCACATTTCATCATTTTATGTGTATGAGATTGCTTAGAGAGGCAATATAGTACCATAGAAAAAGCATTGGCTTAGGAGTTGGACAAGACCAGGATTCAAACTCCACTTTTGACAGTTACTACTTGTGGACCTGGGTAAGTAAATTCAATGCCTCGGCCTTAGTTTCTTCAACTCTAAAATTAGCAGCTAGACTAGATTGCGTTGATGCCTCTTCCAACTATGGATCTAAGTAATTTTGAATGCGTTTTTCAAGAGGTAATTAGTAGTCTGTATCTTTTTTTTTGAAAACTATTTGTCAATAACCTTTGATCACTATGGTGAGTGGCTCATAATTTTACTCACTGGCAATTTCCTATAGGTTTTTGATATAAACTTTCCATTAAACTACGTAATGCAATTTTTTTCTGACCTATATCTTTTCTTCTGAATCTAATGCATTGAGTTTATTTGTACAAATGTTTTTAATTTTGGGGAGGTCCAGCTATGTCATTTTCCCCATTCCTCTTAATTCTAGTGCCTTCCATTTGTTAATTATTTTCTATTTATCCTCTATATAGCTTGCTTACATATATTTGATTGCATGTTGCTTCTCCCACTAGATTGTGAGGTCCTTGAGGGCAAACTTTTGCTTTTTTTGTATCCCCAGGGCTTAGCACAGTGACTGACACACAATGGACGTTTAATAAATGCCTACTGACTGACTAAAAATGAATTAACACATTAAGGCTCATCCACAGCATAAGCGACTTTCAGGCACAGGCTAGTCAAATCCTAGATTCACTGAAAAATCAGTTATTTTCCTGAAACCAGGCTTCTCTCAGCTACAAATGACCAGCTTTTCTCGCTTCTTTCCTGTTGACTGCTTTTAGCTAGCAATGCCCATCAAACAACTGGATTGGGTCCTACACCTGATTCCTGACTCCCATTACTGAGAGCAGATACTTAAGCTCTTTAACTTTGTCTTTCCTTGAAAGTAAAAAAAACAGACTTTTAAAAAAATTCTGACTCAGTTTTTTTCTTCTATCATGCTGATTTTATCCATTTCCTCCCAAAGTATTGTACTTAATGATTAATCTAAAATGATTTCTAGTACAGTATGAATCAACAATTGGAACACTTTACTAACAGTTAACAGTACTCCGACAGAGCTTGAAATCCACCTGTTTGAATGAAAAGTGTTATTTTGGTATGAGCTTTGTTGGGAGTTGTTTAGGCATATTTCTTGAAATGTCTTGGTGTTGGTAATGTGTTTGTTTGCATTTTTTCTTTTTCTTTGTTTAATATCCTTTGTTTTATGGCATCTGGCTTTCATAAATGTTTTGGGGTTTAGGGTGTGCTTGTTTTGACAGGCTTGTAGTGGGGATAGGATACAAATATGCTACGAGTTTGTAGTCAATAAAGTGAGAATTGTCAAAAGTACATCCTTGCAGTTCTTGAAGCATTGAAGGCAAGGGGTGTGTGTGTGTGTGCATGTGCACGCATGCATGTGTGCGTGCGTGCATGCGTGTGTGTGCGTGCGTGCATGGAACTCAGCTTCTTAGATCCACTGAGTAGGGTATGTTTTTAATTCTTGGGAAATAGGAGTTGTTTCTCACAAATTATAGTAAAGCAGACTCTTGTCTGATGGTACAGCCTAATGAAATATGGCTTTAATAAGTCTGAATGATCAGCATAGGTTGTTAGCAATTCTACTTCTGGCTTTTGTGAATTTATGCCTCTACTTTGGGGATGCATTCCATTGGGTTTGTGAAGAGCCCAAGATTGGGATTAGGTTGTTTGATTTGATTGTGATTGGCTGATAGATATGAAGAAGGATATTTCTACCTCTGATTCTTCTTATTCTGGGGTAGGTGGGACTTTTTGCTAGAACCACCTACAAATTTAGTGGTTTTTAAATAAACATTCAGGCATACAGGGAGCAATTTTTCTTTATCACAGAACAACAGATAGCAAGAAGCAATGCAGCACAATGGTCAAAGGTCCAGAAGATTAGAACTTGAAACTTGGAAATATTTAGTTTAAACCTTTCATTTTCAGAAAGGAAGCCAAGGCTCAGAGATATGAAGTAACTTCCCAAGGTCACACTGCCAGTTATTAAACAGATAGGTTAAGATTTAGACCTTCAATATCTCAGTTCTTTGCTTATCCACTGTTCTGGATATACAATGGGGGGGAGTTAATCCAACCCACTAAACATTTATTAAAAACCTAGTATGTTCAAGAGACTGTGTTCTAGGTGTTCAAGATTCAAAGACATAATGAAAAATGTCACTTTGATCACTGCCATCAATGAATGATGATTCATAGGTAAGCCATTGTGAGTGTAGAAAAATCCTTGACAGTTTCAAGGGGATATTTTTATTATTTTACTGTTCTAGAACTCTGCTATGTAATGAACACTGCCAGAAACCTGGTCCTTATTCATTGGGACTAGCTCAAACTAAGTTAAAACTCAGCTTTATAGAATTAAATCATCAATTCAATTCAACATTTAGTAAGCTGCCTTGTATGTAAAGGGGCATTCTGCTAAAAGAAACAGTTCTGCTCTCAAGGAACAGGCACTTTTACTGGGAAGGGAGAGGGAAAGGTTTCATGGAGGAAGTGACACCTGGTTTGAACCTTAAAAGATTAGGATTCTGAAAGCGATGGAGGAAGTACGAATTCCAAGCATAAGGAGACAGTTTGTCAATGCACAGGTGGAAGGTGGAATTTCAAGTCTGCGGAAAAAAGATAGTCCAGTTTATCTGAAATGGAGAATATCAGAGACAGCAGACTGAAAAGATAGACTGGGGCCAGATTGTGGTGGGCCTTCAATGCCTTGGCTGAGCAGTCTGCATTTTACCCCACAGCAAAGGTTCACAAACTTTTTGTGTTGGATCCTTTCAACAATCTGGTGAAGTCTATGGACTCATTCTCAGAACAATGCTTTGTTGCCTACATGGGTAATAGGAGGAGATGCCATATTTTAATTAGAAGCAGGGTTCTCAACCTGTGGTCAAATCAAGTTACATCAACAAATATTTATTAAGCACCTATTACATGCTAGGAACTGTGCCAAAGGATGGGGATACAAAGAAAGGTAAAAATTTTCACAGCTCTCAAGGAGCTCAGAGTCTAAAAGGGGCAGACGAGAAAACAAGAATGTACAAACAAAATAAAGACAACAAATTTGGAGTTCAGGGGGAAAGCACTAGCACTAGCTCATGATACTTTAAAAAATATTTTGATAACCATTTTACTATAACTGGCTTTGTCATCCTATACATGTTATTTTATGCATTTAAAAACATTATTCTGAGAAGAGATCCATTTGCTTTCCCAGACTGCCAAGAGGAGTCAATGATATGCAAAAAAGTTTAAAACTCCCGAGTTAGAGGTTAGTGAAAATAAAGATGTGATGTTTATGTCCTATCCAAGTTAATGGTCCCCTTGAAATCTATAGAGCCTCTGTGGACCCCAGGTTAAAAACCCCTGTTGTGGAGGCAATCTTCAGAGACGACTGAAGGCTTTTGAGCAAGTGAACTGGTGACATGGTCAAAGCTGTGTTTTAGGAAGATTATTTTGGCAGCAAGTAAGAACTTTGAACACAGTAGGAGAAAGAAGGAGGTGCCATGAACATGCCCTTTCCCCTCTAAACTTCTGAAATTTGGTTTGTTACTTTGTAATGGGGGATGGGGCTGAATTATGGTTAGGAGTTTAAATGTCTTCTGTTTAAATTGTTGGCATGTTTGAAGTGGGACTGAGGAGGTCATTTAAAGGGCGGTTGATAGCTGATGGGAGGACAAAATATGCCAAGAACTCCTATAAACTTTGGCAGAGCAGTTAGCCTTTCTCTCCTCACCTACAATTAAAACAGCATACAGTAAGCAATTTTTCTTACAGACTTGTTATTGGAATTGCTTTTGAATTCTGAAGTAGAAGTTGAAGTACCTGAAATTGTCTGTCACCAGTAATTTTTCAAAATACTCGGAGTTAATAGAACCAGACTCCAGTCTCTGTTATTCTCAAGTGAAAGAGTGGGTCTATATCTCTAAAGTGACTTGTCTCCTAAATGCAGATCCCCTTTTCCAAAGGTCTTGTGGTACATTTCCATTGGCTTATCCAACCTTACTGCAAACTAAATATGCCTAAAATTAAACTCAGCCTCTTCTACACCTTTTCTTCCCATTCCCCCACCAAACTAGCTCCACTTATAGACCTCTCCATTTCTGGCAATTCTAGCATTCTCCTATCTCTCATGGGGAGGCATCTTATTTCCCCCCCCTTCCTTAATTTCCATATTCCACTACCAATTACTGTAAATTCCTTTGTAATGTTTTACATTCTTTCCAGGTCCACAGCCACCATCTCGGGCTAAAATTTATAACAATAGTTTTTCCTGAAGCACCTCCCTGCCTCCTGAATAAACCACCTTGCACAATACCTTTAGATTATTTTGGTAATATTCTTGTAGTTTTCCTATATTTCCTACATCATTCTTGCAGTTTTTGCCTTGCGGAGGTGCTCAATAAATGCAAAAACAGATGGGAAACACTTTAAAGTGGAGTGTCTCTTTAGTATGACCCAGGTAAACAGATTGGTTTGGCCCTTTGTTTCATTGCTTTCTTCCATCCAAAAGCACGCATTTAAGACAGTAGAAATCCAAGACATTCCCCACCCCCACCTCCCCCCTTTTCCCTATAGGGTGCATACAAGTAAAAGACTGGCAGAGTCACCGAGAATACATCATCCACCTATTAAATGGGTATAATATCTATACAGGGTGCTTTATTACTCCTTTATGGTTTTGACTAACGAAATTACATATATATGTATATATGTATAATATACGAAAGTTTCCGCCCTTAAACTTTGTTACCCAGCTAGGTACCAAACGACACCACTGCCCTGAATACAAGAACACCCACGGGAGACTCCTACTACGGAGGAGCGCTCCAAGACCCTCGTCACTGGTTACTGGGACCGTTCTCTTCCAGCAGTGAACACCCTTAACTTGACCGAGCCAGGACAGCGTTCGCCGCCATCCTCGCCCTCCGTGACTTCACCGTACCCTCTTCACAATGTATTTTCCCGTTCAGTGCGCAGTGGATCCGGAGGTGGCCCACACGGACCTAGGAAGCTTTCCCACGGCCGGGCACCGCGCGAGGCCGGCGCACCAAGCGCAGTTCCGGAGGATTCTGTACTTCGGCGGCGGGATGGAGAGCCCGGGTACCCGGGTTCGAGGCCAGCCTGGGACAGGCCAGACCATGCGCAGCCCTGGCTAGCGCCTCGGTACCCTCCGTCAGAGGAGGGCTCGGGTGACCCCTCAAGGTCCTCTCCCGATCCATTCCGCCCTACGGAGGAGACGCGATAGGCCTGGGGCGGGAAGACCCCTCGGCCGTCCTCGGGACTCGCCCAAGGTCTCTCGCGGGCACATGGCCAACTCCAACTCCGGCCCCCCTCGCCACCGCACCACCGAGCCTCCCAAGACGCGAGGGAGGAAGGCGCAGCGCGCGTGCGCGGAGCGCGAGCAGCTCGCCCCCTCAGCGGCCAGCCGCCGGGCCTCTTCCGCGCTCGCGGTCTAGGCCGGGGCACCCGTTGCCGTGGTAACCGGAAAGCCCGGCTCCCGCTTCCCTGCCCCCTCCTCTCCTCCCTCCCCCTCCCCTCCCCGGGCACCCGCGCGCTGCGGCTCGCTCCAAACTAACATGGCCGAGCCCCCCGGCCGGCGGCAGCGGCTCCAGCGGCTCCGGCTTCTGCTCCGGCTCCGGGCTCTGGCCGGGGGTGGGGGCCCCGCGCTGGTGAGACGGCGGCCCCCGGGGGCGCAGGGGAAGCTCCGAGGCGGCCCAGGGGCCGAGGGGCCGCGCAGGCTGCGGCGGCCTGGGGAGGGGGGCGGGGCTGGAGGGCGGCGGGGACGGGACGAGGGGATCCCGGCGGCCTTGGCGGGGGCCCGAGGGAGGCCGTCTGCGACCGGAGGACAGAGTGGGGTCGGCCCCGGGGGTGAGAGGACAATCCTAAGGGAGACGGGACGGAGGCCGCCTTGGGACCGAGGGGTACTGCGGGGGAGGAGCGCGCCCCCGCAACGGGCGGGCACCCCTGCCAAGCCGCGACCCCGCAACGGGCGGGCACCCCTGCCAAGCCGCGGGGAGCTCGCCTGGGGGAGCTGAGCCAAGGCAGGGTTCGAGCGGGGCCCGGGCTGACCGCGGAGCAGCGGGAGGGCGGCGCAGTGTGCGGGGGGAGGGTGGGGGCGCCGCCCCCTCCCGTCCCCGCCCCCTGACCCCCTTTAGTTTTCATAACTTGAGTTTCTCGTGTTTTTTTTCTCCGTGTCTTGGGACAGAAATCATAAACCTGAAAAAAAATTGTAGATCCTCCACCAGTCACCCCGACCGAAATCCGGCAAGTTTAAGAAAAAAGAGGGGTGGGGAAGAGAACGCCCCCCACCTCCTGTAGCATGTGGAAACTGAACAAGAGCAAAGTGCTTCTGGATGATTCTCCCGAGGAAGAGGAGAGCCGGGGAGCGGGGAAGGCGCTGCCTCCGCCCGCAGCCGCCGCGGCCGCCGCCTCCTCCCAGGTAGGTGGGGGCGGCCCGGGCCTTGGGGCTGGTGCGCGGGGGCCCAGGAGGGCCCGGGGGGGGGGGGGTGTGGGGTGGAGGGCCAGCCTGCCCAGCGGGCACTCAGCCTGCCCCTCCGCCCGCCGGGCAGCCGATGCCACGCTGGGACCCGGTCAGGAGCCCCGGGCTGGGACCTGTCCTGGGTGCTTCTCACGCCTAGCTCTTATCCTAGGAGTTTATCTGGCCGACCTTGGACGTGTTTCCTTTTCTGTAAAAATTAAGGGTCTGAACTCCGATGACTTGTCAGGCCCCTACTCCTGATGAAGCCTAAAATTTCTTATGCCTCCTTAGGACAGGGTTGTATGGGGGTGGGGGGAAAAGAGAAAGATTTAGCTTAAAACCTGACAGCCCCCTCTCTGATGACTTGGTAGTTCTGGTAATACTGCTGCTCTGCGTGCAGCCTAGGCACTGTAACTCCATTAAATAATGTTTTTATTTGTGTTTAATGAATACTTTGTCTGCCTCTAATCATTCGTTACGCCTAACTCAGCCCCCACTGCAGGGGAAGTCTATAATGTAATTTCCTTATCTATAAAATGATGGGGTTTGACTAGTTGATCTCTTTAAGTTTCCTTCCAGATCCAAATCCTATGATCCATTGAATATAATGCAGTTAAGCTATAGGATGAGAGCAGGCATGCATGGCATGGTGGCTGGAGATCCAGCGTCAAGAGTCTGGACAACCAGGGCAAGTCTTGTTTATGACACATAAGTGCCTGTTTGACCCTGGCCAAGACATAAAACCTCTTAATTCCCTGAGCACTTCTCTTACGGCTACAGAATTGCAGAACAGTTTCAGGTCTGCATTGGTTAGGGGGAGTTTCCTTATTTGGAGTTCCCAATTCCTGTGAAATCACAGGTTCAGGCTTGGACCAAAAAAGCCAGAACAAAACAAAATAATCTACAGGAAAAAAAAAGCTTAAGGAGCATTTTTTTTAAACATGGAGAGAAATGCTGGCACTAGCAGAGTTGGACACATAATTTATCAAAGTGTTTGTTTTTTTTTCTGAATTATCCTTCCAGGGCAGATCAAATTCCAAGCATAAATATTGTCATCCTGTACATTTGTTGTTCTTGTTCCTCCACAAATTGTTCTTAAAGAATCTGCCTGAAGTGCTAGAGGCCTCCTTCTGGCTCTTTAAATATTTTCTGAATACCAATGCTATACTCAGGTTATCCGTTTTTCTAAACCTGGTTTTTCACTTTTCCTTTCAGTATATTTAAGCTCTGAACATAATCACGCAGACGTCTAATCCTAAAGTAGACGTAGTTTCAAATTTTTCCCTCTTTAATTTGGGCAGTTTGGAATGGTCAGAGTATCAGAACCATAGGCAAGAACCTAGTACCTAGATAAGCCAACCGATTTTTAGTAGTATGAATTAGCAGGGATGTTTATTTTCTTTGTAAGTAGCATCTATTAAAAATTGGGGAAGAAAAGTAGAGGATAATAATAGTTTATGCTTTGTGTCTTTAACCTTATGTTCATTTATTATTTTCAAATTGTACTTACCCTCAGGGTAGCTAAGAGAAGCACTTTATAAAGCCATATATAAATGTGAGTGGCCACGTACGTTTTCATTATTTATTACTCTTTCCAAGACAAATTTACCGTACTTTCTGGTATGGATTTCTTTCAAATAGATGTTGAGAGAATATTTGTATCTTAAATTTTGTTCATTTATTACGCTGTCTTTATACTGAACGTTGGTGTCATAGTTACAGAAAAGTTTGACTCATAGAAAACCATAATCATACGTTTATTGAAAAATAAGTTATTGAAATACAGATCTTGGTAAATTTTAGTGTTAATAAATATTTGGTTTACAAACATTTCTTTTTTTTTTTATAAGCCTTTGATTATATGAAGGAAGACTATATATTTTGTATCCTGAAAGCCAGAAACGCATTGATCTGAACATTTAGAATCATAGTTAAACTGTTTTTAAGAAAGTTTCCCAGATGGGTTGTTCTTATAGATACTTTCCACCTTTTCTCCTCCGTTAATTCCTTCCCTTTTATATATAGCTAACTAGGTTAAATAGCCAGTGGGATTTTATGCCTTTTTTTAAGACTCAAGTGTTAGCAGTTGAAGAACATTGGCTCTGGAGTCAGAGTCAAATCAACAAGCATTTGTTGAGTGCCTTGTATGTCCCAAACACTGGACTAAGCACTGGGGACACAAAAGGCAAAGAACAGTCCCTTCTATTAAAGAGTTTCTAGTCTAATGATGGAAACAACATGCAGATGGCTACAAGATGTAGACAGCATATGTTGGAGATAATTGCAGAGGCTGGGCACTAGCACTAGGGTGAATTGGAAAAGGCTTCTTGTAGAAGGTGGAGTTTTACCTGGGACTGAAGAAATCTGAAGACAGAGATGAGGAAAGAGAAAATTCTAAGCATGAGGGACAGCCACTGAAAGTGCACTTTGGGGAAATGTGATGTTGTGTTCTAGGAGGGACTGCAAGGAGGCCAAATTTTGTGGGGAAGTAAGGCGCAAGAAGACTGAAAAGGTCAGAAGGTGCAAGCTTATGAAGGGTTTGAAAAGCTGAGTAGAAGATTTTACGTTTGATCTTGGAGGGAATGGGGAGCCACTCGCGTGATTGAATAGTGAGGTGATATGCTTAGACCCATGTTTGAAGATCAGTTTGACAGCTAAATGGAGAATGGACTGGTATGGGGAAAGACTTAAGACGTGAAGACCCAACCAGAAAGCTATTGCAGTACTTCAGGTTTGAGGTGATGAGATTCTGCCCTGGGGAGTGGTTGCAGTGTCAGAGAAGAGACGGGGGTATATACAGGGACTCAGGGAAGGTGGTGCTTCTTTTGATAGTAATAAACAAGTTAGGAGGAGGCAAGTATTTGTTGTGGGGGCAGGGATAGAGGGGCTGATAAAATTCAGTTTTGGATATGTTGAGTTTGAGATGTCTACAGTATGTCCAGTTTGAAATGTTTAATAGAGATGTGCAATTCTCTGTGGTATTTGTGAGAGGTCAGGAAAGAGTTTATGGTTGGTAATAGGTCTGGAAATCTGCCTAGAGATGACAGTTGAATCTTTGGGAGCCAATGAAATCACCAAATGAAATAATACAGAAGATCAGATTGCATGCCAATATTGGGGAGGGGGAAGAAGAAGGAGGGGGAGAAAATTTAGAACTCAAAATCTTATGGAACTGAATGTTGAAAACTAAAAATAGTAAGGTTTTACAAAAGAAATAACATGGAAGGAAAAAAGAAGAGGCTAAGTTAGGTATGTCCATTAGATAATAGGAGATATAATCCTGAGGGTCAGGAGAGAGGACCTGGATTCAAATCTTGGAGATATAATCCTGAGGGTCAGGAGAGAGGACCTGGATTCAAATCTTGCCTCTTAATGTTCATTACATGTATGACCTTGGGCAAGTCAGTCCCAAATTCTGGAGGTAACTGGTATTGAGATCTTATGCTTGTATTTTTCAAGGACAAAAAAAAATGTGAGTATTTCATTTTGAATAAATTATGGAAAATTCTAGGTCAGCTAGGTAGCGTGGTGGATATTCCTGGGTTCAAATCTGCCCTCAGCCCCTTAGTAGTTGTTTGACCCTGGGCAAGTCACTTAACCCTATTTGTCTTAGTTCCTTTTCTGTAAAATGATCTGGAGAAGGAAATGGCAAACCACTCCATTTTCTTTCCAAGGAAACACTGAATGGTGTTGCAAAGAGTTGGACATGACTGAAACGACCAAACAGATACAAAATGGAAAATCCTAAGCTTTATCATAATTCATACTGTCTTTGTGTTTCTCCTAACATCTTAAAGATTCTTTAATTTCTAAATAGAGCTTGTCAGTATTCTCTGTATTATTAAAACATTAAGATTTCATTTAAATAATTTGAAATATCTGGGTCATATTATTAAAAGTACGTACAAGGTGGCTATGAGGAAAAACTTTAATGTTTCTTATGCTGACAGATGAGGAGGAAAATTATCTACTAATTCTGATAGGTTAGTCATGCACTAAATTTAGTATTGCCAACTCTTCCAGAAATCTGAGTCTTTATCACAACACCAAATTCTTTAAGTATTGAACTTAACAATGCTTTACAATTCAAACATGAAACCTCTGCCCACAAAATTTTATTTTAAGTTTGATAAAGAATTATAAGCAGGACTGAAATAATCTGTTACAATATGACACGTTCTCCAGTGTCTTATTAAAAATGATAACTTACTTTTTCTATTTAATTTTCAAAGAGTTCTTCATTGTAACTCCCTTTTCTACTAAGTAGTCTAATTGGTAAGATACTAAACAGATTTCTATGCTAGGAATTTGAAATGAAATCTATGTTGTACTTAACCCTTTGAACTGATTTTCCAAGGATGGCATCGTTTACTTGGTTATTTATTTTATGAAGCAAGAAAGTGGTTTAGTGTTGAACAGAAATGAGTGTGAAATGTGAAGCTTTAAAAGTTTCAGGTTGTTTAATAGGAACGACTGAAATACTGTGATAAAATGGCAGCATGTGTGAATTAAAAGGAGTCAATTTCAGAACACTTTAATAGGCTTCCAGATCTTTTCATTTGAACCACTGTCGTTTGAATTTTTTTCTTATATTCTGATCCTGAAGAAAGCAATACAGTGACATGATCAATATCAATTAGGTTAGGCTTGTGAGTATTTAAAATTAATCTTTAGGGAGACATTTTATGAAAGTTGCCATATTAAAAAGCAAAACACTTTTTAAACAAACTCTCAGATAAGCCCTGAAGATGTTAGAAGAGAGGGAAAGGTGATATTTCATGTATTTATTAATCAGCATAGAAGAAAACCACAAGATAGTAAAATCTCTATAATTTAGAATATGTTACATTAGAGTCTTGTGATAACACAATCTGAGGTTGAAATGATACTGTAGAGGAAGAATGGGTTTGTTAACAAAATTAATCTTGTAAAGAAGATTCTGGAATATATGCTAATTTGTATTAATACCTGTCCTTTCTTCCTAAGTGGAAACTGTGCATGTCCAAGTTTCCTGTGGTGTTGCCAACTTAGAACTCAAACATTCTGTATGCTGTGATTTCTCATAGAAATATTGTGCATTGAGTTAAAGTTCTGTTTAGGTTAGAGGTAAATTGGAGATAAGCTACTGAATAGGACAGGTTGTGTTTTTCCCCTTCGTTTAACCATCTCCTTTATTTATTATGGATACTTGGAATTCTCTTATGTAAAAAACTGCTGGAAAAGATCCTTCCTGAAGACATAGGGCCTCTCTTTTTCTTTTCTTTTTTTGGGGGCATAGTTTTAAGGGAACATCATAAGCTAGTTTGCCTTGTTCATGTTGGCAATATTATAAGTTCTTTAAGGGCAGATACCGTAATTTATACTTTTCCTTTATTCTTCACAGTCCCTGGAACATTGAGCATATATAGTAGGCCCAGCATATACAGTAGGCCCATAATAATTATATGAATATAATTATTCATAAATAATTATGAAAATCGAACAAACCTTTATTAAATGGACTGTGGTAGACTGTGCATTTTATAAATGACAAAATGAGGTCCTTCAAGGAACTTAAACCTACTAAACTAAAACTAGTGTGCGATAAGTACATAAGAGAGATAAGGTACAAAATATTGTATGAATCATAGGAGGAAAAGAGCATTTCTAATTGGAAGTAACAAAGAAGGCTTCATGGATGAGGTTTCTTCTGAATTGGACCTTAAGGGATAAGTAGAATTTCTGAGCTCTGCTTTTGACTTTCTGAACTTCTTTCTCCCTCAATACACAGCAAGCTTCTCAACATGGAAGATCACTGAGATCTCTTTCTTTGATTGGTCAGTTCCCCCTGGGACCTCCATTTTAAGGAAAGTGTGTAGGCTTGCTGTGTTCATTCCTTCATTCCTGTCTCAAGTCTATTCTTCACTATTTAGATTCCCCTTCTTTCCACCCCCACCCTCCCAGCTTCTTTTTTATATGTTGTTTTTCCTTACTAAAATGTAATCTTCTTGAGGGCAGGGACCGACTTTTGCTTGTATTTCTATTACCAGTACTTAATACAATGTTTGGCACATGAAAAATGCTCATTAAATGTTTCTTGAATTGATTTTCAATAGGTGGAGATGGAGGGAAAGGTTTTCTAGATGAAGAGAACGATTTGAGCAAAAGTTTTTGGAATAATATGTTAAGGTACAAAAGTATGAAATATGTGTGAGGACCTATTTTACACTTTGTGTGAGTAAAAAAAAAAAAGAGTAAACAAGTATGTGTCTGTCGTAGACCTTTCTTTCACCTTCCTTCTCTCGGTTTACCTTCACTGAGACCTGGTTTGCCCTGATCATACTATAATCTCTGACCTTCCTCTTCACCACTGGCTGTACCTTTACACATCTTCATGTTGGTCCTGGAGGGGAAGTCAGAATACTTACGTCGCCCTCTGCCACTTTCATAATCTTCTTTTATCATCATCACTTAGCAACCACTCTTTTTTTGAAGTTCACAGAATCAGAATTTTCCTCCCAAATCAGAGTATCATAGTTGTTGTATGCAAGTTCCCAGGTTATCCTTCTTTTTTTCAAGAACTTTAGCATCTGACTCATCTTCCTCTCCTCAGTTCCTAACTTTATACAGGGGGGTTTCATCATTCATGTTCATTCCGTCTCTAACTCCTAAACCTTCCAATTCCTCATTCTATTTAAATCTCATAATATTTCCTCCATTCTACCTCATAGGGATTGTCACACACTGGATCTTACCATTACTCAAAAGAGTATTCCATTTCTCTTATTTAAAATTCTTACATTTCTCTATAGGACTATAATCTCATATCATTACTTCTCTCTCTATGCTTTCTAAACCTATTTTTCACTCTCATTGAAACTGCCAAACCTTCTACCCCAAATGTCTTTCTCAGGCCATTACTTTTGCTCTGACTTTACTTCCTCCCCTCACTAATGCTGACCCTATAGTTAGCCAATTCAGTTCAATACCATCCACTGCTTTTGAATCCCTAGCCCCCTTTGAATTCCTGGCAGTGTCATCAGTCACCAAACTTCAGTCCTGGATTGCTTCTATCATCCATGTCCCTCTGCTCCTGATTATGCTCCTAAAAGGAGTTAGAGGAAGTCATACAACTTCTGATTGGGTACATTATACATTCCTGTTATCCATCTTCAACTGGACCATCACTGCAGCAAGTCAGACTTTTTATTCCTCCCTATTACCCTATTTTACTTCCTAGAAAAAAACTTTCTAAATCTTGATTCATACTTTGCCTCTTCTCTTTCAGTTGAGGATCTTACTTTATTGAGGAAAACTAAGATTATTTGAAGTAAACTTCTTTTTAAGTCAGAACGCTTTGACATCTTCACTGACTCTCACCTTTCCCCTAGCCTTTGGAAGTGAGATACCTTTCTCCTTGCCAAGGCTAATCCCTGTAAGACCCTTGATCCCATCCCCTCCTGTAGTTTTTAATAGATTGCAATCTCAGTCATCCCTCCTCCCTCCTCTCTTTTACTCAGCTCTGTCTCCTTATCCCCATTTACTAGTTCTTTATGGATTTCAAATATGTTCTAATCTCCTCCATGCTTAGCAAAAACACTCATTAAGTCCTCTATCTTCTCTGCATTTCTCAGTCACATTCCTAGAAGAAACTAATTCCAAATCCTCTTCTCTCACTTATTTCTTAATCCTTTGCAGTCTGGCTGCTAATTTCATCACTTAATTGGATCACTTAACTCTTTAAAGTTACCAGTGATCTCTTAATTGCAAAATTTAATCTTTTTTTGAATTCTCATCCTTCTTGACTTACCTGCTCTTTACTACCATCTCTCTTCCTGTAAACTCTCTTTACTCTGAGGTTTTGTGACAATACTGTCACCTAGTTCTGCTTGCTCCTTCTCAGTTTCCTTTTCTGGTTGATTTTTTGGTTTAAGTCCCTTAAATGTGAGTGAAGTCCTTTTACTCTCATCAACTCCTATGGTTAATGTCAACTCTATTCTGATGACTTACATCTGTATCTCTACATATTTCCATGTCAACGTAGAAATATGTGCATATAAATAATATACACATTTCCTGTGATAGATATCTCCAGCTGCAATTTCAGATTTATCATGTCCCAAGGAGAATTTTACCCTCAAACCCACTCCTCTTCCAAACTTTCCTGTGTCTCTCAAAAGCAACTACCATATTTCTTGTCTCCTGGGTTCCTAACTTCGTCTCTATTCTGGATTTCTCACTCTCGCCCCACAGCAATCAGTTGCCAAAGCTTGTTGTTTGTCTTGGCACAATATCTCACACATCACACCCCATCTCTACTTGTGTTGTTACCACCTGACCCCAGGCCCTTATCTCCTTTTTCTTTGATTATTGCAGTGGCTTCTCACTTGGTCTCACTATTTCATTCTCTTCCCCATTCCACTCCGTCCTCCTCACTGCAGTCAAAGTGATTTTCCTTACATGCACATTTGACCATGGCATTCCCTTATTTAGTAAATTCCAAAGGCTTCCTATTGCCCTGGGATCAAGTGAAACTCTTGTGTTTAGCTTTTAAAGATCTCTACAAACTTGTGCTAACATAATTTTCCAGTCAGTAAACAAACATTTATTAAGTGCCTACTGGTTTCTAGGCTCATTGCATATTATTTCTCCACGCTCACTCTGCACTCCAGACAAAAATGACCTCTGTGACTCATGAACAATACTCCATCTCTTGTGCTTTTGCTTTGAAGGTCTCCTATGGCTGGAATGTCCTCCCTTGCCACTTCTGCTTCACTGAATCCCCTTCTCCCTTTAAGAAGCAACTTACATGTTCTCCCTCTCAAACTACTTTATTCTTATTCTCCTTACATACATTTTATTTCTATTTCTCTATGTACATATTTCCCCTGTCAGAATGTAGGCTGTTTGCTAGTAGAGACTGTTTCATTTATTGTGTTTATATTCCCATTGCTTAGCACAGGGCCTAGTAGGTGCTTAGTAAATACTTTCTGGTTGATTATATGAGACTTTGAATGCCCGGCCAAGGTTTTCACACTTCATTCAAGTGGGGAGCCAATGAAATTTTTTCAGTAGTGGAATGGCATGATCTGAACTCTGCATTAAGAAGATTAAATTGGCAAGTGGGTGTTCAATGAAATGGAGAGGGAAAGGACTATGGAAAGGCTTATTGGAATAGTACTGATAAGGAATAGTAAGGGCTTGAATTATTGTGGTGACATGGGGAATGGAAAGAAGGTAACAGTTGAGAGAATCTATAGGATATGCCAACTGTCTAGACGTCAGAGGTGAGGTCAACGAATCAATGATAACAGGCAGTGCTTGAATGATTTGGAGAGTGGTGGTGCCACTGATAGAGGTAGGGTAATTTAAAAAAGGAACTGAGTTTAAAGCTAAAGATGACATTTGACTTTCAGCATGTTGGATTTGAGGTGCCTGTAGGATATCTAGGTTATCTGGTTGGAAATGTCCATCAAGCCTCAGAAGAAAGATTATATGTAGAAATAAAAATTTGGAATGATTTTTATAGAATAGAATATATGAAGGGGGAGGTAATAGAATATTTTCCATTTGGCTAGAGTTTTCTCAGTCACTGCTCTGGGGCTAAATTGATGAGAACTTAAAGCATAGTATGCTCCCTCCCTTCAACTGCCCCTGCCCTTTGTGGCCATAGAGGGATGGCTTAGAACACAGCACATGCCAGTGACCCAGCCATCCCTCATTTGCTCCCTCTCATCCCTCAAACTTCCCCACCTCCCCCCCCTTTTTTTTTTTTGATATTTTTGAGGGAGACATGGGAGACATGGGGTTAGTCCTGTTTGGAGCAAGGTTTTCTAAAAGGGCTGATGGGTCGGAGGGGTGAGTTAGCCTTTACACAGAAGAGGAGTTCTTCCTCTGGTGAAGGAAGGTAGAGGGAACTTCGTTAAATGACAGATTCTTAAGTATTTTTATACTAATGTTTATAGAAAGCATATTCACTATAAGTTTTTTTTAATCAAATCTTTTACTTTCTTACCTATTCTCAGAGTTTTAGTTGGGAGGACAGGACAGAATCTCATTGTCTCACAATTCCTTTTTACTTGATACGTGGTATAGATAAAAGAGTGAGGAAAGAGTCTTGTAGACTTACAGAATTTACAAATGAAAATAGCTCCTGTCTTTGAAGTGCTTACATTCTATTGGGAAGGTTAGTATAAACAAAATAAACAAGGTAATTTTTTGACAGATATGGGAATCAGGAAAGGCTTGACTGAGTTTTGTAGGAAATGAAGGATTCTTAGAGCACAAGTGAGGAGGAAGTGCATTGTAAGCATGGGGAATAATAGTGCAAAGGTGTGGAGAAAATAGATGGAGTACTCTGTGTGAAGAACCAGTTTGGCTAGACTGCAGGGTCTATGAAGGGGAGGAATATATAAGACTCGAAAGGTGAGTTGGAGCCAGGTTATAAAGGACATAAAATGCCAAAATGAAAAATATGTACTTGATCCAGAGGCAATAAGGAACTACCGTACCTGAGTTTATTGAATAGGAAAGCAGCTCTGAAATATAGGAAAATCAGTTTGCAGCTATGTTCCTAATGTTCCTAAAATGCTGCTTTGATAATGTTACATACCTGCTTAGAAACTTTCATGTTGCCTAACATTCAAAGTTCTCCACTGTCTAGTTCCAGTCTCTCCTATCCTTGTCCAGTTAGTCCCCTGGCCACACCTTTCCTGCTGCCTAACACTGAATATATTACAGTTCTGCATGCATATAGTAGGTACTTAATAAATGTCAGTTGTATTAAATTCCTAGTTCATGACTTTACCCTTGCTTAGAATTTTACTTTTTTTTATCCAGATCATATCCATTCTTGACCAACCATGGTATAGTGGTGTAATGTTAATGGGAAGATCTTTGCTGCCCATTAATAGACCTCATGTGGAGCCCATTAAGGGAAGCTTGCCTTGGGAGGTTTGATTGTAGGAAGACTTTTCCACCTTTTGCTAATTTCTAATTAGGCACAGAGGCACCAGGATTGTGATGCTCTATCGCCAAGGCAGTATTCATAGCATGGAGGACAACCATAAGTATTCTGGTGTGGTTCTGAATTGCAAAGAGACTCTCCGTATGGAGGGCAAAAGATCATTTATCCATCATAGTAACCAAGAAGTCTGTACACAGGATCAGGCCTTCCCACAAACAAACACTCACAGTCCTCCCCAGTTCTGACTGGTCCATCTGACCAACTTCCTCTCAGCTCTGCTTCAGCTCCGCCCCTTCCTGTTCCACCCAGTTAGCAAGCTTCTCCCACCACCTGTGACTTAGGCTTCCATGTGATTTTAGCAGGTCACATGGGTCCATGAATGGGTGGGAAAGATCTTCAAATTAAGCAAAAAAGTTAACAATACAGACACCTTCTGGCCCTGAGAAGTGTCTATATACATCTGAGTGGTTATTTTGCTTTGAGAGCTCTTATTGAGAAGGACCTTGTGGTTCCCTGGTTGAGACTCAAAGTGGCCATGTGTTCAGATCCCTGACTGCTCACAGGTCAAGGCTCTCTCAGGCCAGGGATGTATGTAAAGTATACAGCAATATTGCTTTAATTCAGACAGTAGAGCTCTGTCTTTGGGCTTCACTTTTCTTCTCATAGTTTTTCTGTTATTTTCTTTGGAGTTCAGAGTGCTGACTTTTCCCCTGAACTAATGAGTGTATTTAAAAAAGATTGTTAACCCTTACAACAGCTATCTTTCCTAGTAAAGCAGATTTAAGAACCTGTGCTAGCAGCCATCCTGGGAATGCCAGGGTGCTTGTTTTTACAAGTGGATGATATTTAACTTGGAGTTGGGTAGTCCTGGGTTTGAATCTCACTCCAGTTACTGACTTTGTAATCTTGAGCAAGTCATTTGATCTCTGTGGGTCTCAGTTTCCATATTTATAAAATGAAAACATTGAACTTGGTGATCTGGGTATTCCTTTCCTGCTCCAAATCTGTGATCCTAAGGTAAGTCAGATAATCTGCTTGATCATTCCTTGTTCGCTTCAGACCACAATGCTTTTTCCTTTCACTAAATCCACAGCATTTGACTGCCTTTGCCACTCAGTTGGTTCTTATCCATTAGTGTAAGAAAATTGATTATATCGTAGGATTTAGAGGTGGAAAAGAGCCATAGAAATCATCTACTATAGATTCTTCATTGCTTCTATTTTAGACTTGCTGGGGAAATGTGAAAATGAGTAAAATTCATAAAAGATATTACTATCTTGTTGGGGAAATAGATAAATAATTTAAATTAGAATGTAAATATATAGGAAAAATAATAAGTGCTATGACAACTCTGAGGAAGAAAATGTAAGCTAGACATCTGAGCTAGACCTTGAAAAATTTTAATAGGAGGGGATAGAGAAGGGTACCTTCTTTAAAGTCAAGGAAGCAGGAAAGGGCATGCTGATTTGGGAAATTATGTTTGTTTGGAGCAGCAGAGTTAGTGAAAGAGAATGATGTAGGTTAGATAAATTGGGGCTAGATTATGGAGGGTTCTAAATTAGTAAATTCAGACTAGCAGTAGATAGTAGGATATAAACTGACCAGAATTATGTGTTAGAAATAATATTCTGACATTGGTACATAGTATAGATTGAATTGAGAGACACTGAAGTCAGGGAGCTCATTTGGAGCACTACTGTAGTAGTGTATGTTGACCTGAGTTAAAATGCTGGACATAGTAGTTACTGGTAGTAGAACCAAAAAAAACCCAACCAAATAATTTGTCCCTGATGCCCTCCTTTCCTTACATGTTCTGCGCTCTCTTTTTGTGTCATTGCACCTTCATTCAGCTTTTTTTTTGTCATAGTTTTCTTTGATTTCTTAAATTTCTTTTCTGTGCCCTTTTTCCTTAATCCCTATGTCCTACATCTGAACTCATAAACAGTTTTTGGGAAATAGAATTAATCAGAAGATCCCTGCCTCTTACTCCACAGCAACAGTGGAAAATATCCCATATATGTAATCCCTATGATAGGAAGCAGACAGCCTGAAGACAGAATAGGGTACAGTGTGGAAGGATGTCGAGGTCATCAAGTCCAACACTCTGCGCCGTCGCCCATTTTACAGATAAATCAACTGAGCTTCAGAGAGGTTAAGTAACCAGCCCAGAATCACAATTAGCAAATATCTGAGAAAGCATGTGAACTTGCATTTTTCTGTCTCCAAGCCTACTGCTACATCCACTGTAGCATCTAACTGCCAGAGAAAAGGGTAAAAGGAGATAAGAGCAGCATTCATGAAAGGGACCAGGTAACCTGGAAGCTACTGAGTATGTGCCTCCCTGGCATTCCTCATAGGAACCTATGTGATGTAGCCACTGCTACTACCTTATGTTAACAAGGATTTATTGAGTACCAGCATGTGCTTGTCAGGGCATCTAGTTCTAGAATGATTAAAAGTGTATTAGCTTCATGAGTACAAGATAGTGGAGGTTGCAGCTAGAATATAGTTGCTCTAAAAAAAGGCCTAAGTTTTAGTGGATTAAGCTTAATATGAGTCAACTCTCATTTTGCATTCTTAGACTACATTAAGAGAAGCATAGTGTCCCGAAGTGCTGGTCTCATTTTATTGTGCTGTGGTCCAGGGATGGGGAACCTGAAACTTCAAGGCCACATGTGGCTCTCTCAGTTGTGATCCTCAGTTGTGGCCCCCTAAGTCTTTAAGTGTGGCCCTTTGAATCCAAACTTCACAGAACTAATGTATAAAACTTGGACTCAGTCAAAGGCCCTATGTGGCCTTGAAATCAAAAGTTCCCCACCCTTGGCAATCATATCTCAATTGTTGCATTCATTTCTGTGTGCCACAGTTTAACAGGAACACTGGAAATGTTGTTCTTTCTGCCACTTGGACTACTACTATGACTGCTACCACATAGCATTGTACATTACTTTAAACTTTGCCAAGTGGTTTATTTTATTCTCACAACTCTGGGGATGCTGCTAATCCTTGTTTTGCAGATGAGGAAACTGAGGCTGAGGCTAAGAGATTTTCCCAGAGTTACACAGCTAGTAAATGTCTGAGGTTGGATTTGGACTCAAATCTTCTTGACTCCAGGCCTAGTGCAGTGTCCATTACACCACTTAAGTAAGACTTTAAAATGTCCTAAGAAAGGTAGCTAAAATGGTGAAGGGTCATGAGATCACATAGAATAACGAATTGAAGGAACTGGAGATCTTTACACTGGAGAAGAGAAAATTCTTGGTAGTGATTAAACTTTATCTCTTTGACTTTGGAGAATAAAAGAAATAAAAAAATTTAGGTTTGATGTAAGGAAGCATTTCATACAGTTAGATTTACCAGGAAACAGAACAGTTTGACGAGGGAGGATGGTAGATTCTCCCTCAGTGTTGGAGGACTTCAAACAAAGGGTGGATGAAAACTTTTCAGGTACATCTTAATGGGGATTCTCATGGATGAGGTGGGTTCTGAAGTCTCTTCAGATATTCGAAGTTCTGTAATTCTGTGATTCAAACACTCAAGCTAGTATTACAATGAACTCTTTAAAATGGAAAATGATTATATGATAGTCTCTCTTCGCATACATCTTGCTTTACCACTTCCTTTTGTGACTTTGGTCTTTTTCCACCCCCAGCTTCTATCAGCTCTCTAGTGTATGTGTTAAGATCCACTATTTAGGAAAGATTTTTTTGGGGAAAATCTAAATTTTTAATTACTAATTTCTGTACTGTTTCTGTGCCAAAATATAGCTCCTGTAGAGGGTAGGTTAATCCTTGAATTTCTCTTCGTCTCTTCTGGCCTCTTGAGCATGAAGAGATCTTTTAAAACAAAACCTGTGAGTGCATGGGTCACTTCTGTGACTAAAGAAAAAATTTCAAGTTACATAGAGGTAGGGCAGATGTAAATCCTTTAGTTAATCAGTTGACAGACATTTTTTATGCACTTACTGTGTGGTAGGTACTGAGGATGCAAAGGCAAAAATGAAACCATCTCTCCCTCAAAGAGCTTTTGTTCTTTTGAGGAGGATGACAGATCCATGATTGAAGTACATAATAAATTCAAGGTAAACATTTTGTGGTGGAGGATCCTAATTCCCTTCTGATGATACAACCTCCCTGGCTACCCCAGTCAGCAATTTGGCTTATGCCTTTTCACTTCTGTAGTTGGAATACTCCTTGCTCCCCATTACTACTTTAAGGTTCTTCCTCTACCACCAATCAGTCAGTAACTTTTTTGGATTTCATTCAGTCCATATTTATTAAGCATTCAAGATTCTGCTATCTACAGACCTTCAGGACACTCTTCTTCCTTCAGTCGTTTCAGTGCATGGCTTGGAATTTTTCTCTACTCCCCAGTTCCTGCCTAGGGGACTTCAATATACATATTGTTATTCCTTCAAACATTTTCACCTTCCAGTTCTTCAATTGACTCATTTCCCATAACCTGCTTCTTTATGTGACTAGTTATACAGAGATGGTCATGCTCTTGATTTTGTTATCACCAACAAGTGTTCCACATTCATTTGCATAAACTCTGAAATTTCTTTTATCTGATCATAATCTGTGGTCATTCTAGTTTTTCCGTCTTGCATCTCTAAACCCTATTCTGTGCCCTCACCATAACTTCCAATCCTTTTACTTCTTAGTTCTTTGGAGATGTGCGTTCCTGTAGCTTGGGAGAAAAATCAAAATTGTATCTAGATTTTAGAGATGCCTCCAGAATCATGCATAGGAGTTGATGTTCTCACCAACTGAGGGAATATAGAGGGAATAGAAGGAATTGTTTTTCTAGTTGATGTGTTAACGCGAACTAGATACGGTAATACTAGACTCACATTTTCAGCTCTCTTCTTTAATAGGGACTTTTTATTTAGTCATTTGAATGCAAGTCTCATTGTAAAAAATACTTTGATTGTTTGATGTTTCTGTGAGAAATAGTATTCCCATATGTTTAAAATAAGTTTCAGTTTATAGTTATCAAAACCCAAGAAACTTAAAATTATGTTGTAAAATATATAAGAAAAGAGTAGAGTGCTAGAAAAAGTACTAATTTCTTTTAACCACTATGTAAGCCTTGTAAAACACAATTTTATCACTAGAAGAAATTTTAGGTAGTTTGGCCCAGAAACTGAGGCCTGATCTAGAGAAATTAAACTATCTGCCCAGCTGTACATAGCTAATTAATAGTGGATCAAGGACTAAGTTTATTTTGAAGACTCTGGATTTTTTTACTATGTTAATGATAAGCATTTGACTGAACCCTAGATACATACTGCTTTTTTAAAATAAATTTTTTTTGATTATTGTCTTTGTATCAGCTCCATGTCCCCCATTTCCCTTCATTTACCCCCTTTCAGAAAGCCATCCCATGTTGAAAGAGAATTTAGAGAAAAGGGAAAAAAAATCGGCAAAACTGATCATTATGTTGAAGAGAACTTTTAGTTTATATTTACTGTCCCCCATTAATGGCCTCCCATTTTTGCAAAGGAGCGAGGAGTTTTCTTCTCATAAACATATGGTCTTTGGGACCATTCTTGTCCGTGTACTTTTGCAGCATTCATTTTCCATTGTTTAGTGATTGTTCTTTTAGTTTACACTGTAGTCATTGTGTATATTGTTTTCCTGGCACTGCTCACTTCACATATATTGGTTCACCTAAGTCTTCCTTCTGTTCTTCCTGTGTCTTACATTACAGTAGTATTACATTTCATTCATATACCACAATTTGTTTAGTCATTCCCCAGGTGAAGGCACATCAGCTTTGTTTCCAGGTTTTGGCTGCCTTTCAGACATTTCAAACTGGATGTCCAGTGGATATCTTACCATAGAGGACAACACCGTCCTCCCAGTCAGACAGGCTCACAACCTAGGAATTCTCCTCACTTCTTCACTGTCTCTTGTCCCACCATATCCAATCAGTTGCTAAGGCCTACTGATTTCACCTCTGCAGCATCTTTCTTGTGTTTCCCCTTCTCTCCTCTCACACTGCCACCACTCCAGCTATGGCTGTCATCACTTCACATCTTGACTATTACAATAGCCAAGTCTCTCCCTGCTCCAGTCCATCCTCACCTACCAAAGTGATCTTCCTAAAGCATAAATCTGACCTTGTCACTGCATACTTAGTACGCTTCATTATTTCCTTTCACCTCCAGAATCAAATACAAAATGCTCATTTTAGTATTCAAAGCCCTTCATAACCTAGCCTCTTCCTACCTTTTCAGTCTTCTTACATCTCTTACTCCCTGCCATGTGATCTTCTATGCAGTGATTCTGTCTCCTTGCTGTTCTCTCTAGGCTCAGGCATGTTCTCTGCTAGCCTTTTTTCTCATGTGTTCTTTCTGTTCAATTCTGCCTACTGACTTCCTTGGTGTCCTTTAAGTACCAACTAAAATCTCATCTTTTATAGGAAGCCTTTCCCAACTCCTCTTAATTCTAATGCCCTCCCTTTGTTAATTATTTTCTATTTATCCAGTGATATGGCTTGCCATATTATGTAATATATGGCAAAAATGTATATATAATATATGTATATTTATTTGCATGTTGTCTTCCTTGTTAGATTGTAAGTTCTTTAAGGACAGGGAACCGTCTTTTACCTCTTTTTGTATCCTCAGTACTTAGCGTAGTACCTAGCGCATAGCAGGAGCTTAATAAACATTTATTGCTTGCTTGCTTGGCTCCTCTAAAAAATGATACTATAAATATTTTGGTGTATATGGAGACTTCTTTTTATCAGTGATTTACTTGAATGATTCCATATTGCTTCCAGAATGTTAGCCCTAGATATTTTAAGCAGTATCTACCAATATTGAAATTCTAACGTACCAATAACCAGTGAGGGTTGATGTATTGAGAGATTTGAGTTTACTTGAAAATTCTTGAGACTCAAGATAAGAATGCTTTCCCAAAAGTCATGGTGTTTTTATCATCTCTGACCTGCTTCCTTCCTTTCGTCATCTGGGTTTTATAGGAGAGTATGCATAATGAAACTCAATTAAAAAAAATCTGATTTAGTACTTAAAATTGCAGAGGGAGGTATGCATGGATTTATAAGAAAGATTTAATCCTTTTTATCACTTTACAAGCTTGTTTAAACAAAAGAACATTTGTGTGTTCATAAGGAATGTTCTGACTAAGTTGCTTTAGGTACTTTTACTGAGAATAGGCATTTTTTATAAGTTTTTTATTTCTATTACCTAGATACCAAAAATAATGTATTCAAAGGACAGTTAAATTTACCAACTGAATAACTTTTTAAATGAAAATTATCCTGTGTACTAAATCCCAAAACATTATTCCAAACAAAACCTCATTTGGGCAAATTAGTCTGTTAAGTTGCATCAAAACCAAACTATAAATGTGATGAATAAAAAAGTATAATTTTAAAAAATGCTTCAAGTGGAAGGTTTTTTTTTAAAAAAGACAACAGTGAAATGATTTGAATTTTAAAATCAGGATCTGGAAATAAATGTAAGTCACGAACAGATTAGCTTTAGTAATCTTCTTCCTTGGCATCCTGACTCTAATGTATATTGAAAATTAACTTTCCCCCAGGTTGCTATTTAAAGAACAGAAATTTTATCCTATTGAACATTGAGAAATGTCTAGATTGAGAAAAAGGAAAGATAAAACTAATAGTTTTTTCATCTGTGGTCCCTAGTCAATACCCCAAAGTGATGCCTCTTAAAAACCAGAATGAGTAAGTGGCAGGATGTTCTTGGCAAATGTTGTAACCAATATGTGCCATCATCAGGGTTGCGGATTAAACTTTATTTCTCTGAAACCTACCAAAGTTGTAAATGATATATACATGCAGTTGAAAAGCTTATTTGCCATCATCTAATTAGAAGAGGAAGACTGAATTGTAGATAAAATTCTTTTCCTCATTATTATGAAATAAATGAATAAAGCTGTTAAAATAGAGGGCCCAGTTCATTTAGTCATCATTTAGTCAGTGAGTTTCAAAACAGCTTTATGGTTAATTTAATTAATTACTTTAAAGACACATCCTTCCCCCCATTTGTCATAAAATTATATAGATGTAATGTTTTCCATATCTGCATAAGTTTAGAACGGTCACAGTGCACGAAAGAATCTTGGTCATCCTCCCTTACTTTGTAGATGATGAGACTGACACTCAAAGAAATGAAGTAATTTGCCCAGGGTCACACAGCTATTTAGTGATAGACTGCTTGTGGGAGAAAATTTCAATGTTCATAAAAAATTAAAAGTTCTTCAGTCTTTCTTTTTTTCCTTGCCAGCCAAGGCCACACTTCCTGTACTGTTCTCTCTGCACTCTTAGGTCGGTTAGCTATTGTTTCCTTGTGAAATTCCACCTGATTTAATTTTTGCTGCTTTATATTTGCCAAGTACTATTAAAAACCCTCTGGCTTATTGAAATTTTGGTGAACTGAATATGGAACAAAGGATAATAAATGCTTTTGACTTTATCTTAGCCCTTGCCCAGGATGTCGGTATTACCAGTGTTGCTCCTTCATTTAAAAAGAGCTACTTAGAGTGAGGATTTTTCTATGAAATAGTATAGTACTTTGAAAACCTATATAATATCCATAGGATCATAGCTTTACTATTGGAAAGAATCTCGGTGTATGTCTTGTTCAGCCCTTTCGTTTTACAGATGAGGAAATTGAGACAAGGAGGTAAAATAACTTGCCGTAGGTCCAACGGCTAGTGAGCATCATAAAGACGATTTTAACCCGGGTCCTTTCACTCCGGAATCACTGTTCTTCCTCTGTATTATGTGTCTTGACTGAAGATTTTCATTTCACCTTTATTTATCTGTAACCTCCCTATATTAATTCCAGAACTAATTTCTGGAAACAGAGATACAAGGTAAGTAAGGTGGTTATAAAAAGAACCTTGGAAAAACAACATGGAAATAGTCCAGTTCAAGAGATGTTAATTCTCACAAACAGCAGTTACCTATTAAATGCACACCATATGCTGACATTGTGCTAAGTAGGCAATGAGGATACAAGATCAAAAACTAAGTAGTCTCTGCCCTTTCATCTTACATTCTATCAGAATGTTAAAGAAATGTAATTTTATTTTTCATCTTAGATATTTTTAAGAATAATCCATGAATCTTAATATGTGAGTTAGTGGGAAAATGGTTTACTCCAGAATAATTTTGTCAATTTGTACAAAGACAAAATTCCCACACTTACAGTACTTATTAGTAAAGTTATATGTATACCACATTTGAAATTTTAACTCCAAGTTGGAGTATAATAGAAGGCATTGTGGTAAGGAAGACCTGACTTTAAAAATAAGTAATCTTTAGGGACCTTCTCCTAGTTCGTGATAAAGCTCAAAATCATTTAGATTTGGTTACGTTAATGTCCTTTTCCCCCTGAACTGAATACTGGTATTTTCAGAATGCTTTTTTCCCCCTTCTCAAAAACCAAACTTATTCAAAATGATACTTTGCATCCTTGCCCATTAATAATATGTTTTCAGAAAAGTTTCTGGTGGCCTTGAAAAATAAAGGTTTTCCTTTCTCCCACATACTTATGCAAACCTTTATGCTAGTAAGGAAATCAGATTCCTGCCACCTCTTTTTTTTTTTTTTAAATAGCTTGAAGGACTCTTGAGTATTACCATTCATCTTTAGTTTTTAGATATACATTCCAGTGATATTGGATATAAAGCCAGTTTATTTTCTTTAAAGCAGCCACCTATTTCCACCAATTTCAAGAACTCTGCATTTAGGTTTGAAGCTAAATTTCTTTTCCAGGGTTTCTAAGCACAGGAGAAAAATAAAACAAAAGGAATAATTTTAGGTTCATTGATTAGATTGTGTCCCATCAGTAAATTTTTTTTGTCATGTACCTCTAATGTATATTTATTTTTATATTACATAATGTACTACTGCTACTGTGTTAATATCTATATTATAAAATGTACACAAGTATACATTTTTAAATTATGAGATGAAGATGAAATAAGTTTTAGTAGTACATTTTGACTCACTAAAATTGTTTTTAGTTAGGACACTGATTAAATATGCTTCATTATTTTTTTAATCCTGGTTTAACACTTCAAGTTCAATTTATTTGTGTTTTGATACTTGGTTTTAGTATATGTCATAACTGTAAGTACCTGGCATATAGTAGGTGCTTAATAAAAAAAATATTTATTGATTGATTGAAAACAAATCTACACCTCGACCCTGTGACACTTGAAAAGGGTGAGAGTTCTAAAGGGACATTTGTCTAGTATGAATGTAAGTACTTGATAATCATTTAGTTTTTTCAGATCTGGCAGTTACAGTTCTTTGAACAGGGCCCTCCCTCTACCGCCTCAGTTACCTTTTCACTAACTCCTCGCCAGACTTGGGAGTGATTTGCTTCTTCATTAATGCGTTGTAGTTTCTCAGGCTTCTTTTGATATTCAGCTCAAAACTCATCTTCTTTCATAGACTTCTTGTGGTCTCTCTCTACTCTTCGCCTTCTTCCCCCTCATCCCTAACTGCAAATGATTCTTCTTCATTCAGGTTACCTACAGACTACTCTGTATTTGTCTTCTATGTAAGTAGTTATATTTACTGGTTAAGTCTTTCCTTATATACTCCTTGAGGGCAGGGAATGCCTTTTACTTTGTATTTCCAGTGCTTAGTACATTCCCTGGAACATAGCGCTTAATAAATCCTTGTTAACTGATTTACTTGGTGCCAGCCTTTTCATTAAGAATGTTTTGAAGTCTTCCATTCTATTAAGGGTCCATTTCTTTCCCTGGAGAATCATATTGAGCTCTGCAGGGCCGAGTTATTTTTGCTTGTAAGTTTTTATTTCCTTGCATTTTTGAGTATTCCAAACTTTTCTTCCTTTAGTTGTAGTTATAGTATAGTCTTTTGTGATCTTGCCTGTCATTCCTTGGTATTTGAATTCCATAGCTGCTTGCAATATTTTTCTTTAGCCTGGAAGCTCTGAAAATTTGGGGCAATGACTTTTCTGGGTGCTTTTAGTTTGAGGTTTCTTTCAAGAGGTAACCAGTGCATTCTTTTAATTTTTACTTTGCTCTCTGGGTTCTAATAGTTCTGGGCAGCTTTATTCCCTTTGAAATATGGTTATCCATGTTTTTTGTTTGATCACACAGTTCAGGGATCCTAGTGATTCTTAAAATTTTTTCTATCTTGTTTTCCAAGTAAGTTTTCATAGTGGATACCTTAAATGTTCTTATAATTTTTCAGTCATTTGACTTTATTCTAATATTTTTGATGTTTTGAGGTCAGTTTCCTCCATTCTATTTTAAGGTATCCACTATTTGAGGGGTTTTCTACTTTCTGTTTCTATCTGTTTATCTTTCCTCAAGATCTATAATTACATTTTTTTATTTCTTCCTTGGGTGTTTCATCCATTCTTACAGTCATTTTGGCCAATCCATTCCTTTTTTTCCCCCTGAGAGTCTGTCTGTACTTACTGTGCAGTTACTCTCCTGACTTCACCTTTTAGGCTTCTCTTAACCCATATTATTTCTTCAGTATGTTAGAATTTTTTACTTGTGTCTTAGCCTAGTTTCCAATTTGGAACTTTGAGGCAGAGCCAGATTCTTCCCGTTCCTAGATACTTGGATGGGGCGTAGGTATATGCCTCGTTACAATGGGATAGTTTAGTACTTATCCCCCTCCCTGCCCCCAGTCCCTTGTTTCTACCTATGTCTGATCTTGGGTGGACATAAGCACAGGCCTCTTCCTGGTATCTCTCTCTCATCTTCTACTCAGTTAGCTTTATTCCTTCTAATCATTAATCTTTTTAGCTTCAGGCCTCCTGGAAGTCCTCCAGGCATAGGCTGCCCAGGAGCCTTAGTCCTTTTGTCTCCTTTCACAGTTGCCTACTGGGAGCTATCTTTGTCCCTTGGCGACAGGCCGTGGCTTGAGATCATGCTAGTTTCAGGTCTCCCAAACTAGAGATTGCATTGATTTCAGGCTTCCTAGAGGGTCTCAAGTTGGAGCCGGGTACCCTGGCCCCTCTACCACCTTATGAAATCACCTACTGAGAATTAGCGTTGTGCCCTGTTTTGTGTCTCAAATCTCACTGGTTTTAGTCCCTCTTCAGGGCCCTAAAAATGAATAGCAGAATTCTGGTTATTGTCTTATGCAGTCCTGGCCTGGATAGATAGGCTTGTTTTGTGTCCCCATTTAATGAATCTTTTTCTTCATTTGGCACTCTTTTTCATCTTTCTTGGTTTGTTTCTCAGGATACTTGAACTTGACTGGTACATTTCAGGTCACCATCTTTGTTAGCCATAATTGTTTTTACTTCATAATATGGTTGACGGAGACCTTGTATTAGGAATAGGAAAAATGTCAGTTCTACCACTTTCTTGTTTGTGCTCACACTGACAGAATTTTGCTAAACTCTCTTCAACTCATGCTGTCTTTGTGGGAATCTTTTTAAACTACTTGTCCATTTTGTTAAGATTAATTTTATTAAAACTGTGTAACATAATGTATAAATACATTTAACTGGGTACATATAAACTGAAGTCTGTTGTAATATACTAGAAACAGATGAAGGGGTGAAAGTCTTCTACTTTGTGGAACCCCCATATTGTCTCAGCTCTTTGGACTGAACTCCGTGACTACTGAAATCTCTTCCAAGTATCAAATTCTGTGATTTCATATCTTGATGTTTTGTAACTTCTTAGGCCATGCAGTAATGTATGATTATCTATCACGGACAAATTGAAGGCATTTGTTGTCAGTTCATAGATCATAAAAGAATATTAGTCATTTGGTCCAACACATTCATTTTGCAGATGAGAAATTAAGATAAATAATTTGTTATGATGTATATTTTGTGTTTTATTAGAAGTACAAGGAGGAATTTAAATTTCTGTTGGTTAATAATGGGGAGAATCTCTACAGGCTACCATTTGGACCTCTCTGTAGTCTTTATCAGTAGCTTTATGTAACTGTTGTTGGTTAGATACCCACTTGTCATTTTTTATTGATTTTATGAATTCCTATGTTTATTCCCAGGCCTAAGGATTACTAAAGAGCTGTAGTATCATCAGATATTAACTCTTGAAGGGACTTTACAAATCATCAGGTCTTTGAATCACAGAATTTGATACTTGGAAGAAATTTCAGTAGCCATGGAGTTCAGCCCATACACCAAAGGAATTTCCCCTATAACGTACTGAAAAGTTGTCATCAATCCTTTGCTCAAAGACCTACAAAGTGTGAAGAGCCAACCACCTCTGGAAGCAGCCAGTTCTACTTTTTCATTAATTCTAATTGTTAAAAGTTTTTCCTGAGTGCAAACCTAAATTTACCTCTTGTAATTTCTAGTCACTCTACTTGTTTTGCCCTCTAGGGCCAAAGAGAAAAATTGGAATCCCTTCTCTGAGTTATTTGCCTTTGGAATATTTGAAGGCAGCTGCAAGTCTTTTCTTAATCAAGTTCAACATACCCATTTCCTTCAAACAGTTCTTATTTAATATGGATGCAAGGCCTTTTACTATCTTGGATGCCTTTTCCTATTACATTCTTTAGCTTATCAATATCCTTATTAAAACTGTGGCATCCAGAACTGAACATAGAAATTCACGTGAGGTCTGATAAAGTATGAGTATAGGGGGTATAGTGCCTCCCTGCTCCTGAAAGTGATGACTCTTAATATAGCTCCAAATTGTATTAGTTTTGTTGACTGCCACATCCTGCTGCTGACTCTTACTGAATTTGCATTCTGGTAACTCCTAAACCTTCAGAACAACTGCCATCCAGTTGCGTCTCTCTTTTCTGGTACGTATTAAGGAGTACAGGCTCCTAATTTTGTAGGTGAGGAAACTAGGATATAGAAAGATTGAGAGACAAGCCCAAGGTCACACAATGAGTTAGAGTTAGAGACAGGACTAAATTGACACCACATCTAGTATTGTATCGTGGCACATCCTTAATTGTGGACTTCTCTTGTTTGCTGTGAATGTTAGGAGCTAACTATTCTTAGGGGGAATTCATATCCTTGGGTAACTCAGGTAGCAAGTATTCTGACTCAGAACACTGTACTACTTTATTTTTTTTTAAGTTAAGGATTGCTAATATTAAAATACAAGGATGTTAAATTTTACTTGTAAATGAAATTACCCAACCACATAATGGAAAAGTTGTGTATGTTTATGAAATTTGTGTAATTCCACATCTGTTGCTTACTACCTGGGTAAAGAGTTATAAGATTATGACAACTGTATTCTAAGCTTTTTAGTAATGTCATGATTAAAACAAATTTCTGCCACTGAAATAGAATTTCCCATGGAATTGTTGTGATGGAATCTATCATTAAATTTAGTAGATTTGATAATGACTTTATTTAATATTTTTAGTTGATGAAGGCCTTATCTATTCATTTTTCTGACTTTTAAAAAATTTATTTTTCTTAAGAACAAGGACCAGTTACTTCAAGATGAAATTACCTCCTCAGTGTCTCAACTTGCGACGAAGGTAGGTATTTGCATATTTGCTTTCTCTTTTCACATGATGTTTCTTGTATAGGTCTTTATTTTTAATTATACTTTGAGAAGAGTTCAGTCTCATACTGAGACAAATTGATTATTTCTGTTTATAGAGCAGTTTACTTGCACTTTTTAATTTGGCACGAATGGAGAAAACAGTGATCAAAATAAAATAGAAGAGGGAAAGAGATCTACTTTTCAAGTATTAAAGCACATTGTAATCATTCTATTTCCAATGTTTCTAGTAACAGGTAAATATGAATGTACTTAATTGATATCTTTTTTTTCTAATTAATAAAATCACTGCTGAGAGGTGCATAATTTGCTCTAGTTCATGCAAAAATTCCAACTCACTTCTAGACAATTCCCAAACAACTTTTTTCATTATGTTTACATATGCAAAATAAAGGGGGAAACTGCAACAATTCAAACAGAAATGAAACAACTTTTCCCTGAAAGTAAAGCAGAAGTGGTTCTCTTTTACCATTTGAGTAAGCAAAAAATTGTCTCAGTTCTTCACTTCATTTTTCAATATTACTTTAATAATAGTGTCTGAAGTACTTTCTGGTTCTTTTATATTGTCTTTATACGTAGGCCATTATCTGTCAGCAAATGTTTGCCAGAGAGGACAGGAGAATGTGGCAACAGTTTGGTTTAGGGAGAGACAATATGGTTTAGTGCAGAGAGTTCTGGTGTTGAACCCAGTTCAGAGATTGAAATCCCAGCTTGGATGCTTGGGCACCATGTCTCTTGCAGTTGGCTAAAGTGGAGGTCATAATAACTTATACTTTGTTATAAGGTTGTTATGAGGAAAGCATTTTGCAGACTTTAAAGCATGTTATTTTAATAAAGACCTTAAAATGGAATAATTTCTTAGTAGTAGCAGAGCCTTTAGGGTCCATAAGGTTTATAGTTAAAAAGGACCTTAAAATAATATAGTTCAGTCCCTTTTATTTTACATAAGAGTAGAATGTCCCAGTCAAGTAACTTGTCTTAAGGTCCAGTTAGTGGAAGAACTAGTTTTAAAATATGGATTGGGAGAGCTATTCATAAATATGGATCACCTAATTTCCTGGGTCTCATTTTCTTCTGTAATTACTGATTTTATATTGAGGCTGTATAAATTTATATATTTACTCTGTCTTCTCCATTAGAATCTAAGCTTCATAGGGTTTGTTTTATATTTTGTATACTCAGCCCCTAGTAGAGCTCTTAGTACATAGTAGATACAGTATCTACAATGTCTGAAGGTATTGTACTGAGTGGTTGATGGGGTTACAAAGACATAAAATGAAGAGCTTACCTTCAGTTGATGAGACATACACATATAAAATTATGTAAAATAAATAAGGTAATGATGTGGGTGCCATCAGACAACCAGGAAAGTCTTAAGGGGTTTCTGGAGCTAGCTTTGAAAGGAAACAAGGGATTCTCAGATCAGGATTAGAGGATTTCCAAGACTATATCTATTTCTTAAAATTCCGCCATTTTGACTACTAGTGCAGTAGAAATGTAATAGATGATGCTGGTCAAGTGACATAGCAGTGCTTTCCAAAGGGGAAAGCCTCGCAATCTTATTTAATCCCTATAGCTATTTTAGCTTTTAAATTGGATGCCTAGGGTTATCAAAAATATTTGGGAAGAGAAGAATAATAGCTTTTGGACAGTGGGCCCCCATCCTTACAGTTATAAATTCTTTTACCTCTGTTAAATTAATGTTCATTCATTAAAAACCTCTTTCAGCTTTTCTCCTTTATAAATATTCTGTTGTTTATGTTCAGCAAAATTATGACCTTGGACTTGAAAGGAAATCTATGATATGTTGAACTCTGAAGTCTTTTTTTTTTATTTAAAGAAACACAATTCAAATTAATATAAAAGGTAGGTTTTTTTTAACCTTTTATATACAAATGAAAACATGCCTTAACTATGAGGTGTTAGCAAGTAAATGGAATGTATAAATATATGAATGTCTCTATAATGTAAATGTATGAATATAGAACATCTTTAAAATTTTATTGGTGAATGTTTTGTTTAAGGAAATGTGTATTTCCTTAGTTCTTCAGCTTTTTCCCCTTTAATTGTTTTTGGGGGAGGCAATCAGGTTTAAGTGACTTGCTCAGGATCACCTAGCTAGTAAGTGTCTGAGGCAGAATTTGAACTCAGATCCTCTGACTCCAGGGCTAGTGCTGTGTGCGCTGTACTGCCTAGCTTCCCAGCTTCAAATACTTTTTGCAGTGAGTTATCATATTCAGAATAGAAAAGGATTTGTAGTATTTTTAGAGATTGTCATGTACTAGTCATAAAAATTTTTTCACTTTTGAAATTCATAATTACACTGTCATTTAGGTGTATAGTCCATCTCTTTGAAAGGAACTTTTTTTTTAGTATTACAGGAATTCTACATGTGGAATTTTTCCTGCTATTATAAGTCATAGGATGTGGTTTGACTTTTTTTTTTATCATACTTGCTAATATGATGTGATTTTTTTTCTTTAAAATAAGTAATATGAAATTAATATCCTCTGACTTCTAGTTTGAAAGTGAATCTTCACTAGGCATGGTAGAAAAAGTACAGAAAAATTTGATGTTTGTTATAGTCCTTATCTGAAATATGATACAATAATTAGTGATTCAGAAAGATTCCTAAAGTTTGTCAGTATTCACCTGACTTTTCTTTTACTCAGAATAATAGACTGTTCTGTTAAGTTCCACATATCTTTCTTTGAAAACTACGTACCTTTTATTCCTTTTGCTTCATTGTGAACTTCTTTGTGATATATTTTTTGTCCAAAATAACATTTTTCCTTGTTTTCAAGAATACTAAGTACAACACTCATTATAAAACTGGAAACGTGTTTATTTTGGTCTTCATTTATAGAAATTTTGTATTCTTTATTTTAGAAAACTATAAAATGCTCCTGGATGAGAGTGCTTAATGTTGTGTCTGTTCTCTAATTTGTCTCTTTTAATCAAAATAGGAACTTTTTTTTTTTTAAACCATCCTTTATCCTCTGGGCTTCTGAATTAGTTTTTTAAAAAAATTTCCATCTATTTTCCTGAATTTTCTTTTCAGTCTTACCAGCCCCAGCTGATTTATTGATAGTTTTTTTTTTTTTGCTTTATTGACAGTTGTTTCTCCTTACTTTGCTGATTTCAGGACCTTTGAAATGAAAACATTTAAACAAATTTCCAGTGAGCTCACAACAGTACTTTGTAGTCAGCTCAAGAGTGTTTATGTTGGGATGGAATGAGGGAGCGATGCAGATTTGGGCTTGGGACATGGTCGTAGGAGAGCTAATGGATTTTTAAGTGAAATGGGTAATATTAATTGTACATTTATTTATATAAGCTCTTAAAGTTTACTAAATACTTTGCTTGTTGCATATGAGATGGGTGTAAGAATAGTTGTCGCTATTTTACAGGTGAGGAAATGGAGGCATAGCTTAAAGGGTAAGTGATTTGCCTACAGTCACACAGCTAGGAAGTGCCTAACCCTGGAAATAAATTAACATCTGTAGGCTTTGAATTACAAAGTTATTTCGACTTGCCTTGCTAGAAAGATTTGACTTTATCAAGTTATTGTGGGTGCCTGAAGTAAATTAATGAATTATTAAATCAAACCTGGATTGTACAATTTAAGTTAGTTTTGAATCATGCACATTTTTCTTTACTTTCCTTAGTGTGAATAATTAAAGTAATTGTAATTAGGTCTAGTAGTATTTAAAAGAAAAAATACTTAGTGCATAATTAATAAAGTCATTAGATATTAGTGAAAATTATAATGAACAAATATCTGAAGTATTATGTACTCTGCATACCTGAAGATGTTTTTACTTTGGTTTACATGAATTTTTTGTGTATATTAATATGTTAGTAACTTAAATTTATATTTTCAAAGTCATTTTGTATAATGTACTCATTATCCTTTTACAACTTATTTGAAGGTCATTGGAAGTTTCCCAAATCTTGAATTTTTTAATGGGAAAAATATCTGTACAGGATGTTAAACTTTTAAAATTGACTTGTGGCACAAACTGTTCTTCAACCTAAATGTAAGCCATCTTTGCAGAACTTAGTGCATAATGCCAATATTACAATTTGGAATACTGGTTTTACTGTATGTTAGTATTCAGGGATAATGAAGAAGCACGGTGGAAGTTGCTATGGTTCCCAACTTTGTTCCAATTCTAAATCTAATTAAGTAAATGACTAAGTCCATTGTATTATATATTGGTTCACTGTGTACTTCTGGAATTTCAATATAACTTTATTCCACAGTAAATAGTAGTGTTTTTATCAGATGGAAGAATGGGTCAGGGAAGCATATAAAAAGCCCTTGCATTACTTTGATCAACCTTGATATAATCAGTAGTGCATGCCATCTGCCAGGTAGCTTTTGTTGCCCTTATAAATTTAGTGAGAAGTTAATGTTACTGTCTGTTCCCATTTTTTTATTTTGCAAGATTAGGATCAGAGATTTCGAGCTAGAGGGACCTTCAAGGTCATCAAATCCAACCCTATCATTTCACTGAAGAGGAAACTGAGGCACAGGAAAGTGAAGTGATTTGCCTGAAGGTCAAATGGAATAAACAAAGAATTGGAATTTGAATGCACCACATCTAAATTGCAGAAATTATTTAATAACTAAGATTAAGCCTCATAGAAAGAGATAGAATGAGACAGCTGTTAGGAAAAAAAGATAACAGCTCCTCTTTCATTTTATAAACTAGTTTTATAATATTGCATAATTTAAAAGCTAACCTAATGTATCCAGTGGTAAGTTTGGAACATGGATACTTCAGTGTGGTATCCATTGATTTGACTGACATTTCTCTGTTACTTTCTTATAGATTATTCAGGGTCTCTTATGTCTCCAATATTTTTATCTCATCTCTATATATATAGATGAGATTGAATTAAAGGGGTCCAAGGGAGTTGAATGTTCCAGAGTAGAGGAATACTGCTATGAAGGTGGTTCAGGAACATTCATCTTTTTTTTCTTTTGAATTTTACTAAATCTTTTAACTATTCAACATCCATTACATTCTTGCATTTAAGCTCTATCATTTTGTTTTCAAAGATAACTGTTGTTTTTCTCTAAGGTCCTTTCCCCTCCGCCTTACCCCCTTCTCAGCATTGAGAAAGCAAGCAAAACAAAACAGTTACTATAAGCATGTACATATTAAAACAAAATTTCACATTGAGATATAAATTTCTTTTTAGACATGGTCAATCTGTACTCTGAATCCTGAGTCAAGTCTGTCACTTTCCTGTCAGGAAATGGGCAATATTTTCCATCATTACTTCTCAAGAATTTTGGTTATTGTGTTAGCAGAGTTCCATAGTTTTCTTCTCTTTTTTTAATATTTCATTTTAATCAGCCAAGATCAGTTTTCTCACCTCCTCATGCCCCCCCCCCCAATAGAGAATACAAGAAAAACAATACCCATTACCATGTATAGGCAATTAAAACAAATTTCCACTTTGGCTGTGTCTTAAAAGAAATTTGTTTCATTCTGTATTCTGAGTCCTTCACCTCTGTATCAGGAGGTAGATGGATATGTTTTGTCATCAGTTCTCTAAAGTCCTGGTTGGTCATTATGCTAATAAGTGTTCAACACAATAGTATTCTATCATATTTACATATCATAACTTGTTCATTCATTCCCAGATTTGTGGGTACCACTTCAGATTCCCATTCTTTGCCATCTCAAAAAGGGTTATAAATATTTTAATACATCTTTAGAATTTATTTTGTTTAGGACTAATCCTTCCCCTAATCTACTCTCCTGCTAGCTCCCCTTCCCCTCATATTTCACTGTTGAGTGAAATGTGTTTGTGTACCCAGATGTGTGTTTGCATTTTCTTCCATATTTTGACCAGTTCAGATGAAAGTGAGGTTCAGGTGTCAGCCATACCTCCCCCACCTTCTTCTCCTTATATATATGTCTACTTGTACCTTGTAATTATGGGAGTTAATTTCCCCCTAACCTTCCTTTCCCTTTCCCCCTTCATACCTCTTAGTATGTTCCTTTTCTTCTCTCTCTCTTTTTGTTTTTATCCTTAAGATCAGGACACAACAGAGCTGCTCCTTAGGTCTTGTCTAATTGAATTCCCTCCATAATAGACCTGATAATGATAGAGGGGACACATGTAACAGCTCCCTGTATATTAATGTTAAGCAGTTTTTCCTTGTTTGATAGTGGGCAACAGAATTATCATTTGGAATCTTTTCCTGTCACGGTGCCCCATTGTGAGTCAGATCTTGAGACCTCTTCTTGCCCTGGTACCGTTCCCTGGGAGCTGATGTACTCCTTGTACAGCATCCTCCTGGTGTGACCCCATTTCCAGCGTCCAAAGGACTCACTGTGACTTTTGCTTCATCTCTCCATCAGGATTCAGTCTCAGGCTTTTTCTAAATCTGTGTTTGTGGAGAGAATCTTCCCTGCATTGCTTCTTATCACTCTGCCATCTTGACTCTGCCCTTCACCATTTCTTTGAAAAAAATATACCACCTCTTTGGTCTCATACTAGGAAGTAGATTTGTCTTATATATTTGAAGCAGTAAGTTTTGTATTGAGTTGCCTTGGAAACACTTTTTGATATCCCAGAGAAGTAAGATGTTTTAAATGGATGTTCCAGGAACTTCAGACATTACTGTATCTTCAAATATTCTAATAATTTCAATTATTACATTTAGTTATTTGCAGAAAAAGTCCTGGAAGAAAAGTAACTTGGACAGTAAGTTATTAGAGCTTGGAAAAAACGTTTGGGGAGGGATAGACATGACAAATTATCTCTGTCTTTAAGTACCTTTGGAATATTCTGGACAAACTTTCAGGGTGCTCGACCATAAGGAGGAGACTGATCTGTTGAGTGTGCCAAATGGAAATTTTTTTAGCCTAATTATTTTTAAAACCTTGAATGATTGTGTGTGTAAGTAATCATAGTCTTAAAATTTAGACTCGCATAACAGCAAATTCATTATTTGAGATTTTTGCAATTCTTTTTTGAAGGATTTGGCCTAATAACCCAGAGCTATCATTTTGTAAAAATATTTGTTGACATCAGGTGCCCTTTTGGTAAATATTAATCCAGTACAATTCATACTTATTTGCAAAATTGAAGAATCTAAACCTTTGGTGGCATTTCTTGGCAGTAAACACAGTTGCTCTTCAAGTAAGCTGATGCTCTGAATTAATAGTGTAAATTCAGAACATGACCCTAATTAAGATTTTGCTAATATCTTTATATCTCAGCTTAAGTGAGAAAAGCCAAAGTAATAAATGATTGTGGGCTATTATTATTTGGATTTCTTTCAGCATCTCCTAAAACAGGCTTTGAGATGAATTTTCCTTTCCTCTAGTCTCTTCCATCTCAAATACAGTTTTCATACAGCTGCCAAAGTGATATGCTTAAAGCATGGGTCTGATCATGTTGCTCCCTTGCTCAAGAAGCTTCGATATCTCTTTTCCTCTTAGATAAAATTCACACTACTCTGGCATTTAAATTCCTTTAATGATCTCTTTCCAGAATGATCTCGTAACTTTTTAACGTACTCTAGCCAAATTGGCCTGTTTGCTGTTTGCCATACAGAACATTGTCTCTCACTTACCAGGCATTTGTACATGTCAACAGTGTTTTCACCAGTCAGCCTACCTCTTAGAATACACCAAGAGTAGCTCAAATGCTATCTCCTTTAAAAGTATCTTTCCTAATTTTCTGAATATTTAGTGATTCCTGCATCATGAAATTCCTTTGCATTTATTCATCTGTGTATATTGCAATAGAATGTGAGAATATGATCTTGTTTTGAAGACAGACTATTTCAGTTTCATGTTTATATCCTCAGTGTCTAGCCCAGGATCTAGCAACAGGTGCTTAAATGCTAGATTAACGCAATCGAAAATTCAAATCATCCTAGCCCTAGCCATCCTATCCTATGTTCCTTCCTATTGTGCTTAGATTTGTTCAGACTACAACCAGAGATACAGTTCTCATTTTTCCTTAGCTCTTTTGAATAGTGAATGGTGAACAGCGAAGAGGCATGACATCTGGTGTGGTTGAAAATGCACTGTATTCAAAGTTAAAGATCTTGGTATAAGTCTGACCTCTGCTAGTAACTAACCATGTGACCTTAGGCACAATAAGTAAAATTGTTTTACAGTAAATACAATAACTTTCTTGGATCTGTGTTCATCTGTAAAATGAAGGGCTTAGATTAAAATAAAAAATTAAAAATTTTCTCCTGCCCTTAGCTGCCTATTCTCATCTCTATGGAGGTAGGGAACATTTGCTTACCATGTTCCATTTCCATTTCCAGAATCCACAGGTATTTGGAGAAGTACAAAAAGATAAAAGCTTCTTATGTAGGCACATAATTTTTAGCATAAGATGAATTAATTGCATATGAAATACTTGAAATTTATCTGTAAATTTTTATGCTTCTATATCATTTAATATTTTAATTATTTTTGCCTCTTTGTTGGTAGATCTTTATTAAGCACTTACTGTGTATCAGGAAGTCCCTTCTCTCAAATTTGTTGCAATCTAATGAAAAAGGGGCAGCTAGGTAGCACAGTGAATAGAGCACTGGCCCTGGAGTCAGGAGGACCTGAATTCAGATCTGGCCTCAAGACCCTTAGTAGCTTTGTGAACCTAGGCAAGTCACTTTACCCTGAGTGCCTCAAAAACAAAGAAACAAACAGTCTCATGGGTGAGACAACATGCACAAATAACTATGCACAAAAATTGCTATACCTGTGGATGTAAAGAAATAGAGGATAAATTGGAAGTAACAGAGAAAGCATCCTGTAAAAGGTAAGATTTTTAAGTGAGACTTTTAACTGAGACCAGGAAGCAGAAATGAGGAGGGAAATTATTTCAGACAGAGGGGATGGAAGGGAGGGGGGTCGCCAGTGAAAATATTCAGAGATGGGAGATGAAGTATCTCATTCAAAAAAGAACAAGACACTGGTATCTTTTACTTGTATATCATTTGCATTTCCCATTGTATTTCTCCCCCAAAACTCTCACAGAGAGTTATCCCTCTAATAAAGGGAAAAAAGGGAGAAAGATTTAGAACTGTGGAGGACTTTAGAAGACATTTAGTTCAACAATCTCATTTTACAGATGAAGAAACTGAGGTACAGGGAGCTTAAATGACTTCTCTAAACTGACACAGGAAGTAACTGCCAGAACTAGGATTTAAACCAAGGGTCCTCTGACTTGATCCACCTCTTTCCTGCCATGGTTTTGGAGCTCCCCCACTTTTGTTCCTTCTAAAACAAAACAAAGTAAGACCAAAGATTACTGCAAAAAAATCTAGAAAATGTATTAAACCATATCCTAATGGGGAAAAAGCCAGAGGTCTGTGGATCTTGGGGTCAGCTTCTGGTCAGGAGTAACCACTCCAAGCCCTCATGCCCAGAGAGAGACTGTGCACATGGACAAGAGATCCCAGACCCATACTGGGGCGCCACAATGGGAAGAGGTGGCAGTGGACAGCTTTGAAACCTATTATTGAATTCTGGGTTTTACAGATCCAGAACAGACAGAGGAGCATACCAGTGTGTTGAGGTGGCTTTCTGCTGTGAGGAACTGCTGAAGGCCTTAGGCTGTGTACCTAGAGAGGAGCAAGTTTGGAAGAAAGCACCAGCAGCTTGACTCAGACCAGGATTTAGTTACAGCTTCCAGTCCAGCCTGAAGCTAGAAAAGCAATAACCAGGGAAAGAATCAGAGACCAAAGAGGAACCTAGAGTTCTGTTACACTGAACCTGTGACTGAATCTAAGAGTAATCTACTCTCATTGCTCTCACTTTACTATCACTCAAGACCCAAACCCAGACCAGTAACTTGCAAGCTCAGAGTTCATGTGGGGAGAGGGGGTGGTTAGTAAGAACAGCATTGACCCTGCCCTTACAGGACCCCAGGTGGGTTGACTCCTGAGATCCTAGAACAAAACAAACACTAAATAGCCCCGCAAAAAGAGTAACAGCAAACGAAAAACGAGTCTCTCCATAAAAAGCTGTTGTGGTCAAAGTGATACTCAAGACACAAACTCAGAAGAGAATGAAAAATCCATACGCAAAAAACGCAAGGGAAAATACAACTTGGGCACAAATTCAACTAGAAATTCCTGGAAGGGAATGAAGCAAAACTTAAAAATAGTTTTTATAAATGAAATGAAAAGTGCTAGAGTTAAAACTTTGAAAAGAAATGATAGCTATGGACAAAATAATTGGAAAGGATGTTTAATAGCTTGACCCTAGAGGTACAAAACCTTGCCCAAGCAGCGAACTCCCAGAAAATGAGGATGGATCAAATCAAAGCTCGTCATTCTATTTAGCTATAATTTCCTTTTGTCTTCTGGTTTCATTGATATGAAGAATGTCTGTAATGTTATAGTTTGTATCAATTTGGTGTTCACTGGACAAAGAGGTCTTACGTTTAAAATATCAATAATTTATATTTGTGATATAAATATATTTCTTGACTCCTTCCCTCCTCCCCTTTATACCACTTTGATAATGGGCACAGCAGCACTAGATAGGGCCACACAGAATTGAGCATTTTTTCATGAGTTTCTGTGGTAAGGAATTTGTCATGTAGTAACCAGTCTACTGATAATGACCCTCTTTTGGGGTAGGTCTAATTAATTTATAATTTGCAATGGGAACCATATTCAAAATCTTTTTCCTTGAGAGAACTTGCCAACATGCACTTTACTTCCATAGTCTGAGAATTCAGGGTCGTCTTCCATGCTATGATGAGTGATTGGAGAAGAGCTGTGATGCACGTTATAAAAAAATAACTATTGGCTATGAGACTGATATTCTTAACGCCTTTAAAATGGAAACTTTTAAAGGATATATGTGAAGTAAAATGGAAATTTTGTAGGAAAAAAATTGTGTTATGAAAAATACTCCCAAAAACAAGTGAGTTTAGGAAACATCTTGGGTTTTAAATTATATTTAAAATGGGGATCTGGTTCTTTTAGTCTTTTGGTTTCATTTACTGTTAAGAATATTGAGCTTAATATGATACATATTACTCAATAATGTTTTCACTAGGTCATTGGGAAAGAATTTTATATTTATAATATTATCCATTGGTAACTGATTAAGCTAACGTTTAGAAACAGTCTACAAGCTGAAATTAGCGTATCCACAATGCTCACTTTTCTACCACCTTGCCACCATTGCGGTAGAAGCAAATAGAAGGGGGTTGCACAGGGCTAAGGACCATTTCATATTCTTCATTGTTTTGTGGATTGATGAGCCTTTTTTATAAGTAACTAGGCTAGTCCTTAGGAGGAAGATTTCATTTGTTTGATGGAACCATGCTTAAAGCTTTTCAAGGATGGTGAAACCTGCTGTGCCTTGTGTTCTCTTGAATGGGGAGATCTGTTAATATTTGATGCTAATTAAACACTTTTGTTGCAACTAACCTACCAATTTTATTTCAGAAAATAAAAAAGAAGAGGAAAAAGTCAGCAAAACAGTCAATCTGTAGATTATGTTTACAGAAAAATCTGTAAATCTATACACTGTTCCATAGCTGTGAAACCCCTATTGACTCTGTAAATGAGTAGAGGAAAGTATCTTCTCCTTTCTCTTCTTTGGAGCCATGTTTGTTCTTTGTAATTTTTTGGCCTTTGCTTTTTTTTTATTACAAGATTATAGTTATAGCTTTTATTTTTATATCACCTTAATTTTTCAGTAAAACTAATAAATATATCAACAACTATTCTGAAAACACATGCAGTGTCCCACAGCTATGGATCTACCACTCTATGAAGGAGAAATGAATGAGCAATTTTTAAGGGTCTACTCTGTGCCAGACATTGTCCTGAGCATATTACAATTATTATGTCATTTAAGTGGGAAGAGGTATCTTCTCATATTTCTCCTTTGAGTTCATGATTATAACATTCAGTTTTCATATGTCTCATGCTGTTCTTTCCATGATGGTTTCAGTGGTTTTTCCACTTATGTTGACATTTTGAATATTATTTTCTTCTCTTTGCTTATATTACTCTGCATCAGTTATGTTCAGTCTTTCCACACTTCTCTGTATTTATCATGTTGTTTCTTACAGTACATTCATAGTCCCTCATTTTCTGTTGGTAAGCTTGTCAAGGCAGCCGTTGATTTTCTGTTTGTTTTGTATTCCCAGTGCATAGCACCATGTCTGGCACATAGTGAAACAAACAATAAATGCTGGTACTTCTAGAAACCAACAATAAAGACCATCCTTAATCATCTCACTTGGTGATCTCATTAGTTCCCATAGGTGTAATTATCATCTCTATACAGATGACTTCCTGGACTACAAATCTATTCCTGAAATATCTTCTCAGCTGTAGTTACATACTTGTAACTGCCTGTTGGACATTTTGAATTGTATGTCCTGGTGACCTCTTTAACTTCAACATGTCCAAAACATAATTCATTATCTTTTCTCCCAGATCTCTTTTCTAAACTTCCCTATCTCTGCGAAGGGTACCCCCATCATTCCAGGCTTCACATTCACAACCTTGATAATGTCCTCAACTTCTCACTCTCTCTTTATCCCATATATATAATCACTTGCCAAGGGGCAGCTAGGTGGTGCAGTGGATAGAGCACCAGTGCAGGAGTCAGGAGGACCTAAGTTCAAATCTTACCTCAGACACTTGACACTCACTAGCTGTGTGATCTTGGGCAAGTCACTTAACCCCAGTTGCCTCATCCTGGGTCATTGCCAGTCATCCTAATGAATATCTGGTTACTGGATTCAGACGGCTGTGGAGGAGAAGTGAGGCTTGTGACCTGCAAAGCCCTTCCTCACTCAAAACAAAATCAAGTGCATGTCATGCCATCATTTCTCTGATGGCATGGTCTTCTTTGGCAATGAAGGATGAACACAATCACTTGCCAAATATTGATCTTTCTATTGACCTTTTTTTAAAAATCGTTTCATTTCCTTATTCTCTACGCACAACACCCTTCTTACCCGTCACCTGGACTATTGCAGTGACTTCCCAGTGACCTTCATGCCTCAGGTTTCTCTCTCCCTGATCAATCTTCCACAAAGCTACTAAAGTATTTTCTTAGTCTGGAGGTTTCACCAAGACACTGTCATATTCAAGAAGGGTCTCCCTTTTACCTTTCGGATCAAATATAAAGTTTGCTTCTTTGCTTTTGAAATCTTTCACAAACTGGTTACAAACATACCTTTACAGCCTTACTATTAGTTTGCTGCCCTTTCCATGTCCAGTTTGTGCAACCAGACTAACCTTGCTGTTCTTCCACACTATACTCCCATATCTTGAATCCCCTTGCCCTTCTTCTCTACCATGCCTGGAAGGCATTCCTTCTGCCTCTTAGAATTCCATTTCCTTTAAAATTCAATTCAAATGCCACTTTACACATGGAGCCTTTATTTATCCCCCAGCAACAGTGCCCTCCTCCTTGCATTTATTGTGTGTGTGTGTGTTTGTGTGTATTTTAAGATGTAAGTGTTGTCTCCTTGATTGAATGAAAACTCCTTTTTGAGGACCTTTTCCTCATATATCCCATTTTGTTTCTTCTTCCCATGCCTTTGCATAGTATGTCTTCCCTATTTGGATTGCACTTCCCTTTCGTCTACACTGTGTAGAATGCTATAAAAGTTTAGCTAAAGTGCCCTCTATTGTAAGATGACTTTTTGATACTTCCAATTAATTATCCAATCCATCTCTCATTATATATCATCTGTATTTATTTTGTATATATTTTGTTTATCCTTACTTGTATGTTGTTCACCTTAAAAAAATGTAAGCTCTGTGGGGACAGGAACTGGTTTAGGGATGTATTCCCAACACCAAGTACCAGCACATAGTAGCCCCTTAAGGCTTTTTGAATTAACAGATGAGCACAAGTGTGAAGACAAATGACACAATATTGTGCACTGCTGTCTTCCTTTCATATATTTGAAAAATTGACCAAAGTCTAGAATTTCTCTTGTTCAACTTGTTATGCTTTGTGATAAGGCCCTTGTGTGAGTTGGCCACTTCTTATTGATAACATCAGTCATGGGATAGTAATGATGTCTTGGTCTTTGACCACAGAGTAAAAGTAATTACTTATAACATATAAATTTATGAACTATTAGTCATTCTTGTGTTAAACGGTGAGTTTATGTAGTTTGTACACCTAGACCTTAATACATATCATGAGATAGGTCATATTCAGAATCTCAAAGAGTTCTTAGCATTTTAATTTTGTTTATAATTTGAGCAGAAAGTGTTGTGTAAAAGTGAACATGATGCTACTATATGCTCTATTGGCAGAATTATTTGAGGATTTCAAGTGCTACTTAAAAAAAATTTCCCCTAAATAATTTCTAAAGTATAATTATGGTTATCATTCAAAACTTCACAATGATTAAAGCCTGTTTGTGAAGTCTTACCTTGTTGGAACTGTTTTGATTTTGCAAAAACTCTTCAGGAAGAATAGTAATCAGGATATGCTTTATCTTACAAATTTAATAGCATCAAGTTTAATTCAATTAAACAAACATTTCTTAAACACTGTGACACTGCTGCTGTGTTAAGTTGGAAGACAAAGATGAAATAAGACATAGCCCCTTCCCCAAGGAGTTGACAGTCCAAAGAGCTAATAATGAATCATCAAATAATTGAGCCCCTACTTTGTGTGAAGGACTGAATACAAAATAGTACTTTTCCTTATAGCACTTACACTTCCTTATAGCACTAGGAGAGTATACAACAGTGAACTGAGGCTCAAAATCTAATTGTTGTACCCTGCTTTTGTTTTGAATCATTCTTTAAAATTCACATTTTATGCTCATAATTAAATATTGTCATATTTTCTCAATGCCTTAGTTTTAAAAAAAACACACTTAATTCTTTATTTTTAATTTTTATTTTTAAAAACATTTTGAGTGCTAAATTTTCTCTCTTCCTGGTCAGCTATACATGCAAAATCATGCAAAACATATTTCCGTATTATTTATATATATTATATATTTCCATATTAGGTTATGTTGAAAAAAGCAAGAAAAATGAAAAAAAAGATAACAGTCATAACAGCTGAGTCTGCACTCAGCTTTCATCAGTTCTTCACTCAGCTTTTTTTGATTCCCCTTTTGGACATAGGTAGCATTCATTTTTCATCATAAGTCCTTCAGAATTGTCTTGGTTCATTGTGCTTATCAGAGTAGTCAAATCACTTGATCATTGTATCATATTTCTGTTACTGTGTAGTGTTCTCCTAGTTCTGCTCACTTCACTTTGCTTCAATTCATAAGTTTTACTAGGTTATTTTTGAAACCATTCTGCTTATCAAGAATTTCTTATAGTTCAGTTCATTCCCAGGTTGATGGGCATCCTTCAATTTCTAATTCTCTGCCACCACAAAAAGAGCTGCTAGAAATATTTTTGTAAATATAGGTCCTTTTCCTTTTTTTAAAAAATCTCATTGGGATGCAAACTTAGTAATGGTATTATTTAGGTCAAAGGGTGTGCACAGTACTCGTTGGGCATAGTTTCAAAATTGTTCTCCAGAAGTGGATCAATTCACAATTCCACTAACAGCACACTAATATCCTTGATTTCTCACATCCAGCATTTGTCATTTTCCGTTTTTGTCATTTTAGCTAATCTGATAGGTGTGAGGTGATAACCTCAGAGCTTTTTTTCATATGATCATAGATAGCTTTAATATTTTTTTCTTTTGAAAACTGCCTGTTTTGACCATTTCTCAATTATTCATTTACCCTTTGATTGTTTATCAGTTGGGAAATGACTCTTTATAAATTTGACTTAGTTTTCTATACATATTTAAGAAATGAGGTTTTTATTGGAGAAATGCTGTAAAAATTCCTAGTTTTCTGTTTCCTTTCTCATTTTGACTGTAATGAGTTTGTTTATGCAAAATATTTTTAATTTCATACAATCAAATCTATTCATTGTTTCCCACGATCCTCTGTTTCTTTAGTCATAAAGTCTTTCCTCATCCATAGATCTGACAAGTAAAATTTTCCATGTTCTCCTAATCTGCTTATGTTACTACCTTTTATATCTAAACCATGTACCCATTTTAACTTTATCTTAGTATATGGTGTAAAGGTGTCAGTTTATACCTAGTTTCTACCAAACTACTTTGCAGTTTTCCCAGCAATTTTTGTCAGATAATAAGTTTTTGTCCCCAAAGCTTAGATCTTTGAGTTTGTCAAACATTCTGATCATTTCCTGCTGTGTATTGTGTATGTAATCTATTACACTGATCTACCATTCCATTTCTTAGTTAATACCGGATTGTTTGGATGATTACCACTTTGGGATATAGTTTGAAGTCTGCTAGACTACCTTCCTTCATTTTTGTTTTCATTGATTCTCTTGATATTCTTGACCTTTTGTTCTTCCTTTATTTCTAGCTCTGTAAAATAATTCTTTGGTAATTTGAGCATTATGGCACTGAATAAGTAAATAAATTTAAATTTAAAAAGTAAATTTAGGTAGAATTGGCATTTTTATTATATTGGCTCAGCCTACTTATGAACAATTAATATTTTTCCTGTTGAGATTTGTTTTTATTTGTGTGAAAAATGTTTTATAATTGTGTTTATTTAGTTCCTGTGTATGAGTTGGCAGATAGAAATACATCCACTTATTTTGTACAATGTATAGTTATTTTAAATGGAGTTTATCATTATATATCTTCCTCCTAGACTTTTGTTGGTCATACACACACACACACACACCCCAATGATTTATGTAGGTTTGTTTTATATACTTCAGCTTTGCTAACTAAAGTTGCTAATTGTTCCAGCTAGTTTTTTAGTTGGTTCTCTAGTATTCTCTTACCTTCATGCCATCTTTAAAGAGGGATAATATTGTTTCCTCATTGCCTATTCTAGTTCCTTTAATTCTTTTTCTTGTCTTACTATGGCTAGCATTTCTAGTACGATATTGAATAATAGTGGTGATAATGGCACATCCTTCCTGAACCCTGATTTTATTAGGAGGGCTTCTGGCATATCTTCATGACGAATAGTGTGGGTTGATGGGTTTAGATAGATAGTACTCTTCATTTTCTATGCTTTCTGTTGTTTTTCATAGGAATGAATGTTGTATTTTATCAAAAGCTTTTTCTGTATCTATTCACATCAACAGTTTTTGTTGTTTTTGTTATTGATATGGTCAGTTATGCTGGTAGTTTTCCAAATAGGGAGTCAGCCTCAATATTCATGCTATAATTTTATAGCATGCTATAAATTTTACTTAGTTATATAGTGTATCATTTTTGTGATATATTACTGTAATCTTGTTATTTTTTTAAAATTTTTTGCACCAATGTTCATTAAGGAAGTTCATTTACAGATTTTTGTTGCTGTTGTTTTGTTTTTTGTGCTTTTGCTCATCCTGGTTTGATTATCAAACCTTATTTGTGTCATAAAAGGAATTTACCAGGGCTCTTTCTTTGCCTTTTTTTCTCCAAATACTTTATATAGTGTTGAATTTAATTGTTCTTTACATCTTTGGTGAAATTCACTTGTAAATCCATCTGAAGCTGGGCATTTTTTCTTAGGGACTTTATGGCCTGTTCAATTTGTTTTCTAAGATAGCGTTATGTAAGTATTCTGTTTCCTCTTCTGTTAATCTGGACAATATATTTTTGTAAATATTCATCTATTTCACTTGTCAAAATTTATTTGTATGTAATTGGGCATAATTTTTGCTTTAATTTCATTTTCATCGATGGTGCATTCATCACTATCATTTTTGATACTGGCAATTTGGTTTTCTTTTTTTTTTTTATAAATCATTAATCAATGATTTATTTATTTACTGCCCCTTTCCTGCCCAAAAAAGCAGCTTATAGTTTTACTTATTAGTTCAAGGGATTTATTTAACTTTCAATTTTATTCATCTCTCCTTTGATTTTTCTGAATTTCTATTTTTGGTTTTTAATTGGGACTTTTTATTCTTTTTCTGTTGTTGTTTTTTTTTTTTTTTTAACATGCATATCCAATTCACTGATCTGCTCCTTCTCCTTTTTATTGATTTAAAAGTTTGGAGATAAATTTTCCCCTGAGTTTGGTTTGACTTCATCCCACAAATTTTGGTACTTTGTTCAGTTGTGGTGCTCTTTTCATTAATGAAATTATTGTTTCTATGATTTGTTCTTTGACCCCCTCATTTTTCAACATTAGATTATTTTGCTTCCAATTAATTTTGTCTTTGCTTTCAAGACCCGTTATTAAATGTAATTTTTACTGCATTATGTCCTCCAAAGGGAGCATTTAATATTTATGCTTTTCTGCCCTAATTCATCGAAGGTTTTTGTGAATGTTCCATATACAGCTGAGAAAAAAAGTATATTCCTCCCTGTTCCCATTCAGTTTTCTCCAAAGATCTATCATATTTAAGTTGTCTAAAATTCTGCTGAAACTTCTTTTCTTATTTTATGGTTTGATTTATCTAGTGCTAAGGAGGAAAGGTAAGGTTAGTATTTTTTTTTTCAGTTAAATTTATTTAACTTTTTACATTCATTTTCACAAAATTTTGGGTTCCAAATTTTCTCCCCATTTGTCCCCACCCCCACCCAATACACCGAGCATTCTAATTTCCCTTATCACCAATATGCCCTCTCTTCTATCATCCTTCCCTTCCCTTGTCCCCATCTTCTCTTTTTTCCTGTAGGGTCAGATAACTTTCTATTCCCCATTACCTGTATTTCTAATTTCCTAGTTGCAAGAACAATACTCAAGAGTTGTTCCTAAAGCTTTGAGTTCCAGCTTCTCCCCATCCCTCTCTCCCCACCCATTCCCTTTGGGAAGGCAGGCAATTCAATATAGGCCATATCTGTGTAGTTTTGCAAATGACTTCGTTAATAATCGTGTTGTGTAGGACTAACTATGTTTCCCTCCATCCTATCCTGCCCCCCATTGCTTCTGTTCTCTCTTTTGATCCTGTCCCTCCCCAAGAGTGTTGATTTCATATTGCTTCCTCCTCCCATTGCCCTCCCTTCCATCATCCCCCCTACCCTGCTTATTCCCTTTTCCCCCACTTTCCTGTATTGTAAGATAGGTTTTCATACCAAAATGAGTGTGCATTTTATTCCTTCCTTTAGTCGAATGTGATGAGAATAAACTTCATGTTTTCCCCCTCTTTTTCCCTCCACTAAAAAGTCTCCTGCCTGCCTCTTCTATGAGAGATAATTTGCCCCATTCCATTTCTCCTTCTCTCTTCCCAATACATTTCTCTCTCATCGCTTAACTTCATTTTTTAAAGATATGATCCCATCCTGTTCAATTCACTCTATGCTCTCTGTCTCTGTGTGTGTGTGTGTGTGTGTGTGTGTGTGTGTGTGTGTGTGTGTGTGTGTGTAATCCCACCAACTACCCAGATACTGAAAAGTTTTCAAGAGTTACAAATACTGTCTTTCCATGTTGGAATATAAACAGTTCAACTTTAGTAAGTCCCTTATGACTTCTCTTTGCTGTTTACCTTTTCATGCTTCTTTTCATTCTTGTGTTTGAAAGTTAAATTTTCTTTTCAGCTCTGGTCTTTTCATCAAGAATGCTTGAAAGTCCTCTATTTCATTGAAAGACCATTTTTTCCCCTGAAGTATTATACTCAGTTTTGCTAGGTAGGTGATTCTTGGTTTTAGTCCTAGTTCCTTTGACTTCTGGAATATCCTATTCCATGCCCTTCGATCCCTTAAGGTAGAAGCTGCAAGATCTTGTGTTATCCTGATTGTATTTCCACAATACTGGAATTGTTTCTTTCTGGCTGCCTGCAATATTTTCTCCTTGACCTGGGAACTCTGGAATTTGGCCACAATGTTCCTAGGAGTTTCTCTTTTTGGATCTCTTTCAGGCGGTGATCAGTGGATTCCTTGAATATTTATTTTGTCCTCTGGTTCTAGACTATCAGGGCAGTTTTCCTTGATAACTTCATGAAAGAAATTTCATCAATTTCATGAAAATTGATATCTAGGCTCTTTTTATGATCATGGCTTTCAGGTAGTCCCATAATTTTTAAATTGTCTCTTCTGGATCTATTTTCCAGGTCAGTTGTTTTTCCAATGAGATATTTCACATTACCTTCCATTTTTTCATTCTTTTGGTTTTGTTTTGTGATTTCTTGGTTTCTCATAAAGTCATTAGCCTCTAACTGTTCCCTTCTAATTTTTAAAGAACTGTTTTCTTCAGTGAGCTTTTGAACCTCCTTTTCCATTTGGCTAATTCTGCTTTTGAAAGCATTCTTCTCCTCATTGGCTTTTTGAACCTCTTTTGCCAGTTGAGTTAGCCTATTTTTCAAGGTGTTATTTTCTTCAGCATTTTTTTGGGTCTCCTTTAGCAAGGTGTTGACCTGCTTTTCATGCTTTTCTTGCATCTCATTTCTTTTCCCAATTTTTCCTCTACCTCTCTAACTTGATTTTCAAAATCCTTTTTGAGCTCTTCCATGGCCTGAGCCCATTGACTATTTATTTTGGATGTTTGGGATACAAAGCCTTGACTTCTGTGTCTTTACCAGATGGTAAACATTGTTCTTCCTCATCAGAAAGGATTGGAGGAGATATCTGTTCACCAAGAAAGTAACTTTCTATGGTCTTTATTTTTTTTCCCTTTTCTAGGCATTTTCCCAGCCAGTTACTTGACTTCTGAGATTCCTCTCCACCCCCGCCTTGCCTCCAGATCTGCCCAGCTAGTGCTTGGGGTCTGAGATTCAAATGGTGCTTCCCAGCCTCAGGGCTTTCGGCAAGGGCTGGGCTGCTGCTATTCAGAGTGGGATTAAGTTCAGTGGCTTGGGTAGGGGCAGGGCTGCTGCACCAGGGTTTGGTTCCCTCAGGGGGTTTACTTGGAGACATTCAACAATGGATTCAAGCTCCTATCTGCTTTGGGAGCCCCTGTCTCCTGCTGCCTCCGCTGCTGCCTCCCGAGGGGGCCTGAGTTATGGAGACACCCCGCTCCCCTCGGCCAGCCAAAAGGGCTCTCTTACTGACCTTTGGCACCAGTGGGTGGAGGGACCTGCGCCACCACTGGAGATTCCGTCCCTGAAGCCTGCTTGTATCTTTTCCTCTCGGTGCACACAGCCAAGGCAGGGCTGGGCTCTGCTCCGGGGCTGCTGCCAGACGGACTTTTGGTGTCAGTTTTTCAGGGCTCTCTGGAACAGAAATCTCCTCCACTCCATTGTTGTGTGGCTTCCACTGCTCCAGAATTTGTTGGGAGTTCTTCTTTACAGGTATTTTATGGGCTGTGGGTTAGGAGCTAGCATATGTGAATCTTTCTACTCCGCCATCTTGGCTCCTCTCGACACCACTCGAAATTAGTATTTTTTACTGTAACTTATTTTTCTTTTCCTTTAAGAATTTGACTTAGACTTCTCTGCTATTTGGGGCACATATGTTTCTTATTGATATTACTTGTCTCTAATCCATTCTGCTAATCTGCTTCAGTTTTGTGGGTGAGTTCATTATATTCAAATTCACAGTTATATTTACTAAGTTTATATTTCATTCTATTTTTTTGTTTATCCTTTTCTCTCTCCTTTTGTCATGTGCCTTAAGTCTATTTTGTTTCTGACCTCTACAGTTTTTTCTGATCTTTTCTATCTTTTATCATTTCAACCCCCTGTCCTCCACCTTTTCTCATCTTCTTCCCCTCCTGCATCCTTGTTGGGTAAGATATTTTTATACCCAAATGATTATGTATATATATTCTTCTGTCTTTGAACCAATTTCACTAAGAGTAAGGGTCACTATTACCCAGCCATCTTCCTCACATTTTCCCCTCCACTGTGAAAAGCTTTTCCTCATATGCCTTTATCATGTGAGATAATTTTCCCCTCCCTTTCCTCTTCTTCCCCTTCACTTTTTTAAAGATCATCTCAATATAATCTGCTTACGCTCATACCCTTTTTCTATGTAGATTCCTTCTAACTGCTCTCATACTGATAAAGTTCTTAGGAGTTATGTATATCGTCTTCCCATATAGGAATATAGACAGCTTAACTTTGTAAAATCTCTTCACAAAGTTAATTTGTTATGCTTCTCTTGAGTCATGTGTTTGAATGTCATATTTTCTATTCAGCTCTGGTCTTTTCATCAGGAATGCTTACAAGTCCTCTGTTTTATTAAATGGCCATTTTTTCCTCTAAAGGGTTATCCTCAGTTTTGTGGGTAGATTATTTCTGGTTATTTTAGATTTGGAATAATCCTAGTTCTTTTGCCTTCTGGAATGTCACATGCCAATCCCTCTACTCCTTTAACATGAAAGTTATTAAATTTTGTGTGAATCCTTACTGTGGTTTATGGCATCTGAATGGTTTCTTTCTTGGCTATTTGTCATATTTTCTCCTTAGCCTGGGAACTAGTATTCTTGGGATTTTTCATGTTAGGATGTCTTTTGGGAGGTGATGAGTGGGTGCTTTCCATTTCTATTTTACCTTCCAAGGTTCTAAGCTATTTGGGCGTTTTTCTTTTATAATTTCTTGAAATATGATTTCTTTGTTCTTTTTTTAATCATGGCTTTTGGATAGCTGAGTAATTCTTAAATTTTCTTTCCTCAATCTTTTTTCCAGATAAGTTGTTTTTAATGAGATATTTCAAATTTTTTTCATTCTTTGACTTTTTTTTTTGTTTCTTGATATCTCATAGAGTCATTATTTCACTCACCCAATTCTCATTTTTAAGTATTTATTTTCTCCAGTGAGCTTTTGTACTTTTTCCATTTGGCCTATTTTCTTATTTAAGGAGTTCTTTTTTCTCTGTGAATGTTTGTCCCTATTTTACCATTGGCCAGTTCTGGTTTTTAAGGTGTTATTTTCTTCAGTATTTTTTATACTGCTTACTAAGCTGTTGACTCTTCTTTTCATAGTTTTCTTGCACCACTCTCATTTCTTGACTCAATTTCTCCTCTGCCACTCTAATTAGCTCTCCCAAGAATTTTTATTAACCTTATTTCCAATTTGCATTTTTTTCCTTTGAGACTTTGCTTGTAGCTGCCTTCATGTTGTTGTCTTGTCTTTGTTTTGGTCTTTCCTGTCACCATAGTAGCTCTTTATAATTAAGTCCTTTTTTGTTGTTTGTTCATTTTTCCAGCCTGTGTCTTGACTTTTAACTTTATGTTAAAGTTGGGCTGTGTTTATGAGTTGGGAGTGGGGTACTGTTCCAAGCTTCAGGCTTTTTTGTGCTGCTGTTTTCAGAGCTAGTTTTGGGGGTCTGGTGCTTTCAAAGTGGTATGATCTGGGGAGAGATATGGTCACTGTTTTCCTAGCCTGTTCGCTGGCCTTTATCCTGGAAAGTTCACTGCTCCCCTGCAGCTCCATGTGCTAGTGCTCCCCTCTGCCTTGAAACTGTGACTAGTGCTTCTGCTCCCCTATTCCCTCAAGAACTTATACTCCTCTTGACCTTGGAATTGCATGTGTACAATGCATCAGGATCCTGTGCCCAGTACTTGCTCAGAGTCCCTTGTAATCTTTCCGACCAGTTGTTTCACACACCCCCTGCCTTCCTGTCTCTGAGCTGTGAGCCCTGGAAGCTGCTACTGCCCCGTGGAAGCTACCACTAAGGCTCACAACTGATGTTGTCTCACTGGATGTGCTCCAGACTAAGCCCTGACCCAAATGCTTACTTTGTAAGTTGTCTTGGGCTGGAAAAATTTCTCACTCTGAGCCTCTGTGGCCTCTGTTGATACAAAATTCAATTTTAGGTGTTATTTTAAAGTGGTTTAGAGGGAATGTTAGAAGAGTTAGGGTGGCTTGCTACCTTTACCTTGCCCTCTTGGTTCCATCTCCTCCTTCATGAGTGTTTCCTGAGTTGCTATAGCCTCCATCTCCCAAATTCAAAAGCTGGTAGCCCTCTGGTCTTAAGTATCTTCATTTAGCTAAGGGTGGTCTTCAGTCAATAGAAACTGTCTGTTCTTGGACTCATTAAAAACCTTTTCAGCTTACCAGGTCCGATCTTCTATAGGCATATCCCATCAGAACTCTGTGCCATGATGAGGCATAAGAGTAGGACTTTAGTGGTCACTAAAATGCTATAAAAGGATAACGTAGAAAAGCATTAGTAAGATTTTGACCTGCTCACTTACTGTTTCATATTGTAGGATTTTCTTTTGATTTTTAAAAATCTTTTTCCTAGGTTCAGGGAGCCAGTTTCCGAGGTTGGAAAGAAGTGACCTCAATGTTTAATAAAGATGATGAACAGCAACTACTAGAAAAATGCAAATCTCCAAAGTTTAAAGGGTAAGTAGTAAAAAAGACTGTCAAAAAAAATTAACATTGAAAGAATAAGGCAGGGAAACACACCTGAATGAATAAAGAAAATGATTGATTGTGAATAGTTTAATTATATTAAAATGTATCTGTGTCTTTAATTTTCAAGCTTTTTGGAAAATTTTTTATTGTTTGGTTATTTGAGTCATATCTGACTCTTCCATGACCACTTCTCCAGCTCATTTTACAAATGAAGAGCTGAGGGTGAACAGGGTGAAGTGACTGGGATAGGGTTACACAGCTAGACAGTATCTGAGACCAGATTTGAACTCATCAAGATGAGTCTGCTGATTCTAAGCTCAGTGCTCTATCCACTGTGCCACCGACTAACCCTGGAGACAAGTAGTAGTAGTTTTATTTTTAAAGAACTGTGCACAGTCAGCAAATTAGCTATATTTATGTTGTAATTATTTGTTATGCTTTACTTATATTCCTTGAAATTAACCAATTGAACTATTTTTAAAATCTTGGTATCTGTATATTTTAAACATTACATTCAGTTTGATATCATTTTGAAATTTTAGGACTTTTGTTACTTAAAATTATGTCTTGAAGTTAGCTATTGAACTTGAATTTTAACTTGAACTAATTGCCTTTAAGCATCTTCAGTGATACTCAAACATAAAAAGAGTTTTAGAAGATAAAACAAACTACATTAGAAATTAGGCACTATTAAGTTTTAGTGACTTTACAAATATACACATTAACATGCACATATCAATTATTTTTATTATAAATTATTACATTGGAAATACCAGTATGCATATTTTTAAAAGATGAATTGATGGAAGTACTTTTCTTTATTCTAATGATTATTACAACTTTTCATTTTACTTTAGCTGGTTAAGTAGATTTGACCTAAACAACATTCTTTTCTGGACCAGCTGGTTTCAGTAAGTCCTGTTAATAGGCAACATGATAAACTACCTACTTTTTAAAGCTTTCTTTCAGTCTGTTCATGTCATGGAACCCTCTCCCAATTGTGGAATAGATGCTTTCCTGAATTTTAAGCATAAGAAAATAAAACCACTTGCTTGGGGGAGAATCTTCATCAAAGGCGTTCAGTTGCAAATCCTTTCTGTAAATTCAGTAATTGCCTCTTCATTGTGACCTATATTTTGTAGTCATACCTCAAATAGTGTTTTAAAATTATTAATACTTTTTTTATCAGTTTGCACTGTAGTATTGTGTAAAGCTGATCCTTGCATTGTTCCTTGCTCCTAATGTTTTTTCATGGAAACTCTTCATGAAGTTAAGTGGCCTCTGACTCAGATTTCTGAGTTCCTTAAAGTGAATTGTATACAGCAATGGTTTCAAACTCAAATAGAAACAGAGGCTATTAAACTATACAGAAGGATCCTTTTGGGCCACATGCTGAATTAGAAGAACATAATATTATCTGTGTTCTGCTGCATACTTATTTGTTTTATTAAATATTTTCCAATTTTTGTTACTGATTTTAGATTGCTTGGGAATTTTAATTCTGTCAATTTAAAGTTTTGAAGAACGATTTAAAAATGATTTTAGTAGCTCCCCAAGTTAAAAACTACTTGATATTTATATGCCTATTTTTTTTTTTTTTAAAGAATTGGTTTCAATTGGAAGCATACAAATATCAGAGTGTCTTTTGGAGAAAGTTGTTCAATATTTAACATTTTATTTACCTCAGAACTAATTTAAGAATAAAAGAAGATGTGAAAACTGAAAAGAAATCCGGATTTTGGGACAGTTTGGTGTTAAAACAAAATATGCAATCTAAGAAACCAGATGAGATCGAGGGATGGGAGCCACCTCAGATTACTCTTGAAGATCCAGCTACAGATGTAGGTGACTCTTCTAGGGACCATCTCTCCTGGCCAGGTTGGGAAGATGAGACTAAAGGTTCCACTAAATACACCAACCTGTCCAGCTCAGGAAACAGTTCCAGATGGAGTATCAAATCAGCTGGAAAATTGGTCAGCATTAGACGGCAAAGCAAAGGTAATCTTACTGATAACTGGGAAGAATTAGAATGATAATGGCAATTTGAAATACTTCATAAAGGAAAATGTTTCTTGATGTCTATGTGTAGTTAAACCAAAATTTGCTCAATATTGCACCGGTATGCTTAGTTTTGTTCAGATTCTTATATTTTCTTGGTTACTTTTAATTAATATATCAACAGATGATTCATCTGTTTTCTTCATTTAAAAAGAATAGAAAACCTCTTTTGTGCCTATTTTTCACATTTGAATTTTTCCAGTATGTCAGATTGAGATAACCAAAAATACTGTATTTCCTTTGTGAATGTATACACTGGTTTTGAATTTGACTGCCTTATCTAGAAACTTCTAGGCTCTTAGGGGGGATCCCAAGACTTCTGAAGCTACAGGGGTTAATTTTGGATGACTTCCATTAAAAAGCCAGTGTTGATTTGTAATTTGCCACAAAACTCTTTACATGCCATAGGTATAATTCCTAGGTTTATTTGTCTGAGAATCTTCTTTCCTTGATTTTTAATTAGTCATTCTGCTTCTTTTTGTATGTTGTGTGAAATATGAGACTGTAGCAGTTGTACAATTCTCTTCCTTTGCCAGAAATTTGCAGTCAGTAAGTCTTCCAAAGGTTAGGCAAAAGTTACTTATTATAGCAAAAAAAAAAAAAAAAATCAAAATTTGCATTAAAAAAACTTGATTAAACAGTTAAATAGGAAAGTAAAGGGTTATAATTGAGTGCAAAATGTCAAATAAAAAAATTATATTCATTTAATACCTGTGGAGAAATAGCTTCCTGTTTGCACATGAATAACAATGATTTTGGTTTTGTTTTGGTTTTATTTTTCCTTAGTTCTCATCCTTGACTTTAAAATATTGATCTTATTTTTAAATTATTTATTTTAAACAGTCATTGTGCTTTTCTGTTGTCAAGGTAACTGAGGAGTGATAGAATGTGTGCTAACTACATGTCTTGGTACTCTTAATTTTAATTTGGAAATTAAATTGTTATGCTTTTGTTCATTATAGATTTCAAACTATATAAAAACTGAAAGTGCCTCTTTTTCTATTGTAACCACAGATTTGGGTTTAATTTTCAAAATGATATTCTTAATGTAATGGGTGTTAGTTACATCTTATCTTGTAAAAAAAATGCCTATTTTTAGCATAAAAATAATTTATGGCTGATCCATTATTATCAACTGAAGTTATTTCTTGAAGTAAAAAAATGTTTAAATCTCTAAACTTTTATTGTTGTCTTTAACTATGTGCTTATGTCAGGTGTGTTTAGCAATATACCTCTTCACCAAGGATGCTCAGATGGCTCTTTTATCTGAATCACCAACTTGTTTGAGGAGAAAAAAAGTCACAATTTTTATTGGTAAAGAATGGTTTTTTCTTGGGGTTTTTTCAGGAGGAGGTATATGCTTCAAAAAAATGCCATTTACCAACATTACTGCACTTTCTCTCTGTCCCCTGCAAACCATGTAATGCAATTGTACTGCTATACAGCTCAGTTTAAATGGATTTTCCCGTTAACATCTGTATGGAAAATCTGAACATACCTAGTAGTAAAACTACTAAGTATATAAAGAATTCTAAAAATACTATGCTTTAGGAAAAAAGATTTTCTTGGACAAGAATAGTCAGAGGGATGCTGTATTTTAAAAATATACATGAAATAATTTTAACTAGGTATTTTTTTGTTCATAATATAATAGAAAGATTTGTTAATACTGTGCTGTATTTAGCCTTGTTGAAGAAGAAAAATAATTTGCCTCAGGTAAATAAGTTGATATTTGGTTTTTGTCTCCAGAACCTTTGCAGCAATGTTTGCTAAAATTAAGGATGTACATAATTCATAGATCCATTTCATGGTTCATTTTTTAAAAAGCTTAAAATCAGAAGTGCTGGTTTGACACGTTTTCAGCTAATGCTGATACAAGACAATAGAAACAAATGAGTTGAAGATCTTACAACAGTCCTTTAGCTGAGGAGAGAGGTGAGGAAGTGCCATTACTTTTTCCCCTCTCATTGGGAGTTTTGTTATACCATGACCCATAAGGATTGGTATGCCTTGCATAGTTTATTGTCAAGTGCCTGTATTTCGCCTTTTAAAGTATTTGTGATGTACAGCGGGAGTATTAGCCCTATATAATTACAACAAATTTCCCATAATCTGAATTATTCTGGAGTTAAAACTATATTTGGATCAGAATTCCTATAGATGAAACATATTAAAGTAAAATATTAATGTTTTCTGTCATACTTGTGTCTGATTTTAAGATAAAATGAAAATGTGATTTTAATATAATTATTTATTGTATTTTCTAGCATAATTTCTTTTGAAAAAAATTTCACTAAAGTGAGTTTTTCTTTTGTTCTTCTCATAGGCATTTCATTAAATTTCTTAACCAGAAAATATTGAGGCCTTAGTTTGGATTTTAAATGTTTATATTTCCTGAATATGATCAGAAATGTGTGCAACAGGAATAGAATTTAACTTCTTAATAATGCTTTGTTTGATTTTGATGAGAAATCGATCATACTTCATAAAAGATAGATTTAAGGATGAATTTTAAGGTTATACAAAAACATTTTCACTTAAATATTTTCCCCCATTGTCAATTTGCATGATTATTAGTTTTCACTTACATTAATGTGTCAAGTTACTGTAATGTCACATAGTGACTTGACTTTTTTTAGCCTCATTTTCAAATGCAAATAATACTTGTAGAATTTTCACATAAATAAAGAAATAATTTAAATTGGAGTATCATGATTTTTATTTTTCAAATTTACTTGAGTATCATTTTCTTTTTGGCTTATTGGAATTGTCACAGTAGTCAGTCAATGGTAGGACGTACCTCTAAAATACTTTTATTGATACGTGACACAGGTGAGTCAGGTGTTCAAGTGGGGCCATTGCATTGTGGATTGTGACTGGTACAGGTTGCCTTGATTTCACCATTGGTTACTTAGTATTCAATAAACCATCATCTTTTTGACTCCCAACTTTGGTAAACATGGAATAGTAGTCAGACATAGGGTCTTAGATCAGAGATTTGACCTTGGAAGAGATGTTGGAGGCCATCTGGTCAAACCCCATCATTTTTCAGATATAAAAACTCAGGCTCAAAGAGAGCACATGACTAACCTGTAGTCATGTAGGGAATCAAATGGCAAAGACAGGTTTGAAACCAGGACTGTCCACACAAATATCTTCCAAATTTTTCAGTTACTTATCTTCATCTACCTCTAAACATATCCCTGTTTCCAGCTTCCCTAATTCTGAGATAGTACTTTGATTTTTCTAATGATGTAGGCTGGAAATCTCTAGGTCATCTTTTCCGCTCTTTTCACCCTAACTTCTCTTAATCATTCAGCAATAACAATCATTGAGGTATAGGTAGTTGTGGGAGCTACTTCTGTTTTACAGATGAAGGAATGGAAGTTCAGAGAGAAGTTTAATTGTCCAGGGTCACTTAATTAAGAAATGTCAGAGCCAGAAATCAACCCAGGATTTACCATGGTAAGTAAAGGAGTTCTCTTAATATTTTGCCATGTTGTTTTTAAGTCTGGACATTCTGCTTCCACAGTATTTCTCTTACCCAAGTGCCTTGCTGGACTATCTCAGCTATTATCACAGGATCATCAATGGAGAATGATAGGGATCCCAAGGACAAGCACAGAGCATAATCTTGTTTAAAGCAAATGAAAGGCAGTGTGGAGTAGTGGACAGAACCCTTGATGTAGAGTTAGGATTAAATCTTAGATCTGATACTTTATACCACTGTTATAGTGGACAACCTCCAACTTCTTTAAGGCCTTAAAATTTCTCATCTCTAAGGGAGAGGGTCGAAGTAGATAAATTCTAAGTTTCCTTCTAACTCTAAATACTGTGATGTATGAACCTTGAATGATGAAAATGGTTTCAGGGGAGAGGTCAAAGAGGAGAGCTGCCAGGAGCCCTGTTTATGAAGGGTGATAATATTTGTAAAGCACTTAGCACAGGGTTTGGTCCTGCTACACAGTAGGCACTATGTAAAATGCTTATTCCTTCCTCTTTCCCCTCTTTGATCTTTTGTACTATTTATCTACCCCTTTGAGTAAAAACCTCTCTAAAATGGGAATGGGGGGGGTATCCAGAACCTTAACAAGTAACTAATCAAATGTTGACAGATTTAACCTTTCTTAGTTAAATATAGTTTGACAGTTGTCTGGCAGTCAGTTCCAATTAGAGATACATATTTCATAAATGAAACAAGGACCAGATTGAAGAAAGCTTCTGTTAGGAGACAGATTGATCATTAATTGGGTTTATTATCCAATTTACTGTTGCCCATTAACTTGTTTTGGTTCTTAAAGACTATCCCATTATTAATACTCAAGAAAAGTTATATATGTTGGTTTGGTTTTTATCTCTCTTTATATTTTAGATTAGGCAGGTAGGTGGCATAGTAGATAAAGAGTGCCAGACCTTGATTCGGAAAGATGCTGCTTTCTGAGTTCAGGTCTGGCCTCAGACACTCTCTAGCTGTGTGATGCTGGGTAAGTCACTTATTCCTGTTTGCCTCAGTCTCTTTATCTGTAAAATGAGCTGCAGAAGGAAATGGCAAACCACTGTAGTATCTTTGCAAAGAAAATTCCCCAAATGGGGTCACAAAGAGTTGGGCATAACTGAAAAATGACTTAAACAACAACAGAATTTTTAGATTAAAATTATGCTCCCTACTTCTCAATCCAATGTTTGTACCCAGCTGAAAAAAGCTGTCCTGAACTGTACTTGTTAACTATGATATAAAAACAGAAGGAAAAGAATGCAAGTACTGAGTTAGGCAGACCTAGTAGACTTAATTATTATATCCTATAATATAGTATCATATAAACATTATAAATAAGTATAGCATAATATAAATAGTAAAATTGTTGACTGAATTGACCTATGGAGCTTTAATTGAATTGATTTTCTTTTGTTTAAAAAATGTTTTAAAAATAATTACTTCTTTGCAGAGATTCTAAATCTTTTTTTGTTGCCATGGACCTCTTTGGCAATCTAGTAAAAACCCTTCTTAGAATAATGTTTTTAAATTTATAAAATAAAAGACATAAGATTATAAAGAAAAATCAAAGGTTAGCAAAAATAAGGATGCATTTTTTTTAATACCCAAGTTTAAAGGCCCTCCTCCCCACTCCTAGACGCTAGATCCTTAAATCCTTTGGACTGCTTTTCTTTTAGATGCCTTATGATTATCTTCCCCAAAGCTTAGATAAACTTATGGAGCGGTTCCTCCTTGGCTTCAGGACTGTTGACTAGGATCATAGAATTAGGACTGGAAGCAACCTCAGGAGCCATCTAATATAGTCAAATGCCTTCATTTTAAAGATAAGGAAACAGGACCAGGGACTTACCTTTAATGTTAAAACTAAGTACTGGATACAGTAGTGAATCAATCACATACATACATTGGGACACGAAATTAGGCTTTTGTATGTGAAACTGGAAATTCCATTTCAGTCATCATCTCTGATAGTGGAAAGAATTTCCATATTAAAAAACTATATTTCATGTATTTACATATAAGGTGTGTATATATATATATATATATATATATATATATATATATGTGTGTGTGTGTGTGTGTGTGTGTGTGTATGTATTATCTTTTGGTATAAACATAATTACGTACTGCCAATTTGAAATTAGGGAAGAAACAGTACTAGAATTATAGCTAATGAGAAGGTGTACAAAGATAGCCTTTAAGGGAATAGGCTCGTGAAGATTTGACAGTGAAAATACTGTATTTGTGAATATCAATCCAGGCTACTTGATTGAAAAAAAAGGAAAATTAAAAAGGTGACTACCACTACTGCCAATTATAGTCAGGTAAGCTGCAAAAGCCCCTGGGATAGAAACACTCCCAGTCTGCTAACTGTTCTTACAGTCTGCCCCCTGCAGCTACATTTAGGGGAACGGTTATTGTGGAGCAAGGCCTTGCCATTCCCACTATTTGCCAATAACTGCTACTCAAAGAGCAGGCAAGCCAGCCTAACTGAAGTAGCAATACACCTCTTAGAGATTGGAGGCATCGTGTGCCAAGTCGGTCAAACTATCACCTTCCGTAAGACCCCAGTGGAGACAGTTTAGGATCCTGGCCCCAAGAGCACCTTTGAGAGGCAATGCCACACCCACAGTACCAGCCATACTTCTAGACCATCAGTCCTTGTGGACATGTGACATGGCAACGACTTAAGAGTACCAAAGTCCTTGGCGTTGTCAAATGGTTCAACCTCAGAAATGGATGTCAATTTATTCGTGGAAATAATGATTAAGAAAGATGCGTTAGTTATATGGTTTGCTGCTATATTTTAGGGATTATGTGATTTTCTGACTTAGCAGCTGAAACTTTTATTTGTTTCCCCATTATGATATGAACTCCTTGAGATCAGGGATTGCTTTTCCATTTATATTCCTAGCCTTTATTTTTTCCATTTTTATTCTAATTTTTTTATTTATTCATTAGCTAAAATGTATTGACTCATTACTGGAAGATCTGTAGAAATAATCTAGTCCGGTCCCCTCATTTTGCTTCTAAGTATAAGCTAGAAGCATTAATGTGGTGAAGGAATTGAATAACTTTACTCTGGCTATATTATCAGCTGAGTAATATAAATGACAATACCTCTCTGTATCTCAATCTCCTCATTTCAAAATTGGATTTACGGGATCATAGACTTAAAGCCAGAAGAGGGACCTCGGAGGTCTAATTCAAACCTTGATTTTGCTGATGAGTCTAAAGAAATGAAGTTACTTGCCCAATTTCAGCATAGTCACCTGTATCCAGCATTCTTGCCACTGCTTGACCATGGCCCTTATCTGATTGTATCTGCACAGGGTTGTTGTGAGCATCAAATGAGAATTTAGGTAAAGCACTTGATAGTGATTTAAAGCACAGAGTTCTTTAAGGCATGTTCATGTAAATGTTATGAATATTACAAGAACAGAAACAGGAATAGATACCCTAAACAAAGATAATTCTTCCCCAAACGCTTAACTTTCTCACAATTAAGGAGAATTTAACATTTCTAATCCTGGACCCCTCTTGATTAATAATGAGCATGTGATCTGACAGCTTCACTGCTAACCACAGGAAGCGTCTCACACCCTAAATAAGCGAAGCTGGTATCAGATATTAAGTAGAACACTCCAGTAGCTTATTTGCCTTATTTAAGCACACAAAAGGTGTACTATTTCTTCTTGGAAGAAAACTGACCTCAATAACAGAATGCACACTTCGTTCTTAAACTTTTTAGTATGACTTAAGGGGAAAGTAAAAACTTGGAAATATGAACACAGAACCACAGGATGAAAGCCTCTAACCTGCTTTGGAAAAGACTGTCTTTTAGAAGATGAGACTAGTAAGCTGGTATAATTGGTTTTTTGGATAACTTTGCACAAAACTATTTACTTTCGCCAAGTCTGCTTCAGACTGGTATTGTTTTCTCAAGTATCATTAAAAGCCTTGTTTAGCTTTAATGACCAAGGAGGAGGGTTAACTTATTTATGTCCAGTTTCTTATCAGGTTTATCATCATCCTTTCTGCACCATCCTGTACTCACTGAAAACAGAACCAATATCAAGCCAAGCTTTATCATAAAATGCTATCACAGTCTCTACCAAATTATTGAAACCTCTTAGAAAGAGGCTCAGTTCTTAGAAACCCAGTTTACCTCCCTTAACTGTATTAGTTCAATTAATTTATTTAGCGATTTCATGGTATTAAACATTTATAACCTTTTCTTTTTTCTTTTTTTGGCTAGCAAGAAGCAACCCTAGCTTATGTGTGGAAATTTTTGAGTAACCTTAACTTCTGAAAAATATGTCCTAATGGGTAAGCTGTTTAGTTAGACAGTGTGAGAAATTATTTCTCTCTTATATTTAATAACTAATTGTTGTATTAGAACCAAAGTTTTCCTCCTTTTCAACATCCTTACCCAGAAACTAAACCATTTGAGAGATTTATGCAGACTTAAGATCTAATCAGACAGTAAAAGAAATTCTGTTTGGGCCGATGGACGTGTTTATGCTTATTGTGTTTACTTCTGTAGGGCTGGGCAAGTTTGATTCTCCCTTTTGTCAGACAGGCAATTTGGAAATTGATGTCTCTTTGACTCAAGTTACATATCCCAAGACCTTCGTTGTAATATATCCCAGCTTCTCATTGTAATATCCATTCTTATTATTTGTTAACCAATCAGGGTTGAATCCCAGTATGGGGAACCACCTACTCTTTGAAGGGTATGTAAATTGGGAGCCTGCTGCCATGATTATCTTTGGTCTAAGAGAGACAGCCAAATGACATCCTTTTATTAATAAATGGGCTTGACCCTATTAATAAAACAATTGGATTACCCAGAAACTGTCTCTCAGAATTTTTTAATCATCACGGCTGAAAAAGTGTGTTGTTTTGTGGTTTGACATTTTTCATTATTCTCTTTCCCCAAATCTGTGGCCCAGTTGAATTGACTTTTTGTTGTTCCTTATACACACATAACAAAAATAAACTAAGATATCTAAACATGAATGGAAAATTCAGCTCTGATATCATCCTTTAAGTAGAACCACCCAAAGAAAGAAAAATGAATTTACATTGAAAACTCCTGAAGTGAAATGTGAGACAGTTCACTTTTGCTTGGCTAGTTGCATTGATCAGAACGGCTGAATAATTAATTACTAACAATTATTATTTACAAGTTGACTCTATCACTCAGAACAGAAGGGCTTTTTGAAAATAATGAAGCATATATTCATATATAATGAAGCACAGAAACTTTCTGAAAATAATGAAGCATATTCAATCAAGTACTTTGCTCTAGAGCTAAAAGATCTTTTGTATCATTTATTAGAGAAAATTAAAAAGTGTAGTTTATTTAATGCTTCAAATCACTAAAGATAGATATGCAAATTGCAGCAACTCTTGAGATTTTACCTCACACCCAGGAAATTGACAAAAAATAGAAATACTTGATATTGGAAGAGGTGTGAAAAGAGATTAATATACTGTTGGTTGAACTGTGAGTTGATCCAACTATTCTGAAAAGCAATTTGGAATTATATGGAAAAAGAGATTAAAATGTCCATACCCTTTGACCAGATATTCTCCTGCTTAATATAACTGACCGGAGGGTTAATAACAAAAAAGACAAGGCTTTGTTTATACCAAAATATTCATAGTAGCACTTCTTTGTATTTGCAAAGAATTGAAAACAAAGTAGATGTTCATTGATTGGGGAATGGTTAACAAATTGTAGTACATGAATGCAATGGAACATTACTATGATCTAAGAAAGAATGAATATAATTAATACAGAAGAGCATGGGAAAGTAAATAAAACCAAGAAAACCATATGCACAATGATTACAATAGTGTAAATAGAACACTGACAACAAAACAATTGAAACTAAGTATTGTCAAAGTAACAAAGACCAAACTCGGTCTCAAAGAAAGGATATAATAAGAAGAAAGCACTTCCCCCAGTTTCAGATTTGTTGGATTTGGGTGTACAGCACCTTATAATGTTCATAATAATTTTTTGATGTGTTGGATAATTCTGCTGAACTGGTTCCCCAACCTCTGATCCTTCTTAGTCTTTGCTGCATCTAGAGCATCCCCACGAGGTTCCATCCTGTGACTTCTTACATACTGTTTCATTTGATCTTATCAACTCCCATACATTCAGTTACCATCTTCATTCAGATGATCCTTAGTCCTAATCTTTTTTCCTGACCTTGAGTCAGTAGATGGGCATCTCTAATTGGACATCTGGATGCATCCTGTAGATACCTTAAATTCAGCATGTCCAAAACTGAGCTTACTATCTTTTTCCCACCCCACCTCTTCCTAACTTGTGTGTTACTGTTGAGGGTACCATCATCTTCCTAGTCACTCAGGCCTTTAACTTAGAGGCCATCTTTGACTTCTCATTTTAAGCCCCTATGTCCAATCAGTTGCCCAAATCCTGTCATTTCTCCTTTTGCAATATCTCTCATATACATACACACCATGCCTTTTCTTTCCTCCAACACTGCCAGTACTCTGATGCATGTTCTCAGAGCACTGGACTTAGAGTCAGGAAGACTCAAGGTCAAATCTGTTCTCAGATATTATTAACTGTGTGATGCTGGGCAAATCACAACCTCAGTTTCTTCAACTGTAAAATTGAGGTAATCGTATCTACCTCCCCAGGTGGTCGTGAGGATCAAATGAGATAATATTTGTAAAGCACTTAGTGCAGTGCCTGGAACATCGTGTTTGTGCTTCTTTGCCAAAGAAGACCACGCCATCAGAGAAATGATGACATGACTTGCACTTGACTTTTTTTTGAATGAAGGAGGGCTGTGCAAGTCACCAGCCTCACTTCTCCTCTAGAGCCATCTGAATCCAGTGATCTGATATTCCTTAGGTTGATTGGAGATGACCCAGTTTGCACTGGGAGATCTTGGGCCTTTAAGACCAAGGTCTTTGCGGGTTCTCACTAAGGGTGAGGCAACACCCATTCATTGAATAGGCTTGTTTAAGAAGTAGCCAGGGCATGGCCCTTTTAATGAGGTCAAGAAAAATAAAGACATCAGGCTGGGTGGGAAACAGCAACAGTTACTATTGATAATCAGTGTAAAGCTAGGGGAGTCCAGGAGCCCTTGGCAGGGGCCCCTTGGAGTCCCAGTATCAGAGTGTAGTAGGTTTAAGGTTTTGGAAGAGGACAGGGGACAGGACAGGGAAGGGAAGGAGAAAGGAAAGGAGGCAGTAAAACTCAGGTCAACTGGGCGACTTTTGGCTATCCAAATTTATCTTCCTTTGGAGAGAAGAAGGAAGGGGAGGGAAAGGTAGACAGGAGAGGAAGAGGTGAAGTACCCAGCTAGCATTCAGCCAGCCACATCTTCTCACAGGATTGTGTTCGTCCTTTGTTGCCGAAGAAAACCATGCCACAAGAGAAATGATGACATGACTTGCACTTAAGTTTGATTGGAGTGAAGGAGAGCTGTGCAGGTCACCAGCCTTACTTCTTCTCCCATCTGGAACATAGTAAGCACTTAATAAATACTTGTTACCTTCCTTCCTCTCCTAGATCATTGCCATAACCTTGTGGTTGGTCTTCTTGCCTCAAATCTTTCCCCAATCCAGTCCACCCTCACTTGTTTCTGAAACACAGATCTACCAAACTATTTAATAAAATCCAGTGGGTTTCAGTTATCTCCAGAATTAAAAAAATCCTCTGATTAGCTTTTAAAGCTCTTCATAACCTGGCCACTTCCTATCTCTCCAGTCTTTTTATATTTCACTCCTCTGCATATACATTGTCCTTGTTATTTTGCCACTTTTGCATTACTCTCCCTCTTGTTCTTCATCTTTCATTCTTGAAGAGAGAACCAGCGACATCAGGTTCAGTGAAGTTAATTGGATTGGAGTGAGGCAGAGCTGTGCAAAGTCATCAACTTCACTCTTTCTTCCTGAGTCATCTGTGTCCAGTGGTAAGACCTATGTCAGGACTACTGACGATGACACCAGACGCAGTGGGAGACATTGGCATTTTTAAGCCAAGGTACCTCAGACAAACTGAAAATCTTCCCATCCCAATCATCCCAACCCCCCAGCTGTCATTCAGACCCATTCTCCTCCCCTTGTTCGTTCCCTTAGTCCCATTTTCCTCATCCTAACCTCCCAAGTAGTAAACTCAGAAACTACTTGGCCCTTTCACTATACATGCTCTATTGGAATTCTTGGTAATTTGCTTTCATATTAAATCTTTTCCTTTCCCATTCCTCTCCTCTGGCGTTCACTGAGACCTGGGTCTGTTCCAATGACACAGGCTCCTTGGCTGCCCTTTCTGGCACTTAATGAAATTTCACTCATTCTCTACCCTCTAAACACACTGGTTGATCTGGGGGAGTTGGAATACTTCATGGTCCCCATTGCCATTTCAAAGTTCAGCCTCTACCACAACTTCCTTTGAAGTTCACTCAATACATATCTACCAGCTAACCAAGAATTCTGACAGATATTGGTTAGTGTATCCCAGGATGCACAGCTAGTTAATGGCAGAGATAGAGTTTGATCTTCTTGTGCTTCAGACTTCTATCATCTTGAGTAAAACTAGTGTGAAACAGCATGCTGCCTCATGCTTTGTGTCTGTCACTTGTTAAGTGATTATTTTTTTTGGAAGGCCCAATAGTAATCAAACATAGCTTGCTCAGCAATTGAAAGACAGATAAAACTGCAGTTCTGTCCACAACATGAGTAACCACAATAGACAACCCTTATCAACTAACCTTTGGCAGATTAATTCTAGCTTCACAGTATTCTGATGTATAATATCACTTGGACATTGATAATCCTAACCAAAGCTAGGTAGAGAAATACATGTACCTTGAGTGTGATCTGTAAACAGAATGAAGAAAGGGGGTGAAAAACCAAGCTATGTATCTATAACATGATTGGATTCAGTTTGCAATCTTTAAGTTTACTAACCATTTCTAACTGTATGGTATTATTTTACAAATAATGTGGCAGTTGAGTGGTGCAGTGAATAGAATGCTGGGCCTCTGGAGTCAGTAAGTTCAAATCCAGCCATAGACACTGTGTGACCCTAGGCAAGTCATTTAACCCTGTTTGCCTTAGGTTCCTTATCTGCAAAATGAGCTGGAGAGGAAAATGGCAAGCCACTCCAAGTATCTTTGCTGAGAAAATCCCAAATGGAATCCTGAAGAGTTGGACACAACTGAAACAACTGAACACCACCCCCCACAATGTGACATTGTGAAAAGGGTATCAGACTCAGAGATAGGAAGAACTGGCTTCAGTCTCTGAATCTTATACTTGATCTCTCTGAATCTCAATATATATCTCAATATATAAGGCAGTTGGATTAAATGGCCTCTTAAAAGTTGCTTCTCACTCTCAATTTAACATCCTAGGAAAGAGACATGGGCAGAATGAGACAGAAATGAAGGAAAGAAAGAGATAGAATGGGCAGACATGGATAGAGGGGAAATTCCCTATCAATGAAATTACAGATACCTTGGAGTTTATACTACTCAACATGATATTCCTTCTCATTTGAGATGGTAAGAAATGTGATACAGTGCACTTAGTTAAGTTGGAGGGATTAGTAAGACTGTTGAAGACATGATTGCTCTTGAAGACCTTCCCAAAATTTGTACTTAATGTCTGTTTCCCTTTATGGCATTTTTCTTCTCACACAAAGTATGTTCTTTTTAAACATATGACCTTTTATTTTGCTTTTTAAAAAAAATACTCATTTATTTTTTTTCTTCCACAATCCCCCCAAATTCTACAATTTTGTTTTTGAAAAAACAAAACCAAAACCTTTATGACAAATGTGTGCAGGTTTACCATGTCCAAAAATGATGTTTTATTGTGTATCTTGAGTCAGTTGGTTTCCCTTTTGCATGGCTCATCATCTATCACATGGAATCATGGTAGATAATAAGTTCATCAGTTTTTTCCAGTCTTTCGGAGTTGTTTGTTTTTACCATATTGTTGTTATTGTGCGAACTGTTCTATTTTTATTTGGTTCACTTGGCATCAGTTCATGCAAGTCTTCCCAGGTTTCTCTGAAAACTGTCCCATTCATAGCATAAGAGTATTCCATTCCATTCATACATTGTCATTCGTTCAGCCATTCCCCATTTGTGGGCACTCCCTTAGTTTCCAGTTCTTTGCCACTACAAAAAGAAGTCACTATAGATTTCCTCTTTCTCTGATTCTTTGGGAATCAAAAGTTATAGCAGTGTGATGTAGTGGAAAGCTTCCTACACTTGGAATCAGAAGGGATATGGGTTCAAATCCTGTCTCTGACATGTATTAGGCAAGTCAGCCTCACTTTTCTTTAAGGTTCTCATTTATTTTACACTTCTGTAAAATGAAAATAAGAATATTTGCAGTAACTAGCCCTCATCAAGTGATAAGGAAAACATTTTTAAAATCTTAAAAGTGCCATATAATTGTGGTTATTATTGTTTGACATTTGTACTGAATTGGACCTTCCAAAAACAAAAGCAAATTCAGTAATATAACAGAATCCCAGTACAACCTCATACATACTAGCAAGATTGTCACTTAAAGATGAACTTTGCACCTATCCACTGGAAAGTTTTATAGGTCATAAAAGAAAGAAAATAGGAAAATAATGTGCAATAAATATTACTTGGCATTCTTTTCCTTCTGGTCTCAATTTTAGAACATTTGTTTATGTAAAACTTATTTTCTCACTTATTTCCTGTTATCTCAACAGTGGTGGTCCTTCCCACTTCCTCATCCTTTCTATTTCCATCCAGCTCCATTCCACTAGGGTTAAGGTCAGTTGACTTCTGGAACTGGTGAACCTTTTTAATCTTAGACAATGACTTGGCACAATTGTGATAGAAGAAAAAAAAAAGCAAAACAAACCAAGTTTCCTTTGAGGAAGCAAACTATTTTTTTACCATATATTCATTTTTCCTGTAGTAGGAAATCCCGATAGAAACAGTTCTACCCAAGAATTCAGCTGAATTTTGTCAGAGTCTCCAGTCGGGGAAGAGGGAAAGAGAATTCATAAAAGCAACATTTTAAATCGAATGAAATGACTTTAAAATTGTTTATTGAGACTTCTCACACAAAAGGAATTAGTGATTGGAATGATGTTTATGCATTTTAGTCACATTGAACCTGTCTGGGACCTGTCAAATGAACCAAAATATGGTTGGTGAAAAAAATCAGACAATGAATTGTACCTGTTACACAGGCGTGTAGCAGCATATGGCTTTGGAGGAGTGGACCCCGTTCTTGTAGCTTTAACTTTTTTAGGTACTGTAGACCAAACTGGCATTTGTCTTAAAGCAGATAAAAGTTGTCACCTTCCATGACCACTTCATTTCAGCATGTTTCCTTCACTCTTCGTAGTTCTGCTGTGCCAAACCCTTGTCTCATTACTTAAAATATTAGAGGGGTATTGTATACTGCAGATGAGATCATGCATGAAAGCACTTTGCAGAACTTAAGGTGTCATATAGATATCAGCTATTTTCAAAAGTCGTTTCAAATCTCTGTTCTGACATTTTCTGGCTATGTGATTATTGACAAGAAATAATCTTAGCCTTTTTAAAAAAAAATCTGTAAAATGGGCATAATAATGGTTAAACTGCCTACCTCATGTGACTGTTGTGAGGACACCACTGTATAATGAATATGAAACATTGAACACTAAATGAGTGTCGATGTGAACATTATTTACAGCATACATAAATATAAACTGCTCTTATTGTTTTCTTCCTTAAGTTTGCCAAAAATTAACCCCCAATTCATGTATAGCAAATGACAAGGATATGGGCTAACTTGGTTAGCAGATGTGACAGGTTGTCATACCTGCTGCAGTAAGTTGGGGACTCCCTACCTGATTGCCTGGTGTAGCGATTTGGGCAGAATGCAGAGACCAATGCTAGATGTAGGTTTCGGTACCATTTCATTCAGGAAACAATTGCTAAACAACTATTCTGTGCAGAGAATTAAATACTGGAGATAATACACTTTAAAAATGACAGTCTACCCTCAAGGAGCTTACATTCTCCTGCGAAGGAATAATATGTGCCTAGATAAATGGGAAGTAAGATTGGGTCCCTAAGGCCAAAGAAAACTGCCAGACCAAAGTGTGGTAGGAAAATTTGAAGAGGAAGAGACTATTTTGGGCTAGAGGAATCAGGGAAGGTTTAATAGGAATTGACAACTGATTTGAGTTGGAAGAAAGAGACTCTGAAAGACAGAGATGAGGCATTCCATGGTTGAGCTTTGTTATGGCATTGAGGTAAAGAAAAGCAGGACAAGATCAGAGACTATTCGGTAGTCAAATTTGACTGCAAAATACAATGTATTAAGGGAAATAATATGAAGTAAGGCTGCAAAGTTTGGTTAAAGCCACAGTGTGGAAAGTCTTAAATGCCGTTTTACTTAATGAGTTTTTATTTGGAAGCCACTGAAAGTTTTTGGTCAAGAATATGATCACATCCATGCATTAGGAAGGTGACAGTTGTATGGATCATTGATTAGGGAGGTGAAAATCTAGAGACCAATAAGTAAGCTATTTCAGTGATCTCATCACCTGGGACTTAAAATAGAGTAGTAATGGTGTTTCCAGATGAGGGTGAATGAGGGAGGTATTATGGAGGAAGTGTCCGTAGGATATGTCAAATGATTAGATGTGAGAAGGGGAGAAAAAGGAAGAAAGATGAATCCAAGACTTCTGACCATGGTTTACTGGCAGGATTCCAGCCATTAACTCCCAGAGGAATTAGGATGAGGAGCAGCGTATGGGAGATTATCAGTTAAGTTTTGGACGTGTTAGATTTGAGGTCTTGATAGTATATCTATCTTGCAGGCTGTACTCATCAGGCAATTAGAGATGCAGGATTGAATTTCTGAAGAGAAATCAGGTCTGGATATATAGATTATTATAGGAATTATCTACAGGATCACTAAGGAAGAGTGTAGGATGAAGAGAAGAGGACTTAGGATAGTCTTTGGAGAATAGCCATTTGTAGGTAGTGGAAGAAGAGTGGACAGTGGAAGGAACAATGAGTTAGGTATGAATTAACTAGAAGAAGCAATAATTGTGACAGAGCATGTTTCTGTTGACACTAGACAGAATGGCTGACCTTGACCAGATGAAACTAAGTTGATGTAGTTAGCTCCTGTGAGTTAAATTCTGGATTTTGTGCCACATGTAAGTTTCATTGCTCTCTTTTGTTTTGTTTTTGATCCTGCAGTTTTTGAGAATATATTTTTCAAGGAAATGCAAAAGTTATGGCTCTTTAAGAGAAAATTTAAGTGACTATTAGAGATATTGCAGTGACTGTTAGTGGGAGAAGTCAAGCATTTTCAAGTAGCAATAAAGTTTGCAATGAAACAATCATTTGCCACAAAGCTAAAAGGAAAGTGCACTCAACATGAAAAAAATACCAAGAGATGATAAAATGTAAAATGGCTTAGTTAATTCTCAGAACAAGTAGCTAGGTGGTGCAATGGATAGAGTGCTAGACCCAGAGTTTGGAAAACCTCAGTTCAAATACAGCCTGAGATATTTACCAGCTGCATGACCTTGAGCAAGTTATTTAACCTCTGTTTGCCTCAGTTTCCTCATCTGTAAAATGGGGATAATAATAGCACCTGTCTCCCAGAGTTATTGTGAGGATCAAATGAGGTAACATTTGTAATGTGCTTTGCACAGCACCTGGCATATAGTAAGCACTATGTAAATGCTAGTTACTTATTATTATTATATGAATTGTTTTGGAACTATAGGAATTCCCAAAAAGAGATCAACTACTATAATATATCCTTGTGTCATGCCATGTGTTAGGAATGTTAAGAAATTTATTTGAGAGATGGCAATTTTAAATATGTTTTAGTGGCCTAAGAATTCACCTAATTGAAACTCCATGAGAACTTAGGGCAGGGACTCTGTTCAAGGTGGTAGAAGGAGTAGAAGGAGAATAGCCTAGTTCTCCCATAACTACTTCAGGTAGGATCAAAAGAACAGCAGATTGAATAACGATCAAGAAATCCAAGGCGATTGTACTAAAAGCATTTTGTCAGCCCAAATCCAGACAGAGATAGTTGGAAGCCTGTGAATACTAGGGGAAGAGTTGAAACAGCTCAAAGAAGCCTCCAGCTCAGGAACTGGGGAAGTTAGAACATGAAGCTGGGAAGCAGAGAGATGGGAGCTCAGGCCAGGATCTCCCCGAGGGTACCTATAACCTGGAGCTATCAACATCTGACTTGGAACAAGGGTTTATTTTAGGAGGCAATGATCAGGACATACCCTGGATCAGACTGCTCTGGCGCAGACTACACTAGCACCATGTGCTGGCTGTGGCTCATTACCCAGACCCCTGAAGATAAAAACCAGGCTGCACCACTACTTCCAGTAATTCTTCAAGAGTGTGGTGGTCTTGATGCAACACATGAGTGAGCAGAAGAATAATACCATCTGGAAATATTGTTTAGCTAGAGATGCTCAGGACACAAATCCAGAAGAGGAAAAAACTACATCATTTACAAAAAAAACTTCAAAGAAAATTGCAGATTCACCATAAGTTCTACTGAAATTCCTGGTAGAAATAAAGCAAAAGTGAAAAATTGATCATATAAATGAATAAAGCACTCTATAAGAAAGAATAGAAACAGAAATGAGATCTCAGGAGGAAAAAATTGGAAGAACAAAAAACAGCTTAGGAGATACAAAACCTCATTTATGTATTAGCTTCTTGGAACTTAATTCAGGCCAGATAGAGATCAGTGATCTCTATGGGACGAGAAATACTAGGACAAAATTGCAAGGTGGAAAAAAATCCCCAGTAGTCAGCTAGTATTTATTTAGAGCTCCACCCTATAGTCAAACCTGTAGGAACAGGGGTACAAGAGGTACATCAGCTTGGGGTGGAGGATGCAGCTACTATTTGTTGCAATATTTGTCTGTTTCTTAATTAGTTAACACGTATAAAGCTATGCTACCATTTTGTTAGATTGCTATCTTTTTTAATGTATCAGTGATAAAATTTTTGAGCCTTGTGTCTGTAACCCCATTTTCCCCATAAGCCCTGTGACTTTTCTTGTGCAATTTTGCATAGTGAGATGCTTTTGGGGGAATGAATATATCACATTGTAGCAGACCTGACTGTACCGTAGATAATGTATAGCAAATTCTTTGCTGCAAACAGAATAGGATCAAAATTCATGTTCCTCATATGGGAAGGCCAGCATATCACAATAAACAAAGAATTTTTAAAGAAAATTCTGTTTTAATCCCTTAGATTTTAGCATTTTGAAAGGAAAATTGCTTCTAACAGTCTTGGTAATTATACCAGTTGTGTACATGTGTTACCCTGATAACTGACATTTATATAACACTTCAGAGTTTGCTAAGTGCTCTACATACATTATTATTACATTTGGGCCTCCCAAAGAGCCCTGCCAGGTATTATCCCTGTTTTACAGCTGAGAGGCTCAGAGAGGTTAGAGACTGCCCATGGTTACATAACTGTTAGTGCAGTATGTAAACCTAGGTCTTCAAGTCATCTCCAGTCATCCTGAGGAATATCTGGTCACTGGATCCAGATGGCTCTGGAGGAGAAGTGAGGCTGGTGGCCTGCACAGCCCTCTCTCACTCAAAGTAAAGTCAAGTGCAAGTCATGTCTTCATTTCTCTGATGGCACGGTGTTCTTTGGCAACGAAGGATGAACACATACATTTAGCACCTGTTATGTGTCAAGGCATCATGCTAAGTGCTGAAGGCTGCAAAGAAAAATAAAGCAAAACAAAACAGGTCTTTGTTCTCAAGAAGCTCAGTTTAATGGAAGAGCTTCTTCCAGCTTTAAATTTAATGATGTTATGAGAATGAGTGACATCCAGCCAGACAATTCCAGCTTAGGAAGGGCTTCCTGGAAGAGGTGGCATTTGAGTTAGACCTTGAAGAATGGATAATATATTGACAGGAGGCAGAAATTCTTGAAATGGAAAAAGGAAGACTTGGGGCTTGAAATGAATGCTCTTCATTGATTAAGTTCAAGAAATGATGTGTTCAGTTCATTACTTTGCTTATTTGCCACAATATTGTCAGGATTTGGTGTGAAGAAATGTTATGATAGCTTCCTAGACTGTCGCATCTAAAATTTGCGTAAGAGAACATTAAACTATCGATGAAGGAAGGTGAGGTGATTTGTCCAAAGGCTAGTCAGTGGAGGAGCTAGGACTTTGAACCCAGGTCTTCTGACTTCATCAGATATTCTTTCCACTGTATGAAGGTTTCCCCCCCTTAGAAAATGAGTGAATGAATGTAAAAATATCTGTTAAACACTATGTGTAAATCACTGTTCTAAGTATTGGAGAATACATACAGAAAAAAAAGTCCCTGCTTTCAAGAAATTTACATTCTAATAGGGGGAGAAAACTGCAAGTCAGATAGAAAGGCAACAGCCTTTTTGTGCAACAGCCAAGAAGGTAAATACATCTTCTGTAGCATAATTTCCAATGAGAAAACTATTTGTTTCTGATGTTGAACCAGTTGCAATGAGAAGAATTTTGGTGTCAAGAACTTTATTTTCTGGGTTTTCAGTAGGTGTGGCTGCTGAAGAGTTAGAGGCTGCCACATCTGCAGAGGCAATTAGGTTGCATCACTAAATGACCATAAGGTCCCTGGTTGGAAGCAGGGCTTGGGAGCTTTTGATAACTGGATTCCTGGGTCTCCTGGGCACAGGGACCTGGCCTGGGTCAGCTCATCTGTGTCTAAGACGAGATGTTGGTGATAGTTTGACCTTCCTGGCACACAGTCTCTTATCTTGCTCTCCTTGCATTCATCCTAGTTTGCATTTGGGGTTGGTGGTGACAGGGAGGCTGGGAATCTTTTCCAAAAAGGTCTACCCCCTCACTGACCGCTTTGGGGTCCAGATTGAAGTAGGGTTGATGGTCTGGGCCCAGGAGTGCTGATCTTGATCCTGGACTTTCTCTACTGAGGCCTGAGAATATCTTTAAAATTGGGCTTCTTGGACTTTTATATTTGTTCCATCACTTGACTTCCAGAGGTTCCTCTACAATATGAAAAAAAAAAAACCAAGGAGGGAAGATCCTTTAATCTTAGAAGATCTGTATACAAGTTTTCATCTGGAATCCATATGCATTTTATTAAAGGGAGGCATTAGAAAAGCCTACATTTTGGCAGCAAAAACTAACCTCAGTTCATTACCTCAATCATTGTTTTACTTCATTCTTAAATGAGAACTAGTAAGCTTCCAGCACAAACCCACTGTAGCATTTAACTTAAAAAAACCCAAAATTCGAATTAAGGGCATCTATTGCTGCTGAAATGACTTTGAGTCACTCAGTAGCACAGAGGTAGAAGTTGCTGTTCCGTATCCCTGAGGCTGACTCAAGAGCAGAGTACTGGACAGCTTTACAGTCAGCACGCTTAGTAATCTTTTCCCCTTAAAGCAGATTCCCATTCCCGAGGGAAGCAACAGATATGGCTATTTAGAAAAGGAGAAAGAATCGGTAGTAAAAGAAATGTTAAAAGAAGCTAATCTGCATAATTAATTTAGTTCTTCAGTATATTTTTTATTTGCTTCTCATTTTTTAAAGAAAGTACAGAGGAAGCCAATCTTATGATCCCTTTAGGCCTGCACCCCTAGTGTTCACCAGCTGTCCCCAAACAGAGTCCCTACCGAGTTAATTACTCTTAAAGGTGTCAGCAGTACATCTTGCCACAGCAATGTGAGGAGACTTTAGCTAATTCCCCAATAATTCCTTTCTTGGGAACCCTCCCAGAAGGAAGGAAGCAACTTAAAATGCAAGTGAGAGTTTTCTTTTCTCTCTGAAACAACCAGTTTTGGGGATGGGTTGCAGGTCAGTTTTCAGTCACCAAACAAAGACAACAATAGAGATGTCACATATTTTAATTGTTTAAGGGCTCAGAGACTTGGTCTATTATCCCTAAACATTCTATCATCACATTAACAAGCTGTGTGGGCAAACCCTGTTAATGGCTGTGTGAACTATAATTTCCACCACTGTCTTCTCATTACTTTGTTAACTGGAGAAGAGGTAACAGTAATGAGTCTAGATAGATATAAACAAAACAAACCATCTCAAAGCATCTTTTTGATCATTACTAGAAATGTGTTGTGTCCTTTTAATTAGCTACCTGACAAAATGCATGGAGATGAAATCTCATTATTTTTGAAAATAGTGTTTAAAGGAAATTAATTAAGGAAATTTACAGCTGTCACTGGCTAAGGATGATAAATTGAGCTAAGCCTGGCATGGCAATGGGAAGTTAGTCATAAAAGCCATGAGATATCCTAAGGCTACAAACTATCTAATTAGGGTAACAATCTCTGGTAACAATCTCTGTGGGAACACCTGCCTAAAGATGCCAATTCTTGGAGGAGGCTCAGAAAAACTACCAAATTATTCAAGTCTTCAATTGTTATAATGTAAAAGGCTATATAGTTTTAAAGGAGTGTACTTGTTAATTGGAAATGAGCATTATAGTGAGTGGACCGAATATTGAAGAACAAGGGAAAGAAGAAACATTAATTGAAATCTGATGATCTCCTAAAGATACCATATCCCTTGCCATATCCTCCATTGGAGACTATTTCCTCCTCTTCCTGTGACCTCTTATTCAAAGGTAGTTGACATGAGGAGTCAACATGCTCCTTCTCCCTGCTCTGCTTCTAGACCACTGTCCTAGCATAATCTCTCGGCAGCTTCTTTTCTTTAAAAGTTTTGCATTCAGATTGTAATACACTGTCTTCACTGGCATGACTGAAATAATTTAAATACTTCCAGAATACACTTCCTAAAAGATCAAAGCACACCTGGACCACAGTCATTCCATCTTTTGCTATCTTCCTTTTCATTTTCAATATGAAGGGTGATGAACCTTCAACAAAATATTTGCCAACACCCTAGAATTCCTCTTTACCCTCCAACATTTTACCTTCTTATGTCCTTCCTGATCTCTACTACCTCCATTCTTGATAAAGGACTGGTGACCTAAGTCACATGTGAAGTTCCAATTGAATCCTTTACAACTTGCAGATTGAGCCTCTTTTTGCTGGATAATCCATTTATTTTTCTCTTATGGACTCCTTCAAACATAGCTTCAATTGTTTCTTTCAAATTCTTTTCACTCTTCTCAGGTCCCCAAGTTTACCCGACCTGCTCACTCTCAGATTACCTTTATTCTTGTCTTGCTTTACAGAGGTAACTGTCTCTCCATTTCCCATTCATCCATCTCAGTCTCATCTTCCACCTTCCTTTCCCTTTACTTTTGCCTTTGAAGAAGAGTCCCTCTTCCTGGACAAGGTACATTTCTCAATCTGTATCCTTGACATTTCTTGCTGGATCTCATCTGTTATCCTCCTCTCCTTTATGTCTTCAATCAGTTAGTATTTACTAGTTTCTTCTCTTTTGCCAATAGATATAGCCAAGTCTAAAACAAAAGAAATCCCTAATCCCAAATTCTGTGTTTCTTTAAATTCTCATCTTTTTCTCTCCTCTTGACCCTTAAACTTCAACAATTTTTTTGCTTTTGGTTTCCAACTTCTCACCATCTATGAATTCCTTAAACTTTTTTCATTCAGGCTTTTGCCCCAACCATTTGACTAAAATTTCCTCCAAAGATTATCAGTATCCTCTTAATCAGTGGTCTTTTCCTGATTACCAAATTTGGTTCTGGGGAAGCTCTTTACTTGACATACACTGACAAATATTTAACTACCACCTCTATCTGGATGAGTTGAAAGTCTGTATCTAGTGACTTCTGGATCGTACTACCAACAAGTTGGAGGACTAACAACCTCTCAAACCTTTCCAAAAGAATATGTGCAAGAGATAAACTTATGGCAGTTGTCTCTGAAGGCTGTTATGCTAAGATGAGATAATAAACTGATGAATTAACAGATCACCTAAACATTGTGCCTTGCTCATAAGAATCTGAGTTTAGAAGGGATGTCAGAGACCACTTAGTACTACCCATACTGAACAAGAATCTCTGCTACAGGACATATCTAAGTGGTTATTTTGCTTTTCCTTTAAATCCACTGAGGATGCATTTTCAGTAGGTCTTAATGAACTGCATTGTGTCCTCATTTGATAATATGTAGTATTGAGTTTGATAAATCATACTATTCACATTATTAAAGCCTCCAAAGCTATCAGCTTTCCTAGAAACTTTGAAATTGGCACCTTCTAAATTGCACATCTAAATTATAAAGTTGCATTTCTATAAGTCAAGTAAGGGCTTTTCACTGAACCCTCCATCTTATGGCCTTTGCACTTAAGTGCAGGTCATCCATCATATCTGGAACATACAGTTCCCCTGATTACCTCCTGGTAAAAATTCTCTCCCTTTAAGAACTAGCTTTGGTGTTTCATAAAGGCTTCTCTGCTCTCCCTCGGGTAAAAATGTTCTCTTCATTACATTTTTCTATATCCCTTTTGGATCATTTGTCCCCATCATGTGCCATCTACTGTACACTGCACTATTTGTGCAATATATGCTGGGTGCTTAGTAAATGTTTGTTAAATGAGAAGATTTGTATGGACTGATAGAGAGAACCAGAACACTATGCATGAAGACTACAAAAATGTAAAGGGAAATGACACCAAAAGGAAGATGAACTCTTGAGGAGCTGATTAATGGCAATAACTAAAGATCATAGTGATCTCCGAAAACATACAATGATGCGTTCTTTCTTCCCAGATCTCAGTTCTTAATCTCTAAAATGAAGTATGAAGGGATAGGACTAATATAGTAAGTAGAGCATTAGATTTGGAATCAGGAAGACCTGGGTTCAAATCCCACCTCAGACACTTTAGTAGTTATGAAACTGGGCAAGTCCCTTAATCTGGGATCCCTCCCCTCTCTAAATCAGATTCTAGCATCTTGGAAGAGGGGGTTTTGGGTGACTACAAGGGGCAGAACACATTTTTGTTGTTTGGTAGTATCTGATTCTCTGTGACCCTATTCAAGGCTTTCTTGGCAAAGATACTGAAGTGTTTTGCCATTTCCTTCTCCAGCTCATTTTACTGATGAAGAGCTGAGGCAAACAGGATTAAGTGATTTGCATAGGGTCACACAGCTAGCAAGTGTTTGAGGCTGGATTTGAACTCACAAAGATGAGTCTTCCTGACTCCAGGCCCAGGACTCTATTCACTGCCCCACCTAGCTACCTCATATATATAATATAATATATATATATTATAACAGTGTTTTTATTTAACTCCTTTGTTTTGACAGTGGAGGTGTCAATCCCAAAAGTGGGGGATATTCCATGATATAAGAACAAAAAAAGAAAAAAATATGAGAGAAATGCTTTATAAAAACAGATATTACCTAGCTTAAAAAAAAAGTCAAATTAAAATGCACTGAATTGGTTTGCATATCACATTACCTCAGTAAGCTGTAAACTCCATGAGAACAGTGACTGGATTATTTTTCATCTCTGTAGCCCCAGTACTACAAACTAGCAGCTTAGTAAGTGTCTGTTGGATGAAACTGAAAAATAAAGACAAAACTAGGGATTTCACCCCTTTGAAAATCAGTTGACACATGAAACATTTAAGATTTGCTTCAGATTTAATGTTTATGAATATTATTCCTTACAGTCTAATGACAGATTCTTACAGTGTTAGAGCAGGAAATGACCTTAGAGATCATTTACTCCATTTAGTCATTTAGTCTCGTTTTGTAAATAAAGAAGTGACCTGCCCCAGGTTCTACAGTGAGCAAGCTGCAGAAGTCAGGGACCCCCAACCCCGGGATTCTGAATCTCCAGCTTTATGCTCTCTGTCATGAACTAGTCCTTCCACATGTGGAATTTTTAGGAAAATATTCATGTAGGCTCTTTAAATAGCAGAATCTAGTTAATTTAACTGTATTTTCAGGAAATAACAAACATGGAGGAGGAAAAACCTCTCCGCTTTATTTAGGTTTTCTCTTTTAAAAAGTTGTAGTTTTGAAACCCAGTTGCTAAATAATCATCTTCCTGGAGGCCACTTTAGGATTTTGGCCATGAGCAATCAGGACGTGCCAAGAATTTTATGTCGTATAAGCCCCTAAAAGCTGTTGAGCATTTAAAAGAAAATCACAGAATCTATTGAAAACTAAGCTATTGGAAGCTGGCCTCTGAAAGTCCAGCAGTTTTGAGGTCAAACAAAAATTTCTATTTTTGGAGATAACATATTTACAAATCTTTTGACCTGATCTGTATTTCAGACTGCCATATCTGATGCTTTGCTGTGTTAGTTAATTCTGTTAGTTCTCATTTTTATCTGACTTACTCTTAGATTTTTAGTTTGTTGCCCAGTTAGATGGTCATTCTAGAAACAATGGAATGTTATCGTTTAACATTTTATAGGATCATAGATCGAGAGTGGAAGGGATTTTAAAGGTTAGCTAGTCTAATAAGTCATTTTTACAGATGAGGAAACTGAGGCCCTGAATCTGAGAATATCAGAGTTGGAAGAATCTAGTTCAGCTTTCTCATCTCATATGAGAAAACTGAGGCAGAATGAAGCCCAAAGTTACACTGTAAGTGGCAAAAGTAGGTTTTGAACTTGGGTCTCAGTTACCCAGCATTCTTTCCATCAGTCAGGGACTATGTCCTCTGCAAGAAACATTTAATCGATTCCTAATATGTATCATTTATTGTGTGAATACAAAGAATATAAGCAAAAATATACATATGTACATATGTTTTATATATGTATATATACATGTATGTATATATACATACATTTATAAAAAGTCTATAGAGTCTTATATTAGTTCAGGTACCAGAACTTTCAGAAGAGCAAATTATTTGTGTAACAGTGTTTTACTGTATCACATACTCTCATATATTTTCTGTATACATTGGCACTGTTCTATGCTAAAATTATGTGTATAAGTTATGGCTTCACATCACAATCCAGTTAATTTAAATGAAAACTGTTTACTGGAGAAGTTCAAGTTCCTCATCATTTGGTTTGTGGTTGAGATCTATTTTGTAACTTTTGACTTAATGGATATTTTTGCAGTATAGGGAACCCTTCTCCCCCCATCAATGTAGGTCACAGCCATGCATGGCTTTATTGATAAGTCCTATGAAGTATAGAGAGGGGAAGTGACTTGTCTAGGGTCACACAGCTAGTAAATATCTGAGGCAGAATTTAAATTCAGGTCTTTCTGACCTCAAGTCCGGCACTATTTTTCTCTATCAGACTTTGTCAATAGGATGTGGCTGTTTACATGTTTCTGATTTGTTGATGCCAAAGGAGGAAGGGGAAGAAAAGTCATTTTTCAAGAGCTCAGAGCCAGCTCTTACGAAGCAGTATGTACAAAGGAAAAACCCCTGGGGTTGGGGGTCAGAGGTCAGAGGATCTGAGTTCTAATTCTGACTCTGCCACTTACATGATCTTGGGACAAGTCACTTCTCTCCAGGCTTCAAGTTTTCACATACATAAAATAATGGTTTTGGATTAGATGGTCTATATTTACAATCCTTTCCATCTCAAGCATGGGTGGGTATGGGAGAAAGCAGTTGAGTGCAGTAGCAAAGATATGGGGCATAAGACTTGTAGAAGGAAGGGGAGCAAATGGTTATAGGGAAAAGGGCTGGAAAAGGCTATAAATTGCACAATCAAGGTCTTAGAGGGAGTATCACCATGTATAATGAAATCCCCAGTGACCCAGAGACTATTATACTTTTGATTTTGCTGTAACACACACACATTCTACTTCCAGATTTGTGAACACCAAAGTTTCATATCTGATCAGAATCTCTTCACATTATCTTTCCCTGTGCCTTATGATCTCTAATGTTGTTCTTGATCCTATAACCTCCCACCTATGTTCTTTCCCAGGACCTCACTCCTGTACTGGTTACAATGTCTTCATTTTCCTATACTGACTGCTTGGTGAACCAGTTTAAATCTACACTGTCCTCTCTACATGGACCAAATGAGATATTTGTAAAGCATATAGATAACACAGTGCCTGGCACATAGTAGGTGCTTATATATTTCCTTCCTTCCTTGAATTATCTCTTACCTGTGTGCCAATAACACCTTGCTAGACCTCAAACTCATCACTGTTGTCTTTGCTCATGTTCATGTGAATGGAGCACAAGAAACTGAGCCAACTGGGAACACTACAACTTTATATTGCATAACTTTAATTGGGTCATCACTGCAGCAAGGCAATCAATCTTCTTATATCACCTCAAATCTCCTTTTAAGAAGGGTACATCTGTCACATTTGTCACACAGCAGTGCTCCTTCGAGTGCCTCCACATGCCCCTCATAAGGTACTTCCCTCTTCCTTCCCCTCCAGTTTCTCAGCTTTTGTTTATGTTGTCTCTCCTTGAGGGCATTTTTCATATTTGTATCTCTAGTACTTAGCACCACACACACACAGTAAGTAGTTAGTGAATGTGTACCAAGTCCCTAATCCGCTTTCTATCATCCTCGTCCATATGCTGCCCTGAACGTCATCCTCCACTCAAGCTCTCTGTGACATCTTTCCCTCCTTTCCGTGGAGAACTTGACTGAAAAAAAAAATATAGCTACTCACCAAGAGCTCCCCTTTCTCTATTCCTCACTCCATTCCCTAGATGTCTTCCTCCACTCCTCTTTCATTTATCTCACATCAAGAGGTGACCCTTCTCCTTCTCAAGGTAAATCACCATCCTTGATCCCATTCCATCCCAGCTTATCCAGCAGTTTGCCCCACTGCCATCCCCACAGTTTCTCCTAATCAATTGGTTGCTTTCATGTCACTTACCAAGCATGCCGGTGCCTTCTGTCCCACCATTCAAAGACAAAAACAGCTCTCCTTTGATTCATATCATCTTTCCCTTCTTGAGAAATCTGTCCACAATGTGCCCCCACTTCTTCTCTTGCTCTTTTTACAACCCTCTGTAAGCTGACTTCCAACCCCATCATTCAAATGAAATTGTCATCTTCCAAGTTCTCTCCCAGATCTAATGGTCTCTCCTCAGTCCTCATCTTGACCTTTCTGCTGCTTCTGACATTAAGGAGTGCCCTCTTCTCCTGGATACTTTTTCCTCTTTAGATTTTTGGTGACATTGTTCTCTCCCAGTTCCATCTGTCTGACAATTCTTTCTCATCCAGATCACAGCAAAATTTGGCTGTTCCTTGGTGATCTCGCCAGCTCCTGTAAGTTCAATGATCATTCCTGTGTATCTTGTCTTCCTTCATCAGAATGCATTCTCCTAGAGGACAGGGACTGCTTGCTCTCATATTTACACATATGTATACATATGTACATATATATGTGTACAGGGCAGCTAGGTGATACGGTGGATAAGAGTGTCAGGCCTAGAGTCAGAAAAATTTGTCTTCCTGAATTCAAATCTGGCCTCAGGTAATTACTAGCTGTGTGACTCTGGGTAAATTACTTAACCCTGTTGGCCTCAGTTTCTTCATCTGTAAAATGAGCCAGAGAAGGAAATGGCAGCCTACTTGAGTATCTTTGTCAAGAAAACCCAAAATGGGGTCATGAAAAGTCAGATACGGCTGAAACGACTTAACAACAACACAGGCACAAAGTGCCTAAGAAATTCTTTTTCTTTCATTAATGTGGTACCAGAGGCAGTTCCCAATATTAATAACGGTATTTATACAGAATTTTAATGTTTGCAAAGCACTTTATAAAAATCTCATTTTATTCGAACAACCCTGGGAGACAGGTGCTATTGTTATCCTTTTTTATGAGGAAACTGAGGTAGAGGTTGTTATTTGTCCAGGTTCACATGGCTTTTAAGTGTTTGAGGCTGGATTGGAATTCAAGTCTTTCTGATTTCTGATACAGTGTGTCACCGAGGAGAAATAGGTTTTAGATGCCTTTTGAAGTAATGAGTTCCCTCCATTCCTGGAGACATTAATGCATGAGCTAGATCATTACATGTTGGAGAAATTGCAAAGAAGTGTTCATGTATAAGGCAGTGAGTCGGAAAGTTGGATCTCTAAGATCAGGGAACATGATTTTATTTTTTTTCATCAAGGTTTAAAAGAATGACAAAAAAGAAATCAACAGATAATCATGATTTATTACATTTGTCTACAAAATTAATTTCAAAACAAGCAGTATTTTAGAATACGTTTTGGGCTGTACATAACTCAATTTCTGGACAAATGTTTAACTCCTGAATTTCTTTAGCATTGGATTTATTTCTGTATTTCTTCTTAGGATGCAAAAAAGTTGGTACTTTTGTAAATAAGTGCTTTAGCAAGTAAGATGTACTAAAGTCTTTCCAGTAGCTTGGACCATTTTTTGCCCTGAAGACAATACAGTCAAAAGTTGTAATTCTCCCTAGCCTAGACATCATTTTTCACAAATGTTATCCCTTTCAACAAATACAAATTAAAAGAATATGGCTACTGTTTCCCTAGATGAGTTTGCACGTCAATGGTAACTGGTTTGGACATATCCAATGCAGTTACTAAAATACACTTTAAGAAAAATAAATATTCTGCATAATGTAAATATACACAGGGGTCAGTTTAATCTTTTACCACAAAACAGAAAAACCTTAACTTACAATTTGCATGTACTTGGCCATTAGTGTTTATTAGTAAATGGCTTGACTCTCAAAGCCCAAAAGATTTTAGCTGAATTATATTTATAAATGTGCAAAATTTAATGTGTACAAAATTTTTTTTTAAAAAGGACTAATACATGTTGTGTGAGTCCCTCTTTCCTTAATCACTCCATCTCATTAGTCAAATAAATATTACAATATGCAAAAGTACGTACATTTTTACCTCACATTCTCTTTAGATCATGTACTTCAGAAATGATTTAATATTCATTCCAACAAACCCAGGCGTCATGGGATGCCCCACCCCCACCCAATCCCTTTTAACCACACTACACATTTACCATTAGATCTTGTACATAAAGCATACCACACACATCATTTTTGAAAACAGAGGCAAAGTGCAAGGGCTGCATTTAAAATTTGAAGAGATCAATGAAGTGCTGTGGTGACACTGGCATGAAGCAGCTGTCAGGATTGTTAGCTGTACAGGGGTGTCCTGAATCCTGGAGAGGGCGAGAGGACAGGAGGCAGAGGTTACATCAATAGACTGGCAAAAATCTAAGTAATGTCCCAAAGTGCAGAGTTCTCTCTTTGAAGCTCAATTACTTGCTGAAATGAACAAAGGCATTTGACACTATTTTGAGGATATGTTTATGAAAGTTTGATTATTTATTATTAGCACTGTTCAGGCAATTATAGCAGTGACAGTTTCCAGTTGAGGGATTTCCTCTGAGAATTACTATTTAAGTTAGTCAAGAATAATAAATATACTTCACCTTTAGAGAATGTCCCTGAGAAAAGGATCATATTCTTAAGGTTAAAATCATATGAATGTCAACAAAAAGATTTCATTTTTCTGCCTAAGAAACATTTTCTTGTATTGAAGCCCTTGAGCTCTCTGCAGTCTGATGATCTGATTTCCTCCCATTCTTACTTCCTTCTTCCTTTTACTCTAGCACTGATCCCAATTCCTGTCTCTCTTATTCCAGATGCATTATTTTTCTTAATTAATTCTCACTCTTAGGTTTTTCTTCTGTCTGTTAAGAATACAGGTTTATTTTTTTAGGGACATGGGAAAGCATTTTACAAAGTTTGCCACAGATACTACCCTAGGTGCTTCTATATGGAAATTGATACAAGAAAGGCATAATGCCTTAGTTAGGGTCCTGGAAGAAAGAAGTTACACAGTTCTGTGGTACTGCTAGAGGCGGCAGCAATAACTCACGACAGGTAAAATGGGCAATATGAACGACACAGGAAATCTGGAACTACTACTGATGGCTTCTGTTAGAAGTGGTATCTGTTTCGCATAATAAGAAAAATGATGCAAGAAAAAGTCTTAAAAGCTTTATAAGAATGTCTAAGTGCTAGAAGAGAGATAGCAAGATATAGGGAGAAATAAAGAATACACAGGATTCATGCAATTCTTTCATATTTTCAAAATAATGATTTACTAACAGTTTCTGAGAAGTAGGGTGTAATGTGTATATATGTTATTTGAATTAGAAACACATATTAGTAGTTCTACATTGTTCTTCATAACTGAACTTTAATTAAATTAGACTTAAAAATTCTTTTAATTAAAAGCATTTGATGATTAGTATATTACTAAAGGTAGCCATATTTCCTTGCCCCATTACATAAAGTAGATCTAGCTGCAATTTTTTATTGACCTTTGAACTTTAATAACAAATGCTTAACAAATCATTCACATATATATACAGTACAAAGTATGAAAAACTCTAAGTTAGGACAGAGACAGGCACAGATTGCAATAGAACAAGCCACAAGGGACACAAGATGAAACATTAGGCCTAGTTTTGTTTATTCCAGACAGACACACTGTATATGGTAAAACATGAAAGTACCTTAAATAATAAAGCAAGATGGTAGTCCTTGAAGATCATGAAGAAAGAAGCAGGAGGGAATGCAGGAAAGTAAAAAAGGAAAAGTTAAGTTTGGGAAAGGGTCAGACAGAATTTATTTAGTATTGGAACACATTATTTGTAAAAAGAAAGTTCTATTTCACCACAAAAAAACCTACTCTCTCTCCTTCATCCCAAACTGCCAAACTAAAGAACTGAAATCTTGGCATTCAAAATCTTAGCAAAAATGAATTACACACAAGACAAGACCGATCTCAAAAATTCATTGACTTGAAGCAACCATCATGGACAATGAAAAAGGTATCCTCTTCCTTTCAGAACTCTCAAAGGAATAAATTATTAATGTAGCAGCTAGGTAAAGTAAACTCCAAAAATATCTCTAAAAAATAACACAGGGAAATACCAGGATTTCGATTTTGTATGCCTCAAATCACAATAAATTTTGTGGAAACATTTTGTTATATTACTTAAACATGCCTTAGCAAGTAGCAGTTAATCTTTTACATATAAGATCAGCATTTCTGTTTCTTTCATGAGTTGAACCTTATAGTGTACATACATAACATATATACTGGTTTAATAAACACTTGAAATATTTTAATGAACACTACAGGCCATTTTCAGATTTACCTACCATATTACTGCTGATAATTTATTTTTGAATATATATAAATTGAGTGCTGTATGCAACCCTTCTGTTTCTCTACATGTCAGAAGTATTGGGAAGAAAACTGGCAAGTAATCTGGCCTTGAAAGATAATAAAAAAAACAGGCTATTTTTCTAGCTTCAATGTAAAAAAAATGTTCTGACCATTACTAATTTTACTGAATTATTTTTAATAATTTTTATTCCCTAGGTAACCATGAGTCAAAAATCAAAACAAGAAAAGTCATACACCCACCTAACCATAGATACATAAAACAGGAGGTAGCTGGGCTGAGTTACTTATTTTTGAAAATACCTCTTCCAGATCGAATATGCCTCTTGTGACTCTCCCCCACCCCCCTTCTATACTCCCAGTGAAACCAAAAGATTTAATGTAGTAACTACATCTGACAATGCATACGATATTCCGTCCCACTAACCCCATGCCTGGGCAGAGGTATTTTAAATATACTATACATATTCTCTAATAAATAGGTGAATGAGAATTTAGGGGAAAAGGGGTGGGGCAGAGCTTAAAACCTCACATTTGACGGTCCTAAGTTCTTCAAATGTTGATGCAGAATGACTGTATTTGATGCTATTATAAAGGAATTGTTCTTGCCTAAAATGGTTGCAGAAAAGATCAATTTGATAAAATTAAATCACTGATTTATACAGTAAAGTAGTTCAGCTTGGCCAACAGTAAACTTTAGCTGGTTCAAGTTACAGCATGACTATGGCAAATAAAATGCATTTTCTTTCTGTTTATCATTAAAGAAGTGTGGCAGATAGTCACTATCTTCTAGTCTAAAGTCAACTAAAAAATGTGGTCAGCACTTCCATAGTTACATATCTTGCAGTGCAGCGCAGGAGGGCTGCAGTCCATGAGCATCTTATTACTGACCAGCAGATGTCTTATGTTATGCCTGTTTCTACAAGGATGCAGCAGGGTGGGACAGTGGAAAGGACTGGATTTGTAGTCAGAGGATTTAGGTAACTAAAAGACTCTGGTTTCAGTTTCCTTGTCAGAAAACTGCGGGAATTGGACTACTTGGCCTCTGAGGTCCCTTTTAGCTCCAAATCTATTATTTAATTGTGGAAAAGTCAAATTTTAAAAAAGGTGACATAAGAAATTTCTATTGGAAGCAATTTTTTAAAAAACCCAACTCTTCTGCAAAATGAGTCTCCATACCCCCAGATTGCCCTTTTGAAATCTGGGGTTTTTCAATATCCTATTTGCTTAAAGAAAAATATATCTGTAACAGTGTATTCAAAGTTCTTGAATTGCACTGTGTTCTTACAGCTCTCTATCTTTTCTCAGCTAGATCATTTTAATTCCTTATCATTTCTCTCCTTTAATCATCTTGGAACTTGTCCAATTACTGTAAGTTTTAAACTCCAATACTCCTTAAAAAGGCAGTAAATGAAACAAAATGCCAAATAAGCAATGCAAAGTTATGGGTCATAATACCTATGAGATAATCTGATTAGCATCCTTCCCTTATTTCTGCTCTGATGAAACGTTGATGAACTGAAGAATATTTGGTCACCAGGAATTTTTTCCCAGTCTTCTGTAATACACATATATATGAAACCGTCGTTTTAACTAATAAAAAGATTTTGTTCCTTATCAAACTACTGACTTCCCCCAAACTCGGTGTAAAACTGAGCTTCTGAGGAAACAAACTTTTTGGCAGGAAATGAATGAGGGATCCAGAGCTTAATTGTGAATCCTGGGACTTGTATTCCTGGTAGGACAGCTTTCTCTTCCTGACCTTGGAGAGACTAAGCTACTGTAAGCTGGAGTAAAGGCAGACTTCTACTGCACTAGGAATTTTGAATAGATTTAGTACTGGCTGTGGCTGCAGTGGTGTCCTTTTATCAACAATGACAATTGGCTTCTCATGCTACCTTCCTCATGGGGGTACTTTCCATAAATTTTGGAGATTACTGATTTCCTCTCATTGGAAGTTTTCGTGCAGAGACTGAATGACCCATTCTCCACTGCTTCATATCTTAACCCTATGAAACATAAGATCACAGTACCCAGAGTTCACCTCTAGTTTTACTAAGATCTGGATGAGTATAATGTTACTTATTGACATTCCAGGATGAAATTCAGACAACCATCAGGGGTATTGATACTCAAAGGCCAAGCTGGAATATACAGAAGGTTCTAGGTCCAGCTCTGCAAGCTCTCTGCCTTGACCCATCTCAGATAGCTGGATTTTGCAAAGGATTCACAAGTAGTACATTGAAAAGAGAAAATTGGGCCTGAGAAATAGTGAAGTTATAAAACCGAATCGAACAATGGCAGCCCCCGGGAGTAGCACCATACAAAGCATCTGTCAAAGGAAAAGGGGAAGGTGGAGACTTTGGGGAGGAAACGCAAAGCTCCATTGTGGGAGAGAGCTTAGGGACACTATCCTGTCTTAGGGGAGATTGGAGACCTTGGCTCTAGTGGGCACAAACCCCAGAACACTTAAGAACCTGATTGTGAGGAGGCAACCACTAGGGGGTGTGGGACAAGCGAGAGCTGGGCAAAAGCTCACTTGAACAGCATTGTTGGAGATGGGATGTAGAGAAGTATCATCTGGTAGCTTCCCATTTTAACTAATTATTTTTGCTAACAAAGTGCTGAACACAATTCTTTCTCTCTGTTAAAAGAGTAGAAGAGCTGTCAGATCTAAATTTAAAACCTTGGGTCAAAGACCTGATTATCATCAGAGACAGGTGCCACAGATTTGGAGTCAGGAAGTCCTAAGTTCAAATCCCATCTCAGACACTTCCTAGTTGTGGGACCCTGGCTGGGCAAGTTAGAGATCATTCAGAGGTTCATTCGTGCAGCTTCAGTATTCTCACATAAATCAAGGATGATATCAGTACCTATTGCTTGGGAATGGTATGAGGATTAAATGAGATATGTACACTTTTTTCTTCAACCTTAAAGTTCTATAAAAATGCTAGATACTACTATTATTATCTCACTCTAATTACAGCTCTGGTAGGTAGATCAGTTATAGCGGGAATAAAAATCCATTTTGAAAGCCTTATTGCACTTTATCGCTACCATTTATCATATGCAGTCTTACAGCTAATAAATCTGTATGTTCATGATATGAAAGGCAGCACGGTGCAGGGGAAAGAACGCTGACTTTGAAGTTAGAGAATATGATTTTAAATCCTCAGAAGTTTACTGTATGTGTGACTTGGGCAAGTCACTTCACTTTCTTGGGTCTTGGTTCCTTCTTCTATAAAATGAGGAGATTGGTCTAAATTGCCAAAGAGGTCCCTTCCAGATCAAATCTATGGTCCTATGATCCTATATGGGGAAAGCTAGATTTGAGGACCTTTCACTGAGATTCCTGAATTATAACCTATAGTTGGTAAATCTTTCAATTTAAGAACTGTACATGTAGGCATACCGACTGGATTAACCTTTGAATCAAACAATTTGGGTTTGCTATTTTTTTCCTTAGGAGATTTGCTGATATAGGAAAATAAAGAAAGACCCTATCCTTAGCATAATTAAAGGCGTCCAGATGGGAGGTAGCTTGGGGACAAGCAGAAGATGAATGATAGGGGCTTTACCCTCAAAAATCTAAATTTACAAATTGGGACAAAATATCTGACACCATATAGAAATGGCCAGATAATAATGGTGCCAACTCCTCACTAATTCTGAGAGCTCTGATAATCCTTTAAATTAATCTAAATCCAATGCCTCTCAATCTCGTATTTAGTTTTCTGGAAAGAGAAAGGTATTTATTAGGATGTCAAAGAAAATGATTAAGTTGTATAAAGCAAACTGGAAGAAAATATTTGGAAACTAGAGAAAAAATCTATCACACAAAGAACAAATTTCTGCCTTATACATATAGATTAATAACTAAACATTTCTTTTATAAGCAAGTATCACTTGGAAAGATATGGTGTACTGCTTAGAAAAACAGATGGGGGACAGGGAAAAGGGAATAAACATTTTATATAGTGCCTATTATGTATCAGGGACTGTGCTAAGCCCTTTACAAATACTATCTCCTTTAATTAGACAGATGCAGAATAATGACTACTGACTCTAAGCAGAGAGCTTCTAGGTGGCATAGTGGATAGAGTGCTGACCCTTTAGTCAGGAAGAGTCTTCTTCCTCAGTTCAAATCTGGCTTCAAACACTTACTACTTGTGTGGTCCTAGGCAAGTCATTTAACCCTATTTGCTTACATTTCCTTCTATGTAAAATGAGTCAGAGAAGAAAATGGCAAGTATCCAGTATCTCTGCCAACAAAACTCCAATGGGGTCATGAACGGTCAGACATGACTGAAATGACTGGACAGCAACAAAAGTCATCCTTAGGACCTGTTCCTTTGAAAAAGGTATTGCTTCAGTAGCTGCAATTACTAAAAAGGATTATCTATGCAAGATAATGAAAAACATCTTAGTATTAATAATATATATTTACTTCATTTTAGGCTTGCTTTCACATTTACATAAATTGTTTGATAATGTTATGTCCTGGAAGGGTTGACTTCATGGAATCTGATTTATATAGGATCTTATTTGGGAAGGGAAGCGTTCACCCCAACAATGCAAATCAACCCATCCACACTGGCCCAACTTTTGTGACTCTTGTCCATTCCTCCCATAAATAATCTACAGAAAGTCTGTCCATCATGCTAGTGTCCTAATTTCTCCTAATACTAAAGTACTATTAGGGCATTATGGCTATCTACTTGTCACCCTGCCCCTGACACATGACTAACCATCTTGTTTTCCCATCATTCAAATCCCTGGTAACATTTTTTACTTCTGTTCTTTAAAGTCTGAATGTTGCAGGCAGCTCACAATAAGCATCTGCCTCTCCAATGCCCCTGTGTGTTATATTCATTTTTGAAAAGTTCTTAAGAGACTTGTATTTCATGTCTCACTGTCATATAGCAACACTGCTAGAATGTTGGTATTAAAAAGATGGGCCTTTGTTTCCATGGGAACCTTGGAATTGTTTTAAAATAAAAAGCCTTTCAATATCCCAAGGCAATCCAGTACTTTCTTTTCCTCCTATTCAACTCTACGCTCAACTCATTGGCCATCTGTCCAATTGTCTGTTAGTGCCTAAGAGATATACATACATATATATATATATATATACATATGTTTTCAGCTGTTGGTCAAGTTCTATAGGAAATAATATACTCTAATTTATCTTTTCTGTAAATCTGTTTTTTTTTATATTTTCAATTTGCTTAAAAACTATCCATATTTTAAGAATGCCATATGGTTTTCACAAAGCATTTTCCTCACAATAAACCCCATGAGGTAGGTGGTGCAAGTGATTACGGGACTTTTTTTAAATTAGTGACCTCCTTGGGATATATAGTCTAGTATGGGATCCTTAGGTCAAAGAGTATTTGACATTTTAATCATTTAATCCAAACTGCCTTCCAGAATGGTAATATTAACTTGTAGCTCCACCAATAATGTATCAGTGTACCAATCTTTCATTATCTCTTCCAACACAGAGTATTTCTATCTTTGCCAATTTATGCCATGGAGTTCCCTTTTTGTGTGTGTGTGGTTGTCCATTGAAAGGCTCTGTATTTTTAGTGTGACTTAAAACTTTTTTGTATAAACAAAATATATTGGTAAAGCCTTAGATATTTGGCTTTAGAGATTACCTTGTCCAATCCTCTTATTTTATATATGAGGAATTTGATATTCAGAGATGGAAAGGACTTGTCTACAGTTACACACCTAGTAGTTTGCAGAAGTGTGAAGAACTAGGTCTTCTCTTCCACTAAACCACACTACTTCTTATATTTTCATTTTCTTATGTTACACATATTTCTTATGTTATACATATTTCTTACATTACACAAAATTATAATTAAATATAATATTCATAAGTATCCTAAAATTTTTACTAAGAGAAAAAACTGTCCATCTTGAGAAACTAAGAGAAAATGTTCCCCACATATGTACATCTTTAAAAACTATTTCATTAGTTAAAAAAAAAAAAAAACATTCTCAATACTCATTAGCATCTTGGCTATTATAATCTTACATGCTTTTTTCCCCTTCACTGGGAAGCAAAAAAAAATCATTAGGAAAGGAAGCTAGGAAGAAAAAAGAATCCTATTTTAAGTTATATATGCAAAGGCCAATAGTTCTATGGGATGCCTGTTATCAGGCAGACTTGGGTTTAAGTCCCACTTCTGACAGATTTCCTGTGTTTCCTGTGCCAAGTCCGTCTTAACCTCTCAGTGCCTCACTAACTTCCTGAGACTTTAAGTTGTAGAGGAGATACACTGATCAGCACTGGTGAAGTTCCTTATACTAATGAAATCACAATTCTGGTAAAAACAAAACAAAGCCTCTGATGATGAGATTTAAAAAGTATTGGACATTATTTCACTATGCACTGCAGCCACCAATGGATCGAAAAGAAAATTATAGCTGTAATGCCATGATAATTATAATCTGAAATTAAAAATCTGGCTTCAAAACTCACTTAAATTACCTCTTTTGACAACTTATTTCTCATTACAAACTACCTTGCAGCAAATGAAAGAGAAATTTCCCAATAACAAAAGGAAAGCAAACCTGATCTGTCACCTATCAAAGACATTCAGAAATTGCAGAAATAAGATTTGCTCCCAACTCAAAGGCAGTTGCGAAGTAGACAAATACGAGCACAAACACAAGAGAGGAGCGGAGCCACAGAGGTCCGCTTCACTCCGTGCAGTGGTAGCAAAGGTAATGTTCCCCTGGGAAGGAGGGAGGCGCTGAGGAAAGCCAGGGTCAGCACTCCCAAGGGGGTCACAACTCCTCCAAGGATCTCCCCTCTGACAAACTCACTGTTTTATTTGGAGTCAATTCCTTGAATACTAGATACATCCTAAAAATGCATTTGTAAATATTTGGAGCCAAATAGTGATCATCTATTGCTATGCTGTTGACCAAACAGAAAGAAATAGCATGTAAAAATGGAATAAATAACATACGTTTTTAGGCACATTTTTTTCTGGTTAGAGAACAACAAAAGAAATGATGAAGAATGAAGAAGAATGATTTCAGTACTGTTTTGATATTTTCTGAGAGACGGCAGGAGCCACTGAAAAAACTGGCCCTAAATCATCTTTGCAAGAGTTAGGCTTCTTGTTAAGACAAACTTGTAGCCAAACATTCTTGTGTTTGTGACTGTCAAATCAATATTGCTAAAATTTCTTTCATAATATACTTGTTATTTTCTAAATTTAAGATTTAAAAAAAAAAACTATCTTTATTACTTAGGAAACAACTCAATTTAAGAGAAAGAAAAAGTTTATAAGAACTAGAAAAATGTATTGTTACTGTAATGGGTGATTATATAAAACTAATAACCCTATCACAGAAAGAGCCTGGACTAGGACAAGACTGATACCCAGTTCAGGTCTTAGCTTACATTAGTCAAAAAGCTCTTCCCAGATCTGCTTCATTCTCACAACCATCCCTCTGAACTTCAGTATTTTTGAGGGGTAGACTTGGATCTCTGGGACTATGCCCAGCTTGAATAGTGAGAGCTGAGCAGTGAAATTCTAAAGCTCTTTCTGTGTGATGGCTATTGGCTCAAGATGATAATTTCTGACTAGAGTTGGTGACGTACCTGTTCTAACCAGACTGCTAGGAGGGGAGGGAAAGAAAACTTCACTTTGCCAGTTCTGCAGGGTAGGCAGTCATAGCCTGAAGTAGCGCAGGAAAAGCAGCTAAACAACGAAACTCTTCAAATATATCTATTACATATTACAAGTAGTCTACTTATGGGAAAACATGTCTAATTTAATTCCCTTTCGTTTGATTTCTAACCGAAGGTGGATTTTAATATCCAAGTACATTTTAATGATCATTACACAGAAACACAGAACCTTGCAGCTGGATGCCCTTACTGGTCACACCTAGCACCAGGATGGGCTGGTAAATGTTTAATGACTCGATTTCCTAAAAAACAAGGCATGCATGACACACTTCTACGTTTAATCTGAACTGTTAATATTCTCTTCACTCCTTTCTCAAGGCTGGACAATCAGCAAAATAACAGATCCAGCCCTGGTCTGTGGCATTTGTTGCTTTCTGAGGAGTAAATGCCCACACTGAAAATGTAACGGTCAGTTTGTCAGCAGATCTGAGCTGTCACCTAGTATCATACTGTCACCTAGTATAACCTCCCACTCCATTCCAAAATCTGACAAAGCTTACTTCAAACACTTCTAGTAATCAACAACTCACTGCGTAAAAGGCAGCTCACTTAATTTTTCTGGGTAGTTATAACTGCTACAAAGTTGGAAGTATTAATTATGTTTTAGCCTTAGAAATATATTGGAATACTTGAAAATTTGTTTTAATTTCTAATTTTAAATTCTAATACCTTGAATCCCAGTATATTTTAAAAACTTACCTTCCAAAAAAGAATGCTGCAGTGCCTACAAAAATGCAAAGTATCTCCATATTGCTCCTTGATGGGATAACATTTCTGGAGTGCAAAGTACATCAGCTTCCATTCAATGTGACCTTTTTCAGAGAGTATCAAATGTCTACAGAACTAGAAGGAAAAGCAATTTTTTGGAATTAGAAGATAATTTTTAAATTATAGCATTAAGAACAATTGTTTCTCTTTTAAAAAACCACATAAAATGTAAATGAAAGTAATTGCTTTAAAAAATGTAATTCATTTGGATAAAATATCAACTGTTATAGTAGAACCCTTTGCATGCTTAAGAATTCATATTTTTTCAAGTTTTGAGGACGGTTATCTATATCCTCAATTATCTATAAGAGTCTCATTTCTTCTCCCCTTTAAAAGAAACATTCATTCATACTTTTAAAAAAAATTCCAATCTTAGCTGTTGATCTCTTCCAAGTGCTACCTTAAAACTAATCATATGCATTGTTAAAACAAACTGGTAATAGATTCTCTAGCTCTAGAGGTATAAGATTCTTAAAACAAAAACACAAACTGGTCATTGTGAAAGGATGCTCGCAGTTCTTCTGTGTCTTGATTCAAAGTCACTTATTTTTTCTCAGTGATGGAAAATGGCATTTGAAAATGTATTTGCTGCATCAGTTTTGATGCCACATTTTCCACAAAATTTGAGTTAGACAAGACCTGAGTGTGGCCTATCATTGGTGTTATTTTTCAGTGTATAGCTATATAGTTATTTCCTTTCAAGATAATCTAATTTAATGGGTTTGGCCTGTATTTTGATCAAAATGGTTAAGTCAGTTTTACCTTTCCATTTTTATTAGACTATACACCTCTTTTCATGATCTAGCAACACTGGCTTTAAATACTGTTCTTCAAATAGGATACTCACATAACTGCTGCTCTTTCCCTCCCTGCTTGACCTACTTATATATATTTTTTCTCTTTTGCTCATTAAAAGGGCCAATCCCTGATTACTTGTTAAAGAGGCCTATTCACTGAACTCCTCACTAAGTACCTGAATAGGGCTTAGTCAAAAAAGGCCAAGGTCTCCCAGTGCATCCTGGGTCATCTCCAGTCATCCTGATGAATATCTGGTCACTGGATTCAGATGGCTCTGGAGGAGAAGTGAGGCTGGTGACCTGCACAGCCTTCCCTCACTCAAATCAAAGTCAAGTGCAAGTTGTGTCATCATTTCTCTGATGTCATGGTCTTTGAAAACGAAGGACAAACATACGCTGAAGGACCAGATGTATCTGTTGCTAAACAGACTCAAAGCCAAGAGAACTAAATAGGAGAAAGTCTTTTCTAGAGTGTATGAGCATTTTTAAATTTCAATGCTAAACACTGAGTCATAAATTCTAAAATCTTTTAAACCATTACCATAGGATCACCATTTCAGGCTGAAGAGACACTGCACAAACTCCATGCCCAAGAAATGTCAGATGAGTAAGTAAATAAAGAATTGTACATTTAAATGACTGTGCAACATTGGTTACTATTCTAGTGGTGAGTGCAGTAAAAGAAATATTTCCCTTGGAATTTTGTTTTTGTTCATTTCTGTGATGCTATAATTTTATACCTCTATTAAACTGCTCTAAAATCTAACAAAATGCAACAGATTGTCAAGTCAATTCAACAAGCATTTATTAAACACTTACTACGTGCTAGACACTATGTAAGCACTGGGGATTCAAAGAAAAGCAAAAATATTCTGCCCTGAAAAATCTCATAAGCTAACTGGGGAACAGGGGGGAGATAACATGCAAACTGATTATGTGTAAATAAGATATATAAGGGTAAATTAGATGTGATCTCAGAGGGAAGACTCTAGTATTAAAGGGAAGCTGGGAAATACTTCTTTCAACAGGTGGGATTTTTAGCTGAGACTTGAAGGAAGCCAGGAGGCAGAGATGAGGAGATGGAACATTTCAGGCATGAGGGGCAGTCAGTGAAAATGCAGTTTCCAGTGCCAAGGAATAGCAAAGGAAGGCAGTAGCACTGAATCATAGAATAGCAGAGAAGAGGAAGGTATAACAAGGCTGGAAAGGTAGGAAAGGGCTAAGTTATGAAGGGCTCGAAAAACCAAAGTATTTTATATTTGATGCAGGGTAACTGAGAACCACTGGGGTTGACTGACTAGAGGGGTGACAGTCAGACATGTGTTTTAGGAAGATCTCTTTGATAACTAAGTAGAAAACGCACAGAAAAGGGAAGAGAGGAGCCTGAAAGAACCACCAGAAGGCTATTACAACAGTGCAGGAGGAGGTAACAGCCCACACCAGGGAGGTGGCAAAGTCAGAGGAGAGCTGATACGAAAGCAGACTCTTTATAGGACTTGGCAACTGATAATGGGATAATGGGAGTTAAAAGTAAAAAATATAGGAAGACACTTAGGTTTCGGAGCTTTTGTGACTGGGAGAATGGTAATATGCTCTCATAATAGGGAAATTAGGACGAGGGATTAGTTTTGAAGGAAAGATAATGAGTTCAGTTTTGGACATGATGAGTTTAAGCTGTCTGTGGACATTCAATTCAAGATGTCCAACAGGCAGCTGGTGATGTGAAACTGGAAGTTAGGAAGTAAAGACAGAGTTGAATAAACAGATCTGAGAATCATTTGCACAGATAACTGAATCCATGGGATTTAGGTAGAACTTTTTTTGTTAGCATCAAAAGAGCCCAAACTTCATATTCAGAAGGGTCTGTGAAATTCTTCCAAGAGTCCTAACTTGGTTGTTCTGTACAAATCAAAAGGAGGTGGTTTATCCAGGTTTGGCTTGTATGTGTGAGCCAGCTCTTATGAGCAGCTTTACCCTTCCTGGAGTGCCATTTTTCCTTTTTCTAGGTAAACTGAGTCTGTTCAGATGACCTAGGATAGTATACATCAAATCTTCAAAAGGCATACTCTTTAATTATAACTCATGTTCGTTCCTCCATTAAAATCTTATTCTGAGCTTTTAGTCTCAGCCTAGCGAGTTAAAAAGATTTGGCCACCAAGAGATGAATATTTCTGTCCACAGCAACTCATGAAAAATCCAACCAGCGAAGTGCTGCTTCCAATCTGCTGCTGATGGAAGAAACACCCACACTAATGAAGTCAGATCTTTGGAAGTATTGAGTAATTCAGTTTTCTAATAAAAAGGGATTATTATTTTCTCCCACTTTCTTCTAATGACCTTTGAAAATATGCTTCAATTCTTAGAACAAGAACAGTGTGAATAATGTCAGTTGTACTCTGATGACAATTTTATTATCTGTTATGAATTTGGGAGATAGTGCCTTGTACAAAGTGGGTACTGAATAAATATGGGTTGGATGAATAAATGAACAGATGAAAACTTGGGAACAGAACACATAAAATGTAAGTTGATGGTACATTTGTAATTATATAGTCATTGAACTTATGCTTTCTTCAAATTAAATTAAATAAGCAACTACTTAAATATCAACTAGAATTACAACAAAAAAATCCCAGACACATCTATTTTATGAAGGATCTGTAGCCTCCCTTTATTACCCAATTTATTACTTCTATTAGGAAATTCCTCATTTCTCAATCCTCCATGGTGGATCTTATGCCTATATTACCTTAATGAAAATAAGTTTCGTTCAGTTTACCTTGGAAACTTATGGTACAATTTATTTACCCCCAATTTAAATGTCATAAATTATGCTGAGGTGAATAGATAGATGAGTTTCAAAAGGGATCATTAGACAACAATTACTGAAGCATCTGGCTAATATTATTTTTTTTAAAACTACTTAAAATTCCTAAAAAGTTCAAACAAATATTTGGTTTAACAAATATTTGGTTTTTATATTTTTCTTTCATTAATTTCACATTGGAAATATGAAAACAAATGCACGGTGCTCTTCTTAACCTTGTAACTTGTGGTAAGATTTTTACTTTTAATGTTTTATATGTAGATATATATATATGTATATGTGTGTGGAAAAATATATATGTCTATATATGTATGCACCTATGTATTTATGTATAGGATTTCAAATAATGAGATTCAAGTGAAAATTGTTATATATTCAAGTTCACCCCAGCTGCACAGATTCTGAAATACTTTCAACCCATGAGGTTTATATAAATTAATTTCTAAATGATATTCATATATCTCATATTCATATTGTTATAACCCATATGCCATGTAGACCTAAATCTATAAACTATAGACAGCTGACAATGATGTGTTTTTTATACTTTTTGGTCTAAGAAAATCTGTACATAAATGTCATATATCTCCAAGTGCTAAGTCCTATATAAAAACCAACTAATCCAAGTGTTAAAAAGCTAAGTGACTCATGTAAGTTACTTTAGTGATAACTGTAGCAAAAAGGTCTAAGAACTTCACAAAAACCTTCAAAGGTTGTTCCTAGAATGCTCTGGAATCAGAATTTAGACAAATGCAATGTATTTCCTCACGTGGGAAAATCCATTAACCACAAAGTTGATTAGTCCTTATCAATAACAGTGACTGAGAAAATCTGAAACGAAGGATGCATATATGGATATATATTAGAAGGCAGAGGAATTAGGTCAAGTGCCTCCAAAATAAAATTCCCAAAATAGGACTATGTAATGTCCATAATTGGAGAGTGAATGCGCCTTGAGAAGAAAAAGCCTGCTTTCCAACTGTTTCAAGAACATTCACCATATGTGAGAGGAAGGAGGAATTTCTAGGATTTGGTTTTTCTCCTAAGACACTTTCCCTCACTTGTCTTTTTTTCTTATCCCCAATCTTCTCTCATTTCATTCTCCTGGGTCCTTCTTTGATGCCCAACAATTTCTCACACCCCTTTCACCTTTAGAACTTAATCTTCTTTCTTTATTATTCACTTACCAAGTTTCTTTTTAATCTGTAACAAATTTCAAAGTTATGCCATTCTCAAAACTAGATGCGTAACAATGATGTACATGACTTGTGTAATTTTAATTCCTCAGTAATTTTAGAAGCTGATATTAAATTCCACATAAAGTCTGTCTGACATGAGTTCATTCTTATTCTCATGTCCTAATTACATATTAATAGCCTAAATATAATAAGATCTTTGTGGCTAATATTTAGATACAAAGAAGTTCTCTTGAAACATGAAGGAAGATGTAAGAAGGGCAAAGAACTGAGAGAAAAATCCTCATTGAAGGATGAAGAATAGTGTATGCCCACGCTTACATCAGTGAAGGAAAAGGGACACTAACAATTTAAGGAAAAAAATCAAGCATTCCACAGTCTTTCACCAAAAAAAGGAATGAAAAGAGAACTCAAATCATTTCATCGTGTTATTCTCTGGAATTTTTTTTCTCCCACATATCAAAGAATATCGTTCTACAATCTACTATCAAAGAATATCTTTCTACAATCTACAGAATGTACTTGAAGCAGACAACATGTGATAATCATAAATAGAATCTCAGGTATGGAAGGGACCTCTGAGGCCATCGAGTTCAGACTTTACCGGAACAAGAATTCCTTCCACCACATCCTATCTTTGCTTGAAGACTTCCATCATTACCTCATGAAGCAGTTCATTCTGCTTTTGAAGGACACTAGCTAGTTTTGGTGAAATAGTAGTAATATGATTGCTTTGCAGAGCACAACTGAGTGAATAAGTATATTAACGTATAATCTTCTCAAAAGGCAGAAAAAAAACATTTCTGCCACCATATACATCTTACCTGTTTTTCAGCAAAATGGTATTGGCAAAGTTTCTTCCATAATTGCCTGTCTTCACTGAGCATATATAACGTTGGGGTAACTTGGCCTAAAGTAATGATATCCCATCCATCTGAGAATCTATATAATATATTATTCAGCATGTGCAGAGGAAGATCACTAAGTGTAAGGCCATTATTTACTTGCTGGAAAAAAAATGGGATAGCATTTCATTGAAAAAGCAATAAAAAACACACACTTTATTTACATTTAAACTTAATATTTCAAGAGAAAAATATTATTATTACCCTGGATGGGATAATACACTACCACTGTATATGAAACAATGGTCACTTCAAATAAGGTACAGGTGTGGAAGTTAGGTGGTGGAAATTACTCTACTATAAGAACACAGAAGATGCCCACAAATAATCTAAGGAATTGTGGTAGTTGGTATAAAGACAGAGGCTCACAAATGAAAATGCCAATATTTTCCTGAACAGCCTGGTTGGTCAGTCAGTCAAGAAAGAATACTAGATTGGATTTAAGAGACCTGAGCTCTTCCAGATTCTAAAATACATATACCTAAATATACACACACACGCCATGGAGCCATGATTCTATGTGTAGCTATGAAATAATTCTCATTTGGGAAGAATTCTACTAAAGTCTGATGAAGAAATATACCAAATGCTTCCTGTCCTCAGCCATCATAGTACTTCTGGATGAGAGCTTGTCTAGGAATTTAGAAAGTGTAAACCAGATAATCTTAACACCTAAGAGCTATTAAAAGAAAATACCTGTATTTACAACTTCTGACAAAAGTGAAAACTATCAGAAAGGTAATGTGATTACGTAAACGAGAAGAGCTGAACATATGCTGACGTGTAAGGAGGTACACAGGAAGGCCACATTTAATTCCAGGGTTAACTCAGGAGCTTATCTTGTCCTGGGTCATCCCATGGGTCCAATAATACTAAACCCGAATGACTGAATCAAAATAGAAGTCTTAGTTTCTACTACACTTACTATAGGGCAAGTGTAGGAATAGAAAAAGAATACTACTTCCTATGCCTTTTCTTAAGTAGTGTTTGCATGAGTGTCTGCACTTATTTATGGTTCTTTTTAATATATGGATGCTTACTCCCCCCACCCAAGTTCCAATTGTTAAGACAGGGGCTGTCTTTTTTGTTTCACCTGAGAACTCCTGGAATGGGGCAATTTTACATAAGAATCATTCATAGGAATACTGCTGACAAATATGAATCTATACCCTAAGATCTGACCTATGAAGAAGTAAGTTGGCAGCTCTTTGGACTATGGCATAGCTTCAAGAGCTTGACTTCTGGACCTAGCAAAGCCAGCTCAAGTGAGTGGAAGGTACAGTTTTCTTGGTTATTGATCCCTTAGTTTTCTTTTCCCTGAGCCCTAAAGAAGTTACAGCTCCTAGAATAATTGGAAGGTATGCTGAGAAAATAATGAAACACAATAATAGTCTAAAAACAGAGCCATATTAAAGCTATTAACAATGGCACCTATTTTCAAAACGATAAGCATACTTTATAAATATATAATTATCAATGCTTGCCTTGCACAGTTTTCAATTGCTCATTAAGTACTTGGTGAATTAGTGAATTTAAAAAAATCTGAAAAGTCTGAATGGAATTAATTAGATAATACAAATATAAAGTGATTATATGGATTATCTTCTGACACAGTGATAGAAACATCTAAGCATATTTTATTCAGAGATGTAGCTAGCAACTTTATCCTCACCATTTAGTGACAGCAGCATCCATAAGGTTAGATGTACAAACAAAAGATAATGTGCATGTAAAATTATTCCTATCTAATAGTCTTTACACCAGTACCAGAATTAAACATAATTTTTAACAGATACTCCCTTCTTCGTTGCACTAAGAGAAGGGAATTTTTATCATAAAAACTTGGTTGCAGAAATGAGAAACTTTCTCAAGCAGGCTGGCTAAATAAAGAGAACAGGTTTCCTACCCTATCTTTACCAATAGCTAGCTTCATAACCAATAAGTCACATAATGATAAGAATAGCTCCACCTAGCTCAAATTATTGTGATGATAAAAATCAAGCAGGAATTTAAATGGATGGCTTTCAAAATAAAAATCAGTAATGTATTGTCAATTGCAGCCTAAGATTCATAAGGAATCATAGAACTATAAGTGGCAGCACTCTTGATTCTCTCTTCAGGGAAAAAAAAATCAGCATTTTAAGGAAAGAAGGAAGCTTGCAGCTTCACTCTTTCATAGACTGATACTATACTACTCAACCTCATAAAACAATGCTTAACGAGCAGACAAAATCTAAATGAGTGAGTTTTCCATGTGTCAGGGTATGACATGGATCTTTTCACAGGAATCACTTCAAACATTTGGAGGAATTACAGGGTTCTAATCAAACCACTAAGTATCCACACAGCTGCCATCCTGTATTTTCTAGAAACAATCAAGTACCAGAACTTCTGTTTAAAGGATTTTCAAACCTTTCATCTATCAAGAACAACAAAGATACTTGCAAAGCAAAATAAAGTTGTTTGAGCCAGACTGGAGACTTGATCACTGCTAGGGAACTTCTTTATTTATTCAGTATTTATGCCTTACCAACTTCCCAAAGGACTTAAGGGAGCTTGAGGTATTTTTCTCCTCTGAGGTCTCAGAACTACCAGATTGATAATTTGAGAAGGCAAGCACTGCCTGTCTTCAAAGAGGAAATGTGTGTGATGGATAGTCAGAGAAAGTTAGGTGGGTGCTTTATGGATTAAGAATAAAGATGACTATAGTGACCGACAGAAAATAGGTCAGATATGGAAGATATCAATTTTAAAAAGTGATTAAATTTCAGAGCTATGAAGGTATGCAGCTACTTTTTACTTCTACAATGCTACCACTAAAGTAATGAGCTTCACAGTAATGGCTCAATTATGGCTTAAAAAATGCATACCGAGAAGCAGGAGCTTTCCCACCCTCTGTCCCAAGCTGACAAACTAAATTTTACTTCAAGGAAGTGAACTGGTAGGACCAAGTCTCACAGAATTGTCAGATGGAAGCAATGTTTAATTAAGATAATTGGGAGGGAGGTTGTTGCTGATTTTAGAGACTTACCAATTTATAATTACATTCCATGTATTTCTGGTAGATTAAAATTTGAGAAAGATTTTTTGTAAGGTTACCAAGATCTTTTTTTGTTAGAATAATGCATGAAAATTAAAGAAAAAAAGTGCTAGGCATTGGAAATAAGCAACCAGATTCTTTAAGGCCAAGCTGAATTTAATTTCAAGAAATGGTCTTGCACTTCAGACTATCCATGATCTGTGGAAGCCCTGCGCCATTATTATTCCATCTCTGACTTCTTATATCACCTTAAAATTGGCTATGAATAAACATAAGGCACCAATTCAGCATTAGACCAGCGGGTTGAAAGACCATGACTTATTATATTAAGCAGTCTTAGGCTAATTTGGTTGGCTTACTTTAGAAGCTACATAATGCAGCTCAATCATTTGACACCGTGAATGAGCTTTTATCACTGGTTTCAACTACCATTCGTAGGGGAAGTAAAAAATCCTCAGAGTAACTCATAAAATCATATGATAATAAAAAAGAACATGGAAAGTGGTAGTAATAGGTACAGAAAAGACACTCTGCGTGATAAAGCAATGTAGACATGCCAAGGCCAGATATGCTTCCATCCACTTTCTTTCTTACTGTCAATAATAAGGACCAGGAAAAAAAATGTAAGATAACACTAGAGAAAACAATCATGAGGACATTAAGAAATTCATGCTCTATGCCATGTAAATAATGAGATTTTTTAAAAAGTAGGCTATCAGAAGAAATTAACTTGAAGAAGACATGACAAAAACCACTTAGAGGCTAGGGGGTGTGCAGAAAGAACGCTAGATTTGGAGCTAAATGCCATGGATTTGAATGCCAGTTTTGCTACCTATTGCTGAGGTGATCTGGGTTAATTTACTTCTCTGGGCCTTAGATCCTTCACTGGAAAATAAGCAAGTTGGGCAAGATAACCTCTAAGGTCTCTTCTAACTAATCTAGAACTATAAGCCTATGACCTCAGCAACTATCTAAGTACAAAAAAGATATGAAAGGCAATGCCATAGTTATCAAGTGGCCATCCGCCTTCAGCTTCACAACCTTCATTGAAAGGGAATCTACTACTGCCAAAGAGAGCCTATTTCACTTTTGGACAGCCCGTAGAACATGATATTCTAGGTGTGGTCTGACCAGAACAAGGTACAGAGAGACTATCACTTCCTTATTCTTGCAGGCTAAGGTTCTTTTCATACAGCCAGTACCATCTTGTACTTGTGAAGTTGACTTCCTCAATCCCATAAGACCACATTTATCCCTACCGAATTTTATCTCATTGGATTTGGCTCAATGTTTGAGCTTATCAACACCCTTTTGGTTCTCGACTGTCTCAGGACATTACCTTTGTGTTATCTGCAAAATAAGATGAGCATGCCATCTATGCCTTTATCCAAGTCACTGATAAAATAAATCATTGAAAATGTAAAACAGCATAGAGCCAAATACTAATTTCTTATAGTACCACACTGAAGATATCCTGCCAAACTAAAAGTGAATCTTTAACAAGGACTCTGAGCATGATCACTCAATCGATTCTGAATTATCAACTGTACTTCAGTGTAATCCACCTCTCTCCATTTTTAACCCAAGAATAACACTGAGATACTTTATCAAATGCGTTGCTACACAGTACTCTAACCGACTAGTCAAAAAGGGAAATAAAATTGGTTTGGCATGACCTATTTTTGAGAAAGACATGATGCTGGCTTTTTAAAATCAGACTTCCTTTTCTAGATATTCATTAACCACCTCTTCAAAGATGTTTTAGAATTTTCCCAGAATTCAAAGTCAAGTTCACTGATCTATAGTTTGAAAATTCCAATCTCTACTTTTTTTTTAAATCATCACAAATTTAGCCTTTTTTCAGTCCTCTGTAACCTTTCCTGTTCTTGATCTTTCAAATACCATGACAGCAGTAATATTTTTCAGTTCTTGCACTTCCCAATGATGTGGGTTCATCTGGATCAATCAACTTATATTCATCAAGAGTAGCTAGGTGCCTCCTTACTGTGTACTATCCTACGTACCAGTTCCCTGTGGGCTATTCTCCGTTTGGTTATTCTTTCATTTCCAGTCTAGATATCAATTTTTTTAGTAGAAGAAAAGGTAAGAACCTTATAAACACTAATCTTTCTCTTTTGAGTTATCCTTTTACTATCCCATCCAAGTGGTAGTTATATTTTTCAAATTTTAATCTTTGCCCTAATATAACTTGAAAAATACCAAAATAAATAAAGCTCTTTGCACCATGTTATAGTCTTGATTCATTCTGAGCTTTAGTGCTGTCACCTCAACTTTTATAACACCATGGAAAGCTCTTATACTTTCTCTGTTACCGGCCCTTGATTCCATCATATACATAACCTATACACATTTATGTATCTTTCTATGTGTATACAGATAGCTACAGATGTGTATCTACATACACATACATACATATATATGTATGTATGTATGTGGGTGAGTGTGGGTGTATTGATGGGATCTATGTGCAACCACATTAATCTCTTCAGGCAACTCCCATTTACCTTTTGGGCTTCCTTTACACAAAGAATTTTAGTTCATGGCCTCCTACTTATCCATCTTCTGAACTATTTGCAATCTGCTCTACAAAATCTAGTATATGTGAAACTATGCCTGGCTATTTTTCTTCTATCACAAATTATAGGAAGAAATGATCACTTTCCTCCAGGATTCCCAGAATTTCCACTGTAACAAACAGTTATCTCCTGATGGTGAGAATCAGACTCAAAACTGAATTCCCTTTTGTGGGTTCTTCCACATTTGGATGGATGAGATTATCATTTAGGAAAGTCAAGAAGTTTTAATTTTTTACTGATACCCCCCAAGCTAAATCTATGGCTACTAGCCCTCATGCAGCAGCTGACAGTGGGCATGAGAATCAAGCTATGGGCCTGGATAAGAACATTTCATTCATCTGGAAAATGGGAAAATCAGAGTACCTATGTTCTTAACCCTCTTTTCTTTAGACACGGTCAGCTATAGCTATATCAGTCCATACATTTTGCTAGTATATATGTTTTGTTCATGCATTTTGTTTTGTTTACTTCTCTGTTGTGTTAATGGAAAGTGAGATAATTGAAATCCTTCTCATAGTTATGCCTCTGAATCAGACCTGTGATAGTTTCTAAAATTCCTTATCTATTTCCTCTTTCTGCAGAATCACTGCTTGGATAATAAAACTGCTTCTGTTTTTCCCTCTGTTGATATTCATATAAATACTCTCCATCAAGCTTCCTTTCTCTAGTGCATGGGTTTTCTCACATGAGTATATCTTAAAATACAAGGCTAAATCGCTTTCCACTTCCATTTTCCCATCCTATTTCTTCTAAGAAAAGCATAGCAATTCAGAGCCAGATCTCAGTTATTTAGTCTTAGTGACAGCTAGTTCCAATCTTCAGTTTTTGCTTAAATAAACAACGGCTTACTTATAATGATAGCTAGTATCATTATTGAATTTAATCTACAAACATCTTTTCCCTGGTCACTTCACAATGTCACTTCAGAAACTGAGATAAAAATTTATTCTTTCCCTGATTATTTTTTCTTTTCTTGCTAATGAATTTACCAATTCATACAAATAAAACTTTATATATTCAGACTGGGGAAATGGCATATGTGTTCTCTTGTGCATTTGCCCATGTCACAAGTATATGCAGCCCTGAGACAAACAGGGACTGTGGGAGCCTGGTATAATGCATATTCTCCCTCTTTGGTTGTGGTTGGAATCCTAACCAAAGACCTAGAGAAAAGACATTGGAATGACAAAGAGAGAAGGAGAAAGTTTCTGACTCATCAGTGGTGAAAGAATAGAAAGAAGTGACTTTACTTCCTTTATTTGAAAGTGGGTACATGAGGAATGCTACAGATTTATTTTATTTTTAGCAAAGTGATAAAATATCTTATGCTATTCCTGTGGGGAAAAAAGAAGAAATATGGCTTAGATAATGGTATATTTAACTGTCTCTAGTACTTGATAAGTGGCTACACTCAAAGAATAGTCATTAATGGTTTAATATCAATTTGGAAGAAAGTTTCCAGGGTAGTTCTCCAGGAAAGTGGTCCTGTGCTGCCTGACATTTTTATCAAGGACTTGGATAAAGAAGTATTCATGGCATGTTTAGAAAGATTTTTTTCAAATGACACAAAGCTAGAAGGGATAGATAGTTAAGAAACTGTATGTCACAGTCAAAATCCAAAATGATTGTCAGGCTAGAACACTGGGCTAAATCTAGTAAGATGATATCCAGTGGAAGTCTTAGGCTTAGGTTAAAGAAATCAGCCTCAGAACTACAGGATGTGGGAGACATGGCTAAACAGCAATTTATCTGAAAAAGATCTAAATATTTTAGTGGTTTGTGAGCTTATCATGTCAGCAGTATCAACCCAAAATGTTTATTTGATCTTGAGCTCCAGTAAGAAAGGCCTCAATTAAAGGAATAAGGAGGGGACAGTACCTCAGGACACTACTCTGAAGACTATCTGAAGTATCATGTTCAGGGAGGACACTAATAAGCTAAGGAATATCTAGAATAGAAAACCAGGAGATTGGAAATCTTTGAATTCATACTGTATGAGAATTGGTTGGTAATTAAGGATGCCATTTTAGCCTGGGGAAGCAAAGGAAGGTGAGGACATGATACAAATATTCAACTCTAAGGGCTCTCATATGGAGACGGTATCAGTCTTGTTCTCTTTGGCCCTAGATGGCAAAACCAGGAACAATGGGTACGAATTTCAAAAAAGGCAAATTTAGGCTTGATATTAAAAAAAAAAAATCTTTCTGATAGAGCTATTCCAGAATGGGTTAGCGAAGACTATAGGTCTTCAAATAGAGGTTAACTGTAGTATGTTGGCTACATTATAATGTGGATTTGTTTTGGGCGTGGAATTGACTAGGTCTCATTCAACTCCAAAATTCTGTAATTCTGGTTCCAAACAATCCACTGATAAAGTACAGGATGAGGTCGGTATCCCTAAGCAGTAGTTCATGTTCAGAGATGTAGGATTTTAGTAAATTGTGAACTCGTTAAGTCAGTAATGAGACATGGCAAATACACAGATTATTTAAAAAACCCTATTATCAACTTAGTCTGTTATTTTTAAGAATGGTATCTAGAATGAGAAAGTTGATAATCTCAAATGTATTTTTTAATAATCAGAATATATTTGGTTCTGGATATATTTTAAGGAGACGGGGGGGTGTGATGGAAAGAACACTGGTTTTTAAGTCAGAACGTAGACTAAAACCATAGCTCTACCACTAACTACCTGTTTAACCCTAGTCTTAAATTTCTTAATCATTAAAATGAGGGGGGATTACATGGCTTCTGTGGCTCCTCCTAGCTCTGAGTCTATAATCTTATGTTCCCAGGAAAGAAACTGATGTCAGAAGAAATCCAGTGAAGATTAATCATGATGATATGAGGACTAGAAGCTGAGCAATATGGCGATCAACTAAAGGAACTGGGGATATTTAATGTAAGAACAGACAGGCTGGGGACAAGGAGAACATGATAACTTTCTTCTAACTATTTGTGGACAATTACAGACAAAAGAGATTGCACTTGTTTTCCTTGGTCCCCAAAGGTCAAAGTTAAAAAGGATGATTTAGACCTGATATAACGAAAAACTTCCCAGTTATCAGAACTGTCCAAAAGGCGAATACGTTGCCTCAGGACAGAGTGAGTCCTCCACGACAGCACGTTCTCAACAGTAGACTAAATGACTCCTCATCAGGGATGTTATGGGGGAGATTCTTGGTTAGGGTGTGTGTTCCTTCCAGAATGTAGAGAAAAAATTGTTTAATAATGCTTCTTTCAAAGCAGTAGGGAGAATAATGGAGCCTTAGGAAAAGAATGTACCTGAACAGTAAAATGCAGAAGCTCATCAATTTAGCTGGTAAGCAAGCTAGGCGCCTTGGCTGGTCAGGATGCCACACAGAAGCAAAGGACCACAACAGTCCAGAAAGCTTTTCAGAATCACACATTCTCAGAAATGGAAGGATTTCCAAGGTCAGCTAGTCTACAGTAGGTACTAAATAAATGCATGGTAACCGAACAGAAAGGGACAGAACCTCAAAATCATCTATTTGCCAACTCTGCTTCAGAAAACTAGTTAGCATAATTGCTTAGAAGCAATAAATACAATGGATCTGAATTCACTGTCAGATAGGATGAGGAAATAAAGAACTTAAGGGCTAGATGGTCTACAAACTAAGGAATAAAGGATTGCCATTAGTATATTGTGTTTTTGAAAGGTCTGGAAAAGTTAGCTAAATTAATTTACCTCCTAATCACTTTAAGGACTCAGACTCATTGTATGATTACCATTCCTACTATATTTCTAGTAAGAACTAGTGAAATATTTAAGGTTTCTTCTGACACTAAAATCTATAAATGATGAGTAAAATAAATTTTGGTCAAAATCTAGAACTGTCACTGACTGATTTTTGGGATACATGTAGGCATTAGTAATATGGAATCTGTAGCTGTAATGTTAGAGTAAATTAAATATATAAAGTATAGAATCATAGGATCAAAGATCATAGATTTTGATCAAGAAGTGCACCTTAAACACTATGGAGTTCAAACCTCTCATTTTAAAAAGGAAAAACTGAGGAGCCCTGCCCAAGATCTCCCAGTCAGTAAAGCTGGGTGGAGTTTGAAACCTGGTCCTTTGTTTTCCAATCCAGCAGCTTTCTTGTTGTACCACTGTGGCTCTTTTAGTGTTTATAAAGCACTTTGTAAATTCCTGCTATAATTAAGTCTATATATTACAGTAAGGAAAAAGACCATACACATACATACCTTGTTCATCTGAAGGTTTTGCAACTGTTGTTGCCAGGTAAGGATGGTTTCTAACCTGCAAATCCAAATATTGATATTTCCAATCAAAACAGATTTTCCTACTCCTCTAATAAGAATACAAAGTGTAGAACTCAGATCCTGAAGAAGATCTTTGATGAGGCGAGGATTTTGTTGGTCATCCAGAACTGGAAAAAAATAAAGTATAAGGAGTTAGTGCTGGAGTTAATCATTAATTTAAAAATTTTCAAATTTTACCAGAATTTTGAATAGGCACTGCTTCCAAGATAACAGAACATGGGAATAAAATATGATAATTTTCATGACTGCCTAGTAGTAATTTTTTTTGAGGGAGAGGTGTGGTAGTTTAGGGGAATTCTCACAGTTTTTTTTTTAAAAGGCATTTTAAAAAGTATATTTCAATATACTAGTTAATAGTGACTTTAACATATGAATATAAAACAATGTAACATTTCAGTGTCATGTATACTTTTAGCCATAGGTTTCTGCATATGTACACTTGTTCAGTCATTCAATTCATGTCTGGCTCTTAATTACCCCATGGCCCATACTGTCCAAGGGGTTTTCTTGGCAAACATATTGGAAGAGTTAACATTTTCTTCTCCAGTGAATTAAAGCAAACCGAGATTAAATGATTTGCCCACAATCACACATGTAGTAAATGTCGGAGGCCATATCTGAACCTAGGCCTTCCCGACTGCATGCCCAGTGAGCCATCCAGCTGCCCCACTATGTGCACTTACCAAGAGATATTTACATGGATACGCTACATATGTATAGCCATTACCTGACAGATAATTTATTTTTTTAATATATTCACTTTATTTATTTTTAATGCTCTACAATCACTACCATAAAACTTAGATGTTTTCCCCCCATCTATCCTCCCACCACCCCCTCCCTCCCCAAGACGGCATACAGTTCTACATAGGATCTACACATATGTTCCTATTGAATACATTTTCATTATAGACATGCTGTACAGAAGAACTAAAATAAATGGGAGAAGTCATATAACAAATCAAAACATAATACACACACACACACACACACAATTGAATTCCATAGTTCTTTCGCTGAATGTGGAAGGCACTTTCCCTTAGAAGACTATTGGGAATTTTTTTTTTAATGCCCTTGCATTGCTATGAAGATCCAAGTCTACCTGAAAAAACTCTCACACACTGTGGTTGTTGCTCTGACAGAGAATTTAAAACAAACTTCTGAAAAGCAATTCACTTTCACTTATTAATGAGTACTAATTAATCTCAGAAGTATCTGCTACCTAAACAAACAAATCTTTGGATTTTGTAATGTGTAAACTGAAAAACTGACAGAGTTGATTATTTTTCCTTGTTAGGGCATTAATAAGGAGCTATCTAAGGAAATTAAAACATCTCCAAAATTTAAGGAATAAGTCACCTTTCTGATTATCAGAATACTCTGCGTGCTTGATACAAATGCCAAAAATAGAAAAACATGAAACATTTAGAATGAAAAGATTTATGTAAAATTTCTAATACAACTCTCACTTTAACAACTGATATAAGCAGTATATACATAAAAAACAAAATTATATCACTGAAAAAAATTTTTTGATTATGACCCCAAACACCAACATAGCAATCATTCTTACCCTTTTGAACGATTTTGTCCAAAATGTTAAAATAATTTTTTTGTGCTGCTCCACTTAATGAAGTTAACTGGGATTTCGCAATTAGTTGCAAGAGCTTTAAAAGAAAAAGAAAACAGGATGTAAAGTTATTCAATAAAGAAATACAAATTATAAAACAATGAATTATACATTTATAAAATGCTAATATGTTGCTGTAACATTTAAATGCCAGGCTACCAAAACATTTAATATTTATGAAAAGCTCAGACTCAAATCTTAAAGGATATTTTGTATAATCCATGAGAAAGTAGTTTGGTATATATTAATGTCTACCTCAGGTCAGTGGGGACAATATAGAGACTTTGGGGAAGGACGGTCTACAAATAGCAGAAAGCTTCTTATTCATTTGAATTGAGAAGATCTGTGTTCAAATTCTGACTTAATAGCTTTGTGATTCCTTGGCAGGTAATTCCCTTTCTGAGTCTAGACTGACTCATATATAAAACTGAAAGGATGTAGACCTTGGGTTATTAACTTTTTTTTTGTCACAAACCCCTTTGGCAACCTTGTAGAAAGCTCAGAATAATTAAAAGGAACTGCTAGATTTCAATTAGAGGATAGTGAAAATAAAGTATATTTTTTTCCCCATCCAATTTAACAGGCTCCCTGAAATATATCCATGAACCCCAGTTTAAGTAATCCTGAGTTAGATGGTGTCTAAGGAGTATTCCTATTTTGACAACTGACAATTAATTATGGGAACATGGATAAGGAAAAGTGGGAAGGCCTAGCCTTTGAAGCTTTTCAACACCAGGGAGAGGTATCCAACAGGAAGTGGTAGGGCAAGATAACATTGAAACTCCAAGCTCTCCCTTACCTTAACAACTGGGAACTATAGATTATGGGGTTCTATTTGGGTGATAAGGGGTGGACTTAGCCAAAGGAACCAGTGGTATTCTGCAGCAAGGAGAACAACGCCATAGACTTTCACATTTTTGTAGAATCAAACCATCTCGTAGTTGCAAGGGATCTGGAAGGACAATTAGTCCAAACTGTACCTGACAATCTCTCCTATGACAGACATTAGACAAGTGATCATTCGGGGCTAGAATTTTGCTGGAAGGATTTTAGTGAAGCACAGCCCAGCCCCACTTGAGGCAGCCTATTTAATTTCTAAATAGCAATAATCACTGTTCATTTTTTTCTTTTCAACAAGTCTAAATCTGTCCACTGCTCCTAGTTTTTCAAGACAGGGCTGATTGGGATGGGCTCTTAAACCCCAAAAGGAAAAGCCCTGGACTTCCCATGTGATCCAGGTCCCTGGCGTTTGCCTGGGGCAATCTGCCCTTCCATTATCTGCACCTGTCCTCACCCTAGACTTCCATTCCTTTAATTCCATCCCACAATTTTCTGTATATAAGATCCATTTTGCTTCCATTAAAGTGTTCAGATTCAATCTGGCCCACTTGTCAATAATGCTCAGATTCCTTAAGAGTCTGGACAATGCTTATATTCCTTAAAAGTCTGGCCAATGTGGTCAATTTTTAGAATCACGCAGTTTCCTTAAGAACTTTTACCCACTGCAAAGTGTAAAAATAAACCTTTACCCAACTTGACTTGAATGCTTGAGTCTGTGAATTCATTTCAGATGACCCTGTCCAATAATACTCCAATACCCCTCAAACTGCATTATTTCTTTCATTTAATGGCCTTTTAAATATTTAGAAGGATCATAGATCTAGAGCTGGAATGGAGTGCAAAGGCCAAATTCCTCATTTTACATATGAGGAAACTGAGGCCCAACAAGGTTAAATGATTTGCTCAAGGTCACACAAACCTTGGTTGGGTTCTGAAACTAGGTTCTCTGACTCTACAGCCAGTGCTCTTTCAAACATAACTGAAGTATCCTCAAGATTTCTGTTCTTTCTCTCTCTCTCTCTCTCTCTCTGTCTCTCTCTCTCTCTCACACACACACACACACACACACACACACACACACATACACAGTCTAGCAACCTTGTTAAAAAAAAGGAACTCAGATTTGTTTGCTATCTCTTTTAGAACTGTTCACTGATCCTCTTCTCAATAACACATAGTAGAATTTTGCCAGAAATTAAAATCAACCCCACTGCTCTGTAGTTTGCAGTCTGCTCTTTTCTCCTTTTTTTGAAAAGGGGATAAAGTTGACCCTTCTCCATTTCTCCCCTATTGCTGATGATCTTTCACAGGTTACTTACTGGCACTGGTTCAGCAACCAAATCTACTAGTATTTTCAGTACTCTGGGCTGTGGTTCATTTGAGCCTTGAGATCAGAGCTCATCAAAGGCATCAAAGATATCTTATTATTTCCCTTCCTGATTTTAGAGATTAGCAGTACCATCCATTTCTGTTCCGTTATATCTTGGCCAAAGATTATTTTTCTTGGCAGAGAAAACAGAAGCAAAATCTCACTTAATAAATTCAGCAGGTTTGTTATAGAAGGCCATTTGACAGACAAGTTGGTGAATGCTTGTCTCCAATTGGCTAACTGTTCACATCAGCCTCTTCAATTGAATTATTGCTACATTCTCCTTTTATAAAGTCAAAATGCCATCTTTCTTCCCTTTTGAGATAAAGTGAATATTGCTTACTATTGATTACTCTTTGGAAGGGAAGCTTACTCTACCAGTTGTTATGTTAACGAATATGGTAAAACTCCTGGCCCACTACTCTGACAACAGATGTCCTTATGATGTGAAACCTTATTTCATTTTCCCTCTGGAATATAGAAGTACTGCATTAAGCCTCCCTATGAGGTTGGAGTTAGCTATCAAAAGTACTTTGCATTTCTCATGCTTCATAATTTCAACTGGTTCCCTTAAGCTCACCCCTCATCCACTTATTCTATCTTTCCCACAAGAATTAATCAGTAAACATCTTTCAAGTACTCACTTTATTCCAGCCATTGTGCTAAGTGGTGGAGATACAAAAAGGCAAATGATAGTCTCAAGTAGCTTACAATCTATTAGGAGACATGCAAAAATAAATACAAAACAAGCTATCTACAGGAAAAATAGCAAATAACAGAAGGAAGGCAATAGGATTGAGAGTGGCAGCAGAAGGTTCCCAGTGAAAAATAGTATTTCAGCTGGGACTTGAGGGAAGCCAAGAAGACCAGCAGAGGAGGGACAGTCAGAGAAAATGCCAGAGAATCATCCGTAACCTGCTCTTTAAAAACCTTCAGTGAACATCAGACTAGGCCCTTCCTCTCCCTCCCCTTCACATATTTTATGGCTTTTGTCACATCTCTGCCTCCCAGTCCTGCTCTTATAAGTTCTTGATGGTGAGTAAAAATTAGGGGTCTAGAAGAGTTCCCCCATTGATTTCTTTACATTTGAAGGATGAAGTTGATGGAATCCTATAAAGCTGCCCCCAGCCCCAATATTCTAACTTCCTTATTGGCCCCACTGCCCCTACCTAGTCACTGCCCCCCTTTACCCCCCCAATTTCTTCATATATTCCTCACTGCTCACTAAAACAACAGGTGTGTCCATGAACTCATATTTTTCACAGAACAGCAAGCATATCCATGTGATGGGATATCAGCCACTGCCCTAGAGTCATTCCTCATATTTCCTATAGAAACAGCAGGTGTGTCCATGCACTCAATCACAACATCAATCCAGTCTCAGACAGGACTACAACACTGAGCTAATCACAAAGCAGCACAACCACGATGCCAAAAACAACAGAAGGGACTTTCCCTAAGTAGACACCTGCACAGTAACAGCAAAAGTTCTCCTTTAGATGAACTTAGGATTTAAAGAGACTTATTATAATATCATAATCACATATACATACCCCCCAAATAGGTTTTTCTATATGCATTGTGGGTAATTGCAGGCACAGTTCCACTGTGGCTGGAAGCCCTCTGCGATTACTTAATCTCTTAACAAATCCCTCCTGCCTTTTTAATATTCATAATTTCTGTTATGTAATTCTGAAGCTGATGGTCCTCTTGGAAATTTGCCTACTCCATGACAGACATCAATTTCTCTCAACATGTTATATCCTCTGGTACAGTGTGAGTTTCTCAGAGTCAGTTAATCCACCCAGGAGGGAAAGCCATTGTCCTCTATCCAGGTTCAGGTGAGGATAAATTCTTTGAATAGATTGCCCTAAGGCTGGGGGTAACTTAAAAGCAAATGCCATAATCAGAGTTCATCTGAATAGGTTCAGGCCCTCATGATATTCATTCTCTCATTATTAACTAGAGTTCACTGCCACCTTCTGCAACATTTCTCTTCCAATGTTCAAATAAGCCATGAGCACACTCAAGGTTGTCTTTGATCTAAGAGAGAGATGGTCAAATGACCATCCTTTTATTACTAGACATGCTGGCGTTATTAATAAAATGATTAAATTGTCTAGAAATTATGTCTCTAGTACCCATATACAGGCTTACCGTAAAAGGTAAACCTGGGCTGAGAAGCTAAGGACTGTAAGAGTTGGAAATTTAGAAGAGACGCATTTGAGGAACTGGAATGGGCAGTAATACTCTGTGAAACATTCTGTAATAAAACAATTTGGCTGTAATGGGGAGAGCATAAAGGCTGGAAAAGGTAGACGATACAAATTATGGAGTGTTTCAAACGCCACGTTGAAAAGCTAATATTTTGTCTTCCCAAGTTTGAAACCACAACTTGTTTGTCCCAACTGATGACATCCTCTCAATTTCCATTTCTTTGCCACCACAAAGAGTGCTACTACGTGTATTTTTGCACATATAGGACTGTTTCCTTTTCTTTGGATCTCTTTGGAATTCAGACCTGGTGAAAGCATTGCTGAGTCAAAGGGAATGTATGGTTTTATAGCCCTTTAGGCATAGTTCCAAATCATTCTCCAGAATGATTTATTTCACAATTCCACCAATAGTGCATTAGTGTATCATTTTCCTTTCCTGTCACGTTAGCCAATCTGATGGGTATGAGGTGGTAGCTCAGAAGTGTTTTAATTTGTATTTCTCTATTAGTGACAGAGTGTTTTATATGATTATTGATAGATTTAATTTCCTATGAAATTTTTCTGTTCATATCCTTTGACCACTTATCAAATGGGGAATGGCTTTTTTTTTTAAATTTTATAAATTTGGTTCAGTTCCCTATAAGACTTTATCCAAGAAATTTCCTGTAAACATTTCCCTCCAGTTTCTTGTTTCCCTTCTAATTTTGGCTGCACTGGTTTTGTTTGTGCAGCTTTTAAAATTAATGCAATCAAATTTATCCCATGATCCTCTGTATCTGTTATTTGGCCATGAGCTCTTCCTTAATTTGCTTATATCACTTTACGTCTAAATCATGTAATCATTTTGAGCCTATCTTGCTATAGAGTGTTAGAAATTGATCTATGCTTAGTTTTTGTCAGACTGCTTTCCAGTTTTCCCAGCAGCTTTTGTCAAATAGTAGTTCCTGGTCCAAAAACTTGGATCTTTGTGTTTATAAACAGTAGTCTGCTGTGGTCACTTACTTCTGTATATTATGGGCTTATTCTATTCCACTGATCAACCACTCTATTTCTTATCTAGTACCAGACCATTCTGAAAATTATTACTTTGTAGTATAGTTTAAAGTTCTGGCACTGCTAAGCCCGCTTTCTTCATTTTTCTTTTCATTGATTCTCTTGATATTCTAGACGTTTTTTCCTCCAGATGTACTTTTTTTTTTAATTCTATAAAATAATTCTTTGGAAGTTTGTTATGGCACTGAGTAAATAAACTGATGTAGGTGTTATTGTCATTTTTATTATGTTGGCTCAGCCTACCCACGAGCAATTAATAGCTCTCTGTTTAGATCTGTATTTGTACGGAAAGTGTTTTGTGATTGTGTTTATGTAGTTCCTCTGTGTCTTGGCAGGCAGACTCCCAAGTATTTTATACTGTCTGCAGTTATTTTAAATTAAATTTCTTTTTCTCTTCTTGTTGGGTTTCATTGATAATACATATAAGTGTTGATGATTTATGTGAGTTCATTTTATATCCCACAACTTTGCTAAAGTTATACCAACATATTATCTACAAAAAGTAATAGTTTTGTTTCCTTGTTGCCTGTTCTTATTCCTTAAATTTCTTTTTCTGGTCTTCTTGCTACAGCTAGCCTTCCTAGTACAATACTGAATAGTAAAGGTGATAACAGACATATTTGCTTTAACCCTGTTCTTACGGAAAAAAGGCTTCTATTTATCTCCATTTTAACTAAAGCTTTAGATAAATACTACTTATAATTTTAAGAAAAGCTCCATTTATTCCTATGCTTTTACTAGGAATGGATGTTGTATTTTGTCAAAAGCTTTTTCTGTATCTTTTGGTATAACCATATGATTTGTGGGGGGTTTTTTGTTATTGATTTGGTCAGTTAAGCTTAGAGTTTACCTAATACTGAACTAGCTCTGAATTCCTAGTTATGAATCCCACCTGGTCACAGTGTAGTATGATCTTTGGGATATGCTGCTTTAATCTTGCTAGTTCTTTAAAATTTTTGCATCAAATTAATTAATGAATCTGGTTTATAATTTTCTTTCTCTATTTTTGCTCTCCCTGGTTTAAGTAACAAAACCATATTTGTATTATAGAAGGAATTTAGTAGGAACTCCTTTATTTTTTCAAACAGTTTATATAGTATTGAAATTATTCTTTAAGTGTATGGTGGAATTCATCTGTAAATCTATTTGGTTCTGGGGATTTTTCCCTGGAGAACTCATTTATGGCCTGTTTCATTTTTCTTTCTAAGACAGGGCTATTTCCTCTTTTGTCAATCTGGGAAATGCATATTTTTGTAAATATTCATCCATTTCACTTAGATTATCAGTTTTATTGCATCAATATTCTTTAGAGAAATTGGTCTATAGTTTTCTTTGATTTTGCTCCCTTTGATTTAGGTTTTAATGGCATATTTATTTCATGGAAGGAATATGATAGGAGTCTTTGCTTATTTTTTTCAAATAATTCATATAGTACTGGAATTAACTGTTCCTTCAGTGTTGGTAGAACTTGCTTGTAAATCCATGGGGACTTTTTCTCAGGAAGCTCATTTATTGTTTGTTCAATTAGTTTTTTTTCTAAAAGAGTTATTTAAATATTTGAGAAGTTAAGCCACTTAAAATTTTTCAAAGAGTCACATGGTTTGATCTGTGCTTTGGGAATAAGACTGGTACCTGTGTGAAGACTGAACCTGAGATGAGAAATCAGAGAGACTAAGAGCAAAGGGGCCAATAGTTCAGGTGAGAAGTGATGATGGCCTGAACTAGGTTGGTGGTGTTTTGGAAAGAAGGGAGAAAAATGGGAGTGACATTGTTAACTGACAATATCTGGCCACTGATTAGACATGGGGCATGAAGAGCCAAGGCTGAGTCTTGGCCTATGAAAACTGGATGAGTGGAAGAGGTGGTGTTGTCCTTAAGATAAACAGGAAAGTGAAGGGGCACAGTTTTAAAAGGAAAGACAATGGTTCTATTTTGGACATGTGATAGTAATAACAGCTAACACTTATGTAGCATTTACTATGTGCCAGGCACTGTGCTAAGCACTTTACAATTATTTTCTCATTTTACCTTCACAACAACCCTGGGAAATAGATTCTATTGTTATCTCCATTTTATAAATGAGAAACTGAGGCAAACAGAGATTAAGTGACTCACCCAAGGCCACACAGTTAGGAAGCATCTGAGGCCAGATTTGAACTTAGGTCTTCCTGACTCCAGATCCAATGCTCTATCTACTGTAACACATCCTGGACAATATAAGCTCTCTGTTTATAAAGAGATATACCACGCAAACCTAGTATTATAATGGACTAACAAAACTCAACTGGTAATTTTTTATTACTAATAAATACTTTAAAATTTTTTGGTATTTTCTGAACATATGTAATCCCCTGTCATCAAAGGCCCCACATTGGCTATTTATTAGTTAATTACGTAGTATGTCTCAATATACAGTTCTTTTCCCGAAGATAAAAATCACCAATTACTTAAGCAGTCTAGTGTTTAAAAAAATGGTTTCTGCTGCCACCAGAAAGATGAATTGCTAATTTATCTGGTGAGAGAGCCCAATGCAGTCTTATGTATCTAACGGATACTCTAAAAATAAGAGGTTCATGAAGAAGTTAGAAGAAATGGTTCAGCTCAAAAACTAATCCCAATCCCAAATCATACTGTTTCCATTTCTGGTAGGTCACGTAAAATTCCATCTCTTCCCAAAGGTGAAAACTTCTTTTTTTGAGAGGAGCTTGGCATTAATTCTAGATATTTCAGATAATTATAGTATCCCCTCTGAAATAATGGCAGTAAAAATGAGAGGTTATTCTTTATATAACCAGATGTTCCCAAGTTCATCTACTATGTATTTAATTCCTCTCATAAATAAGTTTGTAGCTTTGGAAATGGTTTGTCTCATTTGCAGTTTAACAGAAAATCAGTCTCAATTTGAATTTTTGTTACCTTTTAAAGTGATTGAACTTCAAATACAACTGTGAGTTTAAGTAGATACAATGTTAACATACGGGTAAAAGAAATTGAATAAAAGGTAGTGCTACATTATAAAAGACTTACTGTGCTGTACAGTAACAAAGTCCTCATAGAATCACTAATAAAACCTTGAAAATAGGCACTGGCCCATATGGTCAGGATTTATAGGAAATCAGAAAATAGATTTAATCAAAAATTAATCAGGTCTAATGTTAATAATATACCATGTAAGTTCTTACAGCATTTATGATTTTTCATAAATTGGTGCTTTCAATTTTCTGATCCCTATGGAGCATCACTATCACATACCTGCATGTATGTATAAACATGTACACATACACATGTACATACTTGTACACAAATGTGTGTAGAAACATATGTACATTATATAGTATCTATCCAACAATTATCAATCTGTGTTTTACTTGCTTGATTTTTATTTTTCTACATTATATTAGAACTATGAGGGCAGTTCTTTTCAACCCTACTGAAGTTAGCCTGTCAAATTATAATGATGAATATAATAATGAGGAAAGGTTCCTTTTAATTCAGAACTTCCCAATTTTAAAAGTTCATGAAAAACTTGGAAGAAGGCAGAATGGTAATCCTCCAATTTGAATGCTATTAACCACTAGTAAAAGTGGCAGAATTTACTGATCCTATGGAAAATAAGGCTCCAAATTCCCATAAATTTTTATTCAAGGAAGACAGGAACCAATTACTTTCTGTGCTTCAGACAGAATAAGAAATACTTTAATTCAACAGAAATAAATTAGGAAATAGGAAGAACCTTCTACCAATATGGGCTATTAAATATTGAAATAGTTATCAAGGAATAAATGCAGACTGCACCCTCTCTAAGCCTTAAATGATTTCATGAATCCAGCAGAGTGCTGATAAATCTCTCCCAAATGAGCTATGCTGATCCTTGGAAAGATACAGTCAGATCCTAAAAACCTTTCTCGGTTCCTGGGAAGCATTGTGCCAGATTTGTTTTTGCTAGATCACTTGCACACAATGAATGACAGAGGTCACCAAAATTCAGGAGATGGGTGATGAGAGGGAAACTACCTATCACTAAGGGACTAGAAAATGAATCTTCCAGTCATAAACAAAATAGAATCCACATACTTTTCTAAATTAGGAAATAATTCACAATAGATCTTTAATTAATATATGAAAGGAATCATATTAACAAAGTAATTTCTAAAAATGCAAGGTATCTTGACAGAAAAGGAGGAAGTAAGGACCTAGGAGATAACCTTTGGCAGATACTCATGATTAGAATGTAGGAAATGAATGTTTCTGGAAAGAAGACTAAAAAGACAGGTCATGGGGGAATCTGGAAAAAGCAGTGAAGTAACATTCAAGGGAGGAGAGAAAGTATCCAGGAACCTAAAGGGAAAAACTAATTCATTGTAGGTAGCCCTAGCTACCAATATTTATAAATGATATTTTTAAATGGAGAAATATATTTATTAACTTGGCTAAGCAGGTCAACTGAAGACATGAATTACATCTAGCTACATAAGTAATTTATTCCTTTAGTAGGATAGGAAATGTCAGGAGATCATTTGATAAGTTTTATAAATATTTATATTACTTTGTCATAAATTATATTGTTAAATGTTTTTTTATTTCAAATATCTTCAAAAGTTTCCTGATTCATATCAAATATATTTGTGCCTCAGGAAACAAAACTACTTAATAAAATTTAATTTAATTTTAATGATAAGGTGATCTTTACACTATCTTATAGGGTTACAATCTTATCACTACATAAATCACTACCTATCATTAGTATTATTAGCATCAAAACTGGAACAAAAGTTGTATCATGGTGTGAAGGTAAACTTGGGTTCTTGAAGGCTATGTCAACAGAACACAAGCTCAAGTAATTTGTATTCTGCTAGAAAGGCTTCAGGGGCAGTCCTGGCAAAGACTCTGTCTGACCTCTGAGGACTGGTCTAGCTGAAGAGACTTATCATTAGGAGATTAGATCCAACTCTTTAGCCATGACAAATAATCAAACAAAGAAAAACACAAAATGACCCTCTGTCTTGATTCTAAGTAGTAATGACAGAATGGGAGAAAAGGAGACAAAGGGTACCAAGAATCATTCAGGAACATTTCATTTAATGAAATGGGGAGGTGGAAGCAATTATTAAGCATTGCCATGTGCCAAATTAGGTGTTTAGTGCTGGGGATACACAAATGAAATACTCCCTAATCTCATAGAGATTATATTCTACATGAAGGTCTGGACTCTGGAGGAGGGACGTTAGCACACTGGGTGGATTTATGGGAGGATATGGACAAAAGTAACATAGACTGTGAGGGTTCGAATGGGCTGCTATCTGTACCACCAGAGGTGATACTGACGTCAGTAAGACCGCAGATCTCACTAAGTGTTACCACCAATATTGTGCTGCTACAGTGAAGCCAACAGAAGGTGCTGAAGTACGGACAGCTTGGCTTACCTTTCATTAAAACCCATTATATCCATAAGCTTCCTGAGGGCCGAGTACTCTGCTTTTTTCTGTATCTTGAAAAGTAAACTGCTTAATAATTTACAACAGTAAGAACTATTAATGTTTCTTGAATATCCTGATTCTTTTACCCAACCCACCCCCAAACTGTTGTGCTGTTCTAGGGAGAAGTTTTTTCTCCCATCTATTCCCTTCTGGGTATCTTGTTTTCCTTGTTTCCTTTCACTGACAAAGGATTTGTTTCTGTTCTCCCTGGCCCCGACTCCCAAACTGTTCAGAAACCTCACTTATTCGCTGCTTTCCTGTCTGGAGGTTAACACAGCAAATAACTGAATATCTGTTGCATTTGCACCTGCCATTCCCTTCATCTCCACCTTGAAAATCACTATTTTCCTTCAAGGCTTGTCAACAAGCCTTTCCTTATTCCCACTGGTTCAGAATGTTCTTCATCCTCAATATACCTCCTATTAATCTTTGTGTCTTTTATCTTTTCCCCCTTTTCCTACAACAGAACCTTTTCTCTTTATTTATGCTAAAAATCTTGCATGTAGTAGGTACTGAGTAAATGTTATTAAACGGTGCTGATTTTTTCAAGGGAAATAATGTAAAAACAAGTCTTATATGTAAAAATGATGTCAAATCTATGCTTCCTGAGCACTATGAAAGGGAGACTTCACTTCTGTTTTGGACCCAAATACCTGGGTTTTGAGACAGCCAGAGAAAAGAGGTTGAGGGAGAATACACTCAGAACTTTTTCCACCTTCTTCTGGCTTCACAATTGCTAGTGGTACATAATTATGGTTTAGTAATTGCCTATTTGCTGTAAGATTACAAAAAGTTATGGGTTAAACAGTTTGGCACTTCTAAAGCTAACCACTTACTTGTGAAAGACATTTTGCCCATGTCTTGGCTCAAAAGGGTATAAAAACTATAGAAACAAATTAACTGTTGGCACATAGCATGGGCACTTTCCCCTTAAATCAATTCACCTTTTATAGAAACTGGCTTAATTATCTTTTGTTACCATCATTAAATATGCACAAAGAGTGCATAGAAGTAGATGCTAGTTTTCTCTGGCTTTTTTTGTGGAGGTTTTAAGGATTTACATGTACACTATTCTGAACTGAAATAATCTTAGAGCATATTTTCAAATAAGGGCTTTGAGGAAACAAATGTATTTTAGTGGTGTTAAAGTGTATTACCTTCAATAAAAAAGTTCAATCTCTTGAGCAAAAACCAAGCCATGCTTATCTTTACTCAGTCTCCAAACCTGCTGAAAACTGTTTAAAAAGACCCTTTAAAATTCTAGTTTGTAATTGTTTTGATGAGCAATATGTGACTCAGTTGTCTTTAAGATGAGAAAGTTTCAAGGCACCTAACAATTTTCTGTCCTCTCATAACTGTCTCACTCATAAATTTTAAAATGCTCACCAAAAATAATATAGCTTTATATGGTAGTTTCTCTAAGAGTAGAAGATTATAAAATAAAATTTCCAAGGAAAAGTCAACTTAGTTTATTCTAAATGTGGGAAGGGTGAAGCAATGAGGTCAACAATGGACCAGAAAGTACTAGAAGTTAGCAATTCCCTAGGATTGAAAACAGAATGCATCGGAGGAGGAAAATCTTTCTTTTCTTTTTGTTTTTTTTAATGGGGAAGTTTCTCAACATATATAATGAAACACTGATCGAATGTAATCAATAGGAAAGAAATGACTAGCTTCCTATAATTTGCCAATATAGCAAAAAACCCCCACCAAAATATTTCTTTTTACTGAACCTTTGAATACAGATCAACTTAAGCAGTTCAATGAATTATTTGCTGTTTTTTAAAGAAATCCCATATAATGATTTACTGAATCTATATTAACAATGTGAATGAGTCATTAAAATAGAAGCAAATTGTCTTTAACAGCATTTTTAAAAGATGGTGTTATTCCTAACAACCAAGTTATTAAGAAATAAAGTATAAGGTATTTTATAAATCTAAGAAAGAAATGAGTATAGAATTTTGAGATATTCTATCATACTCTTTGCTAAAATGCACTAAGACAATTTTAACAGTGTAAAAACATAAAACTATGATTGCTTATTAAAATAATGAACACAACATTTTAAACAGATACTTCCCAAATGCTACATATTGTGACTTAATGATTAGATATATTCAAGTGGTGCTGTAGGGCTAAAGAAAAATTCATTAGGTGCAAAAGGAACACACTGAAGATTCTGATAGTTTATTCACTAATTGTATCACGATTCTAAGCTGACCCGCTCATTAGCCCAAATGGGTGAGTTTCAATACTCCAATTCTCACTTTCTCAGCAAGCAGTTACATTAGAGGTCATGCCCGGGTAGGGGTACTGAATAAATGAATGGTTCTCAAAACTGCATAAATCATTAGTTATTCAGTCTTCCTAAAAAAAACTTTGGAGAAATATTTAATCTTTAAAAATTAAGCTGAATTATAGAGGCAAATCAGAAATATTTAATCTTTAAAAATTAAGCTGAATTATAGAGGCAAATCAGACATTATATGGCTTGTTGTTCAGTCATTTCAGTCACACCTAACTCTTCATGACCTGAATTTCTTGGAAAAGATACTGGACTGGTTTGCCTTTTTTTTCCCCAGTTCATTTCACAGATGAAGAAACCGAGGAAAGCAAAGGTAAGTGACTTGCCCAGGGTCATAAAGCTAGTAAGTATCTAAGGCCAGATGAGTCTTCCTGACTTCAGACCTAGCACCCTATATGCCCCATTATGTGGCATAAATTGCCTCAAATAGTTTTTAACAAAAAACAAAACAAAGCTAAACATTTTAATTATCTTAATATCTTAGAAGCATATAAAGTTTAAATTTATCAAATTTTGTTTCTCAGTAAAAGCCAAAGACTGAGACTGCCAACTAGAACAGCTTTTCATTCGATTACTGAAACAATCTATAATTGGACTTTGAAATCTCATATGATAACATTCAAAGAAATTTAATGTACCTGGACAACCTCCAGAATTTGATAATGGTAATTTTGGCATAACTAGGGATTCCTATGTCATCTGAAAAGCTTAATTGAAACATTTTTACATACATTTTCTTAAAAAGAGAAATTCTTGAACCCATTAGAAAAAGTACAAAAATATTTATTTCTAGACATCTTTTTTCTAAGTTAATACAGCTAAGTTAATGAAAATAATCCAGTAGTATCAACAATACTTACTGAGCATACAGATAATTTAATAATACTCATGCTGATAAAGCCATGACAGTAAAGTGAAATAGTGAAAAGAGTTACTATAAATGCTACTACATTGCTACTACTACAAAAGTTACTTCAAAAAATAGAAAAACAACACACATTTCTCTTATAATTGAAAACAATAAAGATGGCTTAGTGAAAATTATTGTGTTTGCCTCCTATAATGCTCAAGAGGTCTAAAACTGGAAATGTTCCAAATAAATTTCTATTTGCTCTAGGCAATAACGTAGACAAAATACATGAACACCCTAATTCTATCTAAGTCTATCTTATAAAGTCTAAAATTTTGTGACACTCTGCAGAGGACTAAAGGAGAACAAGGATCTCTCCTTGAGAAAAACAAAAAGACAAAAATCCTTAAAAATTCTTGCTTGCCATGGCTTCCTTCCCCTGCAGTTCTTCTAGTCTACCTCTAGCTTTCTTTCCACCTGCAAAATTCAAAACCTCTTGTAGAGATTAGAAAACATGACTATATTATAAAATATTCTTTGATTAAAAAAAACAAACAGACTTACTTCCTGGACTACTCAGTTGTGCTGTTAGACAAGTCATTTAACCATGAGATATCTCAGTTTCATCATCTATGAAAGGGATAACCAAAGTATATAGTTTGTCCAAGTAAACTGGGAAACATATGTTTAATACTTCAGAAAACAATAGTGATTTTTGCCTAATCAGAACTAAAGTAACAGAAATAACTGAATCATACAGCACAGAAGGATCAAAAAAATGTCATGAAGTAGACTTAGAATTCTAAGTAGAACTGTATAAGAAACATCCTATAGAGTTAAGAATATCTTATTCTCTGCTATTTACAGATTGCATTTTTCTCCTCCAGTAATCTTTTTCAGTGTTTTAAGAGTCAAAGTACTTTTAAAATTGACATTTTATCATTAAGAATGTATAATAACTTTCATAAATATCTGGCTGCACCTTGTCCAAAAGGAAAACAGGAGAACCCACCATAAAGGTATGGTCTCATCCAGGAATGGGGAATCTGCGGCCTTGAGGTCACATGTCCTTCAGTGTTGCTTTTTGACTGAGTTCAAGTTTTACAGAACAAATCTTTTCATTAAGGGGATTTGTTCTGCACAGTTTGGATTCAGTCAAATGGCCACACCTGAGGACCTAGAGGGCCACATGTGGCCTCCTGGCTTCAGGTTGCCCAGCCCTGATCTTATCCATTAGAACAGAGATAATTACTCACACACAAAAGGCAATCAGTAAATATGAATATATACATACATATATATAATATATATATATTGCATGCTCTTTCTTTTATATGTAATATAACATAGAATCTATAAAATCATATTCTTCTAAAATGCTATTTCATTTTATGAAAATTATATGCCTTTCAGCTTATCAATTAGTCCCTTAAAAATAAATTTTCTTCCTGCAAAGGAACCTGTATTGTAGAAAATTAGCAAAAATCACTTTAGAAGAAATGCTATCTTTTACTGAGGAGCACCAAACAAAGCATCCAAGTCACTGGCTTGGCATGACATGGCATGGCATGGCATAGTACAAAGAAGACTACCTATATACAGATATCAATGTTAAGAAACATGGCATTTCTGTAGAACTAGGATCCAGGTTTCACTCTATAAAATGACTATTTTTTGATGAAGGCGGCTGAATTATAATCCTACAAAAAAACAAGAGAAAAGTTTAAGCTTTTTTGACTTTCCTTTCAACTTAATTCTATTTTGGGCTAGCTTATTTTTGACACAAAGCAATCCAGATAAACTTTTCCACTTACAAAAAAACAAATTACTCATATTAAACATTCAAGATACCACATGGATAAAGCACAGATAGATTAGTTAATATATGACACTAGTAGAGATTTCTAAAATCCAAGTCCTTACTTTGACAACGTAGTTGAACCTTCGGATATCTTGAATTGCACTTGAAAAGTCTAAGCGGTTAAAGGCTTCTCCCAAGGTACAATAGCCATGCCTCTTTAAAAACAACAACAAAAAGAAACAATTTAAGAGATAACAAGTACAGAGTGAAATACAAGTTTAAAAACAAACCAGTAAAGGCATTGATAGATTAGTAAAGAACAAAAAAACCAAAACAAAACAAAAAAACATTAACACATTCTGGAAACCTAATCACGACTTAGAGGAAAACAAAGAAAACTAACAGTTTTACATTATTGTAGTCAATTACCCATCTAAAATAATTACATTCTACAACTTTTCAAAATAGTTTATGTGAAATGTAAGCATTGTCTTATTTTTATTATCATTATCTCTAGAATAGAACAGAGAAAATTCAAAAACATAAAATTACGTGTATTTTAGAGTATATTACTGGGGCAGTTACGTGATACAGTGAATAGAGTGCCAGGCCTGAAGATAGGAAGACTCATCTTCCTGAATTCAAATCTGCCTCAGACACTTACTAACTGTGTGACCCTGGGCATGTCACTTAACCCTTTTTGCTTCAGTTTCCTCATCTGTGAAATGAGCTAGAGAGAGAAAGGACAAACCATTCTAGTATTTTTCCAAATAAAACAGAGTCATGATGACAACAACAGGTGATGACTGGAATTCTCCATGGGCTATGCCAAAATGCTCTGGCAGGTCCTATCAGGCTAGAAGAGCTCTAAGTACAGACTTGGTAATGAAATGATCGAACCAATCTAGCTAAGTTTGGAGGGACTCATAAATGAATTGGCTTCCAGGAAGTGAGTTTTTCAGTGATAGTAAGTCCTAAAGACTACTAAGTTATAGAAGAGCTGTAATCCACATCTCAGGTTTTTGAATTCTTATAAGAGTTGAATAACTACATACTTGAAATCACTATCTTCCTCAGTATCGTGTAAAGTCCTTGAAGGCAGGAACTATTCCATTTTTCCTTTGGATTCCCAATACCTAGGACAGGACCTGGAGCATAATAGGCATTTCATGGCTTTTTCATGGACTGATACCTAGTGTGGTCACCCAGTTGTGTACTCAACAATCACAAAGGACCAAGAAGTGGCAAGTGGACAGTCCTCTTTGCTTTTTATCCCTTATTCCTCTTTTAACAGTGGTAAGATAGAGAAGGCAAATAACAGAGTTTTTCTCTCTTCCTCCTCAGCTATATGTTCCAAAGAAGCTGTATCTCAAGCTGAGAAGCACTGTTATGGCCTTCAAGGTTCTTTCAAGAAAAGTAGGGTTGGTATCCTCCTTTGAGAGTTGGTCATATGACACTCTGGGTTTAATCAAACTCCTTCCTAATCAGGAAATTGCAAAGGCAGGACAACAACCTAAACATGGGTCTCGTGACAAGAACTTAGAGGTCATGTCACTTCTGTACTTGCCAGGATTATAATCACAACTATTATGAGCAGCCTGTGGAAAAAGTACTCCTTGGCCCCTAAAGGGCCACTAGAGTTAGAAGGTATATACACAGTTCTAAGGCTAAAGAGGAGAAAAAAGAAAGAAGCCAAACAAAAATGGAAGAAGATTCTTCTTGTCTATTACTCAGATTAACATTATACTGCAGTGTGAGTACACACTATGACAGGAATATGAGTCAATCAATACGAAGTAGATTTTTAAATGGTCAAATGTGATTAATGTAACAATAATTAAATAAAATGATATAATAAAAATATGGAACATACAACTATAACTGTAGAAAAACAAAACTAAAAATGGCTAAGGGCCAGCATCCTTCCCACAGTCTTATCTCTACCTAAAGGGAGACATATCCAGCAACTATTACACCATGGTACAGACAGCCATATTTCCAACACTAAGGAAGGGTGGTATTCTCAGGTTCTACTATGGCTTGGAAAGAAATATTCAAGTCTGTAATAACCATTTCCCCCTATTACTTATTCACCAATTAAACCTAAATTTGAACTGCTACCTGCATATAGTTTCCAGTTCAGGAAGAAATACCTACCTGGTCTTAATGGCTATCGCCATTAAGTTGGCTATAGCTTTCACTCTGGAACCAAATTTCAGCTTATCTGAAATCAGCTGAGGATTGGATACTGGGTTTGGCTATAGTTACAACAGTACTATTTTCCAAATGCCTATGGATTTGTTGGGTTTTTTTTAATGTGTGCAAAAAATCACTTTATAAGGAAAACTGGTATTTTGCCTTTTTTTGAGACTTAAGAGGAAAAAAAAATAAACCCAAACCCAGTAAAAGCCTGGCAGGGCGAAATGACTTTCCAGGTCAGACTAACAAAGTGAGCAAAAGTTTTTCACACAGTTAAGTACACAGTAAATGTTTAAGTTCTGCTAGGCATAATGACCATTTCAAGTTTGGCTTGTCAGAAGAGATAGGAAGGTCATTGCTACAAGAGGCTGGGTAGCAGCAGGAATGATCAATTGAGAGAAAACTTTGCAGCCTCCCTTCTATCATTTTGTGAGTAAATGATGATGACAAAAAGCTGGAAATTGAAAGGATGCCCAGCAGTTGGGGAACAGCTGGTATATGGTTATGATTATGGTGGAATACTATTATACTATAAGAAATGACAAGCAGGATGGTTTCAGAATGATAGTGAACAAGCAGCTATCTAAGTCTGGGTTAAAAAACAAGACAGTTATTAATCTAACAGGTAAGTGGAATCTTAACAGATAACTGAGCCGACAGAAAAAAGATTATTTAATGAGGAATAATCAATATAGTTATATTTAAGCCATACTTACATATGAACAAAATTTTATCCAATAGAAACACCTACTTTTTCATACATATCAAATAGAATTCTCATGGTATAGTACTTAGGGAAATTTCCTTTTAATACAACCATCATCTTTACCCAAAATATTTCACTCAGTCCTCATCTTATTCTTATATTGATGTTCATGCTACACAAAAAGCCACATGAATTCATTCATGTCTCACTCTTCTTTCAGAGACACACCTTAAATATTACTATTCTCTCCTAGGACACTTAATGTAAGATTTTCTCTTCATCGTCCTAGAACACTGTCCTTATTGTAAGATTCTCTCTCTGAGGACAACATAAACCAGATATCCTTCATACTCATTTGCATGTCAAATTCCACAGTTCATCTATTACAATTTAAACCCAATATTCAAGACATACAGTGCTTTAAACAGGTAAAACACTTTCAAGTTAGAAGTTAAGGGAATATAGTGGCTAGAGGTTATGTACATAGAGGGTAAAAATTCTCAAAATAATCTCAGAAAAGATAGTTTCAGAAGTGGAGACAAGAAGAGAAGGGTGTTTTCTTTTTTCTTCTCTCCTAGGTGCCAGCAGTATAGTAAAGGGACAGGCTACTCCTGTGCCAGTTGCCCAATGGCAGGCACAGTGTCAAAGTGCAATGGTGAACTGAGGGACAAAATCCTCTACTGCCTATGGAAATGGAACTCAGCTCAGAGACGTCTTCTAAATCTCTGCCTTCTCAAGATCTGAAGGATTCATTACATTGGCAAATTGTCCTCAGAGAGAGAATCTTACAATAAGGACAGTGTTCTAGGACGATGAACAGAAAATCTTATGTTAAGTGTCCTAGGAAAGAATAGTAATATTTAAGGTGTGTCTCTGAAAGAAGAGTGAGGCATGAATGAATTCATGTGGCTTTTTGTGTAGCATGAACATCAATATAAGAATAAGATGAGGACTGCGTGAAATATTTTAGGTAAAGATGACGGTAGTATTAAAAGGAAATTTCCCTAAGTACTATACCATGAGAATTCTATTTGATATGTATGAAAAAACAGGTGTTTGTATTGGATTAAATTTTGTTCATATGTAGGTATGGCTTAAATATAACTACACTGATTATTCCTCATTAAATAATCTTTTTTCTTTTGGCTTAGTTATCTGTTAAGACATATAATAGACTTTATATCTATTTCTAAATCTCTATTTTTGCAAATCAAAAAAGGGAATCTTTAAAGAAAATTTTTATGAAGAAGTTTCTGGGACAGAGGGAGCTCTATGTGTAAAACACTTTTAATGCACCAACTCAGTTAGATGAGCTGCACTTTTTATAATCCAGTCTTCAGAGAGTTTTTGGGGTGCTCCTGGAAGCTCTCACTTAACTTAGCTTGGCAGAATTAAGACATAATGAACACTTTCTTCCCAGTTATTTTCCTGAATTGCTACAAAGTATGCTGAAAGAATACATTTGTCCTTGTTCTAAAGGACAAACATCTCTATAGCACTTTGCACACAGTTAAGCACACAACAAATGCTGAAGTTCTGCCAGAGATAAAGCATCCTGAAAATTCCAAGCTTGGCTTGTCAAAGACAGGCAAAGTTTTGAACTGCTAGACTTGGAGTAACCTTTCAAGATGGGATACCAGCTTAGATGCACTTCTTACAATCCCCATTTCGGCTCAAAATCTTATGCAAGCATCCCTCCATAATAGTTCTACAGTAGGAAGAGACTGCAGAGTCCATCTAGTTCAACCTCTTCATATTCAGATGAAGAAATCAAGGGTGACAGAGGTAAAGGGACTTACCTAACTAAAGTCACAGACAGTCAACATCATTCCTACATGAGGCTTTCTCTGATCTCTCCCAGCTACTAATTGTGTGTGCATTTGTACAGACACACATATATTTTGCATATACTTATATGTACATTATTGTTTCCATGATAGAAGTAAGCTTTTTAAGAATGGAGGGTCCCATTTTTTGCCGTTCTCTCTCCAGTACTGAGCATAGTGATTGGCATAGAGTGGAAGCTCAATAAATGTTGAAGCACAGACTACTGTTAAATCAACTCATCTATTAAAGTTCAGCTTAAATACTATCCCTCCACAAAATCTTCATGGATTCCACTGTGGGACTGGTTTCCTTCTTCCTTTTAATTTCCATAGGACTTTATATTACTCTCAAGGCATTTAAGACTTCAACTTTGTAATTTATATACTGGTATCTTCCTCTCTAAACCCCCAACTTGTGTATGATCTCCCTATTCTCTCTACTGTTCAGCAAAGTGCCTTACAAGTAGAATGTTCTAAAAATATTTGTTAAATTAAATGAAGGCAAAATTTTCAATTTTAATGCTCATCAAAACTCATTTGACAACTAGGATCATTACTTCAATAAAATTGAAAAAAAATATGTAACATAAAAACCTTTCATTGTACATATGATAAAATACTTACTTCTCTGGTGCTTTCTTTATGTACATAAATCCATTTTTCACGATAAAAACCTGAAATAAAAATTAACTTTAAAAAATTCAATGACTTGTTTTTATGTTTTTCTAAAAACATGTTTTATAGCATTAATTCTTAATAGAAATGTAATTTATGTAGCTGAGGGAAAAAATTACCTTTATTGGACATTTCAGAGTCTTACAAATGTTCTTTAAAACTTATTTCTTTGGGAAAAGCAGGATCACCTTAGGGCAAATACCAATGAAGTATTGTGAATTCAAAAGAACAAAAAAAGTAGTGGTATCAGTGAAGCTAGGATACAGGTTATGGGAAAGAAGCAAATGAAATATACAAAAATTCTAACAAAATATTTTTTGACTAAGTCCTTATTCATTTTTTAAAGAAACTAAGTATTTTTATTTATGTTGGTATCCAGTTCATAATTAGGATTTTCCTTACCAATAATCCCCCAAAAGGAAAATGAATGCTTCCTTTACCAAGGGATATGAGAGAATTTGTTTTAGAGCACCAAAACTTAATTTTGACTGTTTTGGACCAAAGTCTTTCTAAAATTTTCTGACTTAAACAAGCACAGTTTAATCTCTTTTTGATGATCTGAGGAGTTGCCATCACAAATCAATTAATACACTGTTCTAGAACTTCAGAGGCTACTAAAACCATCTCAATACAGGCATCAGACGATTGTGCTTTTACAAATTGTTTTTGTTTTTTAAATATCTCTCTTCTCAATGTTGGTAGTTGATCAGCTGTTAATTCTTGCTATCCTTATTCTCCACCTTCCTCCCCCACAACTAAGTTGCTTCAGGCTAGAAAACAAGTTAACTAAAATTATTAGAATTATACACAATATAAAGTAACTGGTTTAAGTTAACTGGCTTTGAATGAAGGCCTGAGTTCCTATTACAAGAGCAAAATGATTAGGTTTTGTGATAATTGCCAACCACTCAGACAGCTTGTTTTTTGTTGTTAGTAACTAACCCTTTCTACATACCGCAAGTCTGACAACCTCCCCATTGCTCAGTCTGAAAACTGGGATGTTAAAAAAAAAAAAAAGAAAAGATACAGAGCTATAAATGTGCAGATACAATGTAGCATATTGGATAACTGTAGTCTCAGCCCTAGAGATGAGGGTTCAAGTCCTGTCTCTGACACTAATTAACTGTGTGATTGTGGGCGGGTCACTTAACTTCTTAGGGCCCCAAGTTTCTAAGACTGTATTAAAGTTACAGATGAGCTGCTGCATGGGTAGGAATTTCTACGCCAAATGTTCCCAGACCCAGATCAAAGTCAAAAGAAACAAAAACCTATCTAGAAGTAATTCAGTGAACCACATCCACACACGGTATACATAATATGTGTAAAACTGTGCTATGAAAAATGATCTTACCTTGAGTATTTGTGCTTTTCCTACAGTGATCCTTTTTCCTTTTTTTGGCTGTAAATTCACACTCTCCAGAGTTAAATATATCTTCATCTTCACTATTTACAATACTGAAAGAACAGATATATTTTATTAAACACATCATCCAGTAAACTCTTCATTTACTTTTTCCTCTACCACACAATATTATAATATGGTATCAATAAAAACTGAACTTAGAATTTAGAAGACCAAGAAAAAAATCCATTCACATCTTTATTCTGAAGCCACAGGGACATATTTGGAAGGCAGGAGTAGGTTGTAAGATTTTCAAATATGATTTGTACACATGAAGTGGCATAAAAGCTATTATCAAGGAAATTTTTTATTGGGAAAACAATGTAAGGTTTAGTGATAATAAAGTTCCAGGTGAAGTACTGAAAGATGCACAGAAAGCTTCCAGAACATGGATTATCTTCTTTAGAGGATTTATGGGTTGATTTGAACAAGAAATACACAGGATGAGAAGATATAAATGGGATGTGACGTAACAGAAGACACACTCAAACTGATGCATTAATGAGACTATTAAAATGTCTATTTTTACTCTAAAAATAAAATAAGAATTTATAAAATAATAGATTACACTGAAACTATTCAGGTAGTGACTTCCATTTGTGGAAATCTGAAATTTTACCCTGCTTACTCTGAAAATGGAGGACATGAGATGACTTATCGAAACAACCATGCCAGGAAGAGAATAACATTCTTTAAGAGGTTCAGGAGATTTGTGGCATATTAGGTTGAAGTTATTTCAGATACTGATAGAGTTTACAAATAATTATAAACACAATTATACTCTAGAAGAATGGTTACCAACATTTTTTGTTGGTAATCCCTTCCATAACAACAACATCAAGTTTGTGAATCCTTGGGATAATTTAACATAAAACTCATAATATTTTGCAATTATTTCCTCTTAAAGCACCATTAAACAATTTTTAGTGTAATTCTCCTTTGACCATTGTTGTAAATCCCCATGGGGTTCATGAACCACTAATGGGAACCATTTTCTAGATGAAAACATTTATTTTTAAAAAGCTTTTTAAACAACTTGCCTACTTTCTGTTTGAATGTCTAATACACAATCTTAATACAGCTACTATTTTAAATATGGCACATCAAACATAATATTCTATAAATGTTTACTAAATTACTACAGTAATGCAATATTTTCTTAAGCATTAACCAAATATATTATTCATTTTACATGGCTTAACTAAACTAAAACAAGAAAAGCTATATAGGAAAACTTTGGATATTTATCCATTAAATACAGTCATTCAGATTTTGTGATTTTTAAAAAATGACATTTTTATTTGAAAAAAAAAAACCAAGTGATTCATGTATTTCATTCTTTTGTGTATTTTTTTAAACTACACTTTTTATTTCCAGGCATGTGGGAAAAAATGTATCAGTCCTAGTACAGACAGGCAAAATATACTTTTCCCGACACACACACCAATAACTAAAATTGTCTTTAGTTTGAAAGTACGAGTCTTCTGAGGATAAACTAAGAATAGCTCAAGGTATGTGGAACTGATGCTCAACAAGAAGGAAGTAACATTGCTTTACTTCCCTATCATCATTCTCTGACAAGAAAATTGTATACAAGCTCCTTTCTACTCAACAACATTCACTTTTAATAAAAACAGCTGAGTTTGCCAAATGAATCTATTTATCATTGTCAGAACAGACTTCAGCAGAACTAGCAATAGTTGTAAATCAACAAGACAAGCAAAAGTGCATTTAGAAAAAAAACCTTATAGAAATAAATCTAGCATTCAATAGCAAACACTAAATAATTCCAATCCACAATGATGTGTTGATTCAGGTTAAATCTAATAATATTCAATATTAAACTATCTTCTGTCAAACTATCCAAATATTGAATCTAGCAGCTTCTGGATTTGGAAGCCTTCCTAACTAAAACCTAACTAGGTTAGTAAATGACTAGAGTCATTTACTGTTTCAAAAATGTCAGACAACAGGCCTTGTAATGTAAATGAAAGTGAAGACATGCGTTTTTTTACTCTATCAATAAAGGAGTAAGAGGGAATGCACAGAAGACAGATGTTATATGCCTAAAACATACTATGATGATGTAAGATGTGCAGAAGCAAGGACAGAAATGAAATATATCCAATTTTTTTTGGATGCCCAAATATAAGTCCAATACATAGGAGAATTCAAGGGAGAAAATACAAGAATGCACACTCAACCTGCTAATTCTTCAGTGTCCAGTGGCTTCTGACACAGTCTTATGTATAGCAAAAGTATTCTGCAAACTATAATTGGTGCTAACTATACAAATGTAAGATGCTATTCCAATTGTAAAGACTCCATAAGAGTCTTTGATTGTCTTGTCTGGAGGAAAGAAGGATTTTAGTTCTATGAAATCCCAAGGGTGGCTCAACTAGCTGCCCTACCCTGCCTTAAAGCTTCAAAAGATCATAAGGACCCAGTTCCTTGTGCTGGCCTCACCTTCTTAAAGCTTTTCCAAGTAGAGCACGACCTATAACCTCCCAGACCCCTTAAAAAGTTCAGAGTACATGGACCCATTTTAGCAGAATAGGAACTAGACTGGCCTTTGAGTGTACAAATCAAAAAACCAAAAAATGTTGGGTTATAAAAGATGAAAGACAGGGTTACTGCTTTAAAGGAACTTAAAAAGTCTGGTAGGGGAGATGTGTTATGTCCAAATAATCATTCACAAAGTAGAATGTGGTAAGATAATTGAGAAATAAAATTTTGGGGTAAATTACAATTAATTTTATCAATCACAGCCAGCAGATTATTGACAAAAAATGTTCCTTATTCGTGTTTCCTATCCAAGAGGAATTAGCTACATTTTTAGGTTTATATGTCTTTGGACAAGAGATGCTCCCTCAAACTGCAATCAACACAATCATGCCACCTTTGGACAGAGAGGTTACCTCTATACCCAGCCCATCCCCAGTCTTTGGCAACTGAGACAAAAATATCCAAATGCATGGAATTCACCTTAGACGACAGATTCCTTGTAAAGCTGAGTTGTATCAGACAGAGAAGCTGAGCTGACCTTCAGAGACTAAGGTCTTGAAATGAGGATAAAGAAAAAAATCTTCCCAAATCATTAATTATTAATAATCATTTCTCTCAGATATATTCAAGATATATTATGCAAATAGAATCTGATGAATTTGATGATTAATAAAGTTTGATGAAAAATTGGATGTGAGCAACTAGGAAACAAGAGAATTTCAGTGCGACTCTATGGATGACTTGGGCATATGACAATGCTATCGAAAGACGGAAGGAAGTCTGGAGGTAAAACAAGCTATGGCACATTGGGGTTTTACCAAAAACAAAAAAATTAAGAAGTAGGAGGCTCTTTAAGTATAACTTTCTTTGCTTAATCTCTGCCAATGCCCCATTTGAAGATGAAACAATTTTACGGAGGAATTATTAAAAAGTAAAACACCAAAAACTTAAAGGGAATGGGAACAATAAACATTTACAAAATATTTACAAATAATACCATTCCTAATGAAAAAATATATTACTTTAGTATTATTTAATACTGTACAAATCTTCATATTAAACACATATAATAGTTACCCAAATCAAAGTAGTTTATCTATGCTTACAAAAAACTGTACAATATACTCATATCTTAGAGGAAAATTTCATGACCTGCTTTTACCAGCTTGGAAATATAATCATCACCCACCTTGAATGGTAAATACTTTTTTTTATAGGATGGTACTTATATGATGTGACAAGTTTTAAGCACAGAAAACAGACAAATTTTCAAGTACAAGGTCTCTACAATTTGTCTGACACATTATACTACCAGAATTTTATATTATCTTCATCAAAAGTTAAGTGTGCCAATAGCACTTCAGTCATTCTCTTTTAGGCAAACTGCCTAAAATGTAATTAAAACTACAGGAATCCTTTTACAGACATATTTGAACAAACCCATCCAACACTGCAGCATGCTCCTATCAAAAGTAATTATTTGCAATGAAAAAAAAAGAGGCTAAAAACATGAAAGAATCTTCAAATCAACTCTAAATAGAAGCAATCGGATAAAGGTAAGACATTTAAACTCTCTGGGCTAACTTTCTTCATCTATAATGAAATCATTTGACTAGACGGGCTCTGAGGCCCCTCCCAGCTCTAAACCTGTAATTCTATGATGTCAAGGCACAGAAACTTAACTTCATATAGTAGAAGGCTAAAAAATGCCAAAAATATTATCCATGGTTACAATGATTATTTACAATCGGTATTCTAGTATTAAACCATTACTAAAAAATGATGCACAGTTTACTTGTTGATTACATATTCCTTAAAAGAGACAGCAGTCAATCAATAAAATTTTATTAAGTGCCTACTTATATGCCAGGCATTACACACTGGGGTATACAACAAAGGCAGAAGACAGTCTCTTTTCTCAAGGAGCTCAGGCTAATGGGGCAAAAAACATGCAAACTACTATGTTGGTGGGTTGGTTGGTTGGTGTCCTTCATCTTCGAAGAGGACTAAAATGACATCACCACGATAAAGTGCCTGCGGCTGAGCCGACCAATACAAGCTCAGAACGCTCTACCACAGGTTGGGCACAGACAGTCCATGTGTACGTTTGCGGTGGATACTCCAAATTTGTACATCCTGCATTTACTTTGTGCTGTCTCAATTCTGCTTTGCTTATAAAACACAGCACCCTTTCTGATGTGGGCATGCCATGCTGAGCAGTCCTGTGCCAGTGTCTCCCATGTTGCACAGTCAAATCCAGAGTTTTTGAGAGTGTCCTTATATCACTTCTTCTGACCACCATGTGATCACCTGCCCCATGTGACTTCTCCATAAAAGTCTTTTTGGCAAGTGTACATTTTGCACTGGAACAATGTGGCCAACCCATCAGAGTTGCACTCTCTGAAGCATAGTTTGAATGTTTGGCAGTTCAGCTGAGCAAGGACTTCAGTGTCTGGTACCTTATCCTGCCTTATCCTCAGAATCTTCCTAAGACAGTTCAAATGGAAGCAATTCAGTTTTCTGGCATGGTACTGGTAGACTGACTGTCCATGTTTCACAAGCATAAAACAGTGGGGTCGACACAATGGCTCTGTAGACCTTCAGTCTGGTAGTCACTCTACCTCTTCTTTCCCAAACTTTTCTTCGGAGCCTCCCAAACACTGAACTGATGGTTCCTCGTATGGACGGTGTGGTGGTGGCTGATGGAGCACTTATATTTTCTTGAACAAACACAGTATATACAGGATAAATTTGAAACAATCAGCAAAGGGAGAGGCACTAGCATTAAGGAGGAATGAGGAAGGTTTCCAGTAGAATGTGGAATTTTAGCTCAAAACTTGAAAGAAGCTAGAGAAGCCAAGAGGTGGAGACTGGGAGGAAGAGCATTATAGGCAGCAGGGACAGCCAGTGAAAATGCCCAGAGTTAAGAGGTGGAGTGTGTGTGTGATAAACAACAAGGAGAGCAGTGTCATTGGGTCACAGAGTACACTGAGGTTAGGGGTGTAAGAAGAGTAGAAAGAAGACAAGTTATTAAGGGCTTTGAAAATGAAACAGAAAATTTTATATTTGGCACCAGCAGCAACAAGGAGCCAGCAGAGTTTACCGGGGGTAGAGAGTGTGGGCATGGTCACATCAAACATGCACTTTGAAGATCACTTTAACAGTTGAGTGGAAGAAAGACTAGAGTGCAGAGAGACTTAAGGCAGGGAGATCAACCATCAGTCTACTGCAATAGTCCTGGCATCAGGTGATGAGGGCCTGCACCAGCATATATAGAAACATTTTCTAAAGTACTTTAGGGTTTTAAGCAAAGAATTCTTTATATACTTGCTTATCAATGAAGAACTATGATTCCATAGAAAAAGTATAATATATACTCTAGTTTTTCAAATCAATAGCCAAAGAGTTATTAATTTGCTGAAAGATACATACATCAGTGAAAAAGAATTAAGACAGCTTCATTGTATTAGGTTGCCTTAAACATCAAGGAAACCTGGTTTCACCAAGATTAAAGGCTTTCCAGCTACAACACCACTGTCCACACAAGAGCTTTGTGGGTGGGGGTAAAAGCAAAGGGAACAAAAATTTGAAGGAAAGTTCTACCCCCTTGAAAGTACCACCACCCCTTTGCAAATGCTGCATTGGAAAGTTGTTAAGAACTGGGTAAACTATATTTGTATCCCCTTATCTACCAGTCTAATAATTCACTCAAAAAAAGAAAATGAAGTTAGACTTAGATTACTGGTTCTTAATGAAACCATGCTGTCTGTTATGATTATAACTTTCTTTTCTAGGTGTTTACTAATCATCCCTTTTATCACATATTCTAGAATTTTGTCAGGAAGTGAAGTCAAGTTAGTTTAAAAATTCTACTGTCTTTCTTATCTACACCCCCTTAAAAATTGGGTCTCTCTATCTTGCTCAGGTTGGAATTGCAGGGGCTACATACATATGGCTCAATAAAACTGCTGATAAGCACTAGACCTTTAATCCACTTTATTTCTAACTTGGTTTACTCTGCTTCACCTCAGGCAATCTGGTGAAGGTTCACCATATTAACATCAAACTTAGAATGTATACCTGATCAGTATAACCCCTGGAAGCTCACAACTCCCAAGCTCAAGAGAGCAGACTCAAGCCTCTCTGGTAGTTGGGATAATAGTCCTGCACTATCATCCCTAGCCCTCTTCTTCCTTCTTGAAAATCAGGAAAACATGTTTTACTCTATAATTGCTAAAATGCCTCTCTTTCAAAGGTCACTCAGAGTGGCTAAGAGTTCATGGTAGCTAAGAGATACTTTCAGTACTTTGGGATATAGTTTGTCTGAACTTGCCATCTAAAACTCATGAAGACAGGAGATCATAACTTTTGGTCCGTCAACTTAAGAAAAAACACTCCAATAATTGTATTTCTATATAACTTGTTTCCTTTGTAATCCTATGTATTTTATTTTACATGTTTAAAAACATTACTCTAAGAGGATGTTTATTGATTTCACCAAGGTGCCAAAGGGGTCCATAACATAAAAAAGGTTAAATATCCTTGGCATTAAGGGTACTAGGTGCTAATGTTATGATTTCCCTACTTATCTTCAGTTTCAGCTCTTTCTGAGCCATTTGTATTCTGTCCTTTCTGGTGTGTTGACTATTCTCCTTGGCAGAAAAAACAGAAGCAAAATAAGAGCTGAGCATTTCTGTCTTTTCTCTGTCATCCATTGGCATCATTCATTCAACTCAATCAGTCCTATTCCTTCCTAGGGGGAGAGAGGAAAAGAGAGGAAACTTTTTATTGTCATTAGCTCCTCTGCTAAAGTTCACTGTGAGCTTCAGGCCTCCTGATGCTATTCTTAAAGGACTTGCCAGGTTTTAGTACATATACTCCACCATCTGCTCTTATTCACATCCCTTATATTGTCTTTTTTTTTTTTTTAAAGATCTAAGATTCAGAGTAAAAACAGAGACTTGCTTGAGCTCTCTCCCAAACCCCTCCAAATAGCTGTAAAATGACTCTAAACAAATTCTAGAGCAACAGAACCCACAAAAAGACAGAGTGAAACAAATTTTTAACCCAAGACAACCTGGATGGTCAACAGGAAAGGTCTGTTGTGCCGGGCTGGGAGAGGAGTGCAATCTATGGTGGGCTGTGACAGTACTGACTGGGTCACCCAGTAAATCCAGAGCAGGCCTCAGGGGACTAAACCACTAGCTGTTGAGATATTTTCCATATTTTTCAACCCACAAATGCCTAAGACAACTTTGAAGGTCAGTGGGAAAGGTCTGTCAGAACTGGATGAGAGAGGAGCGCTAAGCAGTCCTGACCCCATGTGGCAGCAGCAGCAGCAGTGGCTGCTTCCAGAACTCTCAGCCCACAGAAGGTAAGGGATGAAACAACTGATCTGAAGAAGATTACAGGGTTCTCTTTGCTGGCACTAAGGCAGGATTCTGTTGCTTTGCCCATACTAGGATCTGAGTCATTGTCGTGGGGCAAGGAGAAGCACTGGCATAACAGAGTTTGTGGCAGCAGTGGAGAGGGAACCTTCCTCCCAGTTCCAGGACAGAAAAGAGTGCTTGTGGTCACTCACTGATCAGACCTCCTTAGATCAGAATACCCTAGAAGAATTGAAAACTTACAGGTCCCTAGAAGTATCTCTGAAAAGAGCTGCACAAAACCCCTGAAACCCTCCACACTAGAAGCAGAGCCCTAGTTAAAACATCAAGTAAATGGCTGGATGAATGAGCAAACAGCATAAAAAAGCTCAGTCTATAGATATCTTCCTTTGGTGACAAGGAAGATCAAAACATACAAGCAGAAGAAGACAACAAAGTCAAAGCTCCCACATCCATAGCCTCCAAGAAAAATATGAATTGGTCTCAGGCTATAGAAGAGCTGAAAAAGGATTTTGAAAATCAAGTAAGAGAAGTAGAGAAAAATTTCGGATGAGAAGTGATACTAATGCAAGAAAATAATGAAAAATGAATCAATAACTTGCTAAAGGAGACCTCAAAATACTGAAATAACACCTTAAAAAAAACTAGATCAAATGGCAAAATGGATCTAAAAATCACTGACCAAATGGAAAAGGAGGTACAAAAGCTCACTGAAGAAAATCAAAGCTTAAAAATTAGAATGGAACAATGGAAGCTAAGAAATTACAAACAATGGAAGGTAATGACTCTATGAGAAATCAAGAAATTATAAAACAAAACCAAAAGAATAAAAAAAAATAGAAGACAATGTGAAATATCTCTCTGGAAAAATAACTGACCTGGAAAATAGATCCAGAAGAGATAATTTAAAAATTACTGGACTACCTGAAAGCCATGATCAAAAAAAAGAGCCTAGACATCATCTTTCAAGAAATTATCAAGGAAAACTGCCCTGATGTTCTAGAACCAGAGAGGAAAATAGAAATTGAAAGAATTCACCAATCATCTCCTGAAAGATATCCCCAAAGGAAAACTCCCTAGAATATTATAGCCAAATTTCAGAGTTCCAAGGTCAAGGAGAAAATATTGGAAGCAGCCAGAAAGAATCAATTCAAGTATTGTGAAAACACAATCAGGATAGCAAAAGATTTAGCAGCTTCTACATTGAGGAATCAGAGAGCTTAGAATATGATATTCCAGAGGTCAAAGGAGCTAGGATTAAAACCAAGAATCACCTACCCAGCAAAACTGAGTATGATCTTTTAGGGAGAAAAATTAACATTCAATGAAATAGAGGATTTCCAAACATTCTTAATGAAAAGACCAGAGCTGAATAGAAAGTTTGACTTTCAAATAAAAGACTCAAAAGAACCATGAAAAGATAAACAGGAAAGAGAAATCATAACAGACTTTTAAAAATTGAACTGTTTATACTCCTACATGGAAAGGTGATACTATGGGGTGAATTGAAGGGGTAATATCTAAAAAATAAAATTAAGGGGTGAGAGAGGAATGTAGTGGGAGAAGGAGAAGGAGAGGTAGAAAAGAATACCTCACATAAAAGAGGCAAGAAAAAGCTTTTACAATGGAGGAAAAAAGGGGGTAGGTAAGAGGGAATGACTGAACATTAATTGGATTTGACTTAAGGAGGGAATAACATACCCACTCAATTGGGCATGGAAGTTGATCACCCTACAGAAAAGTAGGGGGGAGGGATTAAGGAGAGGTAATAGAAGTAAGGGCAATTGGGGGAGGGGATAATCAGAAGCAAACACTTTTGAGGAGGGAAAGGGTCAAAGGAGAGAACAGAATAAATGGGGGGAGGATAAGATGGAGGGAAATATAGTTAGTCTTTTGCAACATAACTATTAGGGAAGTGTTTTGCATTTCTACACATGTGCAACCTATATCGAATTGCTTGCTCACTCAATGAGGGTGGATGGGGAGAGAGGAAGGATGAGAATTTGTAACTCAAAAGTCTTAAAAAAATGAATGTTAAAAATTGTTTTTACATGCACCTGGAGAAAAGGTACACCAGTTTACCCTACAGGAAAACAGAAGGGGAAGGAGGTAAGACAGAAGGGGAGGGTGAGGTGATAGAAGGGAGGGCAGATTGGGAGAAAGGCTAATCAGAATGGATACAGTCATGGAGTAGGTGGGAAGGGAGAGAGGAGGAGAAAATTTGGAACTCAAAATCTTGTGGAAGTGAATGTTGAAAACTAAACTAAATAAATATATTGAAATGTGGGGGGTGAAGAGCTAAGATTCATTCATTCATTAAAAAAAATACACCTTTATTAAACACAAAACAGTCTTTGCCTTCAATCAGCTTACAGTGTTTGTGGGAATGGGGAGAGAAACCATATTGGTTTCTTTAGATATTACCTTTTTTCATCATCACAATTTTTTTTAAGCATTTCATTCTTTAGAGGCTCCCATTCCTCCTGGACTGAAGCTTCCTACTGAATTTTTGACTACAAGACTCTATCTAGCCTGTCTCTAAGACTTTTGAAATCCATTATTACTAAATTTAAAGTGAAGGTAACACTACATCTGTGCTTCCCCTCACCCCCTTTCAAAAATCATTTCTAATTCAATAAGCAGGTCTTGTTGGTAGTAATCGTATTCAGAATAGCAATCCTCCTTGTTAATCTTCATTGCTTCTTCTGCCTTTTGAAGCATGACATGAAAATAAGTCAAGAAAATTTCTGCTATTCTGTATTAGCAATCAATCAATCAACAAGAATTTAGTGAGCACATTACTATATGTCAGGCATTGTACTAAGGGCTGGGAGTACAAAGAAAAATATGAAAACAGTCCCTACCCTAAAAGAGCTTACCATAATACAGAAGAAAGCACACACACAAATAGGTATATATACAAGGCACATACTGTGCAAATAAAAGGAAACCTTGTAAGAGAAGGCACAACCAGCCTGAAAGATGACAGAAAAAATCCTTTAAAGGTAGCACTTCAGTTGAGTCTTTAAGGAAGCCAGAGATTCTAAAAGGTCAAGATGAGACAGGGGTGCACTTGATATAAGGGACAGACATTTAGCTCCAACAAATATCTGAACACAGTAATGCGAGACCACTAATAATAATACCAATAATAGCTAGCATGTATATTGCATTTTAAGGTTTGCAAAGCACTTTACATATATTATCTCATTTGATATGCACAACTGCTAAATCATGCCTCCGTGCCAGATCTGTGATCTAGTTCCTGAACACATCTGTGTTGTCTTTTTGTTCCAGTGGTTCACAGTATACTTCCATGATAAATTGCTTCTGTTTCTGCCTCTATTGATTTTCATCCAAATGCTATTCACAACTCTGGATTTTCTAATCTGAGAATATGTTATTAATATATAGTGCTAGACACCCAACCTCACCTTTATAGTCTACTCTGTTCCTTGTCAATAAGGAACCATACTCCAAAGTCAAGTCCTGTCATCTGAGTCTCAGTGGCACCAATGCAGTCAAAAGTGCCTTCTTGCATTGGAACATCTGGTTTTTGCCTATTACCCATTCATTGTTTATCAGTGCACAAACATATGAGTCTATCTTTTACTGCTGGCTCTCTTTTCAGATTTTTTTCCCTCTAAAATTTTGTCTCTGCTACTCCACATGGCATTTCTGCCAGTTTTACATAGGCAGTTTCCTCCTTATCCTACAAAAAAGCTTCACAAAAATATAAAATTATAGTTGATGACAACCAGATAGCTGACTTTAGCTAGAAGCAATAAAAGCCAAAACTCAAAATCATTCAAAGTGTCATACACAAAGAAAGCTAATTTCAGAAGTCCATGAGGAAGGGGCTTAAAAGAGTAAGAGGTAGGGCAGCCAGGTGGTGCAATGGAAATAGTGTCAGGCCTAGAGTCAAGAAGACTTATGTTCCAAATCTAGTTTCAAATCTAGCCTTAGACTGGCTGTGTGACCCTGGGCAAGTCATTTAATCCTGTTTGCCTCAGTTTCTTCATCTGTTAAATGATTTGGAAAAGAACATGGCAAGTTACTCCACTATCTTTGCCAAGAAAACTCCAAATGGGATCACAGAGAGTGAGGCACAACTGCAAAACAAGTAAACAAGAAAAAATAAGAAAGAAAACTGTGGTTTAGAAAAATAAGGTAATTAGGTTTGATACTGGCAGTAATAAAGAAACGAAATATTATTAATATTTAAGCTGCTCCAGGCTATTTGACAGGAAAAAACTCCTGGAAATAATAGGTCAAAAAACAGGTCATCTAGTTCAATTCTCTCATAAACTGCCACTAGGATGGACGACAGGTAGATAAATATAAAGTTTTTTTTACAGTTCTTGAGTTACTTCAATTATTCCCTCAATACTAATCTGGTCTCTACTGATCCTTCCTCTAAGATGAACCACCACAAACTTCATATTTCTAAATCTAAATCTTATTCTAAATGTTTTCCAATTGTCCCATGTTAAATTTATACATGTAGTACCATTCCAGTTTTAGGCATGACTCTTAATTAACCTAAGTTACACGGAACAGGGGGATAAATCCTCTATTGAATATGCTGTTGATCTGATCGGCCTAGAACGCTGCTGGCACTAAACTAAAGGTTCCTAATTAATTTATGTTCAAACTCTTCATTGCCTGACTTGAAGCAAAACCAATAAATAGCAAAATTGGTCACTTTCAATTGTCATTTCCATTTCTGCCTAAATAGGGAAATCACTTGGGTACATCCCACGGAGTTTCTTATCCTCCAATTAGACAACTGTAGAACAGAAGGTTATGGTTACACATCAGGCAGTCAATCTATATATTATTATCTTTGCTTTATGATGCACCACTCAGTATTTTTCTCTGCATGATAAATTGCCTTTAATACACCTGTCATTTCTGATCTTTTGAGAGGAGTTCCTCATTTGTTACCTAATCATGCTGGTAGATTGCACACATCATTATTTCCATTCTATCCCAGATAATCACAAATTTCTGTTCTTTACTCATTGCTACAGAACAACATAATGTGCCATGGAATTCTGCCCTCACCTTCACTGTCATGTCATTATCAGTTAGGATTGCTGAAAACTGACCAAGGTCCTATCTTTCGTTTGACTCTTCATTCAAGTTCTTATCTTACACAACTTGGTGACCAATTAATTACGGAGCTTAAAGTAGCTAAAAAGTTTTTTTTCCACTTTGTTCAAAAATTAATTTAAATAAAGTATTTGAAGTATATAATCTTCAAGATAAACTCTCTTACTTTATGTCCAAGATTTACTGCTGCGCTTACTGCTCCAGTGTTTTGATACAGTGTATTAGTGTTACTGCAACAATTTCCTCACCTGGTAACATTTAAAACATAATGCAGTAGCACCCACTGGATCATAAGATCATATATTTAAAGGTAGAAGGGACCTATTAGGACATCTAGTTCAATTCTCTCATAAACTGCCTCTCATTTTTTAGTCCTTGCTATACTGCGTTATCATGTATTACTCATATAACAATACATTCTTTTGAAACTACTGTTTAAGTGAAATTATACAAGAATTAATGCAACTACAAAGAGACCAAAAAGACATAAATTCCACTTTCATATTTGTCTCTTTAATATTGCTTTCAGAGCCTACAAAATGGGTTATTTCTTTTTTATATATACCAAAAAGGTTTTGTTTTGTTAAATAATAAAATCAGTTGTATAAAGTCAATTATTTCCATTATCCATTTTCTTCAGTTGCCTTGAATTGGTAATCTGTCACAGTGAGAACCAAGAGTCTGGGAAAGCATACATGTGACACTAATTTTACAGGAGTTCAAATGGGGAAAGTTTCAGGGACACATACAGGTCTAGTGTGAATATAATTATCTGATGACTTCCCTGAAATATTACATTTAACAAAATTAATGTGGTATACACACAATTATAGTTATAATTCAAAAAGGTCAAATAAATAGTTCTTGAGCAGATATGCTGACATTTCCCTCAAACTGCTTTGTTTAGATAAAATTTTAGATGCTAGACTCCTTTTCTTCTTCCAATGACTTCAAAATACAAAAATGTAGTAATAATCCACGTATAATTTTCAAAATTTAAAATTATTTTAAAAATCTATTTGCTAACAAACTGTATTTCTTAGGACCAGTTTAACTAAATTCACAGAAAGTAAACTATATAACCAAAAGTAGCAAATTCCTTTTAATTCAATAGCTAGGAAATGAAGTGGAAATACTGGCAAAGAGTCAGGAAGACCTAAATTCTAATCTGGTCTCAGACACTTACTACCTATGTGTAATCATGTAATCTTTGTCTATCTCAGCTTCCTCAGATGTAAAATGTGGATTGTAATAACACTTATCTCACAAGATTGTAGATAGAATCACATGAGATAGTATTTGTAAAAATGCTTAGCATGGTGCATGGCACACAGCAGGTGTTTTACATATGCTTGTTTTCCCCCTATTCTACTAAGTTATGTTGACTACCAATTACCTTCCTCTAGCCCTTCTTATCTAATCAATACTTCTTCCATACATAAAGATGGAAGCTCATTAAATTATCCTCAAGTATAATGTTTTTTGCACACAGTTTAGTTTATTCTGAACTTAACAAGCACTATATTAAAATGGGCATTTCCAAACAAAGTATAAGTGGATTGCAGATCTTTTATGCATAGCTTTTCTTTTAAATATGTATATATAATATAAATTTTATATATTACATATATAATTCAACACATTATTTTCAAAGCTATCTTACTTGTCTGTGATTCATTCTAGCCTTCTGTTTTTCTGTGCCTCAAGGACTATCCTTTCTTTCCTTATTTTTATTTTAGTTACCCTATTTATTCCTTCCCCTCTCCCTCTGATGAATGAAAAAAAATAAGTCTTTGCAGCAAATATGCATTGTCAAACAAAACAAATTCCTACTCTTGCCATGTCTGAAAATGTATGTCTTATTCTGCATCTTGGGTGCATTACCTCTGTTAGTGGGTCAGTGGTATGCTTCTTTATCAGCTGTCTAGAATCATGGTTGGTCACTACAATGGTTAGAATTCTTAAAGTCTTAGAAATCAATTATAAATTTCAACTACCATTCACTTTAGAGTATATGTGTTCCTCTACGAAGACTTCTCTGATTTCCTTCCTTTTCCACCCTTCTTATATTTGATATTTATCTTTCCCTACCTAGACCTCACAGATGCTTTCTTTGTACCCATTATATACCATTTATATTTTATTTTGTATTATAACTATATGTATACCATTTCCCTCTACTGCACTATACACTGCATTAAGGCAAAAGGTCTTGTCCCATTTAATTTTTTTAATCTTCTCCAGTACTAGTTCAGTGTTATTCACATAATAATAATGAGAAATGATATTTATACTGTGCTTAAGATCCACAAAGTACTCATCTGTGCACAGCCCTATATAGTAGACAAACAGTAAATATTATTGAATGTGCTTATATATTACTATGAGCTATCATATATTTGGATATTTAACTCTGTACTCAGGGACATTTATCTGACTAAAGATGAATGTAGGGAAAGTAAGAAGTAGATAAATGCAAATGGTAACTATTGATGAACTCTAATCAAAGAGAGACACTAATTTGTAAGCTGTTTAAAATTATATGCATCTAGTATATATGTGCATGTGCTATCAATATTAAGTCTACAGTTGAATGGATAGCTTAGTACTTTTTGTCTCTAGACATGAAAGGATTAGAAAAATTAATTCTTTCCAACATTTCTGTTGTCTGTTAAAATATGCTTACCTTGAGTAACTCACCATATCATAACAAAGAATTTGGCATAATACAGATACTTGTTCTACCCCATGATATATTTTTACGTTTCAAAATGCAATGTAGCCACTATCCATGCCTTGCTTGTTTAAAAAAAAGTCCTAAGATATAAATTCATTTAAAATGCAGAAAGATGATGAGCAATTATATTTTACAGGTGTTCATGGGAGACAAAACCCAAGAAGTGAGTTGGTGGTAAAAAGACAATCTCAAATTTAATACAAAAATATACTAAGATGCTAACTAGTCAGTAAGCAAGATGGACTTGTGCTCCTAATATAAGGTGGCCTATTTGACCTCCCAGACATTGCTGTATGTTGATGGGATAAGAACCACAACTAAATTAGGGTCAAAAGAAACAGAATCCTTAAGAAAAGTATGTATCGATAACATTATGTACAAGGTATACTCAAGTAAAGAAATCCAAGAGCTAAAGGGAAGAAGCATGATGGAGGACATTTTAATTTCCAATCTCTCTCTATCTACTGACTTCTTGACTCCCTGCTTAATCTTAGTGAATATTAAAAGACGAAAAGAGGCGGAACTTCTCATTGTAGAATATAGTAATGTCAGCAAAATGCAGACTTCAGAGGGACTATCACCATATTTTATACTAATAAGAATCTTATTTTTATGAAAAGTATCAATGGCAACTCAGAACTTTAATTCAGGAATTCTATTTAGAATTCACTGTTTTCAATGGAAAGCTCATGGCTATCTTAAAATCAAGATTTAGGATTTTTGGAGCTAGATGGGATCTTAGAGATCATCTAGATTCTTGTTCAATTATCTTATTTTAGAGTTGAGGACACTGAAAATTAGAGATTACCTGACTTACCTATGGTCATACAATTAGTAGTAAATAGCACAGCTGATTTTAAAACTGGTATTCTTTGTGCTACACTATGCAAATAATTTAGGTTTAAATTACATTTTCCAGACTTACTCTCCTGAGTACATAAATCTCTTATCTTCAATAGAACTTCTCTACTGCTTTCCAAGTATGTTGTTATTCAGTTGTTCAGACATGTCTGACACTCCAAAACCCCGTGCACCATGCTGTCCATGTGGTTTTCTTGGCAAAGATACTGGAATAGTTTGCCATTTCTTTCTCCAGTGGAAAGCAAAGAGAGGTTAAGTGATTTCTCCAGGGTCACAAAGCTAGTAAGTATCTAAGGCCACATTTGAACTCAGGTCTTCCTGACTCCAGGCTCAGTGCTTTATCTACTAAGCCACCTAGCTACCTGTGTAGGTATCCCTAAAATATGGAAATTTTAACCTTTCTGGAGAATCTAGAATATACATAAGATAGTCTCATGGACAGCTCACCATCCTTTCAGAGAGCCATTTTTATGTTAAATATGTATTAGATATCCACTGCTAGTGGGGCAGTGTGGTGGGGAGAAAGAGGACTCTTAACAAAGGGGGGGCTCTTAACAAAGGCTACTCAGAGTCCTGTCAAGGAAATCAAAAGGTCCTTCTCAAGAGTAAGCTCCCAAAGCAAAATGCCAACCTCCCAGAATATATAACAAAGACTTGGCCCCTGATTGGCTCAGAGCCAGTAGGCATGAAACCTTCATGACTCAGTATAGCTGTGAATTATCAGGGTTCAAAGGAGATAAATCCTTCAGATGTTCACAATTTAGTCTGAGTCTAGGAAATTGAACTCCAAAAAGAAAACAAAAATCCCACCTTGCCTGCGCTTACAGGCAGTAGATAGAGGGCTGACCTTGAGTCAAGAAGACTTGAATTCAGATTTGGCCTCTGATGTTTACTAGCTATGTGACCCTGGGAAGTCATTTAGCCTTTGTTTGCCTGTGAAATGATAATAAAACTCGCACCCACCTTGCAAGGTTGTTGTGAGAATCAAATTGGCACAATGCCTGGAATATAACAAGTAATTTATAAATGTTTATTTCTATTTCTTCAATTCTCCAGTTTTTAGCCATCTTGTCCTATTGCTGCTCAACAAGAGAACTCGAATCCTGGATTATCCCCACAATTTGCCTTTTCTGCTCTTCCTCATATGCTACTAAATAGAGTTAGAGAAAGGCTCTCAGCCATGGGGAATAGATCCACTACAAATCTATTATCTAAATCTTGACAAGTCCTTGACAATAGCAAAGTAATTCTTACACTCCTTCTTAGTTGATCCTATATCCCACTCTGCACAAAGGTCCCTGAAACTTTTTATTTTCTCTTCAAGCCTCCAACAGCACTTTTCTCCCACCCTCTCAGTTGATGCCACTGCTCATACTTTTGTAGCATATACTCTGAGGCAATTATCCCAATTCCCACTTTCAGAGCTTGGCTATATCTCCCACTCAGGATTCCAGGAGTATCCCCTGAAGGTTTGAGATTTGTCTTTCCTAGTGCTATAGTTTATGAGCCCCCACAAGTGTACTTCCAGCCATTATAATCTTGATAACCATCTGGTTATCAACAGTCAGCCAGATTTAGCATTTGAAAGAGAAGTAAAAGGGCTGTCTTCCCCCATAATCTCCTTGCCCTACCAAACAGGCCTTCTTCAGGGATTTTGCAGGAGTACTCTCTTTTAGCTCCCAACTGCTTCAGTCTTTCAGATTCTAAATTAGATCCCTTGTTTAAAACATTCCCTACAAATTTTACCAACTTTTTTCAGCTAAATGGAATAGGTTTTTTTTTAGCAGCATCACTGAAATATATCCAATGCCGTCTCAAAAATATATAAAATGATCCTTTTATATTTTTAGTTAGAATGCCTTTGATTGAATGGGTTCAACTGAAGTGTGTTCTTACCTTGTTAAAGTATTAAGAGTGTTGCATTTCGTCACATAATCTAAATGGGGTTTTTAGTCAATCAAAGCCCACCCTTACAAATCACTCCCTCCAAATAACGCTCTTTATAAGAACTCCCTCTTCTCTTCAACGGATAGATAGTCCTTCTTTGTCTCATTGACATAATTTCCCCTTCTTCTTCTTCTTTACTCCAGTAACCGATGAAGTGCCTCTTCTCAACAAGGATAACCTCTCTACATGCATCCTTGATCCTGTCTTCTCCTCTAGCAAAATGCCTGCACTATCATAATCCCTCTCTCTAATCTACAATCTCTTTTTGTCTCCTGGCTCCTTCATCCTCAAGCCACTGGTGATTTCCTTCATTTCACTCTCTTCTTAATTTTTGGTAATTTGGCTTCTGACCTTACCACTAAACTCTCAGAGGTTACTGGATAAATGCTAACAGATTGAGATCTGCTAACCAGTCAGTGTAGTTGCTTATCAGTCCTCTGACTCTTTGACTTCTCTGCTGCATTTGATACAACTGCTCACCCCCTCCTCCTTAGTATTTCCTTATTTCTAGGTTTCTGCCTTTTCCTATGTTTGATTGCTCCTTCTCAGTATCTAATGATTCATGCCATGCTAAATAACTACAGATGTATCCAAATATACTACTAATGTATGTGCAGGAGCAGTTGGTTAGCACAGTAGATGGAGTGATGGGTCTGGAATCAGGAAGACCTGAGTTCAAATCCAGCCTCAGATACTTACTAGCTGTGTGGCCCCGTGCAACTCAATTAACCTCCATCTCTCTCAATTCCCTCAACTTTAAAATGGAGATATTAACAAACCTTACCTCACAGGGTCGTTGTGAGGACCAAATGATATATTTGTAAAGTACTTAGAACAATGCCTGATATATAATGTAAGTTTGGGAACTTTGAATCAGTTTGAGAACTTCTACCAAAGTTGTTAACAAAGAAATATAACACTTCTCTACTAAATTATATTTTGTTGTCATCAACTTTGATAGAAGTTCTCAAACTGATAATTTCCTATGCTAAAATATAAGAGCATAAGTGATATAAATGAAAGCAAGTTTATTAAATAAATGACTATAAATAATAAATTATAACTCTACTGTCAGAAGTAGTAATTTTTGATTGTTTTAAAGGACAAAAAATATCCAGACATTTGGGACAACAGAGATGAGAGAGTTTATACATGTAGATCAGTCAGAATGGAGCAAAGGTGACAAAAGTCTTAAATAAAGTACTATTTTGATAGAAAATGCTTTCAAAATGAATGCATAAAGATAGGATATCAAAGGTAGCTTAAAAGACAAACTGGAGCAATGAATGTTCCAAGAAAAAAAGAGACAATGTCAACTATGTTTTAGATTATCGAAACAGATCTATATGTCAAAACCTATTTTGTGTGAAGACGAGAATGATGATAGCTTAAACCTATTTCAATGTTATTAAACAGGTTAAAACAAACTATTCTAATTCTAAAACTCTCAGGCAACAGAAGCAACACTGCCGCCTAGTGCACAGGCACTCATCTACACAGAAACGCTGTGTCACAACTCATATGACATACATTTTCAAATGAACACACACACACACACACACACCAAATAAAATAATTATAAAAGTTATATTACTTCAAGAATGCATAACATTCTGTATCCAGAATGATATCCCCAGACTCTGAGGGTTGCCACCTTAATTTTCTTTTATTCAATGTACACAGAAGAATCATATAATTTTGGTATTTTGTCTCATTTTTTGTTTGGATTTTTAAGCGTAACTATAAATTTTAAAAATTAAGTGTGTTTTCTTTTCTTTAGCATGTTTAATGAATACAATATGCTTTATGATTAAGTATTCAATAAATTTTTGCCTTTAAAAATAAAAATAAAATTTTCTAGGTTGACATTCATGAAACATGTCACACATACCTATAAACAAGTATATGTGTACTTAAATCATACTGTATACTTATATTTCTTAAAAATGTACATGTATGATGTCTTCCTTATTAGGGTGCAAGATTCATAAGAGCAGATACTGTCTTTACACCTTTTTTTGTATCCCCAACACTTAGCACAATGCCTGGCACATAGTTAGCGCTTAATAAATGTCTGTTGACAGACTGACTTCCTTTTTTTAACTTTAAGTTCCTTGTAGGCAGGACCTATGTTTTATGTTTTATTCTTCTTTGAATTGTATGCTGTACACTTAAGGACATACATACTCTTCTATGTTTTTAACAACAATAATGATAGGACCAAGAGTTAGTTTTGAATCTGAATGATCTAAATTCAAGTCCGGCCTCAGAGTCCATATACTCAAGTCCTCAGAGTCCATATACGCAAGTCCCTTAACCTCTAAGCACTCCAGGCAACACCATAAGATTATAAATTAGTTGAGGTGACCATCTGAATCTGTGAAAGCTTCCTATGTTGATGAAATCAAGTTTGAGTGCAAAAATCAATTATATATAATTTGTTAACAACTGAGTGAACCTGTGGTTATAGAATGAAAACAGCTAATTAGATCTTGACTCAAGAAAAATTTATTATTAATTAACCCACTTACAGGAGTAAAAAGGCAAAATGTGTGAATTTTAATATATTTTAGATAAACTATTATTCATGTTCTCTTTTCCCTTAATATTTCTATCAGTTAAAATATCAACATTTAATTTCTGAAAAGGTTACTATCTCAAGAACATTGTCGTTATAAGTTGAGATAAGAAAAAAATGGCCTAAAACTAAGCAAATTGTACAAAATCAAACACATATATTCTGATTAAATTTCAAAATGTTGTTTTCAATCATAAACATATATAGCAGAGAATGTCTATATTTCAAAACATTCTTGTATTTATTATGCTAATATCAGAGAGCCAACAATGGGTATCAATATTAGGTCCACAATATTCCTGATTAATTTCTTTGGAACTGTTTTTGTTCTAGACAGGCTTTTTAAAGTTAACAACCAAGAGAAGTCAGAAAAAAATCATCATAAGCAAACTCTGAACTTTAGCTATACAAAGTATATGTGTGTCTGTGTGTATAACATACATATACAAATGTAAACACACAATCTATATACACATGCATAGTAGTAATAAACATGCAGAAGGTTTGTAAGGTGCTTTACAAACATCTCATTTGATCCTCACAATTCATTTTACAGATTAGCAAAGGGAAATTCAGAAAAGTTCATTGACTTTCTCAGGCTCTTACACCTAGTTAAATGTCTGAGGTGGCATGCAAACTCAGGTCTCCTACGCTCTAAGTCCAGTACTATACCTACTATACCAGATTGCCTCATCTATGTATCCAGTTTTATGAATTAGGATTTCTTTTCTGGGAGATAGAGTGCAAGGTGTTTATTTTTTAAAGAACCGTATTATTTCTTAGTACATGAAAATTACGAAATTTAAAAATAAAACAAAGTAATACTAGATTTGAAAATAACCTAGACTTTAATTCAGATCTATCATAGTTATCAATGACAACATAATGAGATGCAAATAAATCAGGTTCCACAGTCATAGCAGAAATTCAGAAAAGCTTGGATATTACACTAAAAAATGAATGGTAGTGATCCCTAAAAGAACCAAGTAATAAAATGGCAGGTAGCCCAGTTCACTCTAGTATCAATACTAGAAAAAATACAAAGGTACAATTCATGCTTTATTTCACAAATAAAGGATAACAAGTTATCATTGTTCCTATTAACCTTCATTATGTATTTAATATAACTTTTAAATTTTTATTTATTTCTTATATATAGTTTATTTGAAACTTCAGGTAAGTCCACAAAGAACTCAAATATTAAGCATCTTCTTGCTTGCTGGTCTGTAACTGAACATTAAAGATTCTAGATGAGCTACTTATATACTTACATCACTGATAATTCAGGAAACAGTCTCACCCACCTATAAGGCTAGACACTTAGTCTTAATTCACTAGTTGTCAGGACCAAAATTGTTTCTGATATTGATGGATGCTGGCACATACATAACTTTCTGTCTAATTAGACTCACCTTTTAAAATCAAAGTAAGTTAATTAATTAGAAGTAGTCCAAATAACTGCAGTCATTGATTTTGGAGGGAATCTTTTGAATATGGAACAACACAAAAGCAATTTCTGTATTGTGCTGCCATAGCTTCAGGAGTTGTTTCAATGAGTAAAGACATTAAACAGGAGAATCTGAGGCCCTGAAACCTTCACTGATCTTTGAGATTCTCCCACTCTTTTATTGGTAATTCATCGACAATTACACAACAATCACTGTAAAATTCAATGTAACTGAAAACTCCTGGCACTGTCATTGTATCATCTCCCTGAATCAGTTTTTTTCCTTTTTTTTCTTTTGGGTTGTAGTATCTGTTAGAATAAAAATTCTTGGAATGCAGTCTTACCACTACTGCTATGTAATACAAGCATTTAGACACTGGATGAAATCTTAAGCATTACAAAGACAGTCACAATAGGCAATGGTGATAGTGCACATATATCCTACCTACAAACCAAGATGGTTAATTCATATTGTTGGGTTTAATAAACATAAATAGTAATTATTGTAAAACATTTCTTTTAAAATCTCAATGAGCATAATTTTAAATTATTTCAAGCATTAAGTAAACAAAGGATCAAAAAGATCATTTGGTCATCACAAAAACTAATTTGCAGTCCTGGTTTCATTGTACCTCCAGTGTCACTAACTATCTTAAGAGGTTGTGAAATCATTAAACAATTTTTTAAAAATTAATCCTTTTGAATTAGAACACATCTTTCAAAGTTAAATTATTCTAATACTTTCTAGTAGTCTAATCTCAAATAAAATAGACACACTTAATAAATGATTGGTGAATCGGAGTGATGGAATCCTAATAAAGCCGCCCTCAACCCCAATATCCTGTCTTCCTTATGGGACTCACTGAACAGCAGGTATGTCCTAATTTAACCACACAATCTGACTTTAACCACACAACAGGCCCCCAGATTTAATACAGTCACTGCCTTTGCTATTCACTGCCCCTAAATCCAATTCACATATTTGAACAGGTGTGTTCTTGTACTCAACCACAATAGGACCATCATACCTAACTACTCAACTTGACCAGACAGGACCATAATAGCTAGCCAATCAGAGGACAAGGACATTTGACCACTGAACCATAGAAAGGACCCCTCCCTATTCCATAATCCCTTAAAAAAAACCCTCCTATCTTTTTGATATTCATAATTTATGTTATGTAATTGCATCTTTACCCTATAAAAATCCATCTTGCTTTCTCTAAAGTTGCTGGTTCTTCTTAGAACCTAGCATGCTTCTGAGGGGCAACAATCCTCAATAAATGCCTGTACTTGGGTTAGAGGTGGTCTGATTCTGAATTCTTTGAGACAGTGCTGACATGACACACCATGAAACCACAAGAGGAAACCCTGCTGTATTTGTGTATCATATATTTCCGGAATGCTTCCTGTCATAACCACGGAAATATGTTCCCAAGAAATTTTTTCTACCCCAACCTATAGTAAAAATCAGATCAAACTAACAATGACTTTAGGAATCAATCTGCCTTTGTCAGTAGGCAATTTACAAACTAAAATACTTTTTACTAGTGTAACAGCCCATTATATAAGATAATAGACTTCAGAGTTTCTATTTCCTCTATACTTTATTAAATGAATACATTTGAAGTTGCTCTACAAGAACACAAGGAAATCAATCTAAATTTATGTGTGTGTGTGTATATATATTTATAAACATGTATATATATTATATGTGTGTGTATAATTAAATATTTGAATAAGGACATATCACAAGTACACTTATACACTTAGAGGATGCTATAAAAAAAGATACAATACATATATTCATAGATATTTATTATTTTTAAAAAATCTTGAGCCCACTGGAAGTAGATGGTCTCTAGCTATATCAATCAGTGATTAATCAATGCCAGTAAACTGACTGGACCCGTTCCTGTATATTTTCCTCTCATTTTAGAAACAAATATTTCACTGATGCTTTTTCTTTTTTAGATCACTGTCACTTCCCATTGACTCTCTTTCACATTATTCCTAATTTTTTTCTATTATAAATGAATAAAAAGACAAACTTTTTAATATTTTCTAGAGTACTGATTTCAACCAGGCCTTAGATTTTGTCACCTACTCTTTTTTGCAAGAATCACAGTTTTTATGTGCTAAAAATTGTTAAGTTGTGTTCATTTAATTAACCTAAAATGTAGCTGTTGATGATGTCCTGTTGTGTTTCACTATTGGAATATCCCTTCTCAACATCCAGCATCTCTCCTCAACCATCATGTTTTGATTCCACTTGCCTTGATAAGGCTTTTCCATTGTGGAAATTTCTTTATAGGTGCATTCCTTATAGTGATAGGCACCTAGATTTTTCTGAGAAGAAATCCAAATGGGAATCCAAGAAATGGATCTTGAGTGACATGTTAAATCACATAATTTCACTGACTTGAATAAGATCAATGGCAATTTCTTGGTGGCTTTCTGACTTACAGTTTTCCCCCAAAAAAGTTTCTGTTCACTTTTTATAATGATTTTCATGTAGCATCTTCGTCATTGACCTGCTTTCTAACAGGTTCATCTTTGACCACTTCTTTTGAGGATACATAAATATTTCTTTAATTTTAGCTCCACTCACACTTGCAAAGTTATCTTTTTCCAGAAAAAGAAAACCTCTAATATTTCAATACATTTGAAATTATCTGGACTAAATTTTTCATTAAATCTAATACATAATATGATGGGAAGAAAACTTTTTTTTCTAGTTTAAGCAGCAGTGGGCTGACAACATTTTTGTTTCCTAGGATCAGATCTTTCTTTTTAGGTCTGTGTTGTTTTGGTTGTTGATGTTGTTAATGTATTTTTTTTTTCTAATTCTGATGTTTGTTCACAAATAAAGTAACAGTAACTGAAATATTGTAATGTAATCCTAGCATAAGGGCAATCGCTTCCAGATGCCCGCAGGTATGCCAAGAACACTTCTTAAACTTAAGGCTTCTCGAGAGGAATTTCATGTTTCAGACATATTTTATTGTAGGAGACTTCACCATTTTATCCCAGAAGTTAAAAACTCAGCTTGACTGCTGAATAAATTAGGATTACAAACAAAGTCTTTTAGGTCTGCCTAAATTGGAAATGAGGCTGAGGACAAAAAATGATCAACTTCAAATGCATATGACTACTTTCCCACTGTCTTATCATGCTGAACTTCAGGAATGCAATGGGAATCATTGAGTTCATCTTGATCCCAGTTTAAAATTTTAAAAGTACAGGTAGTGCTTTTCACTGTATAAAACAGGTCACACAGCATACTGGGATATTATACAGTATATTTAGACTGGATGAGAATCCTTGATATATTTGTTTACTCTCCCTAAATCCTGGGAATCATAAATGTCTTGTAATGAGATCCATGTTTTCCACTACTTAGTACAGTAATGTAAATGTTACAGCACAAGTAAGGGACCTAAGTCTTATTCTGTGCACCTCTTTTATAGCCACAATAAAGTTCATATGCTTTCTTAACTAGGAATAAAGTTTCTTCTCTGAGATTTAAAAATTAGCTCTAAAAATTAGTGACTGACACATTTTTAAGCCATACTAAGAATTTAAGTAATGCATGTCAGCATTGACAAAGAACAAATAACACTTTAAAAATTATAATATATTTAACAATGCTACCCAGCAAACAACTGAAAGATAGTCTGCTACATATTGAGTTTCACTGTATAACTGAACAGGAATGAACATGTCTGTGATGCAGAATGTAAGATGGGACTTCACACAGACTATAAAGAACAAGGCAACTAGTGACTTCTCATTTCCCTGTCCCTTCCTATTCCTCCACTTCTTTCAACCAAGCCACACTTTCTCACTGCTTCATAATGTGTAATTTATTTCAAAATTCAAGTATCTCCCAACAAGAGTAGGTGAGAGACATTCTATTTGTATTGTTAAAATTCATCATCAAAACATATATAAAAGACCAAGAAATTTCCAAGTGACAAAACAGATTTCAAACAGTAAATAAGGGGCAGGAACTCTATGTGACTGACATACATACATATTGTCCACCTTGTCTCTTTGAAAAAATGTATACTCTTTGAAGGGACTATTTGTTTCACTTTTGTCTTTGTATCTCCCTAGTAGCAGCATAGCTGACATTTACTTTTTTTAATTTGCTTTGCTAACATTTTATCCATCACTTTTTCTTAACTCTAAGCAATCAACAAGTAAATGTAGCATATGCCAATTTCTGAAGTTTAAATAATCATATTGAAAATTTAACAACCAGCTCTTGAGAGCTAGTTTAATCTGACTCCAATTTTTAAAAATATATAATTTATTTATTTTTCAGTTTTCAACATGGGCTTCCACAAGAATTTGAATTCAAAATTTTCTCCCCATCTCTTCCCACCTCCCAACCCAGGACAACTTCCTCCAGTTTATCTTCCCTTCTATTATCCCCCTTCTTCCATCCTCCTTCCCTCTATTTTTCTGTAGGGCAAAATAGATTTCTATACCCCACTGCCTGTACATCTTATTTCCCAGTTGCATGCCAAAACAATTTTAAACATTCATTATTAAATCTTTGAGTTCCATATTTTCTCCCTTTGCCCCTCTCCACCCACCCTCATTGAGAAAGCAAGTGATTCAATATAGGTCATACATGTGTAGCATGCAAAACACTTCCATAATATTTATGTTGTGAAAGATTAACCACATTCCCCTCTGTCCTATCCTGCCGTTCATTTATTTCATTCTCTCCCTTGGCCTGTCCTCCCACAATAGTGTTTGCTTCCGATCCCTTCTATTATCTTCCCTCTCCTATCACCTTCCCCCCTGCCTTCCTGCAGAGTAAAATGGATTTCCATATCCAACTGAGTGTGTTTTTCCCTCCTTAAGTCAAATCCCATAAGAGTAAAGCTCACTTGTTTCCTTTCACATCCCCCCTCTTCCCCTCCCTTGTAAAAGTTCTTTCTTGCCTCTTTGATGTGAGATGATTTGCTATGTTCTACCTCTCCCTTTCTGTTACTCCTCATAGTGGACATTTAAACAGCACTTACCATGTGCTATACACTGTTCTAAACACTTTACAATGATTATCTCATTTGATCTTCACAATAACCTTGGAAAGGAGGTGCTATTAATATCCTTTACAGTTGAGGAAACTGAGACAAACAGGGGTTAAGTGACTTGACCAAGGTTATACAGCTAGTAAGCGTCTGAGGCCAGATCTGAACTCTTCCTGATTCAGGCCAAGAGCACAATCCACTATGGCACTGAGCAGCACAGAATGCAGCCATGGTATACAGATGTTTAATAAATGCTTATTGATTTACTGATTGCAATTCATCTGCTAGACTGGTCATATAGGACTTTTATCCTAAAGGGCTCCCTTCCATTTGTGTGAATTCATTATATCCCCATTATCTCAGTAGATAGGTCCTGTCTTTCTGTTCTCTATGTTGTAAACGGTGTAGGGAGATAGGAGGACAGGGGTTTTTAGTCTAATTTATCTGTGGGGAACAAACAGGAGTTTTGCTCCAATTAGGCTGATAAAGATAAGAACCACTAAAGAGAACTGTTTCAAAACTAGACTAATACTGTTGTCCAAGTGTACTTCAGAGCTTTCCCTGTCTCTATTAACATGAAGGGGAAAAAAAACGAGCAAAGAAAACAATATCGTTGAAGTACTAGAGGAAAAAGCAAGTTTTGTCTTTTTGCTTTTTTCTGTTTGGAGGTAAGTGGGAGCAGGAAGAAAGCATAATGTTTCCTGAAGGAAAACAAGCAGTGATAAGAAAATCTGAATTGGGAGAGAAGTACTGTATTAATAAGATATAGAGATGCTGACGAGATTTCGATCTATTAAATAAGCTGAGGTATGTGGTGTATAAAAAAAACCAGCTCATAGTCAAGGGAAGTAAAAATAATAATTTACTAAAAAAAATTTGTGAAGGAGTGATTTTTTTTAAACCAACTATTTTCTGAATTAACTGAATTCCTATTCTAGATACATATTTGAAACATGACAAAGTCAAATCTAAAACAAGCACCTTTTTGGCTAAATGTATAAAGAAATATTTTTAGAATTTCAAGGATACATCATTTTAAGTAAGAACATGTATTCCCCCTACTTATGAAGGTGTAATTCTTCTGTATGGAATTTAGTGATAAAGAAAGTCTGTTTGCATTTTTGGAATTGGCATATAAACGCAAATTAAAAAGTTATTTCCATGTTTCCATAGCTCAATGAGTTGCTATGGCCAAAAAATATGCAATATCACGATGTCAATTCACTGGTGTCGAGCTAGTCCAACTCTCTGACAACAAATACAATGTCTACCATCAGAAGGATACACCATACCTTTCTAGCTTAGTAGTACCTAGAGTTAGTATTTCACCACCAGTCTTTAAAAAGATCAGATTCACATGTGATGCAAAATGAAGAAATGGAGTATAATTTTGGATAAATGATAAAAATAATAATGCTGATTTTTAATGGGACTTTAGTTGAAGTAACTGGAAACAAACTCACACAAATTAAAAAGGCCAAGGCACCACAATAGAAATCAATTATCAAAGACTAAAAAAAAAAGTTAAGTTTAGTCAAATGATTCTTTGGGAAAAGGAAAAGAAAATGTAAATATTTTGAGGGTGAAAAAATAACAGAGTATTCAAAAAAGTTTCATCAGATTATTGATTATGTTCACCTTTTACCATGTGTGTTGACCATGCTCCATAGAAAGAAAAAAAAACCTACTCATGCCAGCAAATGGTTTATCTTACCCAGGACACTAACATTTCTGATACTCTTCTCAGAGAACAGCAAGATTAGGTTACTTTCCTTGATTCTTCACGCATAAGTGCTATGTATTCCCTCACAACTGAATTCAAGATGATATCGTTGAGGTTTCAAGATGTGTTGTGGTGGAACCATCTCAAAGATTTCAGTGTCAGGTCACCTCCAATCCAAGTAGAGGCATTTACTGAGACTGATGCCTCTCATGAAGCGGGCTAAGTTCCAAGAGCAACTTCAGAGAAAGCAAGATGGATTTTTATAAAGTAAAGATGCAACTACATAACAGAAGTTATAAATATTAAAAAGGCAGGAGGGGTTTGTTAAGAGATTAGGTAATAAGGGAGGGAACCCGGCTATAATGGAACTGTGTATGCAATTACCTACAATGTATACAAAAAAAACTCAGCTGGAGGGATATGTATGTATGATAACGATATTATGATAAGCTTCTCTTTGTCAGAAGTTCACTCTAGGTCAGTTCTTTACTATTATTGCATAGGAGCCTACTTAGGGAAAATCCTTTCTATTGTTGTGGGGTCCACATCCTCCTTGGGCATCCCGGTGCTGCTGCTTTCTGACTGGCTGAGTAGTGTGGTCCCGTCTGAGACTAGATGGCTGTGGCTGTGGTTGAGTGCATGGACACACCTGCTGCTTCTGTGGCACATATGAGGAATGGGTCTGAGGTAGTGGCTAGCTGGGGTCCCATCACATGGACACACCTGTTGTTCCAGTGAACAGTGAGGAATATATGAAGACGTTAGGATACTGAGTAGGTGGGGGGGTGTGAGTGGCTAGGTAGGTGCCGTGGGCCTGCTGTTCAGTGGGACCTGTAAGGAAGGGAGAATATCTGGGCTGAGGACAGCTTTATTAGGATTTCATCAACATGATCAATAATCATTATAAGAAGAAGTTGCAAAGGCTTACTGGATACCTTTAGTCTAATCAATGTGATAAAATAAGAAAAAGGAGAAGGACCACTTTCCAAAGAAAAAATTGTTACAAGGATGGCTACTAAAATTTTTTAGATTAAGAATTCATTGTAAACATTAGCATATTAAGTAATAAAAAGAAAAGGTAAGACACCAAATTGAAAACATAGAAAGAGAACTGGAACAGATTATCACCAATGGCCTTTCAAGTTCCTTCTATTCCTTCTTTCTATTTGAAATATTTTTTTTTAATTTATCTTATGGGGTAAAATTTGAAGCAAAAATAAAGTGGTAAAGCAGGGGTGGGGAACCTGTGGCCTTGAGGCCATATGTGGCCCTCAGGTCCTCAAGTGCAATCCTTTGACTGAATCCAAACTTCACAGAACAAATCCCCTTAATAAAAGGGTTTGTTCTGTAAAACTTGGACTCAAGTCAAAAGGCTGCAGCCAAGGACCCAGAAGGTCACATATGGCCTTGAGGCCACAGGTTCCCCACACCTGTCAGGTAAGCCAAAGAAATATGGGTTCTATGTCTCACTATGTAATGTAGTCTCAAGTTTTGTGCTCCAAATTTATCTCTGAGGGATAAAAAACTATTTCATATTTGCTTCAAAAAGATCCTGTTACTACATTGTGGATGACTGACCTGATACTATCCATTCCATAATGATTTTCAAATTTATTTACCTTAAAATTCACGTAGGTCTATCATCACTCCCCATCCAATTCATTTCAGAAAGCATTAAGTGCTTATTATATACCAGATATAGTGCTAGGTACTGAGGATACTGGGGATACTAACTAAAAAACAAAAACAAAAATAATTATTGTCCTCAAAAGAAATGCTGTCACTTGGGTAACAAGGAAAGGCATTGTGTAGGAGGTAGCACTTGGAGCTAGCTGTCTTGAAAGGAACTTGGAGACCAAAAAAGATAGATGTGAAGGGGAAAGATCCCAAACACAAAAAGTGTTTCATGGGGGCCTTACTGTCCTCTACTCTCACAAATCCTATGATGAGGTCCCTTTTCTTTACTCTGCAATGGCAAAGGACATTAGATAGCTCCAGTATATGAACACCATTAAATGTTAATGTAGAACCATACATTAAAATGATTATGAATGTTTACTGATTAGGATTAATCTTATTAAAGTGAATGTTGTTGGGAAAAAAATACTTTAAAACTATAAAGAACTAGTTAGGTGCTACTAGACCACCTACTGTGGAAACAACTTACGCTTCATTTACAGGAATAAGTTCCCCCTTTCTCTTACTGATATTTCTACTCTAAAGTATAAAAAGAGGCTTCACAGAACTGTTTGTGCATGTGGCAAGCCTTCATTAATCCAGACTATTTTCACCATCTTTTGCAAAAAGAAATGGGACATGAAGCAGAAATTAAATCATATCTGCATCCAATACTTTCAGAAAAGCCTTGACAGAATTTGCAAGTTTGCAAAGGGATATGGTGATGATGAGATTTTTTATGAGTAGATCAAAAAGTGTTGCTTACAATTAGGTTGTTTTCCTTTTCAAATTTTAGGTTTGGAGTTTGAGTTACTTATAATTTCAAAAAAGAAGGATCAGACAGACACTATAAACCATGCTCCTGCTCAATGACGACCTCTTTTCACAGGACTGAAGTTATACTAGAAAACTAAGAGCTTCATTTCCTCCCACCCTGTTCCTTTCTTTACAAAAGTGAGAAAGAGGGAAGAAAAAAGAGTTAAAGTATGAAGAGTAGCTGAATAGAAGTAGAAACCTACCCCCTGCCCTCTCCTGACCCAGTGTCACAAAGAAATGGTTCTATTAACTTAACTGCCCTAGCAAGTACCAGTTTTAGCCCACTAAAAAAAAGCTCCTCTAATTTCAGCTGTTATTTCAAAGGAGAAAAAGACTGGGAGAGAGGGAAAGGAGAATTTTTTTTAATCATATAAACCTTTCTTCTGTATTTTTGTCTTAAGTAAATGTGGGAAATATACAAATATTTTATATATAAAGTCACAGCCACTCAAAATACGTGCCATGGATTCAGGGCAGAGATGCAAGAATACATGAATAACTAGTAAATCACATAAAAAATAGTCCTCATGGTAGAACTAGTTGTAACATCTTCTCCCAAGTACTAAAACACTTTATCAGAGGGTATGTATATGTGCGCGTGTGTGTATGTATACATACATATATATTATACATATAAATATACACACATATGTATATACACACACAGAGATATTTAAAATCCTGATATAATCTCTGTAACTGTTATGAGGGCATTGGGTGTGTACAGTGAGGACAATTTAGAAACCTGACATTTTCTAGATATGTGTAACAAAATTATTACCCCTCCTCCTTCATTGTATTTAAAGTGAAATAATTTGTTCTAAGTTTTTAACTTTAAAAAGATTATATAATTTGCTTTGATTTTTGAGTTGGAAAGACCCTATCATCTCAGGGTATGATAGCAGCAGAGAGGCATGTGGCATAGTGGATAGAGAGCTAGTTTGGGGGCAGGGGGATGTTTAGAAAGACTTAGGCATAGAAAGATGAAGGGGCTGGAGATGTCAAGTAAATTGTGAGTTTTTGCCAACAATGTATTTCTGTAACTCTACAGTGTGAAAAAGCACTTTTCTTATCTGTGATAGATACTTGCTATAACAGATTGTACATCACATGTAAGCTGCCAATTTGCATTTGCTGGAGGAGTTCCTATAGCAGGATTTACCTAAGTCAATGAAAACAGGTCTAGACCAAAATAATCAAAGGAGCTCATCAAGACTGACTTATAAATTATCTATGTCATTGACAGAGAGTGGAAGAACTGCCCACACTGATGAAACCATGGATCTCTGAAGTGCTAAGCTCATATAATAGCAGCAGTAACAACAAAAAGCCAGCATTTGCACAGAATGTTCCTGTTTATAAATTGATTTACATACACAGTCTTATCTGACTTTCACAACACACTTGTGATATAGGTAATCAAGTATTATTATTCCCATGTAATTTAGGTAGCACTGTCTTTTTAAAATATTGGCTCAGCCTAGCTATAAACAAGCTTCTTTAAATTCTTGATACTGAATCATCTTTTTCACCATTTTTCACTTTCCTTTACGGCTTCTCCTCCTTGTATTTAAGTTATCAAGAATCAAGGTATAAGTTCATTTGGTCTGGATGAGCTCACTAAGAATTCTCTCTGCTTCATCCTTTATAACAGATGTTAGTACAGAAGCTGCAATTATCTTCATGGGGGTCTTTTGGCTTATGCTAATCATGAATGTTGAGGTACGCAGATTACATGTCCCATTTCTTATTTCCCTTTTGGAACATAATGAAAGCAATGCCTTCAACTGAAACTGAGTCATTCTTCCATTTTATTGCAACTTTATGTTTTCTTGTATTCTTCAAAGCAAGAAAGCTTTATTGAAATGTTATATTTTCTGGTTTTCTTCACAGCAAGAATGCTGTTATTGCTATGGTTCAGTTCCACAGATTGTTTGTTGGACAAGGATCTCACATACAGAGTATCAATAATCAAATTAATATTCATAGGTAATAAAAAAGATGTATGATTCTTAGCACTCCTGTTTAATAAATGCTTACTGAATGATTGATTGCCTAGTTCACTTGACCTGTTTCTTTATCTAAAAAATAAAGATGTAGTATTAATAATACCAACCTACAGTTGTATCCCAAAGAGATCACAAAAAAGGGAAAATGACCCACATAAGCAAAAATATTTATAGCATTTCTTTCATTTTTTCCCCAAATTTACTCATTTATTTGTTTTCAGTTTTCAACAACTTCCATAAGTTCCAAATTTTCTCCCCCTCCCCAATACGGCATGCAATCTTATATGGGTTCTACACATGCATTCTTATTAAACACATTTTCACATTAGTAATGCTGCACAGAAGAAACAGAATGAATGGGAGAAACTGCAAGAAAAACAAAACATAAAGAAGGAGAAAATAGCCTGCTTCATTCTAGCGTGTCTTTTCATGGTGGTAAAGAATTGGAAATTGAGGGGATGCCTATCAGTTAGTGAATGGCTGAACAAGTTATGGTATATGAATCTAATGGAATACTATTATGTTACAAGAAATGATAAGCAGAGGGATTTCAGAAAAAGTAAGACTTACATGAACTGATGCTGAGTGAAGTGAGCAGAACCAGAACACTGTACACAGTAACAGCAACACTGTGTGATGACCAACTCTGATAGATCTAGCTCTTCTCAGCAATACAATGATTAAGAAAACTCCAAAAGACTCATGATGGAAAATTCTTTCGACATCCAGAGAAAGAACTATGGAGTCTGAAAGAAGATCAAAAGCACACTATTCTTTTTTTTTTTTCTTGTGGTTTTTCCCTTTTGCTCTGATTCTTCTTTCACAATGTGACTAACGTGGAAATATGTTTAATATGATAGTACATGTGTAGCCTATATCAGACTGCATGCCATCTTGGGGAATAAGGAGGGAAGGAAGAGGGAAAACAACTTGAAACTCACAATCTTATAAAAGTGAATGATAAAAAGTAAAAATAAAAGACTATAAGATTTTGCTATCACAAAATAGCAGAAGGAAGTGAAGGGGAAAAATGGGTCTGTAATAATTTTGGCATAAGACACAACTAAGTCATTTTGTCCATGAGCATTTGATATCAAATATAAAGATAAGGTAGCAAACATATCTGAAAAACCTTATGTAAGAGACAGTGAAATGTTATAGGTAGGGTCACCTTTCAAACAATGGAGGGAAAGACAAGTTTAAAGAAGGTTGGTGAGAGATAAAATTGACAAGCAAAGTCATCAAGAGGGCATTTAAGGATGAAATTAAAAGAATAATAAACATGAAAAATGGAGATATGTAAAGATTTTTTATAACAAATTCTTTTCAGCACTGAGAAGAGTGGAGCCACCACATTTGAGTTCTCACATGGAGACCCCAATGTGACACACGAAGAAAAAGGGTTGCCTTTGAAAACAAAGATGTGGAAAGGGGCTGCACTAGAACAAGTATATATGAAGGATTTCTGAACTAGAGCCCAAACAATTACTGAGATAGGTTCTCACAGTTTTTAAAACAGGGAAAAGATTCTAAAAAGCATGGAAAGTATCTGATATTTTTATCAAAAAGGTTAACGGAGAGAATATACATAATTAATGAGCTACATGCCCACTTTACTATCTCTATAAAATACTTCTGACAGTAATCAACACACACACACACACACACACACACACACACATATGATATCTCTGCAGAAGCTATGAGAAAGGGGCAGGCTTTCTCAATATCCTTCCTGTAGAATCCCATATCTCTACAATTAGTGTGTGTTCATCCATTGATGAAGAAGATCATGCCATCAGAGAACATGACTCACACTTGACTTTCTTTTGAGTGAGGGAGGGCTGTGCAGGTTACCAACCTTACTTCTCCTCCAGAGCCATCTGAATCCAGTGACCAGATATTCAGCAGGATGACTGGAGATGACCCAGGATGAGGTAATTGGGGTTAAGTGACTTGCCCAAGGTCACACAGCTAGTGAGTGTCAAGGGTCTGAGGTGACATTGGAACTCAGGTCCTCCTGATTCCTGCACTGGTGCTCTATCCACTGCACCACCTAGCTGCCCCTCTACAATTATAAAACTGATGCAAAAGTTGTAGAGAATACAATATTCCATTGAATTTATTATCTGACTATAAAATGTACATATTTGAATCATTATGGAGCTAAATGCTATTTTAAAGATTCCCTTCCAACAAGATAGCTTCCATGCAAATATTAAAATCATACAAAAAAAGTAACTGCACTGATAAATTGGTTGACCATACTTGGGCTATTAATATTAATCAAGGAATAAAACAGGGAGAACCATACTTGTAAGAGGTGGTAATTACCTTCATGAAGAATATCTAGTACAGAGTACAAATCAAAGAGGGGAAAAACAAGGTGAATCAAAAATTCAAAGTGCCCAATTTACTTCAATTTCACAAATGTGCTATGACAAGCGCCCAGACAGGCAACATTTCAAGGTAACTCATCACTTTTTTTTTGTTTTGTTTTTGCTTGTTTCTTGCTAAATAAATGTTTGATTGATTGAATGAACTCTCTTCCTGCTTCTACTCAGTCTTCAACGTGCTATTGTTAAAGTGCAGATATGACTATGATACCTCCCTACTCAATAAACTCCACTAGCTTCCTATGTCACCTCTAGGATCAAATACAAAATCTTCTATTTAATGTTCAAAGCTCTTCATAACCAAGTTCCCTCCTACTTCTCTAGTTCTTCTTGCACATTACTCCCCACACTCTCTGATCCAGTGACACTGGCCTTTGTTTTGTTCTAGGAACACGACACACTATTCTGTCATTTTCTCTGGCTGTCCTTAATGCCTAGAATTCTGCCCTCCTCATTTCTACCTAATGCCTTCCCTGCCTTTAAGTCTCAACTAAAATTCCTCTTAATTCAACTGCCTTCCCTCTCATTTACTTCCATTTATCCTATATGTGGATTACACACACACACACACACACACACACACACTACATATGTGTGTATATATAATATATATGTGAATATGTGTGTGTGTATATTATATATACACATACACATGTACTTGTTTATTTGCTATTTTTTCCATTAGACTATAAGTTCCTTGAGGGTCTCTTTGTATCCCCAGTATTTAACATAGAGTCTGGTACATAGAAGGCACTTAAATGTTTACTGAATGATTGACTTATTGCCTGGTTCATTTGGCGTGTTTCTTGATCTAAAAAAATGAAGATATAATATTAATAATACCAACCTCATAGTGTCATACTGAACGTAGTACTTTGCATATGCTATAGAAATGTGATTTTTTATTATGCAACGTATTCATCATTCATATTTTATAGAGTTGAGTACTAAAAGAGACCTTAGAGATAACCTAGCCTAACCCTAGCTCCGGATATTTTTTGGAGATTAAGAGAAGTGGATTCAGAAAACTTTAAAGACTTGTCCAATGTTATAAGCTGATGAATGGCAGGAGTATGTGGATTGGCTTGATAAGTCACCAAACAAGATCAGTATGTAAAATCGGTAATAATAATACCAACTTCCACTTACATAGTGTTATGTGGTTCACTAAGTCCTTTACCTACCAGAACCTTGAGTGACAGATTATAGAAATATTATCTCTCCATTTTATGAATTATGCCATTGAGGCCCACAGAGAAGGTCAAAAAAATACCAGAGTCACAATTTGAACCCAATCTTCTGACTCTCAGACATTACTCTTTCCATTGCATCAACCAACTAAAAGAAAAACAAGTCATAAAAAACACTGATTTCTGCTAGTGATTTAATTGTGTCATTACAGAATAGAAAGATGTGAATATATTTCATAACATTTGGTTCTGCATTTGTATGTCACTCTTTTTTATGGTCAAATTCCTAGAAAAATGGGGCAGAGCCAAGATGGTGGAGTGGAAAGATGCATATACTCTAGCACTTCCCCCACAGCCCACAAAATACCTGTAAAAATGACTCTCAACAAATTCTAGAGCAGCAGAAGCCACAGAACAGCAGAGTGAATGAAGTTTCCAGCTAAAGGTAACCTGGAAGGCCAACAGGAAAGGTCTATCTCACAGGATACTGAGCAGAGTGGAGCTCAGCCCTGGCCATGCAGCACTGTGAGGAATAGGACCTGAACAGACCTTCAGGACAGAATTCCCAGCAGGGAGGGTCCCAGATCCCTCAACTCACAAGCGACAAAGAAAGCTCCAAAGGTCAGTGTGAGAGGACTTTCCCAGCTGGGTGAGAGGGCAAGGGGGTTCCTCCAGCCCTAGCCCCAGGTGGCAGCAGCAGCAGTGGGAGGCAGGTAGCTACCATGGCCTAGGAAACAGCCTGTGTCCATTGTCCATGCAGCTCAGCTTAAAGCCTCTGGTGGAACTGAGAAGCTGATCTGAACCTCAGCCTTCAGTGACAGCCACACCCCACCCAAAGCCCCTGGGGGAAGTGAGTAGCTGATTTGAATCTCAGCCTTGAGCAAGGCACTGGGGAGAGAAGGTGCACTAGGACCCTCCTCTTGACAAAGGATTCAAAAGTCAAGTAACTGGCTGGGAAAATGCCCAAAAAGGGAAAAAAAATTAAAGACCACAGAAGGTTACTTTCTTGGTGAACAGGTGTCTCCTTCCATCCTTTCAGATGAGGAAGAACAAGGCATACTGTCTGAGGAAGTCAAGGCCTCTGCCTCCAGTACATCCAAAATGAATATGACATGGGCTCAGGCCACAGAAGAGCTTGAAAAGTGTGTCAGCAGCCTGCTAAAGGAGAACCAAAAAAATACTGAGGAAAATAACACCTTGAAAAAGAGGCTAACTCAATTGGAAAGAGGTTCAAAAAGCCAATGAGAGAAGGAGGCTTTAAAAAGCAGAATTAGCCAAATGGAAAAGAAGGTTCAAATGCTCACTGAACAAAACAGTTCTTGAATCGAGTTCAGGGAAGCTAATGACTATGAGATAAGCCAAGAAGTTAGAAAACAAAACCAACGTTAGAAAAAATAGAACATAATGTGAAACATCTCACTGGAAAAACAACTGACCTGGAAAATAGATCCAAGAGAAATAATTTAAAAATTATGGGACTACCTGGATCAAAAAAAGAGCCTGAACATTACCTTACATGAAATTATCAAGGAAAACTGCCCTGATACTGTAGAACCAGAGGGCAAAATAAATAATGAAAGAATTCACCAATCTCCTCCTGAAAGAGACCTGAAAAGAGAAACTCCTAGGAATATTGTGGTCAAATTTCAGAGTTCCAAGATCAAGGAGAAAATATTGCAAGCAGCTAGAAAGAAACAATTCTAGTACTGTGGAAATACAATCAGGATAGCATAAGATCTAACAGCTTCTACATTAAGGGATCGAAGGGCTTGGAATAGAATACTCCAGAAGTCAAAGGAATTGGGATTAAAACCAAGAATCATCTACCCAGAAAAACTGAGTATGATACTTCAAGGGAATAAATGATCATTGAATGATATAGAGGACTTATGAGTGTTCATGATGAAAAGACCAGATCTGAATAGAAAATTTGACTTTCAAACACAAGAATCAAGAGAAGCATGAAAAACAGGAAAGAGAAATCACAAAAGACTTTCTGAAGCTGAACTGTTTACATTCCTACATGGAAAGATAATATTTGTAACTCTTGAGACTTTTCTCAGTATTTGGGTAGGTGGAGGGATCATACATATACACACACGTAGACAGAGAGTACAGGTCGAGTTCAATCAGAAGAGAAGATATTCATTAAAAAAAATAAAAATCAAGGGGTGAGGAAGGAAAATATTGGGATGAGAAAGGGAGAAATGGAATGGGGCAGGCTATAACTCATAAAAGAGATAAGAAAAATCTTGTTCAATGGAGGAGAAAAGGGAGAAGAGGAGAGGGGAAAAGTGAAGCTTACTCTCCACATATGACTTAAGGAAGGAATAACATGCTCACTAAATTTGGCATGAAAATCTATCTTACACTACAGGAAAGTAGGGGAGGAGGGGACAAGTGGGGTGAGGGAAATGATAGAAGGGAGGGCAAATGGGAGGAGGGAGGAACTAGAAGTAAACATTTTTGGGAAGGGACAAGGTAAAATGAGAGAATAAAAAAAGGGGGGGAACAGGGTAGAGCAGAGGACAATATAGTTAGCATTATTCAACATGATTACTGTGGAAGTCTTTTGCAAAACGACACACATATAGCCTGTTTTGAACTGCTTGCCTTCTCAGTGGGGATGGGGAGGGAGGGAGGGAAGGAAAGAAGGAAGAAGTTGGAATTCAAAGTATTAGAAACGAATGTTGAGAATTATTATTGCATATAACTGGGAAATAAGAAACAAAGGTAATGGGGTATAGAAATTTATCTTGCCCTACAAGAAAAGAGAGAAGATGGGGATAAGGGAAGGGTGGGGTACAATAGAAGGGAGGGTACATTGAGGGAAAGGGTAATAAGAATGCAAGGTATTATGGGGTTGGGGGAGGGGAGAGATGGGGAGAAAAATTGGAACTCAAAATTTTGTGGAAATGAATGTCGAAATCCAAAAATAAATAAATAAATCAAGAAAAAATTCTTAGGAAAAACAGTTTACATTCTTAATGTCTCTAATTTGTCTCCTCCCACTCACTAATGATCTGCATTCAGACATCATGCCTCAAGGGAAACAACTCTCTTCACCTTCAGCTTCGCCATTCGTCAGGATTTTTCACCCTGCTATTATTTTCCCGCAAGTTCCAGGGGTCTTCAAGCTTTCAGTGCTTCCAAGGTAGTACAGTTTGAAGAGAAGTGTGGTCTCTTCCCTGGCCCTTATCCAGGACAGGCCACTGCAATCACTAACACTCCTCTCCACGCTGGAAGTGCAAGCGAGAACTAAGGCCCTTGCTCCTTTTTGACCATAAGGGCTCCTCTCCACCCTATCACTGTAGCTGGGGACTGGGGAATGTGTAATGGAGTTGCCAAATGGTGTCCAGTCCTATGCTCAGTGCCCACACAGTTGTCCCCTGTAATCTCTTTCTGACCAGGTATTCAGTGCTCTTATCACCTTTGGGGGAGGGGGGTGAGAACTCGATCACTTTGTTTATATTGGAAATGAGCAACAGAAGGAAAAATCAAGCTGAATGTAGAACTAAAGTTGCTGTTGTTGAATCGTTTCAGTTGTGTCTGACTCTTTGGACTCCATTTTGGACTTTCTTGGCAACAATACTGGAGTGCTTCGCCATTTCCTTCTCTGGCTTATTTTACAGATAAGGAACTGAGGCAAACAGAGTTAAATGACTTGTCCAGGGTCACACAGCTAGTATCCGAGAACAGATTTGAACTCAGGAAGAGGAGCATTCCTGACTCCAAACCTAGACCTCTATCCACTGCACCACGTAGCTGCCTTTAAAGGAGGAGAGATTAGGCCAAATAACATTTGGAAAATCATGATTTAAAATGCACCAACACCACAAAAAGCTTTTATCTCATATGAATATTCTCTGTGGGAATGCAAGATGCTTGTGAAACATGAAATCAGAAGTTCGATAGAATGAGTTTTAAGTAATTCAGATTTAAGGCATAAATATGGTTTCAAGGAGTAACCAAAAAGCAGAAGAGAAATAATGTGAAATACAACAATATGGACACATATGAACAGACAAGCAAGTGGCAGAACCATTTTTCAAGAATGAGAGACAGAATGACAGCCAGAGTACTACTCTAGTCTTCCAGCACTTTGAGAAGATCTTTCTTGGAAATTAGTGGAAAAAAAACCAACAAAACCCACAAAGATAGGAATTATATTAGATAAGAAGGCATAAAAGAGTGGCTATAATCTTTATTGATAGGTATAATGCCCACTCTGATGAAATCCTAGGCTCTGCAAAGTCACCAAAGCATCACTTCAATAATTTGTTTTTTTAATAAATGAACAGCAATATTTGTGCAATTAATCTCAAAAAGCAAGGAATACATGGCAAGTTCAACATACATGTTAATTTATTCTCCTTGAAACTGACAAAGGGTAAATTATGTAATGCGAAGTACAACCCCATTTTAAAGTCACTGAGTATCTTCATCAGAAAGATGTTTTAACAAAACCAAAATGTGTATTTCATTAATCTGCTATTTAAAAATAAAAATTTCTATATCAAAGCATAAATAAATAGTCATAACTTACATGCCATGATTGATGTTACATTGGTTGTTCTCTCTTTCAAGTTCCTGACTGCAGGATTCACATCTTTTCCAGCCATCTTCTGTTTTAATCCAACTCCATCCAGGAGATCTCCAGTCTTGACCCAAAAATGGCATATTCTTTTCCTATAAAAATGTTTCATTCATATATTAAAATATATAAAGAATTTTAAAAATCTCTTCACATTTACAATAACTACACTAACTCTTTTTTAAAATAACCTACTGGGCAGCAGAAAGCTGAGCTGGTAGAATGATGTTAGCTTAGTTCACTCCTTGTGTTGCTGCAATAACCTTCTTTTCCCCCGCTTTTATTTATTCATTTATTTAAGTTCCAAACCGTCTCCCTCCTCACTGCACTAGAGAAGGCCACCATGTGACGCAGATTTACAAATATGTGTAAAACCATACTATGCATACTCCCATTTATCAGCTGTTTCTCTGGAGATGGATGGCATCTTCCGTCATAGGTCCGCTGTAGTTGATTTGAGCAGAATAACTTGGTTGTTCGCAATTATTATTCGAACACTATCGCTGTTACTGCATATAATGATCTCATGATTCTGCTCATTTCACTCTTCATCATTTCATGCAAATCTTACAATGTTTTTCTAAAGTCAACCAGTTCATCGGTTTTTTTTTTAATATTTTTTCTTATTATTTTTTCTTCTTATTTTTTTAATGTTCTACAATCACTTCCTTAAAATTAAGATTCTATCCCCCCCACCTTTTCCCCTCTACCCCCCCTCCCTCCCCACGACAGCATACAATTCTGTATAGGTTCTACATATACTTTCCTATTGAGTACATTTTCACTATAGTCATGCTATGTAGTCGAACTAAAATAAATGGAAGAAATCATTTAACAAATCAAAACATAATACACTAAAACCCACACACACACAAACATGATCTGCTACATTCTGCGAATGACTTCCATATTTCTTTCTCTTATTGTGGAAGATATTTTGCCTTAGAAAGCCACCACTGGGATTTTATTTTTCTTTATTTTTTTTTTAGTAAGTTCTTGCGTTATTACGAAGTTCCAAGTTTACCAGAAAAAACTCTCGCACAGGTTCTGCTCCTTTCACTCAGCATCAGATCATATAAGTCCTTCCAGGCCTCCCTGAAGCTCATCGTTTCTTACAGCACGGTAATATTCCATCACAATCACATACCACAGCTTGTTAAGTCATTCTCCAATTGATGGAGATCCCCTCAATTTCCAGTTCTTTGCCATCACAACAAGGGTTGCTATAAATATTTTACAACATACAATTCTTTTCCTTTTTCCCTCATCATCTTGGAAAACTGACTGGTTTCATCAGGTCAAAGATTAAAAAGTTTTATAACTCTTTGGGCACAATTCCATATTCTAACTGGTTTCCTTCTAATTGGTTTCCTTCCCTCAAGTCTCTCTCCATTCCAATACATCCTGCACACAGCTGCTAAAAGACTACTACTCTACTCGAAAAACCTCTTGAATCAAATATAAACTCTCTTTGGGATTTAAACTTCTTTATAACCAAGTCCTTCAACTGCTAAAACCTTCTCCTCTTAGGTTGGCTTTTACCTACTCTGTAAGTGCTGTATGCATCTTGTATAGTACAAGCGTGTACTACAGTCAACTCAAACAAGTCACAGGAGTCTGCTGATAGTTAAATTTTCAGTGAGTATTTACACCTTGGAAATCAGCAAACAGTACTTGTCTGTATTATTGTTTGTTACTGTTTTTATTGTTACTGCGTGTTGTCCCTGATTGTCTAAACTTAAGAAAATATTAATAATGCAAATTAAGCTTAATTAAAAGTACCATGCATTTTCCCCTGATATGGTTAACATTTATCAGCATACCAATTCACCCTCTCCTGCCTCTCACTCTCATTATAAAGTAAGGTCTCTGAAGGTAGACACTTTCATTTCTTTTCTTGTGTGCCTGGCACAAAATAAGTGCTTATTAAATGCCTGCTAAGTTTCAAAAATTCAAAGTATAAGAGAGGAAAGTGTTTGCATAGACCAAAATTTGAGAATTGGAAAGGACCCCAGAGACCATCTCAGAAAGCAATCTCCACTGTAACATCTTCAACAAATGGTTTGTCTTACTTTTGCTTGAAAACCAATAAAGAAGGTTTTGTAAACCCATCACCTATCTAGGCAATCTATTCTGGCTTTAATTATTAGGAAGGTGTTCTTTACATCCAGCTGAAATTTGCCTCTTTTCAACTTCCACCGCCCTCTTGGTCAAACAGAACAAATCTTAACTCTTCTTCCACATTACAATCCTTCATGTACTTGAAGACAGATCTTATGATCTCCTTGAATCTTCCCTCTTCCAGACTAAACATTTCTACTTCCTTCAAATGATCCTCATATGACATAGGCTGTAGGTCTATAACCATCCTGAATGCCTTCCTTTGGGCACTCAATGGTTCAGCAACATCATTCTTAAATCATGGAACCTAGAACTGACCATAGTATTCTCCAGATGAGGTCTGAAGAGGGCAGAGTAGAGGGACTATCTATCACCTCCCTAATTCTGGAAGCTATGTCTTCCTTAATCTAGTCCAATGTTAAGTTAGCTCTTGGGGAACTGCTGTATTTGCTGATTCTAGCCATCTAGCCAGTTCTGAATCCACTAGATTATGTTATCTTCTAACCCTGCTCTCTCCAAATCTCCATAAGAATAGCATGAGATATTTTATCAAAAGCTATGTTGAAATCTAGGTAAACTATACCCATTGGCCTACCCAGATCTCCTAGTTTGGTAATCTTGCCCAAAAAGGTAATATAATTAGTTTGGCATGATCTATTCTTAATGAAGTCATGCTGAATCTTTGTAATCATCACTTCCCTTTCTAGACGTTTGCCAACCATCAAGTTAATAATCTACTTCTTAGTCATCCATCCAAATCAAGCTCCACTCACTTCACATTTTTGGAAACCAGGAAAACATTTGCTTTTTCTTCAACCTTATAGTACTGCTTTCATCTTATACGATGTTTCAAGTATCCCTGACAATGGCACAGAAATCACATCTGCCATTTATTTCACCAAGTGACTTTAATTCATTAAAGATACTTATGCACTCTCTTATTATCTTCTTCCACATCTCAAGTGTCAAATCTCTGTTAGTCCCTTTTATTATGCCACTTACAATGCAAAGTTCATTCCCCTTAAAGAACCAAAGAAACAGGCAGCTTTATCTTTTCTTTTAAATCAGGTATAACTGTAGGTGTTACTTCTTGAGTCTCTTTTCCCCATGATATAGTTTTAAAATAATAATAACATCCCCCCCAAAGCCAAAAACCCAACCCTTCATTTCCATCATTAAACATTACTCATTCTAAACTACAGCACTTCTGACACTATTTTTACAAGGTTATGTCATGCTTTTATATTGATAGCTAGCTCAGTGGATACAGTGCTGAGCCTGGAGTCAGAAAGATTGGAGTTCAAATTCGGCCTCAGATCCTTACTAGCTGTGTGACCTTGAGCAAGGAATTTAATTAGTGCTATATAATTATTAGCTGTTATTACTGTAATTATCCTCTGGCATTTGGCCTTGTACTTTCTATATTCCATACATTTCCTTTTAAAAATCTGCCTTTTTTTTTTTTTAGCAAGTTCCTTGTGAATCCACATTGGTCTCTTCAGATAAATCTCATTTTTACACTCTGTTGGAACTGTGTTTCTTTGGGTCTTCAGAATTTCATTCTTGAGCATCTGCCATCCCTCTTAGGCTGACTTCTGTAGGCCTTTTATTCCCTGGAACCCTATCATTCTTTCTTATGAACTCCTGGAATTTTTCTTTCTTACAAATTATAATGCATGTTAAAAAATGCCCAGATTTCTTTTCTACCTCTCTCTCCCATCAAAAACTCTTGAAGGAAATACTCACTTTAGGCTTAGGATTCCAATTATTTCTATCCCAGCAACCTTCAGGTTAATGAGAATGAGATCCAGAACAGAATTTCCTCTTCTTAGTTCCTCCACCTTTTGAAGGATGAAATTATCACTAAGGCTCTGTTTTTGTAAGTTTTGGTAAAATATGTTTGGATGAGTGAAGACTCCTATTATTATTAGAGCTTGCCTCTGTATCTGGATTGTGATATTTCCAAAACTCTTCATTTAGTCAGTCAGTCCATAAGCATTTATTCAGTGACTACTATGTCAGGGATTGTGCCACCATAGGGGACTCAAAGAAATGTAAAAGACAGTCCCTGTCCTCAAGAAGCTCATAATCTATTGAGCGAGACAATATGCCAACAATTATGTACAAACAAGCTATATACAGGATGAATAGGAAATAATAAACAGAGGGAAGGCTCTAAAACTATGAGGGATTTAGAAGGATTTTCTGTAGATGAAGGGATTTAAGCTGGGATTTGAAGGAAGCTGAAGGAGCTATAAGGCAGTGATGAAAAGGGAGAACATCCAGGAATGGGGGACACTTAGAAAAAAATGCCTGCAGTTGGGAGGATATAATTTGTTTGGAGGAACAGCAAGGAGGCCAGTGTCATGGGCACAAGGACACTGGAAAGTTAGGTGGGGGCTACATATGAAGGGCTCTGAGTGCAAAAAGATTTTGTATTTGACCCTGGAGGAGACAGGGGCCCACTGTAGTTTATTGAGTATGAGGGGTTCACATGGTTGGATCTGTGCTTTAGGAAAATCACTTTGGTGGCTGAATGGAGGATAGACTGGAGTGGGGAAAGAATTGAGACAGGCAACCAACCAGGTGACTATTGCAATTGTCTGGGCATAACGTAATGAGGGGAGAGAAGAAGTATCCAAGAAATGTTGCAAAGGTAAAATCAACAGGACTTAGCAACAGATCGGAAATGAGGAGTCAAAAATGACAGTCTGGGTCACTAGGATGGTGGTTTCCTTGAGAGCAACACAGAAATTTGGAAGTGGGGAGTACTTCAAAGGTAAAGTTTCAGATATGCTGAGTTTACGATGTCCACAAGATATTTAGTTCATGATGTCTAACAGGCATTTGGAGACACAAAATTGAAAGTCAGCAAAGATGTTAAGGATGGATAAGTAGATCTGAAAATCATCAGAACAGAGATAGTTAAATTCACGAGAGCTGACATGATCATATATAGAGGAAGAAAAGCGGGCCCAGGGCAAATGCCTGTGGAATACTTGAAGTTAGTGGGCATGACCTGGATGAAGACAAGCAAAGGAAATGGAGAAGAATCAGTCAGATAAGTAGGAAGAGAACCAGGAGACATTAGTTTCCTGAAAGATCAAAAAGGGAGTATCCAGGAGAAGAGAGTGATAAACTGTTATCAAAGGCTGGATGTCAAAGAGGCAGTGGCTATGTTGAGTCTGGGAGCAGTGATTTAGAGTTTGGGGGCCTGTGATGCGGTTAAAGTTAGACTGTGTGGTCAAATCAGGGTACCCTGCTGTTCAGTGGGGCCCCCAGGGAAGTTAGAATATTGGGGCTAGGGGCAGCACTATTAGGATTCCATAAGTATGTATTATATTCCAATGACAAAATTACTTTCTTTTCTCTGAAACATTGACCTTGACCCAAATTATCTTTGTCATTCTTCTCTTCCTCTGGGTCCTGGATTTCCTCACATTGAGTATGCCTTCTTCATGAACAATGGCCCCACCACCTTTTACCTATCCTGCATCTTTTAGTATACCTGTGCACTGTCCTTGTCTAGTCACATATTGCATCCCACCAAATCCATGATACTTATGAGGGCACATCTGTCTCTCTGCCTATGGGAGAGATTTATTTACACAATAAATCTCTAAAATCTCTCTAAAAGGGAGAGAAATAAATGGGAGATTTATTTACATTGACACCTGAAGCAATGAGTTTTACAACTGACAGGCCCCTTCCTCAAATTTGTCTCCTGCTCTAAAGAAATTCATACCCTAACTGAGGGAGACAACATATATAGGAGAGTTCAACCACAGGGCAAATGCAAAGACCTGATAGACTTTAGGGCAAAGTGGAAAGGCATGTAGATGGAAAGGTCCATGAGTTCACTGTGTTACCAGAAGAACTAAAGGTGATGACTCCCTGTTCATACAATTACATATAATGAGAAATTATGCCTATGTGGAAAGGGTGGGGCGCTGTTTACAACTAATAGAATGCAGGGAATGGGACCAAGAGTCATAGCAGATCAAACTCTGAGTTCTCTCCTGTGGGATTCGGATGGGATGGGTGGGTGAGCAGTCTAAGCATCTCAACAATATAAAGAGAAAGGGGAGAGGAATATTAGAGGGAAGATTGGGAAAGGCTTCCCACAGAATCCAATCTGCTGAACCCCAGGCACATAGAGGGCTGAGGGAAGGGAGAGGAGGAACGTACACTTGGACGTAAAAAGTAACAGAAAATAAAGAATGAATGATGACTCCGAAGCTATGAACCTGTGTGACTGTAAGAAAGAAGAAAATCAGGAGAAGGGGTGGATTTACAGGGAAAAAAAATAAAAACCTCATTTTACCTTAAGTCTTTAACTAAAGTCCTGGTTTCTTTGAGACAAAAAAGTATGTACCTGACATTGCTCTCAACTGCCTAAGTATTAGGAACAAAACTGGAATATTCACAATCCTACCTAACAAATATTTATAAAGTGCCCACTATGTGAAAAGCACTATGGCATAATGATTAAAAATCTTTTCTAGAATTGAGACTCTATGAGAATTTCATTATCTGGCACTTTAAAGTGTATTGAACCAAAATTAATTTTGTCTCACAATACCGTTTGAGGCAACTGGAGAAATTATGGTGTAGTCAATGTAGAAATCATAGCTATGGAGTATTATATGTGTAAGGATCTAGTTGCTGGGTAAATATCTAGCTGTCTTTTCATGTAATAGCTTGTACAGTTACTTGTAATGAGGCTACTGCATATTTCATCATAAATGATGTCAGATTAAATGTGGAAATGAGCTCTCATATCACTAGGAGGAAAACCACAGCTGGTATTGTACTAAGTAAAAGTGATGAGCTCCAGTATGGGTAGAAAAACCTGTCCATTTCAGAAGCCAGGGTAACAAAGGAACAGCTGATCCTTCAACCATATGACAGCCATTTTCCTTCTACCTTGCTTTCCTCAAATCAAATAGAATCATAACAAAATTTAAAACCCACATTATCATGGTTGTATGTAACACAAGATCTAAAGTTATGAACACTACTAATAACAAGTGACATTTATGTAATATTTGAAGGTTTACAAAGCACTTTCCTCAAAACAATTCAACAGTGCAAATGTTATTTTCGTTTTACAGATGAGGAAAAGTCAGTCTGAAAGTGACTTCCCCAAAGATACACAATTTTTAAGTACTGGAGGCAGAATTGAATCACAGGCTACATTAAGTTAACATTGAAATGTCTTTTACAGTAAGATATAGAGAATATAATTCAAAAAATATATAAATATAATATAATATAAATAAAATATTAAAAAATAAATAATATAAATTAAATATAAATATAAATAAAATATAAAAAATTCAAAAAATATAAATTTAATTCTCAGAAAAAGCTTTCTGAATGCTAATGTCTTGTCATCTCTTTCTCAGTTAAGTGGAAGGTAAGCAACTAAAACACTCTTTGAAAATCAATAAGCTAGTTATTCTTCAAGATAATAAAAACTCTAAGTACAAGGTATGAGCTATAAATAGCTTAAGTATAACAGCATAACAAACATCATTAACAACTGATTATAATGACAAGATTGTTTTTATGGATAGTTAATGGATCTACATGAGAAGGATATATTTTTGATTGTTTATTATTTCTCACTATATATTTCAAAGGTACAGTCTTCTGAGATAGAATGGAACACAGGATCACAGATCTAGAGATGTAAAGAATATCAGAAGCCATGTAGTTCAACTGTCTCCTTTTTCAGATGAGGAAACTGAGGCCCAGGAAGGTTAAGTGTTTTGTCCAGGTCACACACCATGCCTCACTCTTAAAAGGTTGAATTCAGTATATATCACATAGAAGCCACCACAGATACCCACTCAAATTCTTTCTTCCACAAATAAATAAAATAACTTAGGATCGTTCTATTTCTAGGTTGTTTACATCAAGGCTGAGTTTCATTAAAGAAAGAAATATAGAATGAACAGAGATTTTTTTTTTTAGTATTGACTGTAGGCCAGAGTGTTAAGAATAAGATTACAGAAAACAAAGTGAATGATCACTGATAACTGTTTGAAAATAGGGAGAAACCAAAGGAAAATAAATATAAACATGGCGTCAAGAGATGGATGTTCTTTTTGTTTACGGCTTGTTTAGAATTGCCCAAAAAGGGAGGAAAGAGAAGATGAAGAAAGTTTCGGTTGGGTCAAGTCACTTTTAGTCTTTACAGATGGGAGAAGCATGGTACAGCGTAAAGAAGTCTGAACCTATATCCCAGATCAAATGCTTTTCTATGATCTTATCTGGATCCAACATTTTGATGTGACTCTGTGATCGGGTTTTAATAGGATGGAGAAAAGAAGCTGTATCGGATGGAGAAAGGTGGTCAGAATTAGAATCAGAAATAAGGAAAAAAGATAATCAAGTTATAAGATTTCACTTAATAGGAAGGGAGTTGGGGGAATACATGACGGAGGGGAGCCCAGTCAAGACAAGAAGCATTTGCGTTTCTACAATGTAGCAGGCACCGGGCTAAGCGCTGGGATACAGAGAAAGGCAAAGTCCAGTCCCTGCCCTCAAGATGCTTGTAATCCAAACCGGGAAAACAACGTGCAGACAGCCACATAAGGATACACTGGAAATAATCTCCGGGGGCAGAATATTGGCATTACCAGTACGGGAGGGCGGATTTCTGGCTGACACCTTTAGGATGCTACGGAGAAGCAACAAAGACAGCAGCAAAGGTGTAGGGCAGACGGCTCAGGTAGGCCAGACCAGGACAGGGAGAGGAGGCCAGGGAGCACCAAGGACAGGGAGAAGAGGAACAAGGAACGGGAGACGGGGAAACAAAGGAAGGGGGGAGGATGGGAAATGGAGTCTGCAGAGGCAGCAGGGAGAGGGGCCCCCACGAGAGCAGGAAGGGGAAGGACAGGGCAGGGAGAGGGAAGCAGACAGCAGAGGAGGGGAAAAGGGAGGGAGGGCAAAAGAATCCGAGGAAGGGGCGGGTGGGAGAGAGAGGATGCGGAGACCGGAGAGCGAGCGGGGGAGCACAATGGGAGGGGACGGAAGGATCACCGAGGTGGGGGCGGAAGGAGCAGGGAGTCGGGGGCGGCCCCGGCGCGGCGAGGGGAGCCTGTCTCGGGGCGCCCTCCCACTTACCTGGCTCCGGCCCCGATCCCGTGGAAGCGCCTAGCTCTGCAGCCCAGGAGAGCAGCGCTGGGTTATTGCCGGAAGTCACCAAAGGTTCTTCTCCGAACGCCGAAGGGAAGGCCCCACCCCCTCCCCGCGAGCTGATTGGCCGGTGCGATCTCCGCGTGTCTATGTTGCTACCCTGGGCTGTAGATTCCGCGATGCCCTACAGATCCACAGTTTGCGCATGCTCCTTGGGGGCCTCCACGCCTCTGCTCCACCCCTCTCCTGCCCCACCCACTTCAAGTTCTGTAGACCTGGAGCAGTGAGCTTGTTGCCCAGACGACCGAGGCGGGAGTGGGCGGGGCCACGAAGGGCGGGGCGGAGCCATCCCGTTGAAGGAGCATCCGTTAGCCTTGGGCTGTCAGGACTAGCCAGGACATTTGAGATTATATAGGTCTGAGATTCTAAAGTACTTTTGTGTCAAGTATCCCTTTGGTAACCCAGTGAAGCTTATGGACCATTTATCAGAATAATGTTCTTAATTACATGAGATAAAAGATGTGTGACCTCAAAGGAATTCAGTTATATTGAAATAATTACCAAGATATTTGTAAGAAATGTCAGTCTCCAGGTTAAGAACCCCAGGAGGTTAACCCCTTCATTTCTGCAGAGGAAGGAAATGAAACTCAGACGGGAAAGCACTTGTCCAGGGTCACAAAGCCAGAAAAAATCGGCATCTGGATTTGAATTCAGGTTCTCTAACCCTACATCTAGTCCTTCTTCAGTCAGTCATACCCAGTGTTATGTGCTAGGCTAGGGATAAAGAAAAAAGAGGCAAAAGAAAGTCCCTGCCCTGGAGGAGCTCATGATCAAATGGGAGCCAAGCAAATGAAATCCCGTATTCTACAGGGACTTAAAGGAAGCCAGGAAAGGTATTGGGTAGAGATGATGAGCATTCCAGACATATGGGACAGCCAGAGGAAATGACCAGAGCCAAGAGATAAAGAATTTTGTTCAAGAAACATCCAGGAGACCACCATCATTGGATGGAAGAGTATGAAGCAGGGAGTAAAGTATTAGAAGACTCGACAGGTAAAAGGGAGCTAGGTTATGAAACGTTTTGAATGTCAAACTTATTCAGATCCCATCCAGGTGGGAATATGTTCTACTCAGATTTGAGTGGGAATAAATTCATTGCCCAAGGCTGGAGGTATGTTTGGAAGGAAAAGACTTGATCAAAGTCACATTCTCCAGCCCCTCATTAAAATAGATCCATCTTTCATTGTCAAATTAATTTTCTTTTGTTACTTGTTAACCAGAGTTGATAGCCATTTTCGGGAACACCCACTCTTCCAAAGGCATATAAACATGGGTGGGTTCTGTGAGGGGGTCTTTGGCATTTGAGAGTGTCACTGACCCCTTTTATCAATTATTACATAATTAATTACCCAGAAATTAGATCTCTTGCACTTTTTAACCATCACAAATTGAAGGCTCACTTGAGGCAAGCACACCCACCAGCAGACTACTGCAATAGTCTAGGTGTGAGGTGTGAGGTGATGCAGGCCTGTACCAGGGTGATGGCAGTGTCACAAGAGATAAGGCAAGGTGAAAGTGGATACTTTTCACTTGCTTGAGCCCTCCCTCCCCTCCCCGTCCTGCAACATTATCCAGCTGGCCATAAGAGCTGTGTGAAGATTGACTATTTTGGCTAGACAAACCAATAATCATTTGTGGTGACCGAGAGTAAACCCAGCTGGCAGAAATCCAGCAACTATGAAGCCAATTAAGATTATAACAGCTTTGAAGAGACCCTGAGCCATTTCATGGTTTATGGACCTTCAAGAGACATCCCTATTCTCAAGACTTTCCTGACTGCAGGTTATTCTGTTTGATGGTTTTTGGAGACAACCTTATCTCCAGAGAGCCAAACTTTGGTTACAGGGCTCTCAAAATATCCTATTTTTGGAGATGTGTCAGCAAGCCTTGAACTGTGGGGCTGCTTCTCACCAAGGACACATTCTGATTTGTATATCAAAGGGCCATAGCTCTGACACCTGGAATTCCTCACTCTCCTTTCTCTTGAGGATAGGGGTTCACTGACTCATTCCTAAGCTCACCTCTCCCCCCAAATTCCTTACCTTCCTTTGTTTAAGGCATATAAACTTTTCCCATACATCATCTGATGTCCTACTAAATGCCTCTAGCTCTAACCCTTACCATGTGCATGTTTTTTTTTTCCCTTAATAAAAATCTTTATTTTCACAGGCATCATCTTCCTCTGGTTTTCTTCTCTTTAGGGAAAAGGGGGATTTAAATCTCAAGAACTGACCTTTGGATTCTCCAAGGGTCTTCCCCTTTAGGGGAAAGAGAGATCGAAATTCCCACAAGAGAGTGTCTGCCTCAGTTTATAGGAATATATTCCAGAGATGTTGAAAAGGTGAAATCTACATGTCTTGGCAATATGTAGTAAAATAAAATCAAGAATTGAGGATGACACCTGGGTTAACAGCCTGAGGTATTGACTCACACTCAACAGTAATAGAGAAGTTAGGAAAGGGAGAGGGTATGAGTTCAATTTTGGACACATTGAGTTTTAATTTACTATTGTTAAGTTCTTCAATTTGAAAGGCTACAAGTCAAGACCAAAGTGGAGGGAGTGTTGGTGCATGATTTTCTGTTTGTAGATGATTGTCCACTCAATGCAGCTTCTGAAGCTGAGAAGCAACAAAGTATGGATCAATTCTCTGCTGTCTGTGCTAATTTTGGCCTAAAAATTAACACTAAGAAAACACAGATGCTCCATCAGCCACCACCACACCATCCATACGTGGAACCATCAGTTACAACAAATGGAGAAGTTCTGAGTGCTGTGGATAAGTTCACTTACCTTGGTAGTGTACTTTTCAGGGATGTACACGTTGATAATGGGGTTGATGCATGCATTTCCAGAGCTAGCTTAGTGTTTGGGGGACTCTGAAGAAAAGTTTGGGAGAGAAGATGTATTAGACTGACTACCAAACTGAAGGTTTGTGCTGACTTCATTGTTATATGCTTGTGAAACATGAACAGTCTACCAGTGCCATGCCAGGAAACTGAATTGCTTCCATTTGAACTGTCTTAGTAAGATTCTGAGGATCTCCTGGCAGGATAAAGTACCAGACACTGAAGTCCTTGCTCTAACTAAACTGCCAAGCATAAACTATGCTTCAGAGAACACAACTCAGAAGGGCTGGCCATGTTGTTCAAATGCAAAATGTACACTTGCCAACAAAAACTATTTTATGGACAACTCACATGGGGCAGGTGATCACATGGTGGCCAGAAGAAACGATACAACAACATTCTCAAGGTCTCTCTCAAGAACTTTGGATTTGACTGTGTAACATGGGAGACAATGACACAGGACCTCTCACCATGACATGCCCACATCAGAAAGGGTGCTGTGCTCCTTGAGCAAAACAGAATTGAGACAGCACAAAGTAAATGTAGGATGCAAAAATTTGGAGTGTCCACCCCAAATATTCACACAGACTATCTGTGCCCAATAGATGGTAGAGCATTTTGAGCTCGTGTTGGTATGATCAGTCACAGTCGGACACACTGAAATTTCACTTTATCATGGTGAGTGATGTCATGTTGGTCCTCATAGAAGACAAAGGAAAACAACCATCCAGTAAAATAAAAACAGCAAAAAATTCTACTTTGCTTGGCCTTACACATGTTAGGCTCAGATATAAACTATGTGACTTTGGACAAGGTGCTTCCCCATCGGAATCTAAGTTTTCTTTTCTATAAAATAGGGGCAATATTATAAAAATTATGGGATTAATCTATTGGATTTCTTAAATGGAGTATCTTTATAACTGTAGTAACATAATTGAGTCTCTTTATAATCCTATATATTTTTTTCTGCATTTAAAAACACCAAACAAGGAAGTTTTGAAGGATTTGGTAAACCCCTGAAATATACAAATGCTATCTATTAATATCATTTAGATAAAGCTAAAGGCAAATGGAGAGACAATTGCAGGAAAAAAGACTCAGTAGGAAGGGGAAGCAGGGAGAAATGATGCTTTTACAAATATATTTGATGTATTTTATGACAATGGACAAAAGTTGCAAAACTAACATTTGAACACAGGTCCTTTGACTTCAAATCAAATGCTCCTTTCCATAGTACCACAATGTCTCCCAATAATACACAACTCCATTTTATGAGCTGAAAAGCCAATGAAGGGAAGTGTCAGAAATTGACGCTAGGTCTCTGCCCATTGTTCTTTCTATATAACCATATACCATTACTTATTGTTAATGTTCCTAGTAACAGTCTCCCACTGGGAAAATTAAAATGACAAAAGTTGGAGGGGATGTGAAATATGAATGCATCTTTGGGGAAGTTGTATTCTGATTCAATCGTTCTGTAGAGCAATTTGGAACTCTGTACAAAGGGTTATAAAACCATGTATATCCTTTGACCAAGAAATACCACCATTAGGTGTGCATCCCAAAGAGATTTTTTAAAAAAAGGAACTATATATACAAAAATATTTATAGCAGCTCTTGCAGTGGTGGGCAAAGAATTTGAAAGTGAGGGGATATCCATCAGTTGGGGGATGGTTGATCAAGTTGTTGTGTATGATTGGGATGGAAAACTATTGTGCTATAAGTAATAGCAAGCAGGATGATTTTAGAGAAACCTAGAAAGACTTACATGAAATAATGTAAAGCTAAGTGAATAGAACCAGGACATGGTACACAATAACAACAATATTGCATGATGAAGAATCATGAATACTTAGCTATTTTCAGCAATAGAGTGATTCAAGGCAATCCCAAAAGACTAATGATGAAGTATACTATCCACCTCGGAAGAAAGAACTGATATTATTTGAATACAGACTGAAGCAAGCTATTTTTCACTTTCTTTCATTTCTTTCCTTTTATTCAAGTCTTTTACAAAATGAGTAGTATAGAAATATTTTATATGGTTGAACATGTATAACCCGTATCTGATTACTTATTATCTCAAAGTGGGAAGGGAAAGGAGAGAGGGAGAGATAGATTTTGACATTCAACATTTTTTTAATGTTAAAAATTGTTTTACCATGTAATTGGAGAATATATGTATACATATGCATATATGTATAGGTATAGATAGGAATTTTTTAAAAAAATAAATGATGAGCAGGATGCTCTCAGAAAAAAACCCTGAAAAGATTTATATTAACTGATGCAAAGTGAAATGATCAAAACCAGGAGAACATTATATATGGTAACAGCAATATTATATATGATGATGCACTGCAAATGACTTAGCTAACATAACGATCTAAGACAATTCTGAAGAACTTATGATAAAAAATCCTATCCATCTCCAGAAAAATAACTGATAGATTCTGAATGCAGATCGAAGCATACTTTTTCTTTACTTGCTCTACTTTTCTTATTTTTCTTTTCTGTTTTTTTCATGATATGACTAACATAGAAATGTTTTGCATGACTACACATGTATAACCTATATCAAATTACTTGCTTTCTCAATGAGAGAAGAGAGAGAGGGAGAGAAAGAATTTTTAAAAAACTGACTGTTAAAAATGGTTTTTTCATGTAATTGAGGAAAAAATAAAAAATTTTAAAGCCTCTGACTGGGTACCTGTCTATCATGTAATGCTATTATTTCTGAAGGTCCTACTTTCATTCACCCATACTGACAAAAATACACCGAAGAGTAGGGTTACGGTCAATTCACCTTTATCCAGTTATATACTGACTTCTCAAAATACTCTTCACCTGAATGACTTCAGTGCTTCAAAGGATCTGTGATTTCATCAGCATTGATGCTTCCTTCTACATTTCCTTGTGGAAACTGAGTTATGAAACTTCCTATCTCTACTCTGCCCCAATTGCAATCCATGCCATGCAATAGTAGTATTCTTACTAGGCAGATAATTTTATTCTTCTATCTTTTCTGCCACAGTGGAGGCTCTCTTATCTTCCTGGCCATCATGGAGGTTCTTGTTTCCCACATCTTCCATATTCCCATAACCGTGAGGTAGATACTGGTTTATATTTGCCCCCATGGTGCTAGCACAGCTTAGTGGGGCTACTTATTACCAGTGTGACAATTAGTGAGTTATTTAACCTTTCCAGGTCTCATTTTTTTTTTCATCTGTAAAACAAGGGAGTTAGACTGGATGGCCTCTGAGTTCCCTTCCAGTTCTAAATCTATGATCCTATGACCTTGTACTCAGACAAAATCTGCCTCTCTGTAACTAATATCTCTTACTCTTATTAATCCTAGAGACAAAGGGAATAAGTGTAATATATATTCCACATGAAGCCCTTTGAATACTTAGAGAAAGCTGTTTATCATCTCCCTCACAGTACAGAGGTATCAAATTGTGCCTGCAAAATTCCTGAATGGAGGTCAGAACCAGATTAAAATGGGAAATATTTAACTAAAAAATAAATAAAAATATAATACAACATAGACGATGTTAATTTGTGGTTTTCTAAGTCAATATTTGGCTTGCAGGGATCTGTTTCTATTTGAGTTTGACATTACTGCTCTATATCATGCCTTCTGGATATCCCTATTTCCTTCAACCAATTCTCTCTTACACCATGATTTTGAGGTGTGAAAAAAATGTATAAAAATAAACATAGGCAAAGAATATAACAAAATCATCACCATATCCAGATGATGTAATGGTGTACTTAGAGAACCATAGAAATTCAAAGAAAATTATTTTGAAACAACATCAATAAAATATCAAAATAAATAAAAACCCAGAGAAATTATTAGTATTTTTAACTACTAAAAACAAACTCCAATAGTAAGAGATAGAAAAAAATTTATTTAAAAGTGGTAAAATGCGCACAAAATATTTGAGATCTAAACTAGCAAATCACATTCAGGACTTTTATGATCACAACTATAAACATTCTTTACATAAATAAAAGAAGATAATAATAGGAGAGAATTTAAGTGTTGATGCTTGAGCAGTATCTATATAATAAAGATGATAATACTCCTTAAACTAATTGTAGTTTTAGTTCCATACTAATCAAACTATGAAGGACTACTATACAGAGCTAGACAAAGTAATAACCAAATTCATCTGGAAGGACAAAAGGATAAGAATTACAAGTATAATAGTAAGCAAAAAAAGTCAGAATGAAGGAGACCTAACATTGCTTTACTATGCTTTACTATACTACAATACGCTATATATGCTATGCTATTGTAGCAGCAAGCACCCTGGGATACACAGAAGAGCCTGATGCACAGGTTCTCAGATCTACTTTTCTAAAAGGAAAGCAACTTTTGAGGGGTCAACAATTTACTTTAATTACATTCATCAATGGAGAAAATACAAGCAGAGAAATAAAGGCCAAGAGACAGGGCTTCTGTCTGACCATAAATAATACACACATCACAGATCAATAGAAAATCCAACTGTCTGACCTTTGTATACACACATAGTTACCAGAGAGAGAAGCATCAACATCTGGGTTTTCAAAGCTGGAGGGCTTCTTAATGGCTACCCAGAGTCTCATCTGGCACATGAACCTTCTGCCAAAGAGTAAGCCCCAAAGTAAAACCTCACCTCAGAGTATATATACATTTTTCAGACTCAGAGTGGCTGGGGCAGGGAGGGGTGCCATGTTGACCCTCATGATGCTATGCCTCATTAGAAATTAATAAAATGTATCAGAGACCTATTAATGGATTGGAAAGATCTTTAACTCTAATTAACATTATATTGGGCCCCCAAATCTTTCATACCCATAATACCGGCACCTTGTATCTGAATATGCATTAAGATTCCTTAAATAAATACAACATAATTCCCACACAATAAACACATTATGAGATTCACATTTGCAGAATACATAACAACTCATTCCCAGAGTGACCACAAAGCCTTTAACAAACACAAAGGTATATAAAATCAGAATTCAATATAGTCCACCTCTGGGAAGCACATGAGGGCAGAAAGAAGATGCATAAGAGCAGAGAGGAGACCTCTGATGGCAGAGACTTGCTGAAGGAGCCTCTGAACTTTGGTGTCAATTTTAAAATTAATTAATTAATTTCTAGTTTTCAATATTCACTTCAAAAAGATTTTGAGTTCCACATTTCCTCCCCATTTCTCCCCTACCCCCACCCCAAGATAGCATGCATTCTGATTACCCCTTCCTCCAATCTGTACCACCCCAATTCTATCATATCCCTCCCTTCTCTTATTCCCTTCCCTTCTATTTTCTTGTAGGACAAGATAGATTTCTATACTTCATGGCCTGTATGTCTGGTTTTTTTAGCAGTTGCATATAAAAACAATTTTTAACATTTGTTTTTAAAATTTTGAGTTCCAACTTCTCTCCCTTCCTACCTCCTCACCCATCCCTACTGAGAAGGCATGCAATTTGATACAGGTTATACACATGTAGTCATGCAAAACACTTCTATAAGTCATGTTATGAAAGACTGACTGTATTTCCCTCCATCCTATCCTGTCACCCATTTATTTCTTTCTCTCTTTTGACCCTGTCCCTCCTCAAAAGTGTTTATTTCTAATTAACCCCTCTTCTCATTTGCCCTTCCTTCTATCATCCCCCAGCTTATCTGTTTGCCCCCTTCTTTCCTGTAGCCTAAGACAGATTTTCATAGCAAATTGAGTGTGCATACTATTCCCTCCTTAAGTCAAATCTGATGAGGGTAAGGTTTACTCTTTTCCTCTTACCTCCCCTCAATTGAAAAAGCTTTTTCTTGCCTACTTAATGGGAGAGATAATTTATCCCATTCTATTTCTCCCTTTCTCCTTCTCCCAATATATTCCTCTCTCACCCCTTAATTTTATTTTTTTTAGATACTATCCTTTCCTATTCAACTCACCCTATGCCCTCTGATCTGTATGTATATAATCCCTCCAACTATCCAAATACTGAGAAAAATGTCAAGAGTTACAAATATTATCTTTCCATGTATGAATGCAAACAGTTCAACTTTATTAAGTCCCTTATGATTTCTTTCCTGTTTACCTTTTCATGCTTCTTTTGATTCTTGTGTTTGAAAGTCAAATTTTCTATTTAGTTCTGGTCTTTCCATCAAGAATGTGTAAAAGTCCTCTGTTTCATTGAATGACCATTTTACCCCCTGAAGTATTATACCTAGTTTAGCTGGTTATGTGATTCTTGGTTTTAATGCTAGCTCCATTGACTTCTGGAATGTCATATTCTAAGCCCTGTGATCCCTTAATGTAGAAGCTGCTAGATCTTGTGTTATCTTAATTGTATTTCCAAAATACTTGAACTATTTATTTCTGGCTGCCTGCAATATTTTCTCCTTGACCTGGGAACTGTGGAATTTGGCTACAATATTCCTAGGAGTTTCTCTTTTTGGATCTCTTCCAGGAAGTGATTGGTAGATTTTTTTCAATATTTATTTTACCTTCTGGTTCTAGAATATCAAGGCAGTTTTCCTTGATAATTTCATGAAAGATAATGTCCAGGCTCTTTTTTTTCATGACTTTCAGGTAGTCTCATAATTTTTAAATTGTCTCTCCTGGATCTATTTTCAGGTCAGTTGTTTTTCTAATGAGATATTTCACATTGTCTGCTATTTTTTTGTTCCTTTAGTTTTCTTTTATAATTGCTTGATTTTTCATAAAGTCATTAGCTTCTATCTACTCCATTCTATTATTTAAGGAATTATTTTCTTCAGTGAGCTTTTGGATCTCCTTTTCCATTTGGTGAATTCTGCTTTTTAGGGCATTCTTCTCCTCATTGACTTTTTGGATCTCTTTTGCCATTTGGGTAACTCTATTTTTTAAAGTATTATTTTCTTCAGCATTTTTTTAGGTCTTCTTTAGAAGCACTTCACTCATTTTCCATGATTTTCTTGCATCATTCTCATTCCTCTTCCCAATTTTTGCTCTACTTCTCTTGATTTTCAAAATCCTTTTTGAGCTCTTCCATGGCCTGAGACCAATTCATATTTTTCTTGGAGGCTTTGGATGGAGGAACTTTGACTTTGTTTTCTTTTGTTTGCATGCTTTCGTCTTCCTTGTCACCAAAGTAAGATTTTATAGTATTATTCTTTTTCTGGTTTTTACTCATTTCCCCAGCCATTTACTTGACATTTGAGCTCTTTGTCAAGGTAGTTCTCTGCTTCCAGTAGAGGTTGACAGTATACTGTCACTTGCTCAATCCTCCCAAAATCTGTGGGCCTGGATCTCCAGAAATAGTGACTGCAGCTGTTCCTGCTACTGCTGTGGCTGTCTTGGGGGTTCCTCCACCCCTCCCCTCTCTGCCACCCTGGGGCCAGACCACTCCACTCTCCTGCATGGGTCCCACAGACTTTTCCCACTGACCTTCCAATTTATCCTCAGTGTTTTGGGGTCATGAAGTCTGGAAACTACTACAGGTGTGAGAGATTCAGTCTCTCCAACACCTGCTCAGGTCTTGTATGTGCTGGTGGGATCCACGCTGGACTGTGCCCTGACCCCACTGTGGTGTGACAGACACTTTCCAGTGACCTTTCAAGCTGTCTTGGGCAGGAGATTTGCTTTACTCCACCATTCTGTGGGTTCTGCAGCTCCAGAATTTGTTTAGAGTCATTTTTTAGAGGTATTTCGCTGGGCTTGGTGGGAGTTCTCTAAAAGTCCGTGCTGTTACTCCACCATCTTGAATCCACTCTAATTGCTCTTTTTTTTTTTACCTTTTCCTACCCAATTTTACTTTTTAGAATTATCCCATCACATATAACTTAGCCCCAACCTTTCTTTCAAACTATCCTACTAACAGACAGCCTTAAGTCTGATAACATTTTCATGTGAAAGAAATAGTTTGACCTTAATGAGTCCCTTATAATTAGTTTTATGCAAGATAGATTTTAGCGTATGTAAGGTGGATTTTTGTTATTATTTTTTAGATAGTAGTTCTCAGGATCATAGATACTAGTTCCCAGGATCCATGGCCATAACAATTATCTAGTTCCCAGGCTCATAGCTTGTAAACACCTCCACCATGCTTGCACAGCATTTTATAATGATGAATAATGTGAACATTCATGCTTAAAGTTGTAAATATCCATTGAGACTGTACAGTGAGATATAACAATGGGATAATGTAAGCTTGTAAGGCTATTTCTGGCAAATAGCCTTCTTTGTCTGTTACCTTATAAATCAAGTAGGCACTGGTCAGCAAGTTGGAAATAAGAATGCCCAAGGGGAATGTGCATGTGTTTTTCCTTTAACCAGCCCCCTTAAAGGCTTAAGGGGGAAAGCACAAACTGCAGTGCTATGTGTCCCTTGATTGGCCATCATCAGAGGTTGGGGGGATTTTTTAATGTGTATTAGTCTGGACTGATCCCCATTGAGATTTCGGGAACCTGTGCAGAGCTGTAGCTCCTGCTATATTCTTATCCCCTGTGAGAAGAGTAAAAATTAGGGGATGCTGTAGGAGTTGGTGCTCCTGTTATCAGCACCCCTCTTAAGAAGACTAGAATAAAATAAGATAATTTAGCCCATTCTTATATCTTTGATCCTGTCTTCCTGTCTGCCTGGGTCAAGAGAAAAGCTCCCACTACAGTGTCTCCTGTGCCTCCTGTTTGACATTAATCTTTAATGTTTTCCTTTTTATTTATTCTGGATCTGTTATATTGAATTTTTCCATTGAGTTCTGGTTTTCTTGTCACAAATTCCAGAAACTCTTTTTGTTCTTCAAATATCCATTTTTTTCGTTCAGGATTATTTTCAACTTTGTAGGACAAGTTATTTGGACACAAACCCAGCTGTTTTGCTCTTCAAAATATAATGTTCCAATACCTATGGTCTTCTTAGTGTAGAAACTGCTAGGTCTTGTGAAATCATGATTGTATCTCTTTAGCATTTAAATTTTTTTCTTGTTGCTTGAAATATTTTCTCCTTAATCTGGGTGTTTTGAAACTTAACTATAATATTCTTACAACTTTTCCTCCTAGGATCTTTTTTCAGGTGGTAAATGATAGATTTTTTTTTATTTCTTCTTTATTCTCTTGTTCTAAAACTTCAGGGTAATTTTCTTAATAATTTCTTGCAATATTATATCAATGTTTTTTTTTAAATCATAGAGGTTGTCCAATAATTGTTATATTTTCTCTCCTTGATCTGTTCACCAAATCAGTTGTTTTTCTAATGAGATATTTCAGATTCTCTTCTATTTTTTCTAGTTTTATTATTTCTTTCAACACAGTTTGGTTCCCCTTGCCCAATTCTAATTTTCAAGGAGTTATTTCTTCCTTAAGATTTTGGACCTCTTTTTCCAATTGGTTAACTTTCTTTTCATTATTTTCTTACATTGTTTTTCCCTCCTAATTTGTCCTTGATCTTTCTTATTTGATTTATGAATTTCTTTTTAAATTCTTCCAAGAAATCTTTTTGAGCTTGTGATCATTTGACATCACTCTTTGGGATAGGAGTGACTTTTTTTAATCTCATTATCTTCCTCTGAATATGAACCTCTGAATATGAATACAGATCTCCTTATATATCTTTATATCTCCATAATAGCTGTCTGTGGTCAAGTTCTTTTTTCCTTTGCTTACTCATTTTTTTTTAATTTTAAAATTTTATTTTTAGCATATTATTATTATAATCAGGTTTTAATCTTGAATTATGGGTAATGCTTCCCCAGGCCTCAAGTCCTCCTCACTTATTTTCTGAATTCTGTCCAGGTGTGTGTATGAGGTAAGCTCAGGAACTTCTCTCCACCCCTGGCCATTCTGTTTTCAAAATGCTCTTGATCCCTGTAGTACTGCACTAATAAGGTGTGTGCTCACTCCTCCTTACCCACAGCTGTGACCTGGGATCACATCTGGTCAGCACCACTAGGTTTGGCATCTGGAAAAGGTGGGGATATGTCCTCCTTCCACATTTCCCCACTCTGCTGTCTGAACCCAACATTGTTTGTTAGATGAAAATTTGTGAGATGAAACTACTTCCCAAAGGCATTGACCCCAGGACCTACGATTTTTGATTCATTGACTTCTAAACTAAAAGGAATAGCAAGTTGTACATAATAGATTTATAATTTCATATAAAATCATCTTTTTCCCCCTGTGGTACTATGTTATTGAAATGCTTGTTTTATTTCTTAAGTTCAAAGTTTTAATAAAAGGATGAAATGAAAACTCATAGGAAAACCAATGAAATGAAAACATGAAATTTGTCTGAAATGACCAATGATGATGCACAGGTAAGTCACCAGTTAACTTAGATTCAAAAAGGAAATGCACATAAGATGAAAAGTGCAATTCCAGACACCAAATAATTAAAGAACATGCAACAGCAAGGCATATATAGGAAGGCCTGCTGTACAGGTTCTTAGATCTGCTATCATAAAAGGAAAATGAATTTTGGGGGGGTCAACAATCACTTTAATCAAGCACATATACCGACAGAGAAAATACAAGCAGAGAAATAAAGACCAACAGACAGGGCTTCCAAATGTCTGACCATAAGCAATACATATATCACAGATCAACAGACAGATCCTACTGTCTGATCAATACATACAATACATAGTTACCAGAGAGAGAAACACCAACATCTGGATGTTCAAAGCTGGGGGCTCCTTAGTGGATACCCATTATCTGGCCAAAAGAACACTTCCAAGGAGTAAGCCCCAAAGTAAAATCTCACCTCAGAGTATTTATACACTTTTCAGAGCTGGAAGGCATGACCCTCTGACCCAGTGCTTCAATAGAAACTAACAAGGCCTATTAATGGGTGAAGATCTTTAGCTCTTCTCCCCCTGCCCCATTAACCTTACATTAACATAACAAATCATGGCATAATCCTATAAAAATTGTGTCTAGAGTGCCAAAGGAGTTAAAGAAGTTAAGGTCAAGATGATTTTTAAGAAAAACATATTGGAACACACATACACATATATATGGATGTATATATGTTTGTATGTACTATATATGTGTATGTATATATGTGTGTGTTTTTATATATATATATATATATATATATATATATATAATGAATGGGATAAAGATAATTGACAAAAAAAAAGATATAACCATTCAATTATTCAAACCTCTCTCTCTCTGAGAATAACCTTTGTACTGGAAATAATAGAACAAATATATCTAAGGGGAAGTCCATAATCAAAATAAGTAAGGAAGTAGTAATTGCCATGATGAATTCAATCACTTGGCTAAGATGAAATACATACTTTGGGAATGAAAGAACTGGCAGGGATGATAGGAAGACACTTTGGGTAGTATTTGAAGAAATGTACAAAATGGAAGAAGCACCACAGTATTTGAGAAAGGTCAGTTTTCCCCATATCTGAGCATGAAACCAACCTATTAGGAGAACATATTTCAAAGGGTTCAGAGGAAGAACATATCAGTAGTTATCCATGGCAGCTAGGTGGTGCAATGGAAAGTGCACTGGGCCTGGAGTCAGGACGATGTGTTCAAATCTTGCCTCAGATATATTAGCCGTATGACTTCTATGTGCTTCAGTTTCCTCAGCTCTAAAATGAGGACAATAATAGTGCCTACATCTTAGGGCTGTTGTGAAGATCAAAGGATGTAATGTTGGTAAAATTGATTGCACAGTATCTGTCACATAGTAGGCACTATATAAATTTTATTCTCTTCCCTTCCCATGGACTAAAATTGTAGAGGACATGTCATCCCAGGCGGCAAGGGGTTGGGGTGTATGCATGTGTGTGTGTGTGTGTGTGTGTGTGTGTGTGTTTGTAGATGAGAAGTTTTCTAGAGTGAAATTTGAAAACACAAAGATGAAAAATTATGATGGGCAACAAAAGAGACAGTTATCAAAAGAAATATATTGATGCACAGGAAACATCAATCAGCTTAGATTTTAAAACTGTATTGATGATGGAAGTATGAACAGGTAAAAGCAGCTGAATACAAAACTGTGGCAGAGGCCTTAAAATCTAGTGAACGTCAAACTCTGGAAGTGTACGATACAGCTTTGCTTTTAAAAAGAAAACACGAGTAATTTTTATAATATAAACTTGATTTGTTGAGGACTACCTTCCTCACTTCTACAAAGAAGAGAACTGACAATTTGTGTGTGTGTGTGTGTGTGTGTGTGTATTCTTATTTTATTTTAGTTGGAAAAAAGCACCCTTCAGAATATACCATACTGTTTTCACTTAGAACTTTATAACAACAGATGAGATGTTAGGAAATGTAGCTAAAACCCATGCTAAAAATGAAACAACCAATACATGTATTTCAGAATATGAATGTCTAATTACCAGTTTCACTGGTATTTCACTATCCATTTTCAAATCCTACCAATATTTAAACTGTATATGACTCAAAAGACCACTTCAGTGAAGGCTGGTTATAATAAGTGGAATGTTGAATAAATTCCTGTTCCTAAAAATAAATACTTGGGATTTGTTCTTTAAAAACCTTGTTACCCAGAGTATAACACCTTCTTAGACAACCTCTAGAACTTGTCACTCAGTATGTATAGCTGTGAAGACAGTAAAAAATGAACAATAAGTCAGATATATAGTTGAACAGAAAGAAAATCAGACACATTGCCTTCTGGAAATTATAAAGCATCTTAAAGACCCAAAGTTTCTCATGAAAGCAATGTTCATATTTTAAAATAAAATATTCTATTGCTGTAGGAAAATGAAACATAGAATACAGCAGTTTTTGAAGAATTAAGAAGAAAAATTACATAGAAGACAATGGAAAGGTGTATGGTAAGGATGAGCAGGTTGCAACATTTAACCAATGAGAAACTCCAAAGATGAGCAGAAGTACAAAATGCCATCATAGAATTTCAATATTCTCATCTGAAGATGAACCTGGTCTTCTCTATTCCCATAGTAAAACTCTCTGTGGTTGGATTCTTTCTCCTTTGCATTTTTTTTTGGTGGGGGATAATTAAGTTTTTATAATCACTTCTAGTCTTGGGGTATGAGGGATGGTGCCTCTGGTCTCTGATCGGTTTTCAGTTCTCCCCTCTGACCTTGAACTCAAACCAAGACCTCCAGCCTCCTACTGTAAGGGCCAACAGCCATCAGAGTCGCTGTCCCACTGCTTCTGCACTCATCCATCATGTGCTGGTTCCTTCTAGTGGTCCTTCTTCGCAGAGGTTCCTTAGATCTTTCCCAGGTCAGATGCCCAACTCTCCCTCACTGTCTCGGCTAAAAGTTCCTGGGAGTGGGGCGGAGACAGACTTCCAGTCCAGTTACCCTCAAGACTTTCTGCTTATTATTTAAGCAGCTGACTGCTAGTTAAACGAACCCTAGCCTGCAGGTGTTTGCTCCTCATGGGGAAGAAATCTAGTCCTGGGATATTTCTTCAGATCTTCTCAGATTGTCCCACGAGGACCCCAGTTCTGCCCCCTACTCTAATTTGTTTTCATGGCTCTATGTTCAGCCAGAAGTGCTATTTTATCTCTGGGGGAGAAAAATCTTGGGAGCTTGAAATTTTCTGACCTACTCTGCCATGTTCCCAGAATCCTCTCTGAAATAATAATTTGTTTCACAGTCAATCCACCCCTTCTGGGTCTCTTAAAGCAAGAGTTCCCCAGGACTCTCAAGCCAGAGTCTTCTTCGAGTTTAGCATACGGTTGGCTTCTGCTTTGAGAGGGATGGTGGAAGAGAAAAATCCTGCTTCAGGTTGCAAAATGAAAAGACTACGGGAACACGGAGAGGAACCAGCTGTCACCTTTCAATGAATTATAGGTAGATAAGCTTCCTGAGCATTAAATGTTCTCTCACTCCTCCTCGAATCTGAAAGTGAACCATTACACCTTGTCAGACCATACTTGGAGTTTAGGATTAACTTTTTATCGATAAATGTTGTTTTTACACGGCAGACAAATCTCTCAAAACTTAGACACAAATTATCTGCATAGGACATTTCCTGAAAACTATATACATATATATTTATATATAATATTATATTTTATCATATATATAATCTTATGCTTTGGTAGTTTACTAATTATTAAAAGAAAGGAAGAGTGTTTGCTTTAACTTTAATGAGTTAGTAGGAATGTGCAACATATTTCACCTTCGATGAGTTTGGAGGTTTATTTGGTTTTTTTTTTCCTATTTAATTTGGTCTTTGCTACATAGTTACAGTTATTCTGTATATTGGGTGCTTCATTTTGGGAAATATATTAACAAACTGGAGTAGGTCCAGAAGGGGGAGGCTCTGATGGTGTGACAACTAAAGACCATGCCATGCAAGGATTAGATAAAGGAACTGGGGATGTTTAGTGCAGTGAAGACAGAAAAGGGACACAACAGCTGTCTGTATGTATTGAAGGGCTGTTGTGTGAAAGAAGAATGAAACCTGTTCAGCTTGACTTTAGAAGACATATCTAGGAGTGATGGGTAGCAGTGATAGAGGGCAGATTTAGGTTCAAACAAATGAAAAACTTCCTAACCATTACAGCTGTCTAAAAGTAAATTGGGCTGCTTCTGGAAGAAATGGGGTCTTTCTCAACAAAGGTCTTCAAGTAAAGGCCAGATGAACACTTGCCAGGTTATGTTGTAGAGCAGTGTTGTCAAACATATGACCCAAGGGCACAGATTAAAATGCAATTGGAAAATATTTAACAAAACAAATGCAAATATAATATAGATAACTTTACATTTTAAAACCATCAATATGAGACTTGTAGGGATCCTTATGTATGGATTATTGTCCCAATTTCTATTCGAGTTTGACATCGCTGCTGTGGAGAAGATTCTTGTTTAGGAATAGGTCTAACTAGATTCTGGCATCTAAAGTTCCTTTCAACTACGGCACTCTGTGATTCACTGACAAAGTGTACTTTATAAGAGTAGATTGCAACAGTGATCTCATGAGGTCAACTGACAAAAATAATCCAAGACAGTTAACACAAAAAATGAAATGACTTACAAAAAAAATCTTGCTAAAACTAGAAAAAGGAAGTCAGTGAGCTGGTCATCTTTATCACTTTCTACCATTGCATGTGTTGTGGTATTTCTAAACAGAAGAAACTTGAGCATCTGACAGAGACAGGAAAACGGAGTAGAGTTTACATCAAATGCTTTCTGCAAAAGTAGCACTGAGCCAACAGTCTTCTCTTTCAGATGTAGAAAGTGGAGGCATGTAACTCCTACTATTAGGGGACTGATCATTTTTCTCTTCTCTGGTTTAGCCTTGAGTGCAGACAGATAGGAGATCTAAGTCTAGATAAGCTAATTCAAGGGCAAAACAACATTTAGAGCAGAGGTTCCCAAACTTATTTGGCCCTCCCCTTAAAATCCCTGGAAATCTACTTTCTTTAACCCTTTAGTGGTTTTTTTTTTAAAAATTGGTATCATTTCAAAAAAATTTAAATAATATTTTTTAAATGACCCACCTTAAACTTAATAATTTATTGTAATTTGTAGGGGGTTTTCCTACACTGAAATTTTGATAACACAATATTGCATCATGTTACTGTATGGTACTGAATGGTAAACAAATCATTACGTGCATACACTCCTGCCAGTGCATGCTGGACTTCTCAGTAATACTCGACACACCCACCTGCCAACCCTTGCTTGTTAAGAACTGTGGGCAGACTTGTCCACTGACTGGTTAAAACTTGAATTTTGTGTATTTATTTGGAAAATAATGTAATCGCTATGATTTTAACTCTGTTATACAACAGATGAAATATGTATGAATGATTTTTCAAAAATTTCTTCTCTTCTTTCTTTATGCTTCCACCACCTTTCTTATTTTTATTCAGTGCCCCCAATTGCATCCATGGTTACTACTCCCCCATTACGCCGTATCATTCCAGTGCCCCTCAGGGGGCAGTATCACCCACTTTGGGAACCTATTAGAGCTTAATTGTAAATTGTATTGTGTTAGGGACACCTTTGGCAGGTTATTGAAGCCTATGGACCCTTTCTCAGAATAATACTTTAGATGTATAAAGTGAAATGCATAGGATTATAAAGGAAAGGAATTATACCATAATGTGGTTCTCAATATAACACACACACACACACTCACAATCCAAGTTCATAGACTCCAGGGAATAAATACCTGGTTTAAAGGAAGATCTATTTTCTACTAAGATATACTCAAAACTTGTGTAAACATAATTGCATAGCTCTTTGTAAGAATAAAGATTAAATGGGTAGAAAAATATCCATTGCTCATGGTTGGGCAAAATTAATATAACAAAGTTCTGATACTATCCAAAGAAATTTACGAAGATTGTACTACAGCAATCAATGAAGGGGGTACTTCATAGAACTATATAAAATAATAACAAAATTCTTTGGAGGAACAAAAGGTCAAGCATCTCAAAAGACATAATGGAAGAAAATAGGAATGAAGAAAGACTACCATTTCCAGATCTCTAACTGTATTATAATGCCCTAATCATCAAAACTACTGAGTAATGCTTAAAGAATAGAAAGATCAGAAGAGCACTGAAAGACATTAAATAAGCAAAATCAGGAAGATAAATGACATAATAGAGGTAGGTCTAAGGCAACATTAAAACTGCAGGATTTAACTAGCAATCAAATTAGCTCAGCCAAATTTTAATGATTTTTATTTATTTGGTAACACTGAAGTCCAAAATGGTTCTTAATGGCCCAGATCAGTATTTTATATTGTATAAGGTAGTCCTTTATTTTTCACTTTATAAGAACTTGGCAGGCATATTTGCCTTTTAAAGGAAACTGAAGAATCATATGCCACTGTGTAGAAATCTCCTTTCCCAACACATCATGGTATAGGAAAGCACTCAAGATAATAGTGTGAGAAAACATATTGAAATGCCAGCTCTCCTGATTACTGCCTGTGTTGTAGGAGTAAAGTTCTTTCTCTTTTCTAGACTTCATCTATAAAATGAATGACTAAAACTAAGGTTCCTTTTATCTCTAAATACTACGTGTGTGTTTTTGTTTACATCTATGGAATGTTATCCTTCTTTACTTCTACCCTTTAGAATCCTTTCTTTACTTCAAAGATCAACTCAAATACCACCTTCTTCATAGAGCCTTTGCTGATCCTTCCTGCTGCTAGTGTCTTTCCCTCCCGACCTCCCAATTCTCTCCTTCTCTCTCTCTCTTTCTCAACACAGGCACGCACACTTATCTGAATAGAATGTAAATTCCTTGAAGACAGGGACTGTTTTTAACTATAGCACCTAGCACAGTGCCAGGAACATTAATAAATGCTTACCAAATGCTTAGTGACTGATGGCTTTGCCACCCTAGATTTTGATCCCTATCTCTGGACTTCCTCTGAGAGGGACACTGGTGTCAGGGTAGAGTGGCTATTTGATTAACTTTAACTCCTACTTCAAAAGAACATTAATCTGTGAATACTTTTTTTTGGTTTTGTTTAACATAGCAGAATTATATACCAGCAATATTTAGTTAGGGAAGTTCAGTGCCATCAGCACTTCTTTCTTGGGGAGGCATTACAGATTAACATAGCAGAATTATATACCAGCAATATTTAGTTAGGGAAGTTCAGTGCCATCAGCACTTCTTTCTTGGGCAGGCATTACAGATAAGACAATGACATGGGGACTAGAACTGGTGGGAGGAAGAAAGACAGCTGGACTCTGAGAAATTGCACAGCCCTTAAGCTGCTGACTGAAACAAAAACTTATCTTTTTAACAGCATCATTCCCCAGGTGATACTGTATTGCTGTGAACCAAGGAACATTGTAATTTCCCTAGAATCAAATTTGCAAGTAACCCAGAGGACAATAGGAAGATATATGTGTGTGTAAGTGGAATATCATATATTAACAGTGATGGCTTATGCAAAAGTAGTAGTAGGAAAGATATCAAGAAAATATATGTTTAGTATAGGAAGTGGGCAGGTCATGTACCAAGAGCCAGAGGTAGCAGGTTTCTAATGACAGCCTCATCAGCAGTCAGTGTAGTTCATTATAGGTCATATACTCTCAGGTCCTTTAAAGGAAGTCTAAACAGGAGCCTGGGTTATCCCAGGCTCCTGACTCCTAACTGCTGGTACTATGATCCCAAGTGACAAAGAACCAACTGGGGGTGTTTTGTGGCAGGGATCCTATCACCTATTGAGTGACTCAAAGACCCTTCTTCAGGGTATGGATTTTTATACTTGGGAGAGATGAGGGAGTAAGTGGAAAATACTAATACAACTTGATTGTTATTAATTCTCCCCCTCCTTTCACTGTCTAGTTCTCACAGGAATAAAGTAAACATTGACCAGAAGGCGTGGGAGTTCTGTCACTTTTTCAATATGCAATCCTCCCTAGCTGGCCTTGTACAAAGTACAATTAAGGAGGAGTCTAGATTTCAGGCTAGGTAATATATGTCTTCCCCATCTCTGGTGGGAAACAGGAGCTAGGAAAAGGTGATTCCTGAGAAACAAACTTAAGCAGAAAAGCCACGCTTTAGACATGCAGTATGCGACTGTTGCATAGAAGCTAAGTAGAGTCAATCCAGGATTTGCACCTATCAAGGTGACTCTATCACTGCCATCCACCCCAGTGGCATTGTGAGTTCTGAGCAGAAGAGTGATCTGACCCAATTTGTGCATAATAAAGGTGTGCGGGGAGTGACATGTCAAGGATTGGAGGAGACAGTCTTGGGAAAATTAGACAATTGTTGTAGTAATCTAGGTAGAAGGTAATAAGAGCCTTCACTAGGGTGATAGCCATGGGAATGAAAGAAAGTGATAGATTTGAGAGAAGTTGCAAAACTGGAGTCAAAATCTTGGTAAAAAAGATAATATATCACAGGATCAGTTTCTGGCAAGCATTTATGAAGGATTTTGAAGTTATGCTCATTATATTAGAATATTCATTAAAATAAAATACAGGGAAATAATGAAACAGGTCCTGGACTGGAAGTCAGATGGCTTGAGTCTTGGTCCCAACCTTGCCACTAACTAGCTGTGTGACCTTGACTAAATTCCATCCCCTCTCTTATATTCAAAAGGAATGGAGTTGGATTCAGTGTTTTTCAGCTCATTCTATGACTTATTTGTTTACTAAAGGTTCTGAGAGCATCACCATGGAAACCAAACCACTAAGTGTTGCCAGGGAGACAATTATCAATGCTATGCCCTGACATTACTGTCCTATCTGAAGTGACTTCAAGAGGCTGGCCATGTTCCAAGTGACTTGAAGGATGGTTGGTTAGTCTTAAAATTGTTATCCAGGATTAAAGAGCTACAGAGTACCCTGTGCTCTCTACTACTAGGAGTCGGAGCCAGGTAAGGGTTTGAGATAGAGCTGGGGAAAGGAGGGGTTCAACTTTACCAAACTAATAAATAATTATTAAATATCTACTTTAAGCATAAACACTATGTCAGGCACTGTGGCTGATAATAAAAAGTTCAAAAACTCATTCCTGCCACAAATTTGGACAAACATGATGTCATCATTTCAGCTGACATTGATAAAGCATCTTGAGGTTCGTAAATTGCTTTACATTCATTATCTCAATAACCCTGTGAAGTATTAACTACAGATATTATTATCTCCTTTTATGGATGAAAAAAATGAGTCTCAGAGAGGCTTGGCAGTTTGCCCATGGCCACACAGCTAGTGGGAGAGGCAAGGTTTGAACTCTCTCTCTAGACTCCAAGTTCAGTGCTCTTTTCATTACAATTCACTGCTTGTCTCATGAGTGTGCATGAGCCTTGAGCAGTAATTATGTCTTTGACACCAACTACTCAACCATGGGGACAAGTTGGTCAATCTCTCTGAGACTTGTTTTCCTATCTTTAAAATGGGCATAATATAATCATACTTGCAGTAATTGCTTCAAGTCAGTGATGTAAGTATTGTTCAAACTTTCAAAACACTATGTAAAAGTGAATTGTTAGTATTATTTGACACTTCATAACAATACCATATGAAAGTAACTTCTCATGTCACAATAGAAGTATATCATTTTTCTTCCCTTATCCTTCAAGGGATTCCTGATCTCATCATGGTTAACTCTCTACAACAGGGAAAGAGAAAGGGAAAGGAATTAGAATTAATTAAGCACTTATTGTATACAAGGCACTGTAGGATCACACAGCCAGTAAGTGTTTACAACAGTGCTGATTGCAACCCATCTAAACCTTTTTATCCTGTATAATATGCTTACATAAATTTTGTACAAACTAGAACCTTATTGATCTGTTATCATTGTGTGGACACCGGTACAGCACCCAGGCTATCTCTTTGTTACTTATTCATTTCCTACTCTGCTGTATTCTTCTACTCTGTGAGAACTAGCCTTGGTGAAACATCAATAACAAAGTTGTGTCAGTACTTTTCCATTTATCCCCTGTCTTCCCCAAGGTACTAAAATCCATCCTCTGAAGAAGAGTTTTGAGTGACTCAGTGGGTGGTAGTGGTTCCCTGCCACGATACTTTTCCATTAGATTTTTTGTCACCGGGGCCTCTAACCCTCCCAGCAGTTGGGAGTTGGGAGTCTGGGGTGACCCGCTGCTGTTTGGGCTTGCAGTTTAAAGCCTGAAGTCAATTGTAATCACTGTTGATGGGGCTGCCATGAGACATCTGTTTATGCCTGCAATAAATCTTGCTTTATAACTTTAAGTCTCTCACATATTTTCTGCATGGATTTCTTCATTAAAGTCAAGTACTGATTGGCTTGCCTACCAGGTTAGTTTAGGCTCCCATTCAGACTCCTTTACCCACCATGGCTTGATGCCATCCTGCTTTTCTGGCCTTCTCTCATATCCCTTTGTTCCACATACCACACAATGACTATTCTTTGCTCTCTGAAAATACCCTGTTTTCTCCTACCTCTGTACCTTTTCCCACTGTGGCTGCTCAATTCTTACCCCACCTTTAAAACAGCTCAAATAGCACTTACTTCAAGAAACTTCATGACCTCCAATACCATTAATAGCTTATACTCACTTAGTACTCTGCATTTCTCAAGCATTTATCATGTAATCTTGTATTACACATTAAGAGCATATTTACAAATCAAACCTTGTCATCTAAAGACAAAAATCCATAATAAAGAGAATTTTTGATGCAATAGAGTATTGGAACTGTTCCCTTCAGGAGACTATGAAGTGTACTATTATCCTTTCCATTCGGCAGGTGGGGAGAGGGGGCTCCAATCTACATTTCTAACCAGACTCCTCATTTGGGCATCTTAGATTCAATTTTTCTCTAGTCCCGTTCTTGATCACGAATTCCATACTGTTCTGCAGGATGACAATCTGTGAGAGGTAAATCATTGGAGGTAAGGGCTACAGGGCAAAACTCCTATAATCCTATAGCAGAGGGAAAATTCAGGTGAGAAGAGAGGAAGTGGGAAAAGGGAAGCTCGATGGGGCTGAAAAGTTTAGAAATCAGACCCCACAGAAGAGAGATCCCTACTCAGAGATCTGTCAGGAAGTCTGACGTGGAAGAAGGAAAAGGGAAACAAGGATAACAGAGGGGGTAGAATCAAAGACTAAAATTCATAAGGGGATGAGGGAAGCAGACATTCCAAAATAACAGAAACCCATTAAAAAAAACCAGAGTATAATTATCTGTGTTTATGTCTTGTTCTTCTAGGCTATAAGATCCACTAGCGCAGGAACTCTGTTTTATCTCTACTTTGTATCTTTTCCAAGTTCCTAACAAAGTGCTTGGAATAGAGTAAGTCTTTAATCCATGCTCACTAAATAAGAGGAATGGATTAATTTAGCCTTGAACATCTATGAAATGAGTAACTTTACTGAGTTCTGACTAGCATTTCTGACTCTGGGCTTAACATGGGCTTTTCCATTTTCTAAATGAAAGAGTGGAGAATATTGAAAAGGAAATTATAAATGACCATAACACCACATCCCTTTGTAAATGATATGACTTCTCCATGATAAAGAAAGATTGTTCTTTTTTTTTGTTCATAAAACCACAGCATCTAATAGCTGAAAGTGAAACAGAGGCCAGCTAGTGCAAACCCTATGTGAAATAGAAAACCCTTGTTACCAGAAGAGTCAAACATGCTGCATGTTGAGAACACTTAAGGTGACAGCACCAGATGAAAATGTAATTGGGACATTTAAAACAAAATAAATAAAAATACAAAAAAAGATAATATTAATGTGTGGTTTTCTAAGTTAATAAGCTCCTGCAGGGATTCTTCCATATGGTTTAATACTTCCCATTTCTTTTTGAATTTGACAGTACTGCTCTACACCATGTTCAAGTCCAGTTTTTAGTTAAAGACCTCTAGTAAGGGAGAACACATTACCTGCTGAGGCAGCTTATTGCATATTCAAACTTCCCTCTTCTTTATTTCCTCCATGTTCCATGTTTACATGAGAACTTTAAAATATAAGAAACAAATGGTTATAATAATTTTACTTTTTAAAAATATTTTTTCCAATTATATGTAAAAAATTTTAACATTTGTTTTTTTTTTAACCTTTGAGTTCCAAATTCCTCCCTCTCTGTCTGTCTCTGTCTCTCTCTGTTTCTTTGTCTCTGTCTCTCTCTTTCTCTCTCTCACTCTCTCCTCCCCCTCATTGAGAAGCAAACAATTTGATATAGGTTTGTTCTATGTGCAGTCTTGCAAAATATATTTCCATATTAGTCATGTTGTCAAAGAAAATACAGACAAAAAAAGGACAAAATAAGTAAAAAAAAAATAGTATGTTTTAATTTATACTCAGACTTTATCAGTTCTTTTTCTGGAGGTAGATAGCATATTTCATGCATCCTCTGGAACGGTCGTAGATCATTGTGTTGCTGAGAATGACTGAGTCATTCATAGTTGATCATCATGCAACATTGCTGTCACTGTGTACTGTATTCTTTTGGTTCAGTTCGCTTCACTTTGAATCAGTTCATTTAAGTCTTTCCAGGTTTTTTGAAAAGGATCATGCCTGTCATTTCTTATAGCACAACAGTATTCCATTACAATCATATACCATAATTTGTTCAGCCGTTCCCCAATTGATGGATATCCCCTCAATTTCCAATTCTTTGCCATCACAAATAGAGCTGATGTTAGTATTTTTGTACATAAACATCCTTTTTTTTTTTTAATCTCTTTGGGATACTGACCTAGTAGTGCCATTACTGGGCCAAAGGGTATGCACAGTTTTATAGCCTTTTGAGTATAGAGTAATGTTACTTTCAAGTTCATAGCTGTTTTACAACTCTCTTTAATCTGCAATGGATGCTGAATTTACCTCCACCACCACCTTGTTTGCCTTTTCAGAAGTCTCCAATATCAGTAAGTAAGGGTTAATGAGAATACTATCTTGGTCGTTTGGAAGTGGGTATAAATCTGAGGTCAGGAGTGGTATTAGGAGGTTTAAGATTAAAGTTAAATCCTTGGGAACAGTAAATGATTCATTTAAGATCCAGTTGTTGTCTGGTGGCATGGTCAATCAAGTAAATGAAACATACTATGTGTATGCATACTATCTGCCAGGTGTTGTGCTATATGCATTGGAAATACAAAGGTAAACTGAAAAAGTCCCTTTCCTTAAAAGGGTTATATAGTAATGAAGAGGCAACATGCCCAAAAGGTATACCTGATTTCCCCTTTTTTTCTCCAGCCAATTCCAAGATATTTTCTGTGTGGCATCATCTATCTTTATATAATGGCAAAAGCACATTATTTCTTTCAAAATTGGTTTAAGGTTTGTTTGTACCTACTTTACCTTTTTGATTGTTTCAATGGATTTATAATGGCCTGTGTAATTACGTTAATTGAGGTAGAGTTAGAAACTCCTACTTTTACATATATAAAATGAATACAAGTTTGTTTGGGGAGAAAGTTCACAAGGAGCAAAAAAAAATCAAGAAAAACTTCATGTAGAAGGTAGAGACTGAGCTGAGTTTTGAAGGAAACCAAGGATGTGAAGATGGAGACATGAGAAATGGGTGCATTTTAATCATGTAGGTCAGCCAGAGCTCAGGAGTATAGAAGAGAAATGGAGACCTCATGTGTGAAACAGTGAGTGAGTCAATATAGCCAGATTTCAGAGCATGAGAAGGAAAGTATTGTACAAAAAAGACTTGGAGGGCAGGGAGGATTCTGCCTATACTTAATACCCTAATTCTAATTCCTCCACAAATGATGAAAGTGACAATCATAGAACTTATAAAAATGGAGGACAACTGAATAGAGAGTACTAAGCAGTATGGATTATTCCAAACAAATCATGCCAGTAAGTGTTCATTGTGTTTTTGATTTAATTACAAAATTTGTAGTCAATAGGAAGGCAATAATTAGAATGTTTCTGGATTTTTAGTAAATCATTATGGTATGGTAATGCCTTTCATGATTTTATAAAATTAATTATGGCTATGTTATCAACAATTAAAGAATGAAATATGGCACATGGGCTGAATACCAAATGCAATGTATGGAATTTCTGTTTGATTCTTCATGTTGATTTCAGGTTTCCTTTTGAACATCCTGTAGATTAGAAATAGATTATTTTTGTATATCGGATGATACCCAGAGGTCCCTGAAACCCTGTAGGAGAGGAAAGAACAGAATAAGATTTAAAAAGCCTAGTGAGATCACTAAGATGATACACACACACACAGTTCAACTAAAAAATTCCAACATTATTTTCATGCATTCATCTATCTATCCTTTCATTCAACATCATATATCTACTGTGTATGCTTCACTGTGCTTTGTGCTGGTAGTGGAGTGGAAGGAGAGTTGGATGAAAAGCTTATATAAGTTCTGGTCTGTATAGAAGTAATAAGAAGGAATATAGAAGGAATGAAACAGAAAAATAAATAACTGTGGTATACAAAAATAAGAAATGAAGTGCTATCTAAGGTTTTCTGAGGAGTGATAAAGAAGGTCATCACTGAACAAGAGAACTGAACTGAATCAGAGGTTTCCAGGAGATAAACATAAACTTCTTGAAGAAATGAAAAGAGCAACATAGAAAGATGGTTAATGGCCCCGTTACTTCAACCTCATGAAACAAAAGGCTATCATAGATGGACAGTGTTTAGATATGAGTCATCTATGCAGAATTAATAAGAGGTTGCATCTATATGGTGCTTTATGAAATCCTTTTACATGAATGATTTAATTTGATCCTCATGGCAACCCAGGTAAGCACTTTCCTTGAGAAAGACTTAAGTACTCTGATTTTATCAGTATGTGGAACTTCCACTTTGGAAACACCCTTCATCAAGACAGATTAGCAAATCCTCTCTAACTTATAGTCTTTGATGCCCTGGGGCACTAAATCACTATTAAGTGACTTGCCATGGTTACCTAGGTAGTGTGTATCAAAGGTGGCACTTGAAAAACACATCTTCCTGACTTCAAGGAGGCTTTCTACCTATTATATAATACTGGAATGAGGAATGGGTGCATTTTAATCATGTAGGTCTTATGTGGTATGCAGCACATTATCAGCCCCATTTTACATTTGAGGAAAATTGAGGCATAGAGAGGTTAAGCCATAGAGTCACAGAATCATAGACTCTCCGAATTATAAAGTGTTCAGAGGCCATTCTTATCCAGCCTGTACTTGAAAAGAATTCCCTTCACAATATATCTGTGAAGTGCTCATTTAAATTTTTCTGGATTATTTCAGGGAGGAAGAAATTAATATGCTCAAGGTCAGAGCTATTAAGTGACAGAGTCTGGATTCAAACACAAATGTTCTGACTCTGCTAATCCCCCTGCTTCATATTTTCCATCCTGAAGATACCAAGATGTACTAGCAGAATTATGACATACAACAGGTAGAAAATAATATTCCTCATTGGTTAGGCACTTCATTTCAATAGTAACTCAGAGTTTTTCCTCCTACAACTTCATCTTGGTAGAGGAGAAAGCAAAAAAAAATCAAGGCTGGGAATTGCTCATGTAGCTAAGTTGACTATGGTGGTGAACTTCTATAGACAGATTGAAAGACTTGCAAATCATCGTGGAAATGGGGGTGGGGTGAAGTCTTGAGCAAATTGATTTATACCAAAAGATTAGAGAAACTAATTGAGCATAGCTTAGCTAAGTAACTACTGAGAATTTGTGATAATTTCATTGGATATTTGAAGGGGGTGATACCTCAAAGATGGAGATCATTATTTTAAATTTGTACAGGGTAATAATTAGAGGTAATGGACTGAAATAAAGAAAAGTCCAGTGGATCCAAAGGCAAAAAAATGAGTCTTTTCCAAGGTATCCCAAGGAAAGTACTTGAAACACTGTTGCACTGTAGTTAAACTCAGCAGGGATTCAGGGTATAGAGGAGGAACAACATTATATTTGTCACTCAGGTATAAACCAGATGGCATATATTATTATTTTTTACTTACACTGAATGTAAATATGTCTTGAATATTTGCTATTCATTTGTCTATGGATTATACTTAAGTCAAAGAGTTTTATTATCTTATTTCTGTATCCTGATCTATTCAATAATTCAACACTATTTATTAAGTACCTACTATGTGCAGGGTGCTGTGCAAGACACTCTAGATACAAAGACAAAAATAAAAGTCACTTCCCCTCAAGGAACTTGCATTCTATTGGATAATATAACATTTACACTTCTTTTTGTGGTGTTGTGGGGGTGAATATGAACTTGGGGTTTCATTAATTCAAGGAATTCCTAGTGAATAAATTCCTTCTACAAGTGCAGTTCAGCAACAACTATATAACTGAACTTTCCAGAGTTTCTTGGGAGTCCTGAGTTCAGTGACATGTTAAGGGTAATGTGGCTAGTATATGTCAGAGGTAGGACTTGAACTCTGATTTTCCTTACTCCAAAGCCAGTTCTCCACCCACAATGCCACATGGATTTTCATGTACAAATAGATAAGCAAATACAAAGTATATATGAAGTAAAAAGAAATAATTTCAAGGAGACAACACTAATAGCTGAAGGGTATCAGGAAAGGTTTCCTCTTGGATTACTGCTTTGTCATGGTGGAGGGGCTTGTGTAGCTCAATGAAACTATGAGCTATGCCATACAATGTTACCTGAGATAGAAAATAGTAGAGAGTTCTGCCTAAAGGTGATTCACTGGAGAAGGAAATGGCCAACTATTCTATAATCTTTGCCAAGAAAACCCCATGGACAGTATTAAAATAATAAAAGATATGCCACCAGAAGATGAGCCCCTTAGGTTGGATGGTATCCAGCAGGCTGCTGGGGAAAAGTGGAGGATAACTATCTCTAGTACTAATAAAGGGGTTGAGTCAAAGCTGAAAAGAAACTCAGCTGCAGATGTGTTTGGTGATGAACATTTGATAAGTATGGTCTAAATAACATCCCTAATGACTATGAAGTGGAAGTGATAAATAGACTTAAGGGATTAGATCTGATAGACAGAGTGCCTGAAGAACAATGGACAGAGGTTTATAATATTGTATAGGAAGCAGCAACAAAAAACATTCTAAAGAAAAAGATGAGCGAGAAAACAAAATGACTGTCTGATGAGGCTTTACAAATAGCTGAGAAGGAAAAGAGAAAGTAAAAAGAGAAAATGAAAAATATATTCAGCTGAATGTAGAATTCCAGAGAATAGCAAGGAGAGATAAGGTTTTCTTCAATAAGCTTTGCAAAGAAATAGAAGAAAACAATAGAATGGAAAAAATGAAATCTCTTCAAGAAAATTAGAGACTTCAAGGGAATGTTTCATATTAAAATGATCATGATAAAAGACAAAAACAGTAGGGGCTTAACAGAAATAGAAGAGATTAAGAAGTGGCAAGAATACACAGAACTACACAAGAAAGAATTTAACATCAAATAACCAATGATGTAGTTACTGCTCTAGAGCCAAACATCCTGGAAAATGAAGCCAAGTGGACCGTAGGAAGCATTGCTAGCAATGTATGTATGTAAATATAAATATATGTATGTATATAGTCACTGAGGGAATTTGTTTTATTTGACTATGCATATTTATAACAGTTTTTTTAAAGGGTTGGGGAAGGAGAGAAAACAGATTTCTGTTGTTTTTTTTTTAAAAAGGAAAAGGCAAAAGATGTGAAAAAAGATGTGAAATTATGCACTTTTAGATGGTCACTATATTATTAATTTTACTTAATTGTTTTACTTTATTACAAGAGAGTCCTCATGAAGCAAGAGTAATTTGTAAATGTTTGTAATATAATAATGACTTATCAATAAAACTTTAAAAAACACTAATAAAAAAAGCTAATCCAATCAATATCTGAAAAAATATTTCCTCTATGACATATTCAACACATAGTTATCTAAGCTTGAAAGCTTTCTAGTGGGGGAGGAAAACCATTACTTCTAGGGATCTCATTCCATTTTTGAATAGCTCTAATTATTAGCAAGTTTTTCCTTTCATGAAATCTAAATTTTCCTTTCTGCAACTCCAGCCCAATGCTTCTAGTTCTGCCATCTATGCCGAGAATAAGTCTAATTCTTCTCTAAACATCAGCCCCTCAGGATCATCTTTCTTGTTCCCCATCACAAGTCTTTTCTCAGTATTTCTCCCTTCCCCCATATAAAAATATGTGATGTTTTGGTTACACTGCAGTTTTGATCCAATGCAGAAATATACCTAACCCTTCTGCAAAAAGTCAGATGCACCTCATCCAAACATGCTGAAGAGCGTCTTATCTGCTCTTAGTGTGCCTATCTCTGTATGGCAGGCAGCCTAAGCATGTGCAGAGGAATAAGCTGCAAAATGCTATGTCAAGATTGGTTAGTTGACTGTTGTTACTGTCATTTCTTTAGTCCTGCTTGTAAACTGGTTAAACTTGTAAAGTTGTAAGTTTCTAGCTTTGTTTTCCTTTCTCCTTTTGATAAATTATACTTCACTGTATAGAAGTTCCAAGAGTTGTAGTGCAGTTAAAGCTATTAAAGCTTACAACTACTCTAAGACTTTGGTGTATGTGTAATTTTTTCTGAGAGTTTCTTGTTGAGAGGAACAAACAATATCTCTTCTGCCCAGAAAGTAACTATTTTGTCAGGTGACTATTGTAAAATCTCATGCCTAAGGATAACTGAGAAGGAACAAGATGGTGCAGTTGAAATAGCATTTAGGATCATTCAAAAACACAGGTTGAAAGAAGGTTAACATGAATGAAAATTTGAACTTTCTTGTGATGATTTTGAAAGGCAAAGAAACTCAGAATCAAAATACAACATGCCCCCAAGCTGAAACCTCAATTTTGATATTAGTAGGAAAAACAACTACATAAGTCATAAAGCATACTGCTAGTTTTATGAATGAGAGAACTCCAAGAGTCCACAAGAGAGGACAACTCCTAAAATGTAAACCTTGAGCATAGAAAAAATATACTTTATACTGTTTTAGAGATTGTGTCGAACTAGTGAGCAAATTTATAGTATGTTAGTGCCCTCAAAGTTCGAAAAGACAAGTATAAGAAGAAAATGTTGAATTAGAAAGCCCGCAGTGTTTCTCTGTAATTACTAGCTAACTACCTTCTTGAGTATAGTGAACAATAAGCTGTCTCTTGGCCTCCTTCACTGCATTTGGCTGGGAGGATAACAGTCTTACAGGCAAATACCCACTTTCTCCTTGTATGTGAACATAGCTAATACTACCTGCTAAATGATAAAATTAACATTAAAGACAGCAAACCCATCAACTTAGAAACACAACTTAATCTATGTCCCCAACAAAACAAAAAATATTTTCCAGTAGAAACAACATTATATATAGTATTATGTTCCTATATTAGTGAACAAAATATAATTTAACTTGCAATGTAATTAAACCAAACATAGTGGGAAGAGAATTAACAGAGACTGAGGAAAAGGCATTACAGAAAGGAGTAACATAAAAGAAGTAAGAAAAAGTGATTTGTACAAAGTAGGAGCTTAAAAAATGTTTGCTGAGTGAATGAAAGAGAAGGAAGAAGGTTAAAAGAAGGAAGAAATAAACAATAGAAAGAGGAAAAATGAGAGAAGTAATAAGAAGCAGAGGAACAGTGTTAGGAAGACCACATAGACCACGCATAGTAAATGAGTCATATGGAAGGGAGGGGACTAAATAAACAAAATTAATTTTAGCTACATTATTGGTTAAAGATGCTTTTGTGGGTTAGCTAGGAACCCAACTACCATGTTCCCATGAGAAAATGCATTCCACATTCCAAACACCCAACATATAAATAGACAAACTTTTGAACCATGGTGCCTTTGTAAATGCCTGTTGTCACTGGCTCTTCCTGTTCTCTCTAGTCTTGGATAGATAATAGAATCATAGATTTAGAGATGAAAAGGACTTTTAAAAAATAAAGTCACAGAACCACAGATTTTGAAAGTTGGAAGAGACCTTCCATCTCAATTTTAAAATGAAGAAACTGAGGTTCAGAGAGGTTAAGTTGTCTAGTGTCAGATAACTGGAAAAGGCATAGGACCAGGCTTGGCTCCCATCAAGAGCAGTGACTGATTGGATCTATGGTCCTGATTTAATCTTCTCTGGTTTGGAGAGTAGGGCAGGTAAGAAATCCCTACCTAATCAGGTGTCTGAATCATACTGTGAACAAAGTGGATGAATCATGCTTCTGAAAAGTCCAGACATGGGAAACCTTATTTAATGAAAAAAGCTCGGTAAAATCAGGAATCACACCATGGTCTGAAAGGAGAGGACCTAATGAAAAGAAAACTTGGATATTTAGGTGGCAATAGTCCAGCAAGAGACAAACAGCAATGTTTTGGACTAGACTAAGAATTCTATTAATTTGCTACACTTGGTCTGTGATTTTCCTCTGAAGTCTCTTTCAAGAATGCTTGGCCTCATTGTTACCTGCCACATGTGGTGCCAGACAGTTCCTCTAATTTGTCCTCAGGGTTATTCCATTTACTGGTACTTCATTAGCTTGGAAACATAGATTTACATAGCTACATTATTGTCATGGTTTATGCTGACCGTGTGTATCTGTGGGGGTAAGTTAGGGTTTTTATTGGTTCACTGTATGTTTAATGATTTCAGTTTTGTTTTTTTAAAGTATTACCTAATGGATCTTCCTCCTTTTCCCACTCTTAACTTCTTCCACCAACTACTGCACAGGAAGTTCAACAGTGAAGGGATCCTCAAATTGTAAAAAAAAAAAAAATCCCCAAAACTCTGAATCCAGTTTCTCTTTGGACAGCTCTACTTAAGAATATTCTGGAAGAATGGCATGAACTTGCAGCCAAAAGATCAAAATGAAGTGTGATATTTTGAATCTTTCACACTTAGTCTGAAGTGAATGTATCTTCACCATTTTTCTCAATGGGCATTTTTCCTATGGAAATTCATGGTGACAAACAGATTTTCGGCTACATCTTTGACCATAAATATACTTTCTAGTGTAGTCAGTTGGTCAGCAAACATTTATTGCTTGCTATATGCTAAGTACTTCGCTTAGCACCTGGGACAAAAGTAAGAAAGGCAAGAATAGCCCCTGGGTGTAACTAGCTCTTGTTCTAATGAGGAAGACAACATGCAATACATATGTACATGTAAGATTCATAAGTGTATACATGCATATGTGTGTATACATGTACATATATAATATAAAAGAAATGTAATATCAGAAGGATGGCACTAGCAGTGGAGTTATGGTCATTTCTACTGAAAATATTTGCTGTAAATGTTCTAGACTTCTAGCCAAGATGGTTGCCTAAAAGGAGGCGGACAGCCAAGATCTGCCATACGTAGCAAAGACATGAAAATTTCACTGGATCAAATGACAATGAAGAAATCCAAAGAGAAATCATAGTGAGTTCTTCTGCCCCATAATTACATGAAATATTACCCAGAAACTCATAGGGGAGAGAAGAAGGGGCCACCAGTAGAACCAGCATCAGCACAAATAAGGCAGATGCCTATCAATGAGACCAGGGATGGGCTGAAGAAATGTACTGCTTTCAAGGTTGTGTATCCACAGTTAGCAAGAGCAGAAAGCTCTGCCAAGAAAGACCTAAAGGAGTAAAAAATCTGCAGAATAGATCTTGGAAACAACTGGAAGCAGCAGTTGGTTGGGATAATGCTCAGGCTAAAATACCCTAGAGCTCTGAGGTCTTGAGAACTCTCTATTGAGATTGCACCAACAAGAGCAAGAATTGTAAATTCCAAAATTCCTGAGGGGCTTAACCCCAAAAGGTGGAGGGCAACATAGGAATTCAAGTATTAAGACCAAGGAGGCTAGACCACCTCACTGAAAAACAAAGCAGAAACAGAATAAACTTCCAGGTTCAGGAACTAAAGTTGGAGAGATGAGTAAATGGAAGAAGACACTAATTACCATAAAGAATTGTTATAGATACAGAGTTGCTAAAAATCTAACATAAAAGGAAGGAGTAACTGTAAAACAACAGCAAATAGAGGCTCAAAAGGGTAAAAAGCAACTATTTTGCACAGGAACTTCATTATTACCTAGAAGAAATGAAGCAGGGAATAAAAATGAAATAAATAAAATAAATAAATATATAAAATAAAAAATGATAAATGAAACTAAATAAAAAATGAAATAGAGAAAATAAAAAATAAAAAAATGAAAAAAAGAAGGAAAGAATTGGAAAGAGAATAAATAGATTAGAACAGAAAGTGGCAAACTTTACCCAAGCAACCTACTCTGAAAATTTGAATGGATCAAACATAAATCAATGACCACGTGATACAGCAAGAAATATTAGAATAAAATAAAAAGATGAAACAATGAACAACTGTGAGATATCTGATAGAAAAAAACCACAGACTTGGAAAACATGTGAAGAAGATATAATTTAGGAACTACTTGAGAAACATGATTAAAAAAGAACAAGAGGTCAACAGGTTTCAAGAAGCCATAAATTAAAATTGCCCAGATCAATCAGAACTAGAGGGTGAAGTGAAGATAAAATTGACCAATCAACTCTTGAAAGAAACCCCAAAAGGAAAAGTCCCAGAATATCACAGACGAAATCCAGAGCTTCACATCAAAGGAAAAAATACTTTAAGCACCTAGAAAGAAAGAGTTCAAGTATTAGAAACCAGCCTCAGGATCACACAAGTTTCACTTTGAACAAGAGGATATCTTGGAATACAGTATTCTAAGAGGTAAAAGATACGGGTTTACAACCAAGAGCAGCTTATTCTGCAAAGTGGAGTATAATTTTGCGGGGGCCAGGGGTTGGGGTGGGGAGGAAGGAAATGGTCCTTTAATTGGAATAGAGAATTTACAAGCATTTCTGATGATAAGACCAGAGTTGACGAAACTTTGAAATATAAACACATATTTTATGAAATATAAACATATATTTTACACCAAGAGAAATCTGGAAAGGTAAATTCATTTGAATAATTGAAAGGGACTACTGAAAACCTTATCCTATCATTCTAATTGGGAGAGAAGAAACAAATATCCCTTAAAAACCTTAATGCTTTAAAACAATACTGAGAAAGTTAAAAAAGAAAATGGAAGACCTAGAGGGGGATCGATTCTGTACTGAGGATTTTAAGGCAGAAAAGAAAATAGAGGGCAAAAAGAATGTACTAATGTAGAAAAGAGGAAGAAAGAGATGAGACTTGCTCTTATAACTAGGGTATGTGGGAAAAATACATAAGTATAGAGGAAGAGGTAGGGAAAGGTGACCACATAAGAATCTCATTCTTAACTGCAGTGAAAAAGGTTTGTTATACACAGATACATGCAGTATACATACAAACACACAAACACACATACACATACACTCTCTCTCTCTCTCTCTCTCTTAGATAAGACCATGTTGGCTAGTGAGTTTCTCTGTTCAGGTTTCTATTCCTCTTATGATTTCATAGGACTTAAAAGAACCCTGAACTATAGTTCTGAATCCCCATATTGAGCATATGTATTGACTGGATTGGGAAAAAATCCGCAGAATTGAGTGAACAACTTTGGAGGGGTCTGATTGGGTAGGTTGATAAATTTCTTGACTGGCCAAATTGTTTAGCTCTGGATTATAATGAAGATAGAATATATGGGGTACATTCCAAAAGAGATAAGATTGAGATCATAAAGGCAGATGGTAGTGGAAAATGAATATTTGTAGAAGACAAATTTGCTCAAAAATTTTTTCAGCTCATTTTGCTAGATGATCACATTTTCTGGACTGATAGCTAGAAGCATGGACGTGAATGGATTGCAGAGAATATTACTGTTGTTTGTCCTTTGTTCTTTAAAAGGACCAGTGACATCACAAGGGCTTAGATCAATTTCATTTGATCCTCACAATGACACTGAGAGACAGGAGCTCTTATCTTCATTTTACAGTTGAGGAAATTGAGGCAAAGGCTAGGTGACTTGCCCAGGTTCACACAGTTAGTGTATGAGACCAGATCTGAACTCAAGTCTTCCTACTGTGCCACTTACCTACTTCAATGAAGGCACAAAATGACCAAAGGAAAATTGTCATAGAGAAAATGCCTGACCTTGTAGGCCTGAAAGCCAAAGGTGTTTATTAAATCATGGTTCTGAGTTACATATCCAACTCTTCCTCTTCAGATCTCAGGGCCTTTGCTGCACCAGTTCCAATAGCTTTGAAATTATTGGAATAGAGACTTAGATTATCCTTGAAGCTTTCTTCTGGTTTTCAGGGAGAGTAGCCCTCAGGCAAGTTTCTTTGGAAACAGCAGTGCAGAAAATCCTACTTACTGATGCCCACAAAACTTCTGCTTTAGACTGTGATGTGACAGATAATCATACTGAATGGACTGATTTTTCACTGGAGACTATCAGCAGAGATTTTATCAGTGGTAGTATACTTGGAGCATGTATGAAGTGTGCTTTAGATTATACAGAAGGTATGAATGTCAACTGGATAGGGAAGAATTTATACTGGACAAATTCCAGAACAAATTGTGACTAAAAATCAAAGCTGGATCAATATCACCATCATGCCCTGGAGTGGAAGGATCTAAGTAGCTTTAGAGTTCTGTCATTAGACCATTGTGAAAGGTTAATATTTTAGACTGAGTGAGGTGAAAAAACAGTTTCCATGGGTGATAGTGAATTGTATCCAGTTGTGGGATGGACAATTGGCATGACTATGGATTGTGTTAAAAAAATCTCCTACTGGAAAGACCTGGATGCCAGCTTAATTAAGTAATATGCTAGGTTTAAACTGAACTTTTAGTAGACAATTCGCTTCATCCTTTTGGCATGACTCATTATCGGCATTATATCTATTGGGTAGATGCTAGCTGATGGTACTGAGCATACCAACCCTCCCCCCAAAACCAAACCAAAACAGCAACAAAAAACCCCACAAACAGACAAACAAAAATCCAACCATTGCCCAAAGCCACATTATCAACTCTTGACTGGATTACTAAACACATTCATATTTGGTCTCTCTTCCTTAAATAACTTTCCTAATTCATGTTCCTATAGCTGCTAAAGTGATTTTCCTAAAGTACAAGTCTGTATCATCCTCTTACTCAATAAACTCTAATGACTCCCTATTGCTTTTAGGATCAAAATCCTGAAATAATTCAAGGTCATTTGTCTTTTACTCCTCTCGGCAGCAGGATGGAATGGATTGAATGGAATGATTTCATCTCTGCATGGTTAGTCTAGTTGGTGATTTTGTTCGTGGATGTTCAAATCACTGCATACTGACAACAGGACTTGCAATACTCCTATCACTTCCTGTTCTTTAATAAAAAAGAATGCCATTAACCATATGATGACTGATGGACACTAGAGTCCCAAAACAATTAAATCATCCTCTCTGTCTACAACCTACGGAATGTTAGAGCCCTTGGCTTTGACACCCACCTCACTTTAGACAAATGGCTTAATTCGGTTGACTCATGACAAAACATTATCTGAAATAAACAGGAAGATGGTAACACGGGCCTTATTGTAGTTTCTTAGTTTATTTCCCAATGTAACAAGTTTGTATGGGAGACTTGTTGAAGTGGTATTCAAACTTTGACCAACTTTGAGTTATCGTGGTAAGTACAGAGAAAGAATATATGTACTTTAGCAATTGTCAAGAAAGATCTCAAAGATTAAGAAGACTTCTTTGGATAGAACAGAAAGGTAGGTCCTTTTTTCAGTGGCTTAAGTAACCTACAGTGTTAGCCCTTGACAGCCATATCTTGACCTCTCAGGTTCCAGTCACAGAGATTTAAAAGATTCTGATATCTTGTCTAGCCTGTGAGACTGGCTGTGTTTAAAAATTAACTCTACTGGAATAGGAAGCAGGGAATTATTCACAAAATTGACATGACCAGTTGTAAATGATGGACCAAAGTTTAGGCTCAGTGACATCTGTTCTGTGAAGGAGGCTAACAATACAGAATATAGACAGTCCTGTGCTCTCAGAATAATTGTGAAAAAAGATGGTAGAATCTAGGGCTGGTGGCTTATGCTTATAATCCCTGCTACCAAGGAATCTGAGACTGAGAAATTATTTGAGTTCAAACAGTTCCAAGATGCAGTAGGTTAGACAATCAGATGTCTTGAACTAAACTCAGTACCAAAACAGTGGGCCCCTGGAACCTGGGAGTTCATCAAGTTACTTTAAGAAGAGATAATTCTGTCTAGGTTGGAAATAGAGCAGCTCAAAACTTCCATGTAAATCAGTAATGGGATTGGCTCCATGAGTAGCTATTGTACTTCTAGCCTGGGTGAGACAGGATGACCAACAAATAACGAAGAAACAAGAACATAGTACAACACGGTGCTGTTGTCCAGTTCATTTGATCCCACTTCAGGAGCAACCATTTTTGGAGAGCCTCCAATATGCTTTCCTCAGTAGTTTACTTGTTTCACAAAGAAGACTGGTAAAATCCCAGTGGTTTAGAGATGTGATAGATTAGTCAATGAGAAGATCAGAGTAAGGAGAGAAATTGTCTTATGTGTTCAGAATCCCAATTCCACAGTACTCTTCCATTGGACCAGCACCCTCCACACCATATCTGAGACCTTTCAGTCCTTCAGGATGTTAGTCCATTCATCTGTGGAATTCTAGCCCCAACAATTGCTTTTATCCCCCAATTTAATGGGGAGCATGTGCAAACTAGCCACTTAAGTCATTTAAAATTTTTTTTTACACTTTCAGCTTTATTGATGTGTTTTCTATTTACATTACAAACATTTACACATTACTCCCACTTCAATGGAGGGCTCTTCTAACAAAATAAAATAGTAAAGTAAAACAAGTAATACAGGGACCATATCTGATGGCTTCTGCAGCAATTTATATCTGTCTTCACTCCCACCTATTAATAAAAGCAGAAATATATTTTCTCTCCATCCTATCTCCCATTCCATTGAGAAAAAAAAGGAAAAAGAAATTGTGTGTGTGGGGGTGTGTGTGTATGTGTTTCATTCAGCATCCCAAATTCATCACCTCTCTGTAATGGGTAGCATGTTTCAATATTGATCTTCTGGAGTAATGAAGGGTCATTGTATTTAGCCTAGTTCTTACAGCTTTCAAAATTGTTTATACAGTATTGTGATATAAATACTCTCCTGGTTCTTCCCATTTTAATCTGTTGGTTTATTAAAAAATCTTCAAAACTGTTCATTTTTATAATATGATGCCAGAGTATACATTTTTCTTTCACCCACTTTACTCTATGTAAATTTATAAGTTTTTCAATGTTGTTTTGAAATAATTTTTTTGTTTATTTTTTACCGCAAAAGGTAATGCCATTCTATTCATAAGCCACAACTTATCTAGTCATTCCTTACCTGCTGAAAATCCTTAGTCTCCAGTTTGGAGTGCTGCTATAACTATTTTTTTGCAAAAGGGTTTTTTTCTTCTTTGTTTGATTTCTTTTAGGGTATAGACCTAATAGTGAATGGGAACCCAGATAGCTAGGTAACTCAGCTCCTCCTCTCCTGTCTGTCTCCCCCTCCTCTTCCTTCTTCTATCCAAAGGAGAGTAAATTTGGATGGCCAGAGGATGCCCAGTTAACTTGGGGTTTACTAGCTGAACCCTTCCCTTCCCTTCCCTTCCCTTCCCTTCCCTTCCCTTCCCTTCCCGTGTTCTGATGAGCATCTGGTCACTGAATCCAGATGGCTCAGAAGGAGCAGGGAGGCTGATGACCTTACACAGCCCTCCCTCATGCAAAACCAAGTCAAGTACAAGTCATGTCACCCTTTCTCTGATGGCATCAGCAACGAAGGATAAACACAACAGTAACAAGCTATTGATGGGCACACACTGTTTAGTAATTTTGAGTATATAATTCTAAATTGCCTTGCAGAATGGTACTCTTTTATCGTCCTACCAAGAGGGAATCAGTGTGTCTGTTTTCTCACAGCAATTCTGACATTTATAATTTTCCTAAAAAAACAACAACACAAAAGCTTTGAGACTCCTTAGACCATTTATCAATTGAGAAATGGTTTTATCTTATAAATTTGAATAATTTCCTTACATACCTTGGAAATGAGACTTTAATCAGAGAAGCTTTTTCCAAAGATTTTCCCCAGATGTTTCCCTTTAAATGTTAGCTTCGTGAGATTTGTTGTACACAACAAATTTATATAATCAAAATTATTCATTTTATCTTCTATTATCCTCTTTATTTCTTTTTTGATCATGAACTTTTCTTCTATTTGTAGATCTGATAACTAATTTTTTCCATATTTCTAACTTGTTAATGACATGACTTTTTAAAATCTAGTTCATGTATCCATTTGGGGCTTATCTTTGTACAAAATGGGAGATATAGATCTAAATCTCATGTCTTCCATAGTACCGTCTAATTTTCCAGTAGTTTTTGTCAAATAGTATGTCTTTATCATAATGGTTAGGGTCTTTGTGTTAACTAAATGGTAAGCTATTAGATAATTTGCTTCTATATTTTGTATGCCCAATCTTTCTGCTGATTGATCTCTTTGTTTCTTAAGTATTACCAAAATGTTTTGCTAAAAACTGTTTTGTGATACTGTGTTAGATATAGTATTTCTAGGTCCCCTTTTATCCCATTTTTTACTGTTTTCTTGAAATAAAGGCACCTGCTGGGGAATGTGGGATTGGAAATCAGGAGGAACTGAGCTCAAGTTCAACCAAAGAATTTCCATCAACCTCAGTTTTGTCATGTGGAAAATGGGGATCTATTTCAACTATGGTGGTTGTGAAGATAAAATGGAATATTTTAAAGTGCCTTGCAGACCTTAAAACATTGTATAAATGCCAGCTATTATTATTATTGTGAAATTCTTGACTTTTTCTCTATATGAATTCTGCTATTATTTTTCTAGTTCTGTAAATGCATCCTTTGGTAGTTTGATTATACATTGAATAAGTAAATTAATTTAGATGTTATTATCATTTTTATTATACAATGAACATTTTCCAAATATTTATTTCTGTAAACAATTGTTTATATGTATATTTATATAGTTCTTGTGTATATCTTGTAAGGGAGTCTCCCAAGCATTTTATACATTCTGTAATAATTTTAAGTAGAATTTATTTTTCTCTCTCTTCTTGCTGAGTTTTATTTGGTATTATGTAGAAATTCTGATGATTTTCATGGATTAATTTTATTCTTTTAAGTTCATTAATGTTATTAATTGGTTCAATTAACTTCTTGGTTTACTTTTTATAGCTCTTTAAGCATTCCTATCATCTGCAAAATGTGATAACTTTGTTTCTTCTTTACTCATGGGCTTTTCCTTCAATTTTCTTCTCTCAGCCCTGTTTATTTCCCTTCTTTTTGTGTCTTCTCTGACTGAATGTAGTGTGTTCATAGGCTCTATGTGCTAGCTCACTGTTCAGGCATACATCACCATTAGACCTTCCTTCAGTAGCAGTACCTGCAGACCATGATAGCATTTTTGTTGTACTCTCCTTGCAAGATAATATGTGTGATTTAAAAACAAAGCCACTACATTTTAATTAATGGCTTTGATTTTCTTATCACACATACACATACATATATACATATATTACTGCATTTTTTCAACCCCATCTAAGAGAATTATCGCTTATAATAAAAATAGGAAGAAAAAACCCAGCAAAAATAAAAAAATATAACAAAAAATTGACATAATATACAGCATTCCACATATATATTATTGGACATTGAAGAGAAGAAATTAATGGGTAATTGGTGAGCAGATACCTCCCCACATGTATAGGCTTCCCACCCTTGTAAAGAAGTGGGGAGGTATCTTCTCACCAGTTATCCATTAATTTCTTCTCTTCAATGTCCAATAATCACCAATGATCTCTTCTCTAGGGCCAATCTTTGTTATTATAATTTTATAATATTAAGTTTCAATATTTGTTGCTACTTCCATTTACATCTTTATAATATTTGTATATATTGTTTTCCTCGTTTTTATCATTGTGCTTTATAACAATTCATTTAAGTCTTCTCATGCCTCTCTACATACATCACATTCAAAATTTCTTATAGCACAATACTTTCCCACTACTTTTATGTATAAAAATTTATTTAAACATTCCTTATTTGTGAGTATCTACTTTGTTTCCATTTCTTGCTACCACAAAACATGTTGCTATAAATATTTTCTTGTATATGGGAGCCTTCATTTTGTTGGTTATATCCTTGGGGTACATCCCTAGAAGCGATATCTCTGGGTGAAAGGATATAGGCATTTTTGTGTATTTTACTTTTAGAAGTTATGAAAGCTAAGTGCCCAGTGTGCTAACTTTATTTGAACAAGCCATGTCTCATTCTGATGATGATTTGCATACTTACCTATGAGCTAAGATTTCCCCAATAGAAACAATATGAAAATCAGCCTTAGCATAGTGGGTGGAGAGGCTACTTTGAAAAAGAGGTGAGTTCAAGTTTCACATTTGACATATACTGGTTGTGTGATGTTGGGTAAGACATGAAGACATCTTCATGCTCTAAGCAATTCTGTAAGATCATAAGTTGCCAATTTGCTTTGGTAGAAGGTCTTTTCATCCAAGGAGTTCCCTAGCCCAATGAAGTTCCTGTGCTGGTCAAATTGATCAATATCTGTTTTAATCTCATATGATTAATAAAATGACATTCTTGTTTTCACAGCAAGGTTTGTGAGAATGTGAGTTGCTGGATATAAACTGCCAAAATGCACCGTTGCCAAAGCTTAAGGATTCCAAATTCATGAAATTCTTGGAATAAAAGTAAAAGCACCACATGGTCATCAATGGAGGCTCACTAAGACTGGCTGCTCATTTACCATATCTACCTTTCTCTTATGAATTTCGTGTGGCCAGTTCATTAGGTTTGATCATTGATCAATTTCCAATGAAAAGGCTTTTATATCTCAAAGATCTTTTGGGTTTTTTTTGTTGTGGTTGTTGTTTAGTCATTTTTAGTCATGTCCAACTCTTTGTGACCCCATTTTTTGGGATTTTATTGGCAAAGACACTGGAGTGGTTTGCCATTTTCTTCACCAACTCATTTTGCAGATGAGGAACTGAGGCAAGCAAGGTTAAGTGACTTGCCCAAGGTCACACAGCTAGCAAGTGTCTGAGGTCAGATTTGAACTCATTAAAATGAGTCTTTCTGGTTCTAAGTCCACTGCTTTATCTGCTATACCACCTAGTGCCCATTTAGATTTTTAAAGTGACTTCAAGGTGTTAATCAAGAGGAATGGGTCATGGCTCTTTGGTTTGATGAGTCTGGAAGGTTCTCCATTGGGTGCTGGATAAATGCCTCAGGGAGACAACAGACCTCTCTTTTCATGTCATGTTAACAGTTGACTTTTGGGTAGCCCTAATCAGTAAAGTCACCAGGTGTCGCTATTTGTTTCATTCCTGTACTATTTCAGCAATATGGTGTAGTGAAAAGATTGTCAGATTTCAAAGAATCTCAGAATTTGAGAATTGGAAGGGACTGCAGTAGTCACTTTTTAGTCATTTCCTGAAAAGAATCTACACTGTAGCACACTTGTCAAGTTGTCTTTCAGTTTATTGTGGGGAAACCTTATCTCTTGAGGCAACCTATTTCATTTTTGTAGAGCCCTAACTATTAATAAATTTTTTTTCTGGCAGGTGGAGCCAAGATGATGGAGAAAAGGCAGCCACTCACCCGAGCTCTCCACAAAACCCCTCTGAAAACCTTTGAATAATCCCATAAAACAATTCCTGGAGGGGCAAAACTCACAAAAAGACAGGATAAAATAATTTTCTAACCAAAGGCAACTTAGAAAGTTGGCAGGAAAGGTCTGTTGCACCCAGGTGAGAGTGGAGCACAGACTGATGCAGGCTGTGCCAGCGCAGACCAGGCCTCAGTAAATCTGAAGCAGGCCTTGGGAGCCAGTGAATCAGCAGCAGCAGTGGCTGTTTCCACAGGTATCAGATCACAGACAGTAAAGGGGTTGAACAACTGGTCAGAAGGAGATTACAGGGGTCTCTTTGCTGGCAGTGGGGGAAAGACTCTGTTGCTTTGCCCATTTCATATCTGGGTTGGACCACTAACACACCAGAGCTTGTGGCCACAGGAATTCTTATCACAGTTCTGGGGCAGAAAAGAGTACTTGTGGGTCAGTCACAGATCAGAGAAAAGGCCAGGAGAGTAGTAAACACCTCTTCTCAAATCATGCCACCTTGGAAGAACTGAAAACTTAATAGAGCCCTCGAAATATCTCTGAAAACAGCTGCACAAAACCAGATACTTGAAATAGTTTGCTCTCTGTCCTGGAAGTAGAGTGCTACTTTAACAAAGAGTTAAAAGTCAAGAAACAGACTGAAAAAATGAGCAAACAACAGAAAAAAATTCTGACGATAGAAAGTTACTATGGTGACCAGGAAGAAGAAGAAGAAGATGACAAAGTTAAAGCTCCAACCTTCAAATAATAAGCCTAATGGTAAAAGAGGTATAAAAATCCAATGCGTGAACCTTACTCTCACCAGAACTGGCTCAAAGAGGGAATAACATACACACTCCCCTGGGTATAGAAATCTATCTTATCCTATAGGAAAGTAGGAGGGGAAGGACATAAGAAAAGTAGCAGGGGGGGTGATAGAAGGGAGGGCAGATTGGGGGAGGTCATAGTCAGAAGCAAAACACTTTCAGAAGCAAAATGCTTTTGAGGAAGGACAGGATGAAAGGAGAGAGAAAATAGAATAAAAGAGGAGGAATAGGATGGAGGTAAATACATTTTTCATTCATAACTGTGAAAAAAATTTTGAAGCAAATTTCCCTGAACAAAGGCCTTATTTCTCAAATATATAGGGAATGGGCTCAAATGTATAAAAATAGGAGCCATTCTCTAATTGATAAATGATCAAGAGATATGAACAGTTTTCAGATGAAATAGTCATATGAGAAGATATGCTAAATCACTATTAATTTGGTGGAATTAAAATTGAAACAATTCTGAGGTATTACCTCATACCTATTAGATTGGCTAATAGGACAGAAAAGGAGAAAGATGAATATTGGAGAGATTGTGGGGAAAAGGAGACATTAATTTTAGTGGCATTATGAACTGATTCAACCATTCTGTAGAGCAATTTGGAACTATGCCCAATGGGCTATAAAACTGTGCATACCCTTTGACCTAGCTATGCCACTACTAGGTCTATATCTAAAAAGAAATTACAAAACAAAAGGGAAAAGGACCTATTATGTACAAAAAATATGTATAGCATTTCTTTTCTGATGGTAGGCAGTTGGAAATTGGGAGAAGGCCCATTACTTGGGAAATGACTGAACAAATTGTGCTCTGTGGTTGTGCTGGAATACAAGCACGATGCTCTCAGAAAAATCTGGAAGGATTTATATTAGCTGATGCAAAGTGAAATGTACTATGTACCAAGTGACAGCAGTATTGTGAGATGATCAGCTGTGAATGACTTAGCTGTTCTCAGCAGTACAACGATCTAAGACAACTCTGAAGGACTTAATGATGAAAAACATTATCCATCCCCGGCAGAGAACTGAGAGTGTCTGAATACAGATTGAAGCATACTTTTAAAATGTACTTTATTATTTTTGAGGGTTTTTTTTGTCGATCATTTCTTTTACAATGTGACTATTGTGGATACGTTTTGCGTGACTATACATGTATGACCTATATCAAATTGCTTTCCTTCTCAATGAGAGAGGTAAAGAGAGAGGAAGGGAGAGAGTTTGAAACTAAAAATTTTAACAATGAATGTTAAAAATTGCTTTTACATGTAATTGAGAAAAATAAAACTTTTTTTTTCCTGACGAAAGTGTGTGTGTGGGGGGCGGGGCGGGACGGGGCTACACCTACCCAAATAATCCCCAAAGTCTCAAACATCATGACTGCAACTATCAATCAATCAAAAGAAAACTAGATGTGAATAAACCCTTAAGCTGAAAGGATAATAGGAAGTTTGGTCGCTGGATTAAAAACAGTTGGCACCAAACAGAAACTATCTTTTGATTTACTAAATAAGATCAAGTCAAGCCTCTTGGGTTACATACAAAAACAGCAATCAGTCAGTTGATTGGGAGAAGGAAGGAAGAAAACAAGCATTTATTAAGCACCTACTATGTGTCAGCCACTGCACTAAACACTTTACCTATTTATCATTTGATACTCAAAACGGCTTTGGGAGGTAGGTATTATTCTTATCCCTATTTTATAGTTGAGGAAAGTGATGCAGATACTGGTTAAACGGCTTTTGCAGGGTCACACAGCTAGCAAGTATTTGAGACTAAATTTGAATTCAGCAATTGTAAGAATTATAAGGGGTAGTATGCTTGTACGCAGCTGATTCCAAACTTAGGAGATGAGGATTCCAGACCCTTGAGAGAAAATTCACTTTGAGGATAAGACAGCACCTTTCTCTTTCTCTTTCCATTCCATGTTAACCATGTTGCTAGAGAGACTGAATGAGCAAGGAGTGGAAAGAGATATGTTGAGGGCCATAGAATGTCTTCTGAGAAAAGTTGAGGAAGTATTTAGTGATGAAATTGACTAGGTATGGACCAGTCTTATGAACTTCAAAAAGCCAGAATACTTTGGGGGTCCCTTTGGTCTTTCAGTAGTGTCCACTGGAGCCAATAGCACACACAATTGAGGAAAGGCAGCTTCATGATTCTGCAAGGGTACCAACTCTTAGATTCCAATAAAGAGCTACATGTAAGGGGGCATCTCCAGTAACCAGGAGCTATGACATACCTTTGGTCAAGCAGTTTCCCTATATGTGTGTCTCACAACCATTTTACTCTAAGTTTGAACCTATTCTCTTCAGAGACCTTGTGTGTACAAGGGGAGGGTGTACTGCCTGTTTTAAAAGACTGTTTCTATAACAACTGTGCTAGCTATACGTTGTAGCTGCTGCGTAAAGGCTCTCTCTAAAAAGCTAATTAAATCTGACTGATAATCAATGGGAAGCACAGTGATGGGGGTTCTTGAGTGACAGTATTAGAAACCCTAGCAACCTTCTAGAGAAATAATTCAAGGGAATGGAATAAGCATTTATATAACATCTACTACAAAGCCACGCACTGTGCTAAGTGCTTTATACATATCTCATTTAATCCTCACAGCAATCCCTGTAAAGTATGTGCTGTTGCTATCTTCCTTTGAGGAAACTGAAGAAAACAAAGGTTAAATAATAATAATAGCTAACTATACACACACACAGATATATATATATATATATATATATATATATATATATACACACACACACTCACATACATATCTATCTATCTCTCTACCATCTATTTATAGTGCTTACTATGTGCCAGGCAGTGTGTTATGCCCTTTACAGTGATAGTCTCATTTGACCTCACAGCCACTCTGGGAGACAGGTGCAATAATTATGCCTATTTTACAGAAGAGGAAATTAAGGCAAATTAATTTTTTGGTGACTTTCCTAAAATCTCACAGTTGGTGTCTGAGCCAAATTTGAGCTCAGGTCTCCCCTGACTCCAGGCCTAACTCTCTTACCTATCAAACCACTTAGTTGCCTGCTACCCCAAGAGTATTAGTAGGCACCAGCCTATTAACAAGAATAGGAGTTAAGGAAGTGGCATCACAAGGGGTGCCATGCTGATATTAGGCCTAGATATCCTCCAGCTTATAAATCCTTTTTAAACTGTGGTGCCCACAACGGAACGCTATATTCTAAATGATATATAACTATAGGATAGGGTAAAGCAGAACTATCACCTGAGAAAAATGATTATTTTCTTATTTAATTAATAACCAATTTTATACCCAAAGAACTTATTTTCCTTTTTACTTCCTTGTGAAGGTCCAGGCTAACAATGAGACTTTCTCTTCAGTGGTGGGTGGAACCCCACCCACCTGGGAAAACATAGCTCTGATTATTAAAGTAAATAACAAATAAAAAACATAGCTCTGATTATTAAAGTAAATAACAAATAAAAAACATAGCTCTGATTATTAAAGTAAATAACAAATAAAAAACATAGCTCTGATTATTAAAGAGAATCTAATCTAAGTGAATTCTGGTCCATTGTCTACTCAGATTATTGTTATTTGGCTTTCCTTCTTGAGAGGACCATGACATCAGGGAGATGATACCATGACACGAAAGTGAATTTGATTTAAGTGAGGGAGGGCTGTGCCAAGTCAGCAGCCTCACTTCAGAGTCTCATTCCTCCAGCCTCTCATTAGAATAAGCCTACCTGGGCAGCTAGGTGGTGCAGTAGATAGAGCACCAGTGGAGGAGTCAGGAGGACCTGAGTTCAAATCTCACCTAAGACACTTGACACACTAGCTGTGTGACCTTGGTCAAGTCACTTAACCCCAATTGCCTCATCCTGGATCATCTCCAGTCATCCTGATGAATACCTGGTCACTCGATTCAGATGGCTCTGGAGGAGAAGTGAGGCTGGTGACCTGCACAGCCCTCCTTCACTCAAAACAAAGTCAAGTGCAAGTCATGTCATTATTTCTGTAATGTCATGGTCTTCTTTGGCAACAAAGGACAAACACACAGAATGAGCCTACTTCTCATAATACTCATACCCTCATTAATTATTAGCTAATCAGAATCGATCCAAGAACATTGAACCATTTAGTGGCCTCCAGTGTTGGTTTTTGGCTGCCAAGAGCAATCACTGACCTCAATTTATTATTCTCTAACCATAATTAAGAAATTGATTATTAATTACCCAGAAATTGCATCTCTTGAAATTTTCCCTTGTAACACACCTACTTATTCCTAGAAGCTATGCTTCTCTTAATTCAACCCAAGATCATGTTAGCTTTTGTGGCTTTCATACTACACTGCTAACTCAAAGAGCTATTTCTTACCAGTGTGACAATAAGCAAATCACTTCTCTTCTCTCCATCACCTTTTATATTTAATCAAGTGACAAGTTCTTTGTCAATTCCACCTCCACAACATCTTCTACAAATGCCCACTCTTCAAGTCTTACTTGCATCATTGCAAAAGCATCCTAATTAGTCTTTAGATCTACTTTCTGTTCTCTTCAATCCATTTCCCAAATAATTGTCAAAGGCACTGACCATGTCACTACCCTATTTAAAAAGCTTCCTGGCTCCCCTTTTCCTCTGTGACTAAATACAAATGTTTCTGTTTATCATTAAGACCTTAACGATGTGGCACTCCAGCCTCCCTTTGTATGCTTATAATCATATTTTCCTCCCCTTCCTATGCTTCATGTTCCAGTCAATCTATTCTACTACCTGCTGTTTCTCAAACCCAGTATCCCACTTACTGTCTTTGTACTTGTCTCAAAAATGTTCCAAACTCATGCCAATTAATCAGTCATTATGTATTAAGCATCTACTAAGTGTGAGGCACTGTGCTAGGCAGTACGAATACAAAAAGAGGCAAAAAGATAGTCTCTGCCCTCCAGAAGTTTACAGTCTAATGGAGGAGCTTACACTCGAATGTTGGTCTGTAGAATGCCTAGCTTCCTTTAAAATTTTGCTAAAATTTTATTTTAAACCAAAGACTTTTCCTGGTCTTCCCAGATGCTATTGTGAGGGGAGTTAGATTGCATAGTGAATAGATTGCCAGCCGGGAGTCAGGAATATCAGAGTTCAAATATAATGGGGTTACCATGGGCATATCACTTAACCTCTGTATCCCTCAGTTTCCTTGTTTGTAAAATGGAAATAATAATAGCCCCTGTCTTCCAGGGTTATTGTGAGGATCAAATGCTGTGATAATCATAGAGCACTTAGCATATTGCCTGGCACATAGTGTTACATAAATATTTGCTATTATCATTACTGTTAGTATACACTGCCTTTCCCTCCTGATCCTCAGAAAATTACTTTGTATATTACTTGTATATATTTTGTACCTACTTTAATAAATTAATGAGATCTGACTATTTTTATTCACTTTTGTAGTCTCAGTGCTCACTTCTTAAACAGGTGCTAAAATTCATGGTTGGTTCTTTGTTTACAATACTTTGTTCCGTAGTCTAGCTGTGTAGATCTGAATTTTTGTAAGGAGTGTCAGACAACCTCAGGGGCTGCCTATGTGAGTCAACAGAAGAGAGCATTTGCAAAAGATATTAACAGTAATAATTGTAGCAGTAGTTAGTATTTATTTATATAGTAGTTCAAGATTTACAAAGTGATTTATAACTACTCTCTCATTTTGTCCTCACAATACCCCGAAATGGAGGTGTTATTATTTTCCCCATTTTACAGATGAGGAAACTGAGGCACACAAAGCAAAGCTGAGACTTGCTCAGGGTAACACAGCTAGTAAGGGTTTAGTTTTGAAGACAGGATTTCCTGACTCCAAGTCCAACACTCTATTCTACCCTTCCTGAGATGTCATGGAGGTAGAACAAAGTTTCTCTGCCAGGTCAATCTTACTTTCACAAATCAAGATAAGCTTCCATTTTCAAATCATGATTGAAGACTGGTACCATCAGACTACTATAATCCAATAAACTTCTATTTGTTGAGTTCTTAAATCAGAAAAATGTCTATATTATCATTTATTCTTGATTTATGGACATGAAATTATAGGGATCATGAGATTTAGTCAGAAAATGTCTTAGACATTATCTAGTCCAATTCCTTTATCTTGCTATGGAGGAAATTGTTATCTAGAGACTTGGTTCAGATTATAAAGATTGGAAGTAGCAGAACCAGTATTCAAATGTACGTTCTCTGACTCCTCAGTGTACTGTTCATTACACTATGTTGAATCCTCTCCATATTCCTATACACAGCTCTTGCCATTTCACTAACGCTCTCTTTCTCTTCCTTTGCCTCCCTATCTCTTCAGAATGCTTTAATAGTTAACTTTTAGGATGAAATCCAAAATCTTCAGTCTGGCATTTAAAATCATCCATTATTTAACTCACTTCTACTTTTCCAGGATATCCCATTCCCCTTGATATATTCGCTATTTTAATCCAAACTAACACCTTTTCTGCCTTTGTACAAACAATGCCCCATATCTAGAATTTGCTTCCTCTTTACATTTGCTTCCTAGGATCTCTAGATGTTTCCTCGTTCATAAGACCATTCTTTATTCTCCCAGTTTTTAGAAGTCTCTCCATCCCCAAATTACACTGCATTACTTTCCCTAAATTAGGGTGGCTGATTAATTATTTTTGCACATATTGTATCATCGTGTTGAAATATAAGGTCCTTGAAGTGAGGACTATCTTACCAGTGCCACCCACATACCATGCAGTTAAATATTTGTTGAGTTGAATTGATGCCAGAAGTTTCTGGGAAACAGTTCTAACTAATACTTACTTAAGGTGAATTTCAAAATAAAAAAAGGGATTCATTATCTGAAAGATATTCAGATATAGCTAAAGTGCTACTTACTTATGGTTTGTGTCTTACTGGTTTCTGCTAATGTTTATCTTTCACTGTGTTGGTTAATTTTTCCCCCATATCTTCCATAAGCATGTAATTTTCACTTCTGCAACTTACAGCTCATATAGTCTAATTATCTAGCTTTGCTAAGTGGCTTAGTGAATACTATGCCTGATTTAGTATCAGGAAGACCTGAGTTCAAATCCCCTCCGACACATTTAGTATCTGACACAGAGGAGTCATTTAATTTCTCACCCTCAGTTTTCTCATCTATAAAATGGAAAGTAATCCCACCTTCCTTGCTCAGATACTTTGAAATCAAAACAGAGTGTTTTACAGATTAAATAAAATTAAATACTAATTTTTGTTATTATCATTATTATTTGCAGATGAAGAAACAAGGTCTCAAAATGGCTAATTGTTTGATATGTTTTATATTGACCTCATGAGAGGATGTTCGTGGCTCTGGGTCGTTATTTATGTGGTAGAATAGAAGGAGACTTGATGCCATGATAAGACAATCTGCAGTCAAATTCCATCTCTCACACTATCTGTCTGTGTGCATTGAGCAAGTCATTTAAACTGCTCTGCATCTCAGTTTCCTTACTTTACAATAAGAGGGTTGAACTAGATGACCTTTGAGCTCTCTTCTAGATCTAAATTGGTTTTCCTACTTACTGACTTGACCCACAGTCATATGAACTATCATCGTCACAGAACTATCTTTCTTGTTGATTCCTTCATGACTTAGAAGTCCATTTCCTGCCAAATACCAAGATGGAATATATAAGAAAGTTTCAGGCTGCTCATATTAGCTGTGGATTTCAAGAGAATCCAATACTTTCCCCTCCTTCTGCTGCTTGCTGTAATAACAGTTCCCTAAACTGGCTGTTTAAGGCTCTTAATTTAGGAAAGCTGTTTAGACTTGCTTATCCACCTAAGGAGAAAAACACAAGTGTCTTTAGAAACAGCAGTAACAAAAAGCCGTTGTCAAACATCGAGGAGCAGTTCTGCTTCCTGATGCTATGTAAACTAGGAAACATTTTAACAACTATGTTTAGCAAAAGGAGGCTCTATTCCACTCACCACAGGCAGTCTCTGAACAGTCTCTCTAGAAATCCCACAGAGCTTCTTTGTAAAGCGAACTTCTTGTTTCGATCAGTTTCTCAGGCAAGCCAAGAAGTGGGCCATTGATTTCTAACACTAGGCATGGGAGACAGACCATGGGAGAAGGCTCAGCGTTATACTCCACTAACAGCTCTCTTGTTCTGTGTGAGGTTGGCACACCTTCTTAGCTCTTGTGTGCAGTCTCTTATCATCCTCAAAATCATTCCTAAACACAGCTGTAACCAGGTGGTGCTAAGCACTGACGATAATAGAACCATAGAATGTCAGAACTGGAAGGAACCTTAGAGCTCAGTGAATGAATGAATGCAAGCCTCTCATTTTGTGGGTGAGGAAATGGAGCCTCAGAAAAATTAATTAATTGACTTTCCCAAAGTCACATCGTTAGCTAATTGCAGAGAAAGGAACAGAGCCCAGGTCACTTGACTCCCACTCCAGAGTCATGCTGCACTGTCCCATGTCACTTTCTGGCTCAGAAACCTCCAGTGGTTTCCCACTGTCTGCTGGACAATGTCAAAAACACTCATGTTGGCATTGAAGGCTCATTCTACTCATCTAACCTTTTCTTTATGATAGAAAACTTTCAAGAATCACAGAAAGCTAGAATTTGAAAGGTGGTTAGTAGTTAGTTAGTTTAACTTGCACTTGAATGAGAATTTTTTTCCGATCAGTCTCCTTTAATGCTAATGCCTTCCCTTTGTGATGATCTACAATTTATCAAATCAACAAGTCAACCACGTGCAGTGGTCTAAGAATTGTGCTAAGTGCTACAGTTTAATAGTAATGTAACCACAGGATAGAGCATTCATTTCTATCAATGAGGAGAGAGTCCCATAAAAATGAGCTTTGAGACTAAAGTTATATTCAGGATAAGGTAATCACAGAGAGTAAGAACTGATAAGGAGAATATAGGGGGTGGGGGGGAGTCATGGGATTCCATTTAAGAAGAAGAAAATTGGAGAAAATAGGAAGGAAGCTGAGTAAATTCAATGAGCATATGTTAAGCACCTATTAAAAAGTAGGTACTGTGCTAAGTGATCCAGATACAAAGAAGGACAAAAAAAGAGTCGCTGGTCTCAAGGAGCTCACAACAGTATGAAGAATATGATACATAAACAATTAGGAGCAAACAAGATGCATACAAGAGAAGAAGGAAGGCATTAGCATTAAGGAAGACTGGGGAAGGAAGCCTTTTATATATTGTTTGTAGATAGTTATTTGCAAGTCACATACGGCATTAGATTGTAAGCTCCTTGAGAGAAGGGACTGTTTTTTCTTTTTTTTCTATCCTCAACACTTAAAATGGTGCCCAGCACACAGTAGGTGTTTAACTGAAATGATTTGACTTACCACCAAGGGTGGGCTCGGGAGAGGCAACAGTTAATATAGTTAAATTTTCAGTGTGAACTTGTACATCTTGGAAATTGGCAAATGCTACAAAGCAGAAATTAATTTTTTGTTTGTGGAGTGTCTAGACAAGGAAGTGATGGAGAAAATGTTAATAATGCAGATTAAACTTAAAGTAAAATATATGTGTATACAAATGCATACATATATACATACATGCCTATACATACATACATAAATACACACACACATACATACATACAAAGAGAGAGGTAGCTGATAGTTAAACATTGACCAGCACCATTGAGCTTTTGCTTGAGAATGTCCAATGTGGAGAATGTTCCTTGTCCAAGATGATTGTAAGTGGGTAGCAGAATTTAGATTCACATTCAAAAGTTCTCAGGCTTAAATCTGTTGTTCTTTCCTCTATACTACAGAGCCTATTGCACCTCAATGATACCAGGCTTTCCTTACAAGACTGTGCACTGATATAGCAAGAAAGCCTTTCCTTAAATATTTTTGATAAACAGGAATTCACTATGTTCAGAGGAGGAAGCCCATTTGATTTTTCAATAGTTCTAATTTTTTTATACTGTGACTTTATGCAGTCCACTGAGCATCTCTGAGCCTTGTCTTCAACCAGATCTATTTCTTCACTTTATTTCAAATATACTTGGAATGTCCTTGCCCTTCCCCTCTACCTCTTCATGGTTCAGTTCAAGACCTACCTCCATCACAAAGCCTTCCCTCACTTCTCAAGTCATCACCGACTTTCCTCTTCACTGAATCCTGATGGCATTTATTATTTGTACCACTCTTACTGGCTTTTTATCATATGCAATAAATATTTAGAATCTCAAGGGAAATCATGAAAAAAAAAGTAGGAATGAGGAGAACATATCAATTACAGAGCACAAGCTGTATATTAAAGCATCAGTCATCAAAACAATTGGGACAGGTTTAAAATATTCTGTCAGTGGAACAGATAAGCTAGACCCAAAAGCAATCAAGCACAGCTGTCCAGGGTTAGATAAACCCAAGGACAAAGATTTCTAGGTGAAGGACTCCCTTTTGCTAAAATATTTGTGTGTGGATATTGTTTTCTCAATTAGATTGTAAGCTCTTGAACAGTGAGGTTTATATAATACATTTCTTTTGTAGTCATTTTATTAATAGGACAGGGTTAAATGCAACAGATATTTATGAATGAAAACCTTTCTCTAATCATTACTCTTTTCTCAGCTCTCAGGTTTATTTTATTTATATATATATAAACATATAACAAATATGTTATACATGTACATATGTACATGTAGATGTGTATGTATACATATACACACAAACACATATATACACATGTACATGCATGTATATGTATATAAACCTATCTCTATACATGTTATTCTCCCCTACCCTCCATAGAAAGCAGATTCCTCAGGAACCAGGACTGTTTCATTTTAACCTTTGTATCTCCAGTGCCTGGCACATAGTAGGTGCTCAATATATGTTTGTTGAGTTGGGGGTGCAATATTAAAAACCAAAAGTTTCCCAATCTTAAAGAAGCTTGCATTTTATTGAAGTTGTGTGTGTGTGTGTAAATTATTCAAACCAATTTCATATATTTTTAAAGAATCCTTGGGCATAATTGTAAGAAATTAACCATCTTTACTTCCTTTTACTACTTTTCATACAACAAAGCATCCCCTAGTAGAAAATGCTCTTAATCTAGTTTGGACAAAAACATGTTTGACAGAATTCACCCTGAAGTTATATAGCCTTTGCTTGAATGTGAATGCATGTGTGTGAATGTTTTGGGGTTTTTTTTGGTATATAAAGTTGGGCAAGTGGATTTATTAATTGTACTTAGCCAGCCAGTTGGACTGATTTCTTTCTTGGTGTCATATAGACACAGCTTTATTTTCCTGATAAACACAAATTTCCATAGAAGCCAAATGAACTGAAAGGAGAGAATTGATATTGGACATTCTGCATGATTTTCATTGGTTGTATCTAGAATTCCCTTAGATTCTGGGAATATGACCAAGTACTCAATCATTCAGTGAATATTTATTAAATATCTACATAATGTAAATTACTATGCTAAGAAAATAGGAAGATATAAAGTTTAAATGAGGCATAGTTCTGTCCCCATAGAGCTTATGGTTTAGTAGGAGAAAGAAGGCATGAATACAGATAATTATAACAGCATTACATGATGAACATTATTTCTTTTAATGTAACCTGATCACTTTAATAAATGTCATGGCCATTAACAGTGTCAAATCCTATGAATGAGCTCAGAGAGGTGAAATTGAGGAGATACTGCATGGGAATGGTGACTCAGGCCCTGGACCCAACCTACTTTTCTAGCTTTATTATATATTACTCAAATTCAAAAACACCATGTCCACACAAAATGGCTTTATTTTTATTCCTCATGCATAGCAATCTACCTCCCATCTCTATGGCTTATTATTGGTTGTCTCCTATGACTGGAATGCATTCTCTTTTCACGACTGTCTTTTTTTTTTTTAACCACTGTCTTTTAAAATACCCGCTTTCCTTCAAGGTTCATCTCAGGTGTCATTTTCTACATGAAGTCTTTCTTGATTCCCCTAGATGTTACTGTTATCTTCGCTCACTTGATCTTTTTTTCCATTTTGTATAAACTTATACAGCCACATTTTCTCTTCTGGCTAGGTTGTAAGTTCCTCAAGGGCAGGGAAATTTCACTTGTGAGAGTCTCACAAGGGAGAAAGATTATGGGCTGTTTATGTGGATCCTGGAGTCATCTATATAGAGATGGTTATTGAACCCAAGGGAGCTGGAGACATCACCAAGGGAGAAAATAAAGAGGGAAAGAGGAAATGGCAGGGGATAGAACCTTGGGGGTATGTCCAGAGTGAGTAAATATACTATGTATAAAGATTACTCCAAGGATGAGACAGGTAGAAGAAGATATAAGGATGTTATAGTGGAATAAAAATGCCAAGTAGTCACATCAAGATGATGATTTATTTAGCAAGATGTGCAGCTGCAGAAACAAATTGGATCCCAGGCTTTTGGTAGCACAAGGACCCTGACTATTGGTTTCTACATTTATTATGTAACTGAAGGGATTGCAAAACAGGACTACATGGATTGAGACACCTGGTTTCTTATTGGTGTATTAAGAGACATTGAGGTAGGAGACTGGGTAGTCCTGTGACTTTCCCAACTTGTAGCTTTCTCATGATCAAGGGGCTTATGAGAAGTTGGAACTTAACTTCACAAAAGGTAAATAAAGCCAAAATGGAGTTACTCATTCTGTTTTTTAATGTAACTAAGAGAACAACATCATAAAAACCCCAAGAGGAGAGAGTATGGAAGGACACTAGCACAACCCTAGCAGATTCTACCATATCATAAAAATTTCAACTATTGTCTTGGTAATAATTTTTTTTTATTTTTGAGGGACACCCTCACCAACTTCACTAAGGTAAGAAAGATTCATCACCAGTCTGGCTGCTTGGTGGTGAATTATTTGGCTATGGTAACTCATGGAACAGTAATAAACAAAGTGACTTTGGTCGTATGCTACCATCTTCCAATCCAGCAGCAATAAAAGGAATATAGGGGAGGGGGAGAAAGTACTAAAAATCACATACTTTTGGATCCTCTAAGGAACATTAACTATTAGTAATTTAAATTTTTCATATAATTCTTTAAATTATAACCAATGATTGTATAATTAGTATATGTATACATACACATACTAGAGGAACTGAATCATATCAAACTTGAAATTAAAATTTAAATTAAAAATGAAATGAGGACAAAAATTTGGTGCAATTCAATGGAAGAAAGACTCATAGATTCATTCAGCTTTGTGAGGCAAATAAAGGAATTGGTAGAGTTCATTTTGTCATGCGTCCAAAGGCAATAATGAACATTATTTGTTCATCTCATAATGCAATGCTTATGATAAACATTTGCAAAAAGACCATCATGAAGATAATTAAATTTCATACATTATCATCTGTTCCAGAGGATGAGAGCAAAAGAAAATCTTAGGACGTAATAAATGTGCCCATGAAGTAGAATAATAGAAATAAAGAGGGATGAGAAAAAGGGAATTCTCATAAGGGAATGATCTCTGAAAATTAAAAGAAGGAAAACTCCCAAACTATACTTTATTCCACATACTTTATATAACCCCATTCCCACCTTTGTCCTACTATGATATCATAATGGTCAGTGGCTACAGTAATTGCTGAATCAAGGAAAGCTTGAAACTAACTACAGATACAGTAGATAATTGAATTACTAACTAATTTATGAAATTGTGAAATTGGGACAGGCTCACCTAGTTCACCAGGAGAGACCACAAAGGCAATAGGAGGTAAGGCTGCAATCATAGTTTAGTAAGGCACAGAAGGTGTAGAGGCAAATGGAACAGAAAGTACAGAGACAAGTGGTTAAAAAGGGGGAGGGATACAGTCAGGTCGTGTGAGGATGGGGATAGTGTGGTGAAGGAAGATAGGCAATATGGAGAAAGGAATAAGGAGGCAGTCACTTATATAACCATGGATCAAATTTGGGAGCACTTGAACAACATGGACATTTAGGAGATGAAAGAGTGTCCAGGAACAGGAGTTTGGGGTCTCATTTTCATGGGGTTTTAACTATTTAACATGGGCTATTATCCATTGGTCTTAGTTCATTAACATATTTGCATTATTTCAAAATTAACAACAGTGCTTTAAAATTAAGTTCATTAACTTAACCACATCATCTCAAATTTATCAGCATCCTTTGGTATTCCTCTAGTTTTAGCGGGCATATCTGGAGCTTATCTTAGGTTCATATCAGAGCACTCAAAACTTCTAACAGCAAAGCCTACATGACTTCCGCCCATTTAGCACATAGTCTCAGGATGTGATTTTAGTTAATACATTATACAGTTTGTAAATTATGCTCCTTTGATTCACTGGGGCAGTCTGTAAGTGACTTTTAGGTCTTATAAACTACTTATAAACACTTACTATAATAACTAGGAGGGGGTGGCAATTTTAGCATGACAATCATCAAAGATCCTCACTGATGACACCAGATTTCATTAATGTTAGCAGTTCCTGGTACTCTCTTGTAGCTCAGCTCCTGGATTATAAGAGTCTCACTTAGTGATGAGTAATTTAACAGAAATTTGAAACTAATTTCAGGAGGCAGAGACAATCACAAAATGCCTTTGCTTGTCAGTTCTGGAAAATTTCTTCTCATGACTATTCCTCAAAAGGAAAAAGTTCATCAGTAAAGGAGGGGGAGGGTTACAGTGGAAGGGAGGGTTAAGAGAGGAGGAGGGGGAGGTATATCAGTAAGCACCCCAACATCACAGGTGCTTAGATCTGCATTCCTAAAAGGAAAGGCAACTTTCAAGGGGTTAGCAATCACTTTAACCAAGCACATGTATCATTCACCTAATTCAGGGGAATTCACCTAGTTGATGTTCACCCTGAACATCAAAGAAAATACAGAGAAATCAAAGATCAACAGACATGGCCTCCTCTGCCTCAATTCGACAGACAGGTCTAACTGTCATATCATAGTTACCAGAGAGGGAAGTACTGACATCTGGGTTTTCAAAGCTGGGGGGCTCCTTTGGCAGCTTCCCAGAGTCCTCATCTGGCAAAACAAACACTTCCAGTCAGTATGCTCCAAAATAAAACCTCAACTCAGAGTATTTATACTTTTTTTAGAGTCAGAAGGCATCCCAATCCTTGAGAACGAGTGCCTCATTAAAAAAAAGCCTTGGACCTTCTCACAAATCTTCCCTAATCAAACTCCCCTTAACCGGCAAGCCTTTTAATGGGTGGGGAAGATCGTTAATCACATTAAAATAGTTAGCAGTACAAATACATATACTGTTTCTAGTTAAGGAAACCCTTTACTTTACTACTAATAAAGACTCTTGATTGATAAAGGAAAGATTCAGTCAGAGGCACTTGATTATACTGAAACAAAAACAGCAGAAGAACCTAATTTGCTTGCCATCACAGTGGTGGGAAAAAATGGTGAAAACACTGAAGAAGTGACTAAAGGAAGGAAAATAGTTAATGTAATGAAGAAACATTATAATGTAATAGAATTCCAGGATAAGATTCCAGAAGCAAATAATTTTGCAAAACACCAGAAAAGACTGTGGTGTATTCATACTTAATGAATCATTTGATCAATCAGTAAATACTGATTAGGGACCTACATTGTGCCAGATATTGTGTTAAATTCAGAGGATATAAGGAAAAACAGTCCTTGTCCTCAAGGAGTTCACATTCTAAAGAAGGAGACCAGATTTTATACACACACACACTCACAAATACATATACACTTATATTCATATATACATACATACATATAATTTTATTACTATCTTAATATATTATTACATGATATATATTATTACATAATAATTACTTAATATATTAGTATATGAAATAAAAACATAAAGGCACATGTGATTGGGGAAAATGTATTTAAAATTTAAAAAAAGAAACATACAAGGCAGACATAAAGTATGAATGGGAAGATACTAGCAGGTGGGGAGAGTGAGAATTCCAAGTTTTTGGAAGACCTTATCAAAGCATTGAAGGAAGAGATAAAAAATGAAAAATGTAGAGAAGAAGTTGGGGCTGTGGAAACCCTAAAAATAAGGAATGAAAGAAACAAAATTAAAAGATTCAATGTAATCAAGAATGTTAGCAAGGATAAACAAACACAGAAGAAATCTACTATAAAAAATAATTGATCTGTAAAACAGAATAAGGAATGATAATCTAAGAATCAATGGCAGAAAATTATAATAAAATCACAAATATCATACTTTATGAAATCATAGAAGAGAATAATTGAAACCAGGAATCAAATAAAGATTGATTGATTCCAAAAGTCATCATCAAAGAGAAACCTCATCTGCAGCAGATAATGTGATTACCAAAGTTCAGAGTTCTGAGGTCAAAGTGGTTAGAAAGATGATATGCCACAGAACCAGTTAGAACTACATGCCTTAACTCCAAAAAAGGAAAGATTAGAACAAGGTATATTAAGAAGTAAGGGAAATTACCGTAAGGAAGTTAATCTTTGAACAGAAAGGTCAGAATATAATCACAAGGTTTAAATGAGATGTTAGACAACTTTATACACATTGACCCATCTGTGAAGTATGAATAGCACTGTGATTGAGTCAGAAGGGAATAACTTAATTGCCTGAGCAAATTAGCTATGCCATTGGGCACCTGAAATAGCCCTGGAGAATGAGAGTGAGTCAAGGTTCAGGTATACTTTGTGGAAGAAAACCCTGCCGGGGAAAAAAGAGATTTCTCTCTGCTCCTTCCCTCCTTATAAATCATCTAAGTAGCAACTTGCCCAAGGGGAGATATGTACAACAGTTCAAGATTTCAGTGGTTTGAGAGAGTCCAGGGGGACTCTCAGAGCAGAGACACATTAGATATACATGGACATAGAAAGACAAACCCTCAAGGAATTAGGTACCTTAAAAGAGCAGAACTCTTGGAAGTGGAAAAAAAAAAAGCTGACTGCGGAGCAGGACAGACTCTAGAGGTTCATTTGAACAATCCACCAGAGATACTGTACCCATGAGGAGATGCATGAGGACTTTACAAAGAGAAGAAAAGATTTCTTTCCCTTACTGTACCATAATTTATAAGTTTCCTCTGCCACTGATGTATTTTAAATATATGCCTTACTACCATTTTGTATGTATTTGTGGAAGAGTATGACTCAAGTGTTTTTTTGGAAATGACATTTAGTTAGCAAGTTTTTTTTTAAAAAAATACCATTTTACCCAAGCCTTTGGTAAGAGCTACTGACTGATTGTGAATAGGAAGCACACCACTGGACTTTGGTGAGCTATGGAGTTTAGGAATGCAGCATCACAAGCTAAATTCCCCAGAGCTTGTGAGAGTAGTATGTTACCTGGGGATTCAACCAGCAAGTTTTGAGAGAACCCCCAGAGGGTACTTATTTAACAAAATCATGTACCTGTGACCCCCAAAAAGTCATTGAGAAAATATCAATAGCTATGTACTTATATGAATACTTTTTCATCTGTGCAAAATTTTTACAAGAACAATGTTAAAAGCATATTAAGAGCCTCTTTCTTTGATTAAGGTATGAGAAGGAAATACACAGGCTTTTGCAAATAGTATTCTATAGCAGACCATAATTTTGTGAATACCTAATTGGCTAGAAGATTGAGAGAATACAGGACCTTACTCTATCTGTGATTTATTGACTTAAATTGACTGTTTATTGACCCCATTTAATTCAGTAGATCTGTATTTTGCTTCCATAGAAAGGTTTCCATGCATTTGTTAAAATTATACAATATTTCTTAAAAGATGTAAGGAGATAACTTTGATAATTGTTTGATAAAAGATGTAACAACAGAAATAAGTGATTATTAAAATTACATGAGATATAAAACAAGCTCATCCTCAATAAAGTTATTTGTCCCTGTTATGCGTGAAACTCAGGCCACAGATCAAAATGAATGGAGGATTCCTTATGAGTAATCGAGTTCTATACCTTCTCCTAATTTCTGACGACATCATGCAAATTGAATCAAGCCTTGGAACAGTACTGAGTTTCTAGAAGAGATCTAGGAGCACTCAAAATGATTACTTCTAACACCCACATGGGAAAAACTAAGTGGATGAAGGCTATCTATAGGCCAAATTATGACAGTCAGTTCAACAGATAATCCATAGAGTTGTTCTGTCAAAACATATGTCAATAAGTTCTTCAGATAGACAACAAGAGGTACCTAGAATTTAATAGAAGAGCGATCTTAATTGCATCTGAGAAAGTATGCAGTGCTCTTAATAATTTTAGACTTCTCTCTGAAACAAAGGGCTATCTTTGCAATATCACTGTTCTCTTGATAGTAGTCTGGCTACTACAAGTCACACAACGCAAAGTCTGAAGAATTAAATTATCTTTCACCCATAGCCCAGTGGAGAAACACATGGTATGTATAAAAAAGCTGTGTCATATTGTCATAATGTGTAGGAAGCAAAAGCTTGCATTATTTGCCACCCGGACCACTGAGAAGTATTAAGGTTGAGAGGCAGTGTACTGTAGTGAAGAAAGTGTTTGACCTGGAATTTAGAAGACCTGGCTCAAAATTTTAACTCATATCCTTACTAAGGTTTTTTTTTTCCTTTGATTTTTAATTAAAAAAATTTTTTTTACCATGGACAAGTCATTTAAAATTTCAGAATTTCAGTTTCCTCACTTGTAAAATAAAAATGATAATACCTGTTGCATCCACTTCAGCGGGTTGTTGTAAGTAAAATACTCTGCAAATTTTAAGGCATTATAGCCTTGTGAATGATGATGATGATGGTGAGGGCCAGAAATAGGATTCACTATACGATTCCTTTAAATACTAAGCTTCTCTAGTATATTTGAAATATTTCAGCATACAGAAATTCTGTGTGCACAACTTTTCCACGACAGTTATTTTGTAAAATGAGGTCCTGGTGTTCTGCAAAAATGTCAGAATTTATCTTCCAGTTTCTCCTTTTCTGTTTCAGTAATTTAAAATCAGCCAATATTTCTTAGGAATCTCCTATGTGCAAGATGCTGTGTTAAGTGCTACAGCTGCAAGGATAAAAACATACCATCCATGCCCCTGAAAAGCTTATATTTTGTTGCTGGGAAGCAGAGGTTGGAGAAGGATATTAGGGAGAGAAAAGATACAGAATGTACACGGATAGGTGTGATTCAAGGAAGTCTGTAATGGGACCAAAAAGAAAGTTACTGCCAAATACTTTAGGAAAATGTAAACAGAGCACTTCCAGTTGAGGAAATCAGGAAAGCTTCACGAAGAAAAGACAATATCTGAGCTGAGCCTTGATGGAAGGATTTGGAATGACAAACACCGCGTTTCTATTTTATTGGCTTACCATTGTTGAGTTTTTCCATCTTTGCCAATGTAATGATTAGGTGAAATTCTAGAATTTCACTGATGTATTTTAAAATAAATAACTCATTCTATGATGATATTATACTCATTTCAGTGTTATTTCTCTTTAGGAAAGAGGGTTTTGGCTCATGAAATTTAAATAAAATAATGTTTTTTTTTTTAAAATTAAGCAATATTTTTAAAAAAGATCATGGAGAGTGATTTCTCTCCTTCCTCTAATTCACATGTGATGGAATTTTATTAAAAAGGAACATGGTTGGCAACAAAGCAATTGGCAGTGTTGGTTGAACAACTGAACTGGATCCCCTGGTGCTAGTTTGGATCCCTGATGTTGCTACTGATGATGATTATATTGGAAGGGGAAAATGCTAACACAGTTACCAGCCTTGATTTTTTGTTATTGCAAGGATTGCAAGAGTGGGTGACTGGTTTGGGCAACGCTGAAGAACATTAAGTTTTAAAGAAATTGGACCATGAAAAGAAACCAAAACCATACCACCTTATATATTCAAAGTGTTAATGACAAGGAATAATAAACCCTTGTCAACCTGATTAGCATTTGGCATTTTCTTCTCTGAATTTTTTATAGATAGCCTTCTACCTAAGAGTTATGATGAAATAATATTTTTTCCTACTGAAATTTGTTATGCTTTTGCAATTAAACAAGTATTTTAGTAATTGTTTACATTGTGCAGTGAGTACATGTACAAATACTTGTATATAATTATGATGCACAATGCCTGCTTTCAGGTAGCTTATGATCTAGTTAGTGGGGCAGCTAGGTGGTGCAGTGGATAGAGCACCCGTGCAGGAGTCAGGAGGACCTGAGTTCAAATCTCACCTCAGACACTTGACACTCACTAGCTATGTGACCTTGGGCAAGTCATTTAACCCCAATTGTCTCATCCTGGGTCATCTCCAGTCATCCTGATGAGTATCTGGTCACTGGATTCAGATGGCTCTGGAGGAGAAGTGAGGCTGGTGACCTGCACAGCCCTCCCTCATTCAAAACAAAGTCAAGTGCAAGTTGTATCGTTATTTCTCTGATGGCATGGTCTTCTTCGGCAACAAAGGATGAACACACACAATCTAGTTAGCTGAATGTGCACTATGAATATCCTATTATTCTGTCTTCCGATGAGACTAGGGGACACCAAATGTATGCTTTTCTTTGTATCTCTAGCACTTAGCACAATGTCTTGATAGTAATAGAGAAGTTTGAAAGAGGGGAGGATCTGGAGGAAAAAAGTAAGGTTGTTTTACAAATGTTGAATTCAAGATGCTAATGGGACATCTGGTGCAAGAGTCAAAAAGGCAGGCTGCAATGGGGGATTAGACCTCAGGAGAAGATTGGGGCAAGATATCATATATAAATCTGGGAATCCTCAGCGTAGAGATAATAACTGAACCGATGGGAACTGATGAGTTCGTCATGTAAGGTAGTACATGAAGTAAAGAGGGTCCACAACATAGTTTAAGGGGATACACATTGTTAATAGGTATGATCTCTTGTCATCCAACCTTCTGAAAATGGAGAAGACTTCATGGAGAGATGACATTTGAGGTCAGCCTTGAATATGGGTAATGATGATAATGTTGCATTTATAAAGCATTCTAAGGCTTATAAAATTCTTTACATTGATTATATCATTTGATCTTTGCAACAATCTTATGATAACGGTGTTATAATACCCTCATTTTAAAGATAAAGAAATTGAGTCTTAGAGAGGTTTAGTGACTTGCCCAAGGTCACATAGCTAGTATGTACCTGAGGTGAGATTTTGAACCAGATCTTCGTGATTCCAAGTTCAGAACTCTGACTATGCTATACTATCTTTTTAATATAGTAGGAGAGTTTTAAGGTTAACAAAGCACTTTGCATATGTTATTTCTCTTGATCTTCATAGCAGCCCTGTGCCAGAGGTACTATATGGTATCATTATCCTCAATTTAGAGATGAGGAAACTGAAACTGCAAAAAGTTAAGAGGTTTACTCAGTGCCACACATTTTATAAATGCCAGAGACTGAATTCAAACTCAGATCTCTTCTGACTTTAAATTTGACACAACAGATGGAAATAGGGGGAAAAAAGCAAATTGTCATTCATTTAGGTGGTGCACTCTATTTTAGGATAGAGTGATGGATTTGGAGTCAAAAAGATATGTTTGAATCCTGCCTCAGGCTGTGGAACCCTGGACAAGTCATTTAACCTGTCAGTCCCAGTTTCTTTATGTCTTAAATGGGGGTAAAAACATTGCCTACTTCAAGGGTTGTTCTAAGAATCCAATGAGATAATATATGTAAGGCACTTTGCAAACTTTAAAACACTACATAGGTTTTAGCTATTATTATTAATTATTTGATAAATCAATATTCAAAGAGAAGCAGCATGTTATAGTAGATAAAAGGCTAGCCATGAAGTCAAAAAGTCCTGGATCCAAGTCCAGACTCTGATATTTACTAGCTGTGGTCACCCTGGAGAACTAACCCAATATCTCAGTATCCCAGGCATCTCTAAGAGTTAATTATAGATAGATTTCTAGTCTATATCAATAAAAGAAGTTTACTCAAAGGGATTTCTCACACTAATGAAATCACATGATTGGCTTCTTCCTCCCTACTCCCTCTGAAATTAACTAGCAAAGGAAAATAAAATAGGGCTCTATACAAAAACTGTTATAACAATGGGACCTAGAAATGGATATGGAGTATATGCAAATTTGTATGAATAAGTAATGGTGAATAACTAGGTAGGGGAAGAACTTCCAGTAGTGACCTAAAAGTTTCCAAGTCACTGCTGAATGCCTTCGAGTGAATCAACTCTGTTAAGGCACTGACAGCCATTTTACCTCGAAAAGTGCTTTGCAGGCTGGTATCTACTCTGCAACTTACTGTCTTAGAGAACTGAATAAAGCAGTTAGAGGCTAAATGATATGACAACCATTGCATAACCAATAGATTGCAGTATTGCAATAGATTGTACTTGAAGCCATATCTTCCTGTCTTCTCTTTCCTCTATCCTCTCATAGCTATAGCTAAAGCTAGACATAAATCTAGATTCAAGATAGGAACTAGGCCTATGATTTCACTGGTATAGGAAACTTCCAGGTAAGGAAGCTCCATTTACTAATGTAAATCTGTATTTTCTCCATAATTTATGAGAAGTTAAACAACTTGCCTAGGGTCACCAAGGCAGTGTATGTCTTGAACCTAGGTAACCCTGGCCTCGAGGTCAGCTTCCAGTTCACTACACCAAGTTGCTCCTATCTCTCTTTCTCTCTAGCTAGAGCTAATTATTAGAGAGCCATTAGAAAGAATTCTCTTCTTTCCCAGAGAGTCTGAGATGTGGACTCCACTGCCCACCAATGGCCATTTGAACTCAATTTAGTTGTAATTGGCATTCATTTTAGAGTCTGGTTTATGAGGAAAAAGGATGACTTTTAGTAAACATGCTAGGTAAGAGTCACCCAAAGAAGTAATTTTGTAGTTTTGCTAAAGTAAAATGGTTGGTTGTTATCCTTCATTTTCTAAGAGGACCAAAATGACATCACTATGTTGGAGTCAGGGTACAGTGTGTCCAGCTGTGGCTGATCAGACCAATATGAGCTTGGAAGGCTCTACCACAAGCTGGTCACAAATAGTCTACATGAACAAATAGAACACATGAACAGAGATGTCTCTAAGTTCACACATCTTGTATTTCTTTTGAGCTGCTGTGGTTTTGCTTTGCTCAGAAAACCTTCTTTGATGCTGGCACGCCATGCTGGGCAGTCCTTTACCATTTTCTCCAAGGTGATACAATTGATTCCAGATTTCTTTAGAGAGACCTCAAGAGTGTCCTTGTATTGCTTGATCTGACCTCCCTGTGAGCACTTGCCTTGTGTGAATTCTCCATAGTCTTTTAGGCAATAGTTCATTTGACATTCAAACATTGTTGAAGTTACACTCTGCAGTAGAGTTTGAATGCTTGGCAGTTTAGCTCTCAAGAAAGGACCACAGTGTCTAGGCCCTTATCTTGCCAGGTGATCTTAGAAACCTTCTAAGACAATTCAAATAGAAAAGATTTCATTTCATAGTATACAACAATGAGGTGAGCACGATGGCTCTATAAACCTTCAGTCAGGTAAGCAGTTTAATACTCTTCTCTCCTGCACTTTCCTTCAGAGCCTCCTAAACACCGAGGTAGCTCTGGTACATGCATGTGTCAACCTCATCATCTACATGTACATTCCTGGAAAGTACACTGCCAAGATGCGTGAATTTATCCACAGTATTCAAAATTTCTCCATTTGCTGTCCCCAGTTGTTTCACATATGGGATTGTGTGGTGCTGGCTGGTAGAGAACTGCTGTTTTCCTGGTGTTGATTGTTAGGCCAAAATCAGCAGAAGAGAATTGATCTATACTTTGCTGTATCTCAGCTTCAGAGACTACATTGAGTGTGAACAAAAAAAAAATCATGCACCGAGTCTTTCTCCACTTTAGTCTCGGTGTGCAGCCTTTTCAAGTTAAATAATTGATCATCAGTGTGATCCCTGATCTTAATGCTGTTATTTGTCCTCATTGAAGGTGTCTGAAAACATTGCTGAAAACATCATATTAAAAAATGTGGGAGCACAACCGTGCATTGTCCATTATCATGCTGTCATGCAATTAAGTAAAATAATAATAGTAATAGATCTACCTTTCACAAAGCTTATGTTATATAAGTAACCTTGTCTTCCTTATTTGTAAAATAGAAGGTTCAGTGGATAGAGTGCTAGATCTGTAGACAGGAAGACCTGAGTTCAAATGTGGTCTCAGACACTTACTAGCTGTGTAAGACATTTAACTCTCTTTATCTCAGTTTCCTCATTTGTAAAATGAGCTGGAGAAGGAAATGGCAAACCGCTCCAATATCTTTGCCAAGAAACTCGAAAAAGGGGTCATGAGCAGTCGGACACATGAAAATAAGAAACAACGACAATGGTGGAAAGAACATTCGATTTGACATTTGAAGACCTAGGATTGAGTTCTACTTTTTCCTCTTCTTGTGTATCCTTGCTTAAGGTTTCAACCAAACAATTAGTCAGTCAATAAATCTTTATTCAGCATCTACTATGTGCTTGGCACAGTGTTTATTAAGCACTAGAAGTTTTCTCATCTTTTTGAAGAGAGATTTGGATTGGATTAATCTGAAAGCCCCTTCCAACTATAACCTCTAGAGTTCAATGATCCTGTGAGTATGAAACGAGAATTAAATCGATTGGTGTAAGAAGCACATAACACTAAAACTCTAAAGCTCTGTGGTAGATAACAGAGGACCTTCAAAGGAAGCCAAAGAAGGAACTCAGAATAATTTTGCATTTCATTGGAAAAGAATGAAGATAAATGATTCTAATTAGAAACAAACACACACAAAAAGGGAAAGTCAAATGAGATACAAGATACAGTATATACAGCTAATTAGTTTTTGTTATGTTCTTTTTTCTTTTCAGTCAGTACCAAAAGATTATGATCCCTTACTCTCTAATCTCTGGATGTAATTAGAATGTTGTTTTTTTATTTACCAAGGCTTGGAGAAGCAATTTTGCAGAAAATATCAGAAGATGAACTGAATAATTAAATCTTGTCTTTCACTTTTCAAATTTTGGTTGCTGGTTAGATCTAAATAATAGGGAGGTGTAAAGTTTGCAAAGCACTTTACGTACGGGATCTTATTCCATCCTCAACACAACTTAGTTCAGTTGGTATTACTATCTCCATTTTATAGATGAGGAAACTGATGATCAGAAGGTTAAATTAATTGCCATGGTCACATAACTAGCAAGTGCTGAGATGATACTTGACTTCTTCCTGACTTCAGGTCAAGTACCCTTTCTCATATTTCCTGTAGTCAGGTGAAAGGTAAATAATTTGGTTAGCCTGTTTTTTTTTTAATTTTTCATATTTTTTTCTGGATTCTTTACAGTATGGAAAACTGATGGCTTGGTTCCAATGACTGAACTCCTTAATGGGAAGATATCAGCTACTCAAACTGATGACTTATCATTGGGTCATCTTGGAATTTTAAATCAGAGAATCTTATCAGAAATCTGAAGTAAGAAAGCTTTAATATAAAATAAAACATAAAACCAACTGTGTAGTAATGCTGAAAGAGAAAAAAAAGTCAATTCAATTCTACCTCCACAATATGCAACTTCCCTGGTTTAGGGCTCATCTGGTCCATTTCAATAAGCCATTGCTATCCTTGAATTGATATTCTTGCTTTCTGTGTATCCCTTTTCCAACCTGTCTTTCATATAGCTATGTCACTCTCTGGCTCAAAAATCTTTACTTGTTCTCTATTATTTCTAGGATAAAATACCAACTCCTCAGCTTGACATTTAAAGCTCTTCACTATCTGGTATCTTTACCTTTATACACTTACTTCACATTAATCCCCTCTGGACAAAATGGTTTACTTGCTGTTTTATAAACTTGGTAATACATTTCTCATCTCCCTGCCTTTCCATGGTATTGCTTATGCCCCCAATGTTTGTGTCTCACCTACATTCCTTAGGATCCTTAACTTTCTTCAAGGCTCAGTTCAGTTATCACCTCAGATAAGAAAGCTATCTAGGGCACGAGTTGTTATCGATCGTTTGGCATCTCTTTATCTGTTTAAACACTGATTCCTCAGTAAGATGTGTGCTTCTTGCAGGCAGAACTCATTTAACATTTTTGAATCCTTAGTGCCCATTGTAGTTCTTTGTACATAGTAGGGATTTAATAAATTTTTGTTGAAGTTAAGTTGTTGGCTTTCGCCTTCCCTCTTTCAGTCATGTCTTCAACAATCTGGATAATCTGTCCACTTACTCTCATCAGCAGTGAAACAGTGAATAATGGCTGGGCTGAAAATCGTAAGAACCTTTAAAAGAGAATAACTGACCCAATTACTAGTATCAAAAATGAAAAGGGTGAATTTGCCACCAATAAAGAGGAAACTGAAACAATAATTAGGAACTATTCTGCCCAACTATATGCCAGTAAATCAGACAAAATAATCTGCCAATGAATGAAATGGGTGAATATTTACAAAAAAAATTTAAATTGCCCAGATTAATAGAAAAGGAAATACAATAGTTAAATAACCCCATTTTAGAAAAAGAAATTGAATAAACCATCAAAGAATTCCCTAAAAAATAATTTCCATGGTCAAATGGATTTAAAAGTGAATTCTACCAAACATTTAAAAAACAATTAATTCCAATACTATATAAACTATTGGGAAAAAACAGTCAAAGTCCTACCAAATTCCTTTTATGAAATAAATATGGTACTGATACCTAAACCAGGAAGAGCCAAAACAGAGGAAGAAAATTATAAACCAATTTTCCTAATGAATATTGATGCAAAATTTTTAAATAAAATATTACAAAAGATTATTTCAAGTTATTATGAAGATAACACACTATGACTAGGTGGGATTTATACCAGGAAGGCAAGGCTGGTTCAATATTAGGAAATGTATCAGTATAGTTGGCCACATCAATAACAAAACTAATAGAAATCATATGATTATAACAACCATTCCTAATAAAAAACATCAGAGAGCATAAGAATCTAGTTTTCCTTAAAATGATTAGTAGCATCTATGTAAAATTATTAGTAAGCATTTTATGTACCAGAGATAAGCTAGGAACTTTCCCAGTAAGATCAGGGGTGAAGCAAGGATGCTTATTATCACCACCATTATTTAATATAGAACTAGAAATTTTCACTGTAGTGATAAAAGAAGAAAAAAAAATTGAAGGAGTTAGAATAGGTAATGAGGAAACAAAACTATCACTATTAGATATAATATATGATCTTTGCAGATTATATGATCTTAGATAATCAACTTAAAAACTATTTGAATAAATTACAGCTTTAGCAAAGTTGCAGGATATAAGATAAACCCACAAAAATCAATAGTTTTTCTTTATATGACCAACAAAACCCAGCAGCAAGAGATAGAAAGAGAAATTCCATTTAAATTAACCGTAGACAATATAAAATATTTTGGATTCTCTCTACCAAAACAAACCCAAGAGCTATATGAACATAATTACAAAACAGTTTTCACACAAAGTCAGATCTAAACAACTGGAAAAATATCAGTTGTTCATGGGTAGGTCAAGCTAATATAATAAAATGACAATTCTACCTAAATTAATTTACTTATTTAGTGCCATACTAATCAAAATACCAAAAAAAATTATTTGATAGAATTAGAAAAAAATAAAAAAATTCATCTGGAAGAATAAAGATCAAGAATATGAAGAGAATTAATGAAATAAATGCAGAGGAAGGTGGCCTAGCTATACTAAATCTCAAACTATGTTATTAAGTGGCAATCATCCAAAACTAGCTGGTACTGACTAAGAAACAGAGTGATGGATCAGTGGAATAGATTATGTACACAAGACACAGTAGTCAGTGACTGTAATAATCTACAGTTTGATAACCCCAAAGATTCCAGTGTCTGGGATAAGAACTCACTATTTGACAAAAACGGATGGGGAAAACTGGAAAATAGTATTGCAGAAATTAGGCATAGACCAGCATCTCACACTGTATACCAAGATAAGGACAAAATGGGTACATGATTTAGACATGAAGTGTGATACCATAAGCAAGTTAGAAGATCAAGAAACTGTCTTCCTGTTAAATCTATGGAGAACAGAAGACTTCGTGACCAAACGAGAGAGAGAAAACATTATGAAATGCTAAAGGGATAATTTTAACTACATTAAATTTAAAAGTTCTTGCACAAGCAAAACCAAGGTAACCAAGGTTAGAAAGAAAGCAGAAACCTGGGAAACAATTTTTACAGTCAGTGTTTCTGATAAAGGCCTCATTTCTCAAATATAGAGAGAGCTGAGTCAAATTTACAAGAATAGAAATCATTCCCCAACTGATAAATGGTCAAAGGATATATGTGAACAGGCAGTTTTCAGGTGAAGAAATTAAAGCCATGTGTAGTAATATGAAAAAAGGATCTAAATCACTATTGATTAGAGAAATGCAAATTAAAACAGCTCTGAGGTACCACCTCACACATATCAGACTGGTTCATATGACAGAAAAGTAAAATGATAAATGTTGGAGAAGATGTGGGAAAATTGGAACACTAATGCATTGCTAGTGGAGTTGTGAACTGATCCACCTATTCTGGAGAGCAATTTGGAACTATACCCAAAGGGCTATAAAACTGCATAACTCTTGATCCAGCAATATCACTATTAGGTCTGTATCCCAAAGATCTCATAAAAAATTAAAAAAGACATATATACAAATATATTTATAGTGACTCTTTTTTTGTGGTGGCAAAGACTTGGAAATGGAGGGGAAATCCATCATTTGGGGAATGGCTGAACAAGCTGTGTCATATGAATGTAATGGAATACTATTGTGCTAACAGAAATGGTGAGCAGGTGAATTTCAGAAAAAGCCATAAAGACTTACACGGCTGAGTGAAGTGAGCAAAACCGGGAGAACATTGCACACAGTAACAGCAGCATTGTGCTATGATCAACCATGATAGATTTAGCTCTTCTCAGCAATACAATGATCCAGAAAATTCCAAAAGACTTATGATGGGAAATGCTATCCACATCCAGAAGAAGAACTATGGAGTCTGAATGCAGATTGAAACATACTATTTTCGCTCTTTTTTATTCTCTTTCTTGTGTTTTTTCCCTTTTGTTATGATTCTTCTGTCACAACATGACTAACATAGAAATATGTTTAACATGATTGTACATGGATAACCTATATCAGATTACATTATTATCCTTTTCATATTTTATGGTTCAATCAAAGTGGCCTTGCCATCCATGCTATTTTTCCACATGACACATTTCCTATCATCATATCTTTGCATTGACTGTTCCCAGTTCTTGAAATACATTCCTTAACTTTTGCCTCTAAGAATTTCTTATGTCCTTCAAAACTCAGTCTAAGCACTACCTTTGTCTTAGTCCATTCCCAATCCACCAAACTACTAGTCCCCCAAATTTACCTTGCATTTATCTGGTATATACTGATTCAATATAGTCTTCCACAGTAGAATGTAAGACCTCTTGGGGCAAGGAATTGTTTATTATTATTTTTTATTTCCCAAGCACCAGCAAAGTTCTTGACATGTAGATGATATTTAAATGCTTGTTGATTCTAGATTTTCTGCCACCTGAGCTTGCATTAGTTTGTCATGTAGTATTGTATAAATCAGCTTTCTCTGCTGTTGGTTTATGCCCTTCCAGTCTGTCAATTCCTTTGGGGCAAGAATCACATTTCATGTAAATTCGGTTTCCTACATAACCAAACTTCCAACACTGTTCTCTACATACAATATACCCCTACTAATTATAGATGGGTGGTCATATAGTCCCGAGATACTTGCCCTTTATGTAATTTTAAATAAAACTGTGCCTCAAGAGTGCAGTACCTCTAGAAGTAGTTTAAGATTAGCATGAGCGAGGAGAAAGGTCACAGGGATCTGGCCAGTCAGCTGGCAAGGGAAGCTTATACAATATTACTGTTGACCATATGATATCCAATTCTGAAGTCACATATGAAGCTGTATTAGCACAAATTGCTGGAATGTAACTATCTGGGTTTGATTTATTTGTGGATGAAAATCCATCTCCATTTTTGATCTTAAAGTAAGATTACATAGCAGTGCTTCTCTGAAAATGTACCTCCCCAGGCATCAGTTACATTATCTGTAAAATGAGGGCCATGCTTCGTGATCTCTCAGACGCCTTCCAGCTTTGACATTTTATCATACTAGATACCCTTTCTATCCTCTCATACCTATTTCCCCACACCCCAAAGAAAAAAAACCCACCTAATTTTCTAAATACCTACTTAAAAGCCAATATTTCTCTCTCTCTCTGAAAAACACACATATACACAAGCACAATTTGACAAAACCCTAAGGTCTTAAGCAAAAGTACATTATTCTCATATATCTTATTCTGAATAGAGTTCAGAGTAGTATCTACCTGCAGAAAAGGAGAAATTAAAGGTGATTAAGAGTAATGCATTTTGCTTTTACCACCACCTTTTACTTTAAATTCTTATACATCTCTTTTCTTACCATCTTCCTAAAGGCATGAAGGTCAGAGACTAGAGCATGAATAGGGAACCTGCAGCCTCAAGGCCACATGTGACCATCTAGGTCCTCAAGTGTGACTCTTTGACTGAATCCAAACTTCACAGAACACAAAACAAGTTGTTTGAATTTTACTGAGTAGGACAGTGACATGGTAAGAATGGTGCTATAAAGAAAATCACTTTGGTAGTTATATGGAAGATGGATTAGAGAAGAGACTTGTGGCAGGTAGTGCGAAGTAAGAGGTCTTCATAATGGTCTAGAAAAAAGGTGATGAAATCCTGAGCTAGGTGGTGAGGAGAGAAAAAGAAACACATAAATCGCGAAATGGAGGTAGAAATGAGAAGATCTGGCAGCTGATTGTATATGTAGACTTAGGAAAATATGATTGTGAAAACACTGGAAGGATGTTAAATCCCTTAACACTATTAAGGAAGTTTAGAAGACGAATATTTCTGATTCAGATCACAGTTCATTCACACTTGCTCATCCTGTGTGACTCTATCATCCAAAATGAAAAGGCATGTAGCTCTTACCAGTCAAATCTCATTCCCATGCAGTTAATTCAAACCTTGTATATTCATCTCCTTTCTACCTTCCTCAGCCTTCTCTGATTGGAGGGTGAACAACTGAACTCCTCCCCAAACCTTCCTTTAGAGAGGGCAGAAATTGAATTTTCAATTCATTCCACTTTCCATCAGTATCTCTGTTTGGTTTAGACTCCACCAAGCACAATGACCTGGGCAAAAATGCCACCTCCTGTCTGCCCATGTTGTTGTTGTGGAGTCTTTTAGCCATGTCAAATTCTTTGTGACCTAAAACACAATGGATCATACTGTCCATGGAGTTTTCCTGGCAACGGTCAACTGAAGTGGTCTTCCGTTTCCTTTTCTATTAGATTAAAGGCTAACAGAGGTTAAGTGACTTGTCCAGTAACTAGTCCATGCAACTAGTCAGTGCCTGAGATTGATCCACCTCACTGCCTCTTTTCCATCTTCCTCTCATGTGTTGTCTTCCCCTATTTGATTGTAAGTTCCTTGAGGGCAGAGAAGTCTTTTTCTAATTTTTATCCCAAGAGCCTAGCATAGTTTTTGCCTGCCATGCAGGAGGTACTTAAATGTTTACTGAAGTGAATTGAGACCTTGAATCTGTTATTTCCACTCTCTGGTGCTCAGTCCCTAACTAGATAAAGTAAGTGATTTAGATCAGATGTTACAATGATATAACATAGCAGAGGGAGTGTTGTCTTTGAGGTTTAGACCCTGACTCTACCACTTGCTAACTGTGTGATGTGGCAAGCCCGTGTAATCTCTCTGGGTAAAATGAGACACTTAGTGTCTAGATATCTCTAACATACTTTCTATTTGCTATTCTATAAATCTCAAGTTCTGTGTCCATAGTATCATATTAAGTGGTGTTTATGTATCTCTTTACATTTTGCAAAGCATGTTACCTACATTATTATTTCATTCAAACCTAACAAGAATCTTATGAAGGAGGTGCCACAATTATTGTCTTCATTTCACAGCCAAAGAAACAGAAGCTTCCAGAGAAGTACAATAGGTGTTTAGTAAAGCCTTATTAAGTTACCTGAACTTCACACAATGAAACACATTTCCAAGTTACAGTATCTACCTATGACTTCCTAACCATAATTTCAATGCTGTATCCACTATGTCACACCGTTTGGAACAGGCTGGCTAGAATGGCTTTAGGAGATTTTAATGTTCTTTTCTCTTTTTAAAAGTATGGTTGATTTTTCTCAGAAAATTGTCATGTCCTTTCTCCAGATTATGACTGAATAAAAACTTTTATTATTATTTTTAATTTATACTATTATCTCAAAGATATTTGTTTTTCTTCCCTTCAAGTTATCTCACAACATGTACTGGGCGGAAGACTAACTATGCATTCATATATAGACCCTAACTGCATAGTTGCCTGAATAGTTTTTGCTTCTTACAACACCTTATACACTCTCTCCCTGCCTTCCTATCTTCCCTGTTATTAGAGGGAAACTTCTAATCACCTTCCCAGTTCCTCAGGCTCACAACCTAGGAATCATCCTGGACCCTTCACTATCTTTCACCCGCCATTTCCAATCTATTGCCAAAGTCTATTGATTTCACCTCTGCAACATCTCTTCAACATGCTCCCTTCTGTCTGACACCATCGTGATGCAGGCATACATACCCTCATCACTTCACACCGTGATACTGCAATAGCCTGCTGGTGAGGTTGCTTGCCTCAAATCTCTCCCCACTCCAGTCTATCCTTTATTCAGTCACCAAAATGGCTGGATGGAGCATGTCATTCATCTACTCAGTAAACATCAGTAGCTCCATATTGCCTCCAGGATCAACTATGAAATGCTTTTTGACATTTAAAGCCTTCATAATAGCCTAGCCCCTTCCTACCCTGTCAATGAGTACTCTGATCCAATGACACTGGCTTTCTGGCTGTAACACAAACAATACACTTCATTTCTTGGCTCGGGCATTTTTTTCTGGCTATCCTCCATACCTGATATAATCTCCCTCAACTCTGCCTACTGGCATTCCAACTAAAATTCCATCTTTTACTGTGATCCTTCTCCCTCTGAGATGCCTCTCAGTACCACATTTACAACCTTCACATTCTTTTTCACTTCTTCTATATACCATTCCCAATGAAGGAATGGATGAAAAAAATCATTTATTAAGGTCCAATGGCAAGATGGCTAGTGTAAATAGCAAGATGGGATATGAAGCCTAGTGAGGTTTGGGGATGGCTAGATATATTATGCTACATGAATTTACATATACTTATTCACAAATCAAGATATTTCAGTCCTAGGATGAGATTTCAAAACCTAAGTAGACTAACTTCCTTTGGGACTTGGGGCATAATTTCTTGAGGTTTGGTCCAGAGACATGCTATTCCGATGTGAAGTGAAGGAGCAGAAGAGCCAGTGACAAGTTGGATGTGATTTGTGTCGAACAGGAGGAACATGATGGAGGCAGTAAAAAATGAGAAAAGTCTCCTTGCCAAAATTTCACATAGCATTTTTGCAGCTTTACTAAGAGGTTTAGTCCAGAGGGTACTGATTTGGCTAGACCACAATCATGGTAGGAATTAAAGGTAATTTTCTGACCGTAGCTCAGATTAGACTGAAACAGTCCAAAATTAAGGGGGAGGAGAATAAGTTCCTAAGATAGATTTAAATATGCCTTTTGGCTTTCCTAGCTGAATGTTAGGTCAAAATGTCTAGGTAGAAAAAAAAAATCACGAAAGAGCCAAAAAAAAAAAAAAAAAGTGTGGCTAGTGGGGAGAACACTGGGGAGAATAGTCAATGGGCAGAGTCCAGCAGGTGGTAGCAGAGAGCAACTCAGTTGATCTCTCCTGTAGCAATGGAGGCATGATGCAGCAACAAAGGAATCCAACATCCCTGGAACCAGCCAATAGACTATTGGGACAGAGAGAACATAATTGCAGAGGACTCCAGCTCAGCAGAAAGAGTGACTCACTTCATGCGTTCCCAGATGTCCTCCGCCCCCTTACTATTGTAGTAACTTGTGGAAGAGTCTACCTTTGTGTGTATTGAGGTGGTAGAATCTTTCTTGTCAAGTTATATCTTGCTATGCTAGGGTTGTTTTGTTTGTTTGTTTTTGGTCTTTTGCTTCTCAACTACTGTTTTGACTGGTAAAAAAGAAACAGACAAGCTACAGGGAGGTTTGAAGAGACCCTGACTCTCACCCTCAAGATCCCTTGAACCTGGAATAGCTTTCAGGGGTTTCACAGGTAAAGGAAAGCCAGGGATGCTGCAGATGATTAGATAAAGAATGGAGCACATAGTTCTAATCTCAGGGAGTCAAACTGGTTCTGGGACTGAGAAGGTCAGGACATGTAGTAGCTCAATTTCAATGTCTAGTGAAAGTGTAGAATTTAGATGAAAAGTGAAAGCTCTGAGGCTGAAGGAATGAGGTTCCCTGGGTCACATTTCAAAGAACAGGATCCACAGGAAGCAGGACCCACATCTGGATTTCTCAGTCTCCTGCTTCTTCCATTTTCATAAATAGATCACCTAACATTTTTCTCTCCATTTCCCAGAGAAAAGTTAATGAAAGAAGAAACAAATCAGCTGTAGGGTTATTCATTTGAACTTTCATGGTTTGAGTTCTTCTGCAGAGGACTCAATCTATTTCTTCAAAGTACTTTAAAATATCTCAAGTAATGGTGCTTTGAGTTGGTCCCTTAGGAGGCTATTCCACAGTCTAATGTACCATATTGTTAGAATGGGTCCTTTGATATGCTGGACTTTCTGCCCTCTCTTCTCTTTCCTTTGTAACTTTTCTCCCTTCTTCCTCAAATAACAGTAATTTCAAATTTTTATTCTTTCAAGTTTGTAGGTTGTTTTTTCCTCCTCTGGCAATTTTAATCCCTCTGTTTCACAGGCTTAACTGTGTTTATTCAGGAATTCTTATGGCATAGCTCCTGTGGAATAAATTGAATGTAAGCTGTTGAAATGGGGAGTGAATGTCTATTTTTCTTTCTGTATTCGGAATTGAATTTCACAGGGAAAAAATCTTAGAGAAAATCTGTATGGAACTGAGATTTGAAACAAAGCCTCAGCTGGTATCCTAAAGTACCCATTTGGTAGTCTATTCAAACCAGCAATAATGATGTTGTGATATCTAAAATAGATACAAAAAGAGATGTAGGAATCTTTACATAGAAGGGTCTTAAAACAAGCTCAACTTAATCTTGTTAAATGGTATTGCTCTCTAAGAGGAGATGGACACATGGAAATTACTATAGCATTCAGAATCACAGATTCATAGGAAGATGAGGAGATACTTTGGTATATTTAATACGTTAAAAAGAGCAACAAAAACTAGAAAGATTGTAAGTAAGTTACAGATATGGCATGCTGTCTGAACACCTGTAACAAAGCGGGACAGAATGAAGAAAGTAACACACAGTTGGAAATTGATGTCAGTAAATGGTAACTGACTCTTCAGGATACATCAGATAGAAGCTGGGATGGACTGTTCACAGCCAGCTTTGACGCTCACTCTTTTCTTTCATAGATTCCCTGATGTGATGTACATGACATCTGCTTATATGAATGTTTTAATGGTTTGACTGTCAATTAATGGCAAGATTTTCTAAACCCCTATGTGCAGCAGATTCTCACTAAAATTATAGGTGATTCAGAACAGTGCAAAAATCTTTGCTGGTGAACCTTTTACTGTAATCTGCTATTACTTTTCTTACCATCTAATTGGGGATCCTAAAGAATTTCTAAGTCTGATACCAGCCAATTAGCTCTTTGACATTAAGAATTATAGATGGTATGGAGTAATGGATAGACTGCAGGAGTGGGGTATCTGCAGCCTCGAGGTCACATGTGGTCCTCCAAGTCCTAAAGTATGGCCCTTTGACAGAACCCAAATTTTACAGAACAAATTGTCTTAATAAAAGGATTTGTTCTGTGAAGTTTGGATTCTGTTTGGATTATCAGGACCCCTAGTTCCTCACCCCTGGGATAGAGTGATGGACTTGAAAGGTCCTTGAAAGCTCAAGAAGACTCTCAGTTTCAGTCTCACATCTGACACTTAGCTGTGTGACCATAGGTAAAGTATCTAAATTCTCAGTGACTCAAGTTACTCTCTGTTGCTATAGATTATATTACTATAATTGTAAGCTTCTGGCATAGGCAGATTAATTACTAGTCAAAAATTGAAATATGGCAGAACTATTGCATACCAGTGAATCTGCATGTTTTTGTACAAATGTCTTTTTTTTGTGAGGCAATAAGTATTAAGTGACTTGCTTCACACTACTAGTAAGTGTCAAGTGTCTGAGGCTGGATTGGAACTCAGGTCCTACTGAGTCCAGGACTCGTGTTCTGTCCACTGTACTACCTAGCTGACCTGTATAAGTTTTTGAGGGAATATTTGAACCCAACTTTATCTGAGTATAAGTTTAGCAATCTGTGTACTGTGCAGCATTCCTTGAATCAAGTGAAGTAATGAATCTGATTTTCTTGTATGACTTGTGAAAGAAAAGAGAGTGACCACAGTAGACACCCATTTAAACTTGTCATAGCTATAATTCCATGTTCATCAATCTTATGCCAGCAGTTGATTTGATGAATAGCTGATGTGACTAATAGTCCACTAAAACCCTCAAACTCTTTTTTCTTACGAAAGTCTTTTCAATTCTGTGTTATGATGATGTTTTTGAGCCCATCAGACTTAATTTACATTTATTCTTATTAAATTGCATCTTATTAGACTTAGCCCATTGTTCTATCTTATTTTTAAATATGTTTTATTCTTCAAGAAAGAAACAACTAACATAAAATCATTTGGAGAAAGTTTGTAACTATGAAAGTCAAGAGACTTATTGGCATCCTTGAATCAAACTCCATTAGAAAGAATATGTTTAAAGCACTTTACCCCTTGGCAATATAGTCTTTTAAAAATATTTTTTTAGCATTGAATTTTACAAGATTTTGAGTTCCACATTTTTCTCCCTCTCTCCCTCCCCTCCCTTTTTCCTAAAAGGGGAGGCTTTGGTTTCATTCCTTAAATTTTGGTATGTTCTCACATTGTTGTCATTCTCTTTAATAAAGTTATTGATTCATTCTATAATTTGTTCCTTGACCCATTTATTCTTTAGGATTAGATTATTTAGTTTCCAATTAATCTTTAATCTATCTTTCCACTGCCCTTTGTTGAATATAATTTTTATTTCATTATAATCCAAAAAGAATACATTTAATATTTCTGCCTTTCTACATTTGATTTTGAGTTTTTTATGTCCTAATACATAGTCAGTTTTTGTGTAGGTGCCATATGCTGCTGAGGAGAAGATATATTCTTTTTCTCTAAAGGTCTGTCACATCTAACTTTTTCTACTATTCTATTCACCTCCTGAGTTTCTTTTTTCTTTATTTTGCTTGAATTTATCAAGTTTTGAAGGGGTCAGTTGAGGTCCCCCATTAGTATAGTTTTGCTGTCTATTTCTTCCTACAACTCCCTTAACTTTTCCTCTAAGAATCTGGATGCTATACCACTTATGTATGTATGTTTAGTATTAATATTACTTCCTTGTCTATGGTACATTTTAGCAAGATGTAGTTTTCTTCCTTTTCTCTTAATTAGATCTATTTTTACTTTTGATTTGTCTGAGATCAGGATTGCTACCCTTGTTTTTTTTTTGTTTTTTTTTGTTTTTTTTTTACAGCTCAAACATAATAGATTCTGCTCTAGTCCCTTACCTTTACTCTGTGTCCTTCTCTCTGCTTCAAGTTTGTTTTTTGTAAATAACATGTAGGATTCTGGTTTTTGCTCATGGGATAGTTCATCCCATTCACTTTCATAATTATGATTACTGTGCATTTTCCTCCATCTTATTTTTTCTCCTGTTTGTCCTCTCTCTCCTTTCATCCTTTCCCTCCTCAGCAGTGTTTTGCTTCTGACCACCATGTCCCTCAATCTGCCTTCCCTTCTATCAACACCAGCCCCCCCTTTTCTTTCCTCTTTCTCCTCCTATTTCCCTATAGGGTAAGATGAATTTCTATGCTCAACTGATTGTGCATATTATTACCTCTTTGAGCCAATTCTATTGAGAGTAAGTTTTAAGCAATGCCCATTGCCCACCCTCCCATCTTCCCCTCCACTGTAGTAGATCTTTTGTGCCTCTTCATGTTAAATAATATACCTTGTTCTACCTTTCCCTTCCTTCTGCACCAAAAATACTCCTCTTTCTCAACCCTTATTTAAAAATTTTAAAATCATTCACTCAAATTCTCTTATACATGTGCCCTCTGTCTTTCTATACTCCTTCTGGCTGTACTATTGATGGTTCAATTTTTAAGGATTACAAATATCCCCTTCCAAAGCAGGGATATAAACATCTTAACTCGATTGAATTCCTTATGTTTTCTTTCCCCTTTTTCCATTTTTAGTCTTCTCTTGAGTCTTAATATTGGAGATCAAATTTTTGTTCAGTTCTGGTCTTTTCCTTATGAAAGCTTAAAATCCTTCTATTTCACTGAATGACTATTTTTTACCCTTGAAACATCATGCTTAATTTCTCTAAGTAGGTAAACCTTGGTTGTAGTCCTAGCTCCTTTGCCTTTCAGAAAATGTCATGTACCATAACTTCTGATCCATTAATGTTGTAACTTCTAAGATCTGTGTAATTCTGATTGTGACTCTTTTATATTTGAATTGTTTCTTTCTGGCCACTCACAGTATTTTTCCTTGACCTGATAGTGCTGAAATTTGGCCATAATGTTCCTTGGAGTTTTTATTTTGCGAGCTCTTTCCTGAGGTAATTGGTGGATTCTTTCAATGCTTGTATTGCTTTCTAGTTCCAGGATATCAGGGCTGTTTTCCTTGACAGCTTTTTGAAAGATGCCTTCTTTCTTGAGGTCCTCCTTTTGATTATGGCATTCAGATAGTCCAAATGGTTCTGAGATGATCTTTCCTGGTTCTATTTTCCAGGTGAGCTGTTTTTCCCATGAGTATTTTACATTTTCTTCTATTTCTTCATTCTTTTGATTGATTCTTTGTGTTTCATGGAGTCATTAACTTCTACTTGCCCAATTCTAACTTTGAAGGTATAGTTTTCCTCAGTTAGCTTTTGTATCTCCTTTTTCATTCAGCCTATTGTACTTTTGAAGGAGTTATTTTCTTCAACAAATTTTTGTACCTCTTTTTCCATTTCCAATTCTACTTTTTAAGTAGTTGTTTTCTTTTTCTAAGCTGTTGACTTTTTTTATAAATCCTTTGCATCACTCATTTCTTTTCCCAATTTTTCTTCTACCTCTATTATTTGACCTCTTCCTTTTTGAGCTCTTCCATGAACTCTTTCTGGGTTTGAGGTCACTTCTCATTTTTCTTTGGGGTTTGGCCCATAGGTGTTTTGACATTGTTGTCCTCTTCTAAGTTTGTATTTTGATCTTCCCTGTTATCATAATAACTTTCTATAGTCAGATTCCTTTTTTGTTGTTGCTTGTAGATCATCTTTTTTGGTCTTTTTACTTACTTTTAAATTTGAACTCTGCTCTTGGGGTAGAGGGGATACTGTCTCAGGCTTCTTGTGCCAGGGGCTTCAGGCCCTGGCTGTTTACTTGGTAATGCAGTGATATTGCCTTGGGGACCATGAGTGAACCTTGTGTCTGGTGCTGCTGAGGGAGTTGGGGGTGTCTGACACTGCTAGAGGCCATTGGGGTCTGGTAGCTTACCTGGAGCTAAGCCAGAGTCCCAGTGCTTGCATCTAGTATGAGTTGAGGCTGGTGGGTTGTTCCTACATCAGCCTGTTTGGTCAGGGTTACACTGATGCATGTGGCTATCCTGGAGCCTGTTTGCTTGGCTATACTAGGGCATATTTGGGGTCCTAGCTCTGGTTTCTACCCATTTGCTTAGACACTTGTGGGGTCCCCCAGCTGATGTGTGCCTGTTTACCAGAGGCTATACAGAAGCATATGGCGATTTTCAGAGCTAGCGTCTGCCTAGTCTCATGGCTTTGCTGAAGTATGTGGAAGGGAAGGGTCCTGACATTGGCATTTGCCTAATCCACTGCACTGGGACTCAGGATCTCTCACTGGTTTACTAAGGTGGGACTTGCTGTTGGCTTGCTGGGGTGCTTTCTGTCCTGGACTTCACTGTCCTTTTACCTGAGTGAGACAGACATTTCCTGCCACCCTTTCAAGTAAGTTTCTTGGGCTAAAAGATTGTTTTACTTCATCTTTTTGCTGGTTCTTCTGCTCTAGGGTTTGTTTGGGGGCAATATTTTATGGTGCTTACTACTCCATCTTGGCTCCCGAAAAGTCTGTTCTATTTTATTGATATTATTTTTGGATCCTGAGCCCATCGCCCAAAATGATATCTATAAATTCCTAGCTACTTCCCATGGGTAAATTTGACAAACATCCATTTGTGACTCCATTTCAGTCAATAATCAGAAATATTAAGCAGAATCAGACCAATCATAGATCGTTGTAGCACTCTACTACAGACCTTCATCTAAATCAAAGACTGCACCATTAAAAGGTTACTTCTTTCATTTGTTAGTTCAGTTTTCAGTAGCCCTAACTGTACTCTAGTACTAGTCTATACCTACTAGTCTAGTCTATACCTCTCTAGGTTGTACACAAGGATGTGATGAGAATCTTTGTGAGATTTGGATATTCTTTTTCTACAAACTTTCCCATGTTTATCTGCTACTTATCCTACCTAAAAAGGAAGTGGAGATAGACTCTCATGATATGTTCTTGTGAAACCATGCTGGGCTCTTAATGTTCACTTTTCTAAAATCTCATAAACCATCCCATTAAAATATATTCTATGATTGTTTTAGGAATTAAAGTCAAGTTGGCTGGCCTCCAATTTGCGGACCCATCTCCTCTTTAAAAAAATAATGACATTTTCTGGATTCTAGCCTTGTATCTCTTCTGTTCTTCATGATCTTTCAAGGATCACTGTTACTAGCTCAGCAATCACACCTGCAAATTCTTCTAGTTCCTTGGGTTTTAGTTTATCTGGGCCTCATGACTGGTCTCTTGTTATTATTTAATTTATTCTGAGTCTAATTCCACATTAAATTTTTATTCCATTCTACTGTACTTTAGTTCATTCTCCTTATAAGAGAGAGAGGACAGAAGCAAGATATGAGTTGAACAGTTTTGTTATTTCTTAGCTGTCCATTATAATTATCTTACCTATTTTGAACAAAGCTTCTTTCTTTTCTTTGACTTTCCATTTGTGCTAACAACATAGCTTTAAAGGAAAAAAAAGTATTTTATTTTGTTGTGTTTTCCTTCAGATTTGTTGCCTATCTAATTTTTGGTCACCTGCTATCATTTCTCCATTTTGTTTAAACCTGAGTTGATAGATGACTTTCCTGTAGAATTACGTTGACTTCTTCATTAAATGGTCAGGTCCATCTCCCCCTCTTCACCCAAACCATCAATGTAATAATTTCTATTTGCCTTCAAATTGTCATTCTTGGTAGCTTCCTGATGTTTTCACTAGAATTTTAGATTTTAGGATCCTATCTATCCTTTCTTTTTCCTAAACACTTTGAAATCTGCTCCCTCTAAATCTAAGGGATTTACTTGACCATGCCTGGTTTTTGTCTCTGTTTTCATCATGAATTATAAGATTGAATTGTCATTCTCCCATATTCTTGTCATTTATACTCCTGCAACCGCCTACTCGTCTTTAGGCAAAATCTGATCTAAAAGATTAATTTCCACCATCATTTTCCAAGAATGAAACATTACTAGGGCAAGAGAAATATGTATTAATTTTTCTGCCTTTAATGCATGGAGTACCAGCAGATATTTGGAGAGTTAAAGTTGGCTGTTTTTCCTAAATCATACCTCTGGACCACGTTGTCCATTTCCCAGACTCCTCATCTATAGCAGTATGTCTAGGTGATCTGTGTGGTACTTCAATGATATTATCACTTCCATTTCTTTCTTGATACCAGTGATGCTTGAATGGAGGGCAGAGTCAAGATGGCAGAGTAACACAAACTTTCTAGAGTGCTCCTGCTGAGTCTAGTCACATGCTTATAAAAAATGATTCTAAACAAATTCTGGAGCTGCAGAGCCCACAGAATGACAGAGGGAAGCAAATCTCTAGCCTGAGATAGCCTGGAAGGTTTCCAGGAAGTATCTATCATGCCACACTGGGAGCAGAGTGCTGTCCAGTGCGGGCCATGAGTGCACAGAGGGGACCTGAGCAGGCCTTGGGGGACTGAATCTCTCCAACCTGTGGCAGTTTCCAGACTTCATGATCCCAAAATGCTGAGGATAAATTGGAAGGTCGGTGGAAAAAGCCTGTGGGGACCAGTGCAGGAGAGTGGAGTGGTCTGGCCCTAGTCCCAGGAAGTCTGAGGGGGAACGGGGTGGAGGAATCTGCAGCAGCCACACCAGCAGCAGGGGCAGCTGCAGTCACTGTTTCTGGAGCTCTAGGTGCACAGATTGTGGTGGGGATCAAGCAGCTGACAGTATATCCCCCACCCCCATTGGAAGCAGAGACCTTGACAAAGAGCTCAAAAGTCAAGTAAATGTCTGGGAAAATGAGAAAAAACTGGAAAAAAAATCAGATTAGAATCTTACTTTGGTGGCAAGGAAGAACAAAGCATGCAAACAGAAGAAAACAAAGTCAAAACTCCTCCATCCAAAGTCTCCAAGAAAAATGTGAATTGATCTCAGGCGATAGAAGAGCTCAAAAAGGATTTTGAAAATCAAGTAAGAGAAGCAGAGCAAAAATTGGGAAGATACCAGTGATACTCACTGAAATTCTCTTTACCGTGTTTCCCTCCTCATGTTTCTGGTACTCACATTAGTATATCATCTTAATGTACAATGTTACTTCACCACCCTTACTTAATCTTTTCTGTACTGTTTGAATAAAGCCTTTCCTTCCATAGTTATATCCTCATCACAAATCTCAATCCACTAAGACTCAACGACACTAAGAGATCATATTTGTATTTTTGCAAAAGAATTCATCCATTTTATTATCCACAATATTTATATTATACATATGATATAGTTTATTATTATATCTTATGGCACATCTAATATCATAAATTTTCTTTATGGTTCTTATGCAGACAATAACCATTCTTACTGACCATTGTTAGGGTGTGCTCCATAAGTAATCAAGAGCATACATTTTTATATTTTAAATTGTTGTCCCTAAATCAGAATTTTGTTCTCAGACACCAAATTTTCATCCAGCTGTTCACCTCCTAATTAAGCTAACATATATTAGCAGAGAGAAGTTAAAATAAGAATATTAATATGAAAATTTAAAATATCAGGTTTCTAAGTCTTTCAAATAATAGAATTCTAAATAGACGTAAGTACTTCCTGACATTATTAAACTAATTAAATGATGATTATAAAATTTGGTGGTTTTATACAATTCAATGCAAGTGTACAGATGGCTCCGTAGGTTCTTAAATGCTTCATGGGAAGGCGTGGGATCTCTCCTTCAGACCTCATATAGCACTTCCTTTTTACCCAAAGCTATAACTAGACATAATCACTTGGTACAAATTGAGTTTAGGGTACAGGAAAATGGGCTGTGGTTCAGGAGACGGTCTTATCCCAAGTGTTCTCACACTTGAAAGGGGTGGTCCATGCCTGAAAGAGTCTGCCTTTGTTTCTTTCTTTCTTTCTTTTTTTTGTACAACACACTTTTAAGTTTAATCTGCATTGTTAACATTTTCTCCATCACTTTCTTAAGTCTAGACAATGGAAACAAAAAATCATGACATTTTCAGCATTTGCCAATTTTCAAGTTGTAAACTCTCACACTGAAAATGTAACAGTCCAGTTGGAATGTGCCCCAGCACATCCCTCATTTTATACCTAAAATGTTGTGCCAATTACTGGGCATAGTATTCCAGCTGTGGTCTGACCAGGGCAAAATACCACAAAATGTGTATGACTGCCTTCACTCTGGATGTTTTGATTAATGGAGTCTTGTACAATTTTCTGCCTTTGTTTCCGCAGAGGTTGTTGTTGGTAGGAAGCTGGATCTAAGAAAAGGTGTCACAGTAATTGAGCCCTGGGCATAGTGGCTAGGGATGATAGTGTCCTGTGCCTTTGGATGATCATGATGTATGCTGTGAGAATAGCATTTGCCATGGATAGGAGGGGTGTCCTTCCAGATTTCAGCATTAAGGGTAATATTTCCTTTACAATGCTATTCTCTGTTTTATGTCACTCTAATACAGTTTCATGTAACCATGTAAGTATACAGCAATCAAATAAATAACCATCACTCAATAAGTACATATTAGACTTCACCTATGTGCCAAGCACTGTGTTAAATGCTAGAGAATATAAGATGAAAACCAATCAGCACCTATCATCAATAAGCTAGGGGGCACCATGAATAGAGTGCTGGCCCTGGAGTCAGGAAGACTCATCTTTCTGAGTTCAAATCTGGCTTCAGACACTTATTAGCTATGTGACCTTGGGCAAGTCACTTAACCCTGTTCACCTCAGTTTCCTCACCTATAAAATAAGCTGGAGAAGGAAATGGTAACTACTCCAGTATCTTTGCAAAAAAACAAATAAACCCAACAAACCAAATGGGAAGAATGGAATAGAGTTAATATAGAGCTGAGAATTGAGGGTAGAATTGAGAATTGAGCTGAGCTTTGAGGGGAGAATCTATGACTTTTCAAAACTTTGTATATCTCTCAATACTGAGTACACAGTAAGCACTTAATTAAATGCTTTCTAAATTGAATCAAATTTGAAGGACGATCCCATAGACAAGAAATCAGAAAGAAGAGTGGAGCCATTAATTTAGTTAATCAACACCTCTCTTAACAACCCAGTATGCACCAGGCCCTGTGGATGATTCAAAGATAAGTTTAGCTAACTGTTTCTTCCTTCTTAGTCTTATGCTTAATTTATATCACACTCTTCTCCTCTCCTGCCCTCAACTCTGGGTATGCCCAAGGCTCTGTCCTTGGTTTTCTTTTCTCTCTCAATAACCTATTCTCTGGGTAACCTCATCAGCTCTCCTGGGTTTACTTATCATTGCTATGCAGATGACTCCTACTTCTACTTTATGTATTCAGTCCTATGCTTTCTCCTAAATTCCAATCCCATATCCCCAAGGCTGTATATTCACAGACATCTCAAACTCAAAATATTCAGTACAGAACTCATTTTCTTTACTCTCAAACCATTCTGTCTTCTCACCTTTCCTTTTTCTGTCAAGAGTAACATACTTTCCAATCACAAAAGTTTTCACAACCTTGGTGTTATCCTATATTCCTTGCTTGCTTTCACTTTACATAAATAATCAATTTCCAAATCTTATTGATTTCATCTCTCCTGTTCCTGTTGTATATGTCCTCTTCTTTCCATTCACACATCCACCACCTTAGTTAAGGCTCTCATCACCTCTCATTTGAACATTTGATATAGAATTGTCTCTCTGCCTCTCCCCAATTCAAATCATTTGTCACAGTATTTCCAATGTGATTTTCCTTAAGTTTAAGTCTTTTGTTATGTAATTTCTTTATTCTGTAATCTCCAGTGGCACCCTATTGCCTCTGTCAAATAGAAACTCTTCTATGTGACATTTAAAGCCCTTTACAAGCTGGCCTTAACCTATCTTTCCAGCTTTGTTATTCCCTTTTACCTTATAGTCCAACCAAAATGGCCTTCTCCTTGTTTCTTAAACACTATGCTCCATCTCCTGTCTCTTTAACTGAATACTGGCTCTTCACTTATATCTCTTAGAATGGATTGCTTCCTTCAAAACAGAGTTCCATTGTTATCTCCTATGTGAAACATTCCTTGATTTCCCCAGGTGCTAGTTCTTCTTTCCCCAAACTATCCTTTATTTCTTTTGTACATATTCTTAATTCACTGCTAGTATGTCAGTGCTTTCCCCATTGATAGAACAAGGCTTCTTGATAGGAGAGGTAATTTCATTTTTGTCCTTGAATTCCTAAGCATCTGGCACAGGGTCTGACTCTTAATAAATGCTTGTTGATTGATTGAAAGACAAATAAGACATGGTGCTGACCTCAAGTTTTCAAAGGACGTAGCATCTGAGATGGTCCTTGAAGATGGATTGAAGGATTTTTTAGACAATGCTCCCAAAGAAGACCTGCCATACATACTCTTAGTCATGAACAGCTATGGCACAGTGTGATGGTAGAATACCAGGAAAGTAAGCATGGATCACCCCCAGTCTAATAGTTATAGTGGCCTCTACTGTTACAGATGTAATACGGGATGAGTACTGCTGAACATACCATACTGCGTTATTTATTTTCTTGATTTTTATGACTTTATGGAAACATCAACAGAAGCATTTTGGAAAGTTATTTAAACTGAACATATGGGCACTGATATCTCATTTATGAATTCCATTAGTGGAAAAGACATTGCTTCACTTGCTGACATGGTATTTGATTAAGTTTAATCATATTAAGTTATTATCCCCAATTAGGCTACATGAAGTCACCAATAAATGCTTTGCTGAATTAATTAACAGATGTGAAAAGTCAACAGGGATCATTTAATCTTGTAATATCAGTCATACAGATAAAATGAATGACAAAAATAAGTATGAAAATTGCAATACTGTGAGAAAAATATGCTGAATCTATTGTTCCCATCTCCTCACCTGCTACCCAGTTGTATTTGATTTGCTAAAAAAATTTTTAAAGGAGCTTTGTTCTACTTTGTGCACTGCCTATGATATTAAATTTTTATGGAGCTCTGTGAGTCTGAGTCTCCTCATCTGTAAAATGAGAGGATGAGATTTAACAATTTTTAAAGTCCCTTCTATCTTTAATGAGCTACATGGCTCTTCCTAATTTTTGGATTTAGATGTATCACTCCTTTCTGGGTCTCAGTTTTCTTCTTTTTAAAATGAGGGGACTGATCTAGATTAGGGGTTCTTAAACTGGGGTACATGAATTTGTTTTTAACATTTTGATAACTGTTTTTCAATATAATTGGTTTCCTTTGTAATCTTATCTATTTTATTTTATGCATTTGAAAATATTATTCTGGCTAGAGGTTCATAGGTTAGTCCAGCCTGCCAATATCTAAAATCCCTTCTAGTTTGGATAGTCTAAGAGTCTGCAAATATTCACGAAATCCAGCTCCTCTGAAGAGTGATTGGGCACTGTGCAGAAGAGATGTTGCATTGGGAAGGGGCAAAATTAGAATTGGAGAAAGGGAAGATTGACTACTTTGACTCCAGGTTCCATTGACATCATAGTAGCTGCTTAAGTATTGTAAATGGGTTGTGCAGTGTGGCAAAGAGGAATGCTACCGAGCTCAATAATTTGATACAGCAAAGGACATAAACTACCCTTTCATAGCTTCCAAAATGATGAAAGAACACGGAATTTGGAGCCAAAATCTGGGATTAAATCTAATTTTATCTCTGCCACCTGTGAAAATGGGCAAGACATCTTTGCTCAGGTCCCGAGTCCACTGACCCATAAAATGAGGGGCTTGGACTGGATCATCTATAGGCTCATAGATTCGGAATTAGCAGTGATTTCACGTAGCTTCATTGTGTGGTTAACAGAATTCATTTCTCCCCCCATCCCCACCCAGTGGGCTCTTTCTAGTCTGCTTGCTGTTCCTTTGAAGGCTGAAAGATCATCTGATGGAAATCTCCTCCTGAAGAAATGTTCTGAGAAAACTACAGTGACTGTAGCCGCATCTTTCTATATGGCAGCAGGAATGACCCAACCAAAGGATCTGACAGGTTAAACTTTCCACAGAAAGGCTCCAGAAGTCATGGATACTTTGGTTGTATTATTATTTCCCATGCTGGGCAGAACTGCAACAATCACTGGGAACCAACTACTTTGCTGGGAAAGGGAAAGAAGAATGGATTTAAACTAAGCAGACTTGGCTCTGCTATTTAGTAGGTCTGTGGCCATGGGTAAATCACTTCATCTCTTTTTCTAATGAGACTCTAGGCTCCTTCTAGATTTCTAGGCTGATTACACATTACTCACTCCTCCTAACCCCTTCTCTCTCTCTCTCTTTCTCTCTCTCTCTCTCTCTCTCTCTCTCTCTCTCTCTCTCTGCCTCTCTCTCCTTTCTTTGTTTGTATGTCTCTGTCTCTGTTTCTCTATCTTTGTCTCATTTTCTTTCCTCAAGTTAGACAAAGTGACCTGCTTGCTGTTCCCCATAGACATCATCTCATCTCTCGTCTCTGAGCTTTTGCACAGACTCTCCTTGATGCCTAGAATTCATTTTTGCCTCTTGGAAGGTAGCTCCCTTTAAAGGTCAGTTCAGGTGCTACTTGCTTCAAGAATCTTTCCTGCCTTCCCCTATAGTTAGAGTCACGATCTAAACCCTCTCATGATTGATAAACATGTACATATTATATATATATATATACATACATGTACATATGTATTTCTATCTCTCTTCTACATTATTTATGTATTAACATGCTATCCCCTCCTAGAAGAATGTTAGCTCTTTGAGACCATCATACAATTATGTTTGTATACCTATCTCTTAGACTGGTGCCTGGAACTTAGAAAGCACTTAATAAACACTTATTGATTTATTGTTAGATTTAGAGCTAGAAACATTAGAGCTCACTTAGTCCAACCCCTCCCCCACCTCATTTTACAGATGAAGGAACTGAGTCCCAAAGTGATTAAGTTCCTTGTCCATGATCCCACAAGTAGTAAGTGCCCCAAGTGTGATATTAACCAGAGTCTTTCTGAGTCCAAGTCTGGCACTTGTATTAATTAAAGCAGACTGTTTTTATTCCATAGAAGGAAGGCCAGGAAAAATAAAAAGTATGTATATGTATACTCACACACACACATACACACACATATATATTTACAGACAGATAGAAATATATATGCATATACGTATATATCTGCGTGTGTGTATTTTGCTGTTGAGTCATTTCAGTCTTGTCCAACTCTCCGTGACCCCGTTTGGGATTTTCTTGGCAAAGATACTGGAGTGGTTTACTATTTCCTTCTTTAGTTAATTTAGCTCATTTTACCGATGAGGAAACTGAGGCAAACAGGGTTAAGTGATTTCTCCAGGGTCACACAGCTAGTAAATATCTGAAGCCAAATTTGAACACAGGTCTTCCTGACTCTAGGGCTGGCTCTATCCACTATGGCTCCTAATTGCCTATTTGTGTGTGTATATTTATATTTATTTATATATTTAAATGTGAGGAAACTTCTAGAGAAGTGTGACTTCATCAAGGTCACATAGTAAGGTAGTGGTAGATAAGCTTAGTTGGTGCTCATTTCTTTGAGGAAAGCATGATGGATATGGAGTTAGAGAACCAAGTTATAAATGTTTGTTCATATATTTACTTGCTCTAGGGCATGTGAGTAGCAAGTAGTAGGTGGCAGGCAGTATGGTCAGAATTCAAACCCAGGGCTTTTGAAACCCAAATCCATTGCTTTTTTCCACTGGCCTGGGTTGGTGTTTCCATATTCCTCCTCAAACTGGATAGCTAACAATGTTTACAAGAGGGAGAGTAAAAGAGATGCCTGGGATGATTCTATGGCCAAGTGGTAGGTCTCTGTGGAGTCTGGTTACCTGGGGGAGGTTATCCTTACAAGGGTGTATTGGCGCTTTCCTGCGTTGTGGATGTCCCTGAGGAGGCTTTGGTTCATAGGGCAGGCTGCTGAAGGTCTTAAACCAGAGCACTGTGAAATAAGGAGGAGAGGCAGCTGGAGGGCAGTGTAGTTCAGTGGAAGAGCACTACATATGGAATAGAGAAACCCTGACTGTGGAAACAAAGAGCTGGATATAAAATAGGCACCCACCAATGATAGAATGACTAAAAAATAATAACTATGGCATATCAATATAAGGGCAGCTATGTGGCACAGTGGATAGACTCCTGGGCTTGGAATCAGGAAGAGTTAACTTCATGAGTTCAAATCTGGCCACAGGTACTTATTAACTGTGTGACCTTGGGCAAGTCACTTAACCCTGTTTGTCTCAGTTTCTTCGTCTGTAAAATGAGGTAGAGAAGAAATAGCAAACAGCTCCAGCATCTTTACCAATAAAACATAAAATTGGGTCACAAAGAGTTGAACAAGACTAAAATAATTGAACAACAAAATGAACATATTAGTATAATGGAATATTATTACTGCAGGAAGAAATAACTAGTATAAGCAAAACAGAGAAATATGGGAAGATTTGTATAAGCTGAAATGCAGTGAAAAAAGCAAAACCAAGAAAATATGATGTACAACAGCTTCACCAATGCAAACGACAGGATTATTGAAAGGAAATTGAATCAGGTGAAGGTCCTGGGGAAGAGTAATAAATTATCCTTCCTCTGATGGCAAAGAGGAGGGGGACTACTAGGAAATATTATCTATATTTTCAGAGAGGGTCTCTGTATTGGAGGTTTTTGCCTAATTGCTTTTCTTAGCCATAGAGGAGGCTTAGTCTGCTAGAGGAAGAAAAACAAGTGTGATATAAAGACAAGGAGTGTTGATAAAGCATATTAAAGATTAAATATGGTGGCAAGGGTAGTGGACAGTGATCCGCCTTGGGGTCAGGATGATCTGAGTTCAAGTGTGACCTCTGACATATATTGTTTTGTGACCCTCTCTCAGGCACCAGGCAGCCCTGTAAGACTATAAACTTAAGGCCAGTTACTGACCTGCTTTGGTTGAGGTGGCTTATTTACTAGTGGGAGCTCCCTAAACTGATGAAACCACATATTCAGAAGAGTCCACCACCTAAATAAGATTTAAAAGCAAACAAAGAGGTTCCTTGGACCATATTATGACTGAATTCCCTTCCCACTATCTATTTTCTCAATCCCTCGTAGTCCTTCTCCGGTCCCTTGTGTGTGTCTGTGTCAGAGGTTTCTGACATTAAAGACTGAGTCACTTCTTAGAAGTGATATATTAAGCACTCCCTTCATTGTCTGAGAGAGGTAATGGCCAGAGTGTGACTTGACAGCTGGAAAATAGGAGACAATCTTGGGTCGTAGTAGAAATATACTCTTTCAAGAGAAATTAAAGCTGTTCTATAACATCCCTTCCAACTCTAAATTATCTGATTTTTATAGTCACTAATGGATTGAAAGTTGAATATTATTAGTCTGTTCCTCTGCCTTTTAAATCAAGTGACATTCAATGTCTGATAGTGAATCTTTCAGTAGCCGAAGACCAGACTACCTTTCTGAAGACTGATAGGTGCTGGTCATCCTTTCTGTCCTACTCCATGGGTGCCTACAGTAAAATACATGATTCAACTTATTTTTATTGGCCCATTTCATAGATCCATTCTAGTGAATTCAAAAAGACTCTGACTTCAACGAAGCCATCCTTTCTCATCTCCTTAATTATAGCCCACCTCATTGTCCAAACACTGATCCTGCCCAAGATATATGTGCTAATGGACTAATTCCATGAACTGACCTTCCAGCTACATGGCATAATCTGGAACAGAGGCATAGCAAAGACAACAACAAGCAAGGTGTTCTACTCAGGGGGCAGAACAGAGGATTAAACCAGTCCTGTGGGTAAAGACCCTGGAACACCATCTCCTTTCCTTCCCTCTTACCTCCTGCCCAGAGGAAGCAGGCCATCTGCAAGATTACTGTTCTAAGTTAATATTCTTCAGAAATAAGTATTAAAGTTAGCTATTTCTTTATCTTCCTTTGCCACTGGGGAAAAAAAGAAACTGATTACTGGGGTGAAGGCAGAGTGGTAAAATTTTAATGCAAGTAATCACAGGCTGAATCCATTTGTATGACTCTCCTCATCGGTGGAGTTTAATCAATTACTCAATGCTCCATGCATTCATGAGGGGTAGAGTTGGCAAAAGTTTGAAAGAGGAAAGCTCTTGGTTTTCTGGCTTCCAGCTTGGAGAAAGAAGACATGTGCTTTCAAATTCTCTTCATAAAATGGTCCCTGCAGGGAGGAAAGGACTCTGGGAAGAAGCTACAAGAGGAGCAAGCAGTTCAATCATGTCCATTTCCTCAGCTTACTACATAATGCATGTAAAGTCCTTTCCAAACTTCAGAGAGTTAAAGAAATGTCATCTTATACCATTATTCTTGGTTGCATGAGTAAAACTTACCTTCAGTTTTAATATATACGTAGTAAAATCATGTTTGAATGCTTCATTGCGGCATGTCCCTGGTTTTGCCAGTGGAATGTGAGATTTGGCAGTTCCCACTTAACTGAAGAGGTTTCACTTAATGGGCATAGTCATAGCTGCTGTTGCTGTTGGCTGAGGACCACTCTTATTGCTAAGGAGCTAATCCTCTAAGGGTTGAATGTGATGATGATGATGGTGGTATGAGTTTTTAGCCATAGTAACTCATTAAATTTTCCTTTCGGAGCTGCTTTCTTGATGCTCTGAATTTTTTCTTATGCTACAAACAAGTTCCACACTTTAGAAGTTACCTGGACTCTTTTCACTGGAAGTACTCTCTGTCTCTGCACTCCCTTCTTCTGACTGATTAGTTCCTCCCAAAATCTCCATTTTGAGGAAAGTTCCCAGGCTAGCCATGACCTTATTTCTCCCTGGGCTCCATTCTTAATTCTGTGGTCTTTTTCTACATGTCCTTCCCCATTCCTCCTCCATCCTGTTTTCAACTTTCTTTCATGAGCTTTCTCCCTCATTAGAATGTAAGACCTTTTAGGACAGGAACTGTCTTTCTGTTTGCATTTATATTCCTAGTGCTTAGCAAAGTACCTGGCATAACAAGTACTTAATAAATGAGTGTTCGATGACTGAATGCCTTCTTACTAGCATGTACTCAGATCCTAAGAGCATGAAAATCTTTTGTGGAAAGAGTAAGCTGAATCTGGACCTTTAGACTTTATAACCCTGATAAAAAATAGTTTCCTTCTCTTCAGGAAGCACAGAGAGATAGTACATCAATTATAGTAGCTCATCTGGTTTTAGAGGATACACAGCCAGAATAAGGTCAATAATAGATCTTTTTTATTGTTAGTTTCAATGCGGTTGTACACACTATGTGACAATTACTTAAGATACTTAAAGTGGATTTTAGACATTTTAGTTTTTAGCAACAAAAAATTTCAATGTTTTATTAAACATTATAAGGAACCGCCCCCAAACAGCCCCCTGCCACAGTGAAAGGGTTCAAGTTTACCACAAGTTATATTCCCTGGCAGAGTCAATCATGGGTTTATGGGCACTGTAAAACTTTCTCTTTCCTGTGAATCCTATCAGAGGAAATAATATGGTTTTGTTTGCCCAATTCTCCCCCTCCCCTTCCTGTTTCCCAATTAAAGGAGGAAAGTCACTGAGATTGGCTGACTTTTTTCCCTACCAAATGCCTAATCAAGGGATAACATGAAAGACTGGAGAGAGGCAAAGTACAGAAAAGAAGAAAGTCTTACAGTTGTAAATATGAAGTCTTACATTTGGAAAGCTAGTATGAGTCCTGAGGCAGATTGGGACTAAAAGTGGAGCTCTTCTTATGGCTGGATATGCCATATCCAAGTGAGGTGAAGCATTGGAAAGAGACACCCAGAGCAAAATCCTTCGTGGAAATAAAAGGAAGGAAGGAAACACATATTTATAAAGCATTTACTGTGTTTCAGGCACTGGGCTAAGAGTTTCACAAATATCTCATTCAATCTTCACAACAACTTAGGGAGGTAGGTGCTAGTAATGTTCCCATTTTATAGCTGAGTAAGCTGAGGCAGACAGAAATTAAGTGACTTACCTAGCTTCTCCCAGCTAGTAAGTATATGAGTCTGGATTTGAACTCAGGTCTTCTTATCTGTAAATGCCAGGTCTAGCATTCTACCTACCATGCAACCTAGCTGCCAGGACATTGTCAATTCATGCAACTGGTTTAAAAATAAAGTAAAATGAAGATGTGTACCCATTAGATTGGGTCTTTTGTCAAGGATGTCTTTCCTGGTACCCCACAGTTGTTAGTGTTTTCCCTAAAAGACTTATATCATATATATGTATATATATACCCACATATACATGCGTTCTATATATATACACATACTCACACATATATGTGTATATATAATGTATGTATGTATATGTGCATGTATATATGTGTGTCTATCTTTCTATCTATCTATCTGTTGTTTTCCTTTTGAGAATATATATTTCTTGAGAGTAGGGACTGTTTCACTTCTGTCTTGATGTGCTCAGTGCTTAACATAGTTCTAGGCACATAGTAGGCACTTAGTAAATACTCATTGATTGAATAATTGATTGAAACAAGAATTCCATATATGCTAGGCAGGCAGTCAACGAACATTTATTAAGCTCCCTCCTATGTGCCAGGCACATAGCAAAGAAAAACTAGAACAGTCTCTTTTCTGAAGAAGCTCATGTTGTAATGACGGAGAGAAACATGAAAGTAACTAAGTAGTTACAAGACAGATACAGAGCAGGTAGAAGGTATCCGCAGAGGAGAAGGTACCAGAAACTTGAGGATCCTGAAATTGTCTCTGTTAGAAATGAGATTTGAACTGAGTTTTGGAGGAAGTCAAGGAAACAGAGGTGGAGGTGAGGAGAGAGACTATTGCACGCATGGTTAACAGTCAATACATAGATAAAAGTGAGGGAGATGCAATGTCCTGTTCAAGGAATTGTAGATAAATTAGTGTGCTTGGATTATAGAGTGAATGGAATATGTAAAAAATCTGAAAAGATAAGAAGGCACCAAGTCATGAAGAACTTTAAATGTCAAACCAAGGGCTTCATATTTAATCTTGGAGATGATGGAAATTTACTGAAGTTTATTGACGAGGAAGATGATATGGTCAGACCTATGCTTTAAGAAAACCACTTCGGTAGCTGAGTGGAGGATGAATTAGAATGGGAAGAGACATGAGATTAATTACAATGCTTTTGCAATTGTCCAGGTGAGAGGTGATGAACCTGAAGTAAAGTGGTGGCCACATGAGAAGAAAAGAAGGAGATTGATGGATGATATGGAGGGGAGACTCGGTAGAAAATTGGGTAAAGGTGAAGAGTTGAGGATGACTGTGGTTCTGAATGTGGGTTACAGGAAGAATGGTGATATCTTGAACAGAAATAGGGAAGCTCAAAAGAGAAGCACGTATATGGGAATATTGTAAATTCTGTTTCAGAAATTATATCTCATCTGTGGACTTAGATTACCTTACCTAGAAATGTGTGGGTTGGTAAATAGGAATGAAGCCCTTAAATGATATTATATAATAGTAATCATCATCGAAGACAGTCCTTTTTAAAAAGAGGAAAGTAGACCAGCGAAACAGACCAGATAAAGAATAATCAGAAGCAATCCAGCTCAGATCAGTCAGCTAGCATTTACTAATAGACTACTCTGTGCCAGGCCCTGGGCTGAACAAATCAATGTAACAGGATAACAAAGGAAGCTGTCAAATGGAGAAAAAAAATCTTTTTCCCTCACTTAATAGTTTTATTTTTCCTATTTACATGTAAAGATAGTTTTCAATATTTACTTTTATAAGATTTTTGAGTTTCAATTTTTTACCCTTCTTTCCTTCCCTTTGCTCTCCCCTTCCCCCTCCCCAAGACAGCAAGCAATCTGATATAGGGTGTGTGTATATATATATATATATATATATATATGTATATATATATATATACACACACATATATACATATATATGTATGTATATGTATGTATACATATGTATGTATATATGTATGTATATATGTATATATACATAAATATATATAATCATATTAGACATATTTTCACATTAGTCATGTTTTGAAAGAAGAATCAGAACAAAAAGAAAAAACTATGAGAAAGAAAAAAACAAAAAATAAAACAAATAGTATGCTTCAATCTGCATTCAGATGCCATAGTTCTTTCTCTGGATGTGGATAGTATTTTCCATCATGAGTCTTTTGGAATTGTCTTGAGTCATTGGATTACTGAGGATAGTTGACAATTGCTCAATGTTGCTGTTCCTGTGTACAATGTTCTTCTGGTTCTGTTCACTGCATTCAGCATCAGTTCATATAAGTCTTTCCAGGTTTTTCTGAAATTCACCTGCTCATCATTTCTTATAGCCTAATAGTATTCTATTACATTTATATACTGCAAATGTTTAGCCATTCCCCAATTGCTAGGCATCCCCTCAATTTCTAATTCTTTGTCACCACAAAAAGAGCTGATACAAATATTTTTGTACATGTGAGCCCTCTCCCTTTTTTTATGATGTGTTTGGAATACAGACCTAGTAGTGGTGTTGGTTGGCTGGTGGCTGTGTCCTTCATTTTCGAAGAGGACCAAAATGACATCACCATGATAAAGTGAAGGCTCAGTATGTCCAACTGTGGCTGATCAGACCAATATGAGCTCAGGATGTTCAACCACAGGTTAGACACAGATAGTTCATGTGAATATTGGGGGTGAATATTCCAAATTTTTGCATCCTGCGTTTACTTTGTGCTGTCTCAATTCTACTTTGCTCATACAGCACAGCACCCTTTCTGATGTGGGCATGCCATGCTAAGCAGTCCTGTGCCAGTGTCTCCCATGTTGCACAGTCAAATCCAAAGTTCTTGAGAGAGACTTTGAGAGAGTCCTTTCATCGTTTCTTCTAGTCACTATGTGATCACTTGCCCCATGTGAATTGTCCATAAAATAGTCTTTTTTGCAAGAGTACATTTTGCATTCAAACAATGTGGTCAGCCTATCAGAGTTGCACTCTCTGAAGCATAGTTTGAATGCATGGCAGTTCAATTCGAGCAAGGACTTCAGTGTCTTGTACCTTATTGTGCCAGGTGAGCCTCAGAATCTTCCTAAGTTCAAATGGAAGCAATTCAGTTTCCTGGTCTGGTACTGGTAGCTGTCCATGTTTCACAGGCATACAACAATGAAGTCAGCACAGTTTGATAGTCAGTCTAATGCCTCTTCTCTCCCAAACTTTTCTTTGGAGCCTCCTAAACACTTAGCTAGCTTTGGCAACGCGTGAGTCAACCTCATTGTCAATGTGTACATCCCTGGAAAGTACACTATCAAGGTAAGTGAACTTATCCACAGCATTCAAAACTTTTCCATTTGTTGTAACTGATGGTTCCACATGTGGAAGGTGTGGTCATGGTTGATGGAGTACCTGTGTTTTCTTGGTGTTAATTATTAGGCCAAAATTAGCACAGGCAGCAGAGAATTGATCCCTACTTTGTTGTATCTCAGCTTCAGAGGCTGCATTGAATGCACAATCATCTGCAAACAGAAAATTATGCACCAACACTCCCTCCACTTTGGTCTTGGCTTGTAGCCTTTTCAGACTAAAGAACTTATGGTAGTTGACATTGATGCCGTGTTCATCCTCATTGAAAGCATTTAATATCATTCTGAAAATATCTTGCTAAAAAGCATGGGAGCAAGCACACAGCCCTGCTTTACTCCATTGAAGACTGGGCATGAGAGCATTGTCCACTATCCAGAACCTGGTCAAACATGCCATCATGAAACTGATGCACAATACCGATGAACTTCTCCGGGCAACCAAATTTTGATATAATTTTCCATAATCCCTCATGACTAACAGTGTTAAAGGCCTTGGTCAAATCTACAAATGTTGTATACAGACCTCTGTTCTGCTCCTGGCGTTTCTTCTGGAGCTATCAGGCAGCAAATATCATATTGACTGTTCCTTGGCCCTTTCTGGAGCCATACTAGTTGTCAGGTAGATGACCATCTTCCAGGTGAAGAATCAGCCTATTAAGGAGGACTCTAGCAAGAATTTTGCCAGCAATGACTAAGAGAGAGACCTCCCTGAGATTGTCGCAGGACAATCTATTCCCTTTACCTTTATAGAGATGGACAATGGAGGCATCCTTGAACTCCTGGGGGATAACCTCCCCTTGCCATATAACCTAGAAAATTTCAGTTATCCTTTGTACGAGCAATGGTCCACCTACCATATAAATCTCAGCTGGAATAGAATCAGCATCCGATGTTTTGCCACATGAAAGGAGCCTAATAGCCCTCAAAACCTCTTCTTCAGTTGCAAGTTCAACTAAGGAGGGATTGACTTCAACTTGAGGTAAACAGTGGCCTCAACATTGATTGGTGATGGTCTGTTGAGAACACAATGCAAGTGTTCAGCCCATCCCTCTAGAATCATGTCCTTATCACTAATCAATGTGATCAGTACTAAGTAGTTGTGATACACCATAGGTTTTTGGTCCATAAATAGCTTTGAGGGAATCATAAAAACTATCAACCTTATACTGAATTTCATCTGCCTTCTTCCTGAGCCAGGAATCCTGCATCTCTCTAAGCTTTGCTTATACTTCGTTTTTGATGGAATTAAATGCTGCCTTCTTAGAAAAGGATGAACTATCCTGCCTGTGAAGTTCTTGTTTTTCATTTAGCAGCTTCTGAATTTCCTCATCATTTTCATCAAAGCAGTCTTGGTGTTTGAGAGCGTTCTGACCCAGATGAGCAAATGCAGTGCTAGTCACCAGAACTCTGAAGGCTGCCCACTCCTTTTCTGCTCTACTGCTGCCAACTGTATATTGGCTCAAGTTTTCCTCCAAGTTAGCAACAAATTGTTCATTCTCAGTGAAGAGCTCTAATTTGTTGACGTTAATTCTTCTGGTAATCATTTTGGCTTGGGAGGTGCCTCTTTTGATGAATTCGAATATTTAGCTTAGGAAGGATAAATCTATGATGAGTCTAGCACTCTGTACCACACATTGCGTTTGTCACTCTCACATCTTGTCTGTCTCTTCTCCTTACAATCACAGTCTCTTAGATACCAATGTTTGCTGTGAAGGTGCATTCATGAAGCTTTATTGTGTTTAGGTAAACAGAAAACAGTGTTGGTGATAGAAGGTCATGTGATGCCGAAGTCTTCAGCAGTAAATGGCCATTACTGTTGCTGTTTCCAATTCCATTCCTCCTTAGGACTCCCTTCCAAGTCTGATAGTCTGAGCCTACTCTAGCATTAAAGTCACTCAGAATTACAAGCTTACCCTCTTTTGGCACATTGATGATAATTCTTTGACCTCATCAGGGTTCATCATGGTGGGAGCATAGGCACTGATGATGGTGGCATGGCATTTTCCTGCAAGTGGCAATCACAATGTCATTAGCCTGTTATTCACTCTTTTTGGCAGGCATACCAGCTTGCTGACTAGATTAGTTTTGATTGCAAAACCCACTCCAGCTTCATAGTGCTCCCCTTCACTGTGCCCAATCATGAAAAATGTGTTTCCAGCTCCAGTCTCAGTAAGCTGACCTTCATTTGCCAACCTTGTTTCACTCAGGGCTGCTATTTAGATGTGACACCTGTTGAATTCTCTTGCAACAAGAGCAGTTCACCTTTCAGGTGTACTTGACTTTGTGCTATCAGTGTGTGCACATTCCATGTGCCGATGGTGAATGGAGTCATCTTTACAGATGTTTTTGTACATTTTGCACATTTTTTTATGTGTTTTGACCACATAGTGGGATTCCCCACATGCCATGGTAATCAGGCCAGGGTCGAGTAAGCAAGCAATGTTTAGGGCACCTTTTCTAGCCCCCTTCCTCACACCAGGAAGTGAGCAGTACAATCGTTAAAAGGCTGCTCAGATACTCAGGGGACTGCTGAGTTCCACTGCTGCTTCCAGTGAGAAACAACCTTACGGCCTGGGCCACCTGTGTGCAGGACTGTGACTACAGTTCCCAGTGCACCTATTGCTTCATCACTTGCCTGTCACCACAGGACTTTGAGGTATAATAGTAAAATGGTATGGGTGATGTAGTTTGATTTGTGCACTTAAATTGTATTTAAGTGAGGCAGAGCTGCACGAAGTTTTCAGCCTCACTCTCTCCTCCAGAGTCATCATAGTCCAGTGGCAGGACAAAGTCAAGACAACTTACAGTGTCTCAGGATGCAGTGGATGACCTTGGCATCTTCTGTGTCTAATCAAGCTCCAAGCACTCCACATTGCCTGCTTCAGCTGCCTTCATGACTGTTGGAACAAATTGTTCTCATCTGCCTATTCCACCAGAAGAAGTCTTCCCATGGTTGGGGTAGTCACCCCCCTAACTCACCAATGGATTGAGACCACTTGGTTACCCTCAACTTGGTTTGGCCCATCTGTGAAATGATTAACTGGGATGTAGCCACTGTCCATGCTGTAGCTTCTTGGAGCCACAGATGAAAGTGGAGTGGAGCAGGTGGCCCCCAAAGGTGGAAAGAGCCCCAAAAAGGGCTTGGCAGCCATAACACCAAAGGTTACTGGCCCTCCCTGAACACAACCTACACCCCAATTAAGTCATACTCTCTATTCTTTATGCCTTTGCCTATTTCTATGTCTGATAAAATAATGTTTCTTAAAGTTTTTAAAGGTTCATTGCAAAAGATTGCTAGCTGTTGCTACTAAGATACAGGATAAGAGATTACAGAATAGTGTGTAATATTGCAAACTCTGCTTTGGTTGAAAAGGCTACCTCTTCCGCAAGCTTGCCATCTGTTTCAGAGTTACAAGTTGAAGCCATACATATAAAAATGAGGGGGTTAGATTTAATGATCCTGAAGATCCTTTCCCCATCCAATGTTGTAGGAGTCTATTGTTCTCTGTTTATAAGATCTAGTTCTGAGTTATTAGCTAAGACTCAGGAAATAGCCCCATGAGTCACTGTAGACTGTTGTTCTTTGATGCCATTAGTTCAATGCACTGCTGATTTTTTTTTCCTGAGAACATATTTCTATGCATTTCATTAGGTAGAGGAGGGAATTCAAGGAGATTTGGGTTCAAATTCTGCCTCTGACACATGACTGTATGACCTTGGGCAAGTCATTTAACCATTTAGTAATTTAGTTCTGAATAAGTAGTTTATTTTCATCAATGGAAGGAATCTCCATAGAGAGACTTTGCTAGGTAATAATGAGATGACAGGTTTGCTTCTCATATAGCTCAAATATACACATAAATGTATATACACAAAATCCCTATTTACAAGAAATGAACAAAACATTCTTCTCTTCTTTCGTAGACTTTTGGTGAATCCACACTTGAAATATAATCATTTAATCAATCAAGCACTTAAAAAATGCTTACTATAAGTGTCTCCAAAATATTATTAAACTACTATTTTACAGCCTCTTCTTTCCATTATAGCATCTCTTTTTTTTAATTTATTTATTTAACTTTTTACATTCATTTTCACAAAATTTTGGGTTCCAAATTTTCTCCCCTTTTATCCCCTCCCCCCACCCTAATACCCCAAGCAATCTAATTTTCCCTATCTCCAATCTGCCATCTCTTCTGTCATCCCTCCCTTCTCTTGTCTCCATCTTCTCTTTTCTCCTGCAGGGCCAGATGACTTTCTATTCCTCATTAACTGTATGTCTTCTTTCCTAGTAGCAACAACAATACTAACCAGTTGTTCCTAAAACTTGGAGTTCCAAATTCTCCCCATTCCTCCCTCCCCACCCATTCCCTTTGGGAAGGCAGGCAATTCAATATAGGCCCTATCTGTGTAGTTTTGCAAATGACTTCCCTGATAGTCATGTTGTGTAAGACTAACTGAATTACCCTCCGTCCTAACCTGCCCCTCATTCTTTCTCTTCTGTCTTTTGATCCTGTCCCTCCCCAAGTGTTGACTTCAAATTGCTCCCTCCTCCCTTTGCCCTCCCTTCCATCATCCCCCCCCCTTGCTTATCTCCTTCTCCCCTACTTTCCTATACTGTAAGAATAGGTTTTCATACCAAAATGAGTGTGCAATTTTATTCCTTCCTTTAGTCAAATGTGATGAGGGTAAACTTCTTGGTTTTTTTTTTTCTCAGCTCTCCTCTTTTTCCCTCCACTAAAAAGTCTCCTACTTGCCTCTTAAATGACATATAATTACCCCATTCCATTTCACCCTCTTTCCTCCCACTACATTTCTCTCTCACCATTTACCTTAATTTCTTTTAAGATATGGTCCCATCCTATTCAATTCAATCTGTGCTCTCTGTCTCTGTATGTGTGTGCATGTGTGTATGTGTGTGTGCGTGCATGCATGTACATGTGTGTGTATGGACCCACCAACTACCCAGATACTGAAACGTTTTAAGAGTTACAAATATTGTCTTTCCATGTAGGAATGTAAACAGTTCACTTCTGGTAAGTCCCTTAAGACTTCTCTTTGCTGTTTACTTTTTCATGCTTCTTCTCATTCTTGTGTTTGAAAGTCAAATTTTCTTTTCAGCTCTGGTCTTTTCATCAAGAATGCTTGAAAGTCCTCTGTTTCATTGAAAGACCATATTTTCCCCTGAAGTATTATACTCAGTTTTGCTGGGTAGGTGATTCTTGGTTTGAGTCCTAGTTCCTTTGACTTCTGGAATATCCTATTCCACGCCCTTCGATCCCTTAATGTAGAAGCTACTAGATCTTGGGTTATCCTGATTGTATTTCCACAGTACTGGAATTGTTTCTTTCTAGCTGCTTGCAAGATTTTCTCCTTGAGCTGGGAGTTCTGGAATTTGGCCACAATGTTCCTAGGAGTTTGTCTTTTTGGATCTCTTTCAGGTAGTGATCGATGGATTTTTTCAATACTTATTTTGCCCTCTGGTTGTAGAATGTCAGGGCAGTTTTCCTCAATAATTTCATGGAAGATGATATCTAGGCTCTTTTTTCGATCATGACTTTCAGGTAGTCCCATAATTTTTAAATTGTCTCTCCTGGATCTATTTTCCAGGTCAGTTGTTTTTCCCATGAGATATTTCACATTCTCTTCCATTTTTTCATTCTTTTGGTTTTGTTTGGTGATTTCTTGGTTTCTCGTAAAGTCATTAGACTCCATCTGTTCCATTCTAATTTTGAGAGAACTATTAAATTCAGTGAGCTTTTGAACCTCTTTTTCCATTTGGTTCATTCTGCTTTTGAAAGCATTCTTCTCCTCATTGGCTTTTTGAACCTCTTTTTCCAATTGAGTGAGCCTATTTTTCAAGGTGATATTTTCTTCAGCATTTTTTTGGTCTCCTTTACCAAGGTATTGACCCTTTTTCCATACTTTTCTTGCATCTTTGTCATTTCTCTTCCCAGTTTTTCCTCCACCTGTCTAACTTGATTTTCAAAATCCTTTTTGAGCTCTTCCAAGGCCTGAGCCCACCCAACATCCCCTTGGGATGTCTGGGGTACCGAGGCCCCGCCCTCCACGTCTTTCCCTGATGGCAAGAATATGTCCTCGTCCTCGTCAGATCCGAAAGTCGGGATCATTTGCATCTGTTCGAAAAAACTCTCTATAGTCTTATTTTTCTTCCCTTTTCTAGGCATTTTCCCAGCCAGTTACTTGACTTCTGAGATTCCTGTCCACCCCCGCCTAGATCCGCCCAGCTAGTGCTTGGGATCTGAGATTCAAATGGGCTTTCCGCGCTGTGCGGCTGCTAATCAATGTGAGCTTTAGTTCTGGTGCTGGGGTGGGGGAAGGGCCACCTCCCAGGCTCAGCTCACTCAGGGGCTTTATGCAGAGACCTTCAGTAATGGAGCGGGGTGGGGCAGGGCCATCTCCCAGGCTCAGCTCCCTCAGGGGGTTTATGCAGAGACTTTCAGTAATGAGGATCCTGCCTGCTGCTGGGGGAGTCCCGGGCCCGCAGCTGCTGCCTCCACGTCGCCCCCGCCTCTGCCTCCACCGCTTCCTGCCCCCGCCTCTGCCGCCGCTACTTCCTCCCCAGGGGGCCCGAGTCATGGAGACACCCTGCTCCCCTCCTCCAGCCCAGCCGTCTCTCTCACTGACCTGTAGGGTCTGTGGGCGGAGGGACCTTCCAGGCTGCCGGAGCTTCCGTCCCTGAAGCCTGCTCGAATCAGCTTCTCTGGGGCCGTGGCCAGGGCAGCGCTGGGGTGGGGTCCACTTTCTGGGGCACGATGGACCCTGGAGACGGCTCTCCAGGGCTCTCTGGAATGGAAATCTCTTCGACTCTGTTTCTGCACACCTTGCAGTGATCCAGAACTTATGGGGATCTCTTTTTACATTAAATCTATAGGCTTTGGGTTCGGAGCTCGTAAATGTGTGTCTTTCTACTCCGCCATCTTGACTCTGCCCCCCATTATAGCATCTCTTTTATAAGTCCCCCTCTCTTCTCTGGCACTGTGATCAACCTGGTGCTCATCACCTCACACCTGGACTGTTGCAATAACCTGCTGGTTGTCTGGCCCACCGTAAGTGTCTCCTCACCCTTGGTCCATTCCTCTCTCAGATGTCAAATTAATGTTTCTAATGCACAGATCTGCCCCGATACCCACACTTAAACACCAGTGGTACCCTATCACCTCTAGGATCAAATATGAAATCCTCTGTTTAGCATCCAAAGACCTTCATAACCTTCTTGCCTTTCTAGTTTTCTTATACCTTACCTCCGACCCACGCCCTGAAACACATATTCTATCATCTAGTGACATTGGCCTCCTTGCTGATTCTCAAACAAGACATTCCATCTCTAGATTTTGGGCATTTTCACTGACTATCCCTCATGCTTGGAACACTTTTACCCTTCATCTCCACCCCATGGCCTCCTTCAAATACCAGCTCAAAGTTTATATTCTACAAGAACTGTTCCTAGTCTCCCTTAATACTTCTGTTGGCTCCCCTCTACTGATTATCCCTAATGTATTTTGTATATAGCTATTTATACATAGTGCTTTCATACATAGTTCACATTAGACTGTGAACTCCTTAAAGCAAGGAATTTCTGTTTTGCCTTTCTTTGTATCTCCAGTATAAGACAAAGTACCTAGAAAAGAGTGACCATTTAATAAATGTTTATTGAGTGTTGGCTGACTGTATTCAGTAGAAGGTAAGATCCTTGAGGGCAGGACCTGGGTTAGTTTTGTCTATGTAGCTCTGCTAGTATCATGTTTGGCACTAGTAAACGCTTGTGAAATTGAGAGAAGAAGGTTGCGAGGGGATTGGACTAAGTATATTATGTTATCAAAAAGATGTCTGGAGTACTCAGGAAGTTGTTCATTAAATTCTGAATCATTAGAAGAAGTAGACCTCCTTTCAACTAGAGGGAGGTAAAGGCCCTATGAGGAAGAACATTTGTTCTTCATGGGGAAAGTGCTTTTGGAACTCAATGACTTGAGTGTGTAGGATGAAAACAAATGGATTCCAAAGAAGTTATAGATTTATCGAGTTTTATATTAAAATCACAGATGTTAAATCTATAATAGATTATGCAAAGAAATTAATGCTATCTGATTCTACAGATTTTGAAGTTAACTAAATAATCATCTGGTTCAACCCTTTATTTTACAGTTGAGTAAACTAAGATCCAGTAACATTGATTTGTTCAAGTCCATTCAGGTTGTAATGGAGCTGGAATTCAAAACCACGCTTCTGAATCCAAATTCAGTGTTCTTTCTAGTGGTAAAATCTTCCTGCTAATTGTACTTTTTTGGGCTAAGTTTCAAAGGCATCATTTTCATGATTTTTTCAAAAGGCATCATTTCATTTTCAAAAGGCATCATTTCAATAAAAAGATTGTTGGATTTGAATTCAAAGAACTCAGTATGGAATCTTGGCTTTGTTATTTATTTGTGTATGACCTTGGGTGAGTTATTCTTCTTCTCTAGGCTATAGTTTCCTCAACTGTAAAGTAAAAGGGATTGATTAGATGATCTCTAAGCTTCCTTCCTTTCAAAATCTTAAGAATTTAAGAAAAAGGAAGAATTTACTTATCCTTGGTGGTTAAAACAACCCCCAAGTCCTGTTTTTGGTTTGCTTTGGACACTAGGTGGCAACAGTGTACACTGGTTAATTTCATCAGTTACTAGGTAAAATGTTTGAAACTGGCTTCCGCAAGAAATTTCTCCATTAATAATATTTAGAGCTTTCTCTCAACAAGCTATGTATAAAATGCATCTTTTCCAGTGTAAACTTCAGCAGTTTATTCCATGATAGAGACGTGGCTTACCAACTAAAATGATTATATTCAGAAACTAGAATTATCTGAAAGACATAAATTCTAAGCAGATAAATTGGAACAATTTTCTGCTTTCAAAATGAATAACAAATGTTTTGCTGAGAAAAGAATCATATAATCAATTTTATGTAACTGTTATACAAATTCAGTGTCATTTCTCTGCTAGTAGCTTTGGCATTTATAAATACATATTAAGCTTTGTTTTGTTTGACAAATTCAAAACAATGAAGTCTATAACATTTTTTGAGATCTATATGTATAAAGGTAGAGCAATGCAAATTTTTGGATGGAACTCATAATTGAATTCATTTAACAGCACAATCTAGTTTGTGTTTGTCTTTGAATTGCTAGTACCTAGGATGATATTTTGCACATAGCAAGCTCTTAATAAATGCCTGTTGATAGAATGATAATAGCTAGTGTTTAAATAGCATCTACTATGTGCCAGGCACTGTGTTAAGTATGTTAAGTTAAATATGATCTCATTTTATCTATGTAACAATCCTGGGAGGTAGCAGAACCTACTATAATGATCCCCATTTCACAGTTGAAGGAACTGAGGCAAATAGAGGTCAAGTGATATGCTCAAGGTCACACAGCTAGTCATTTTCTAAGATCAAATTTGAATTCAGGTCTTCCTGACTTGGCCCAGTGTGCTATCCACTGTGCTACTGTAATGCCTGCCAATTTATGAAATTGAATTGAGTTCATTTTAGTTCAATTGAATTCAAATCAATAAATTTTTAAAAGTGCTTACTATGTTCAAGATGAGCAGTAGAGAGGTATAGGGTGGACATGAACAGCTTCGAAAACATTATAAATGAGAGATTGCATAAGAAAAGTAGTCATCAAAGGAATTCAGGATATAAAAAGAACATGGTTCTGTCATTTAGCAGGAGTAAATTATAACAACTGGGAAGAGATCACCTCAGTACCTCAGCATCTTCAACTTCACTCACCAGCTCAAAGAGGGCTGGGGTGCCCTCTTGATCTTTTGACCTCACAAAATTGCAGGTTCCATTTCACCGGCTGCAAAACTCCCCCAAATCATCCAGAGCTAACTCAGGCCTTTCTGAAGGTGCCAACAGTACTGGTTACAGAATCAGTGGGGTAAAAAAAAGTGTCTTCCCAGTCATGTGCTAAATGAACTGGAACCAATTACCGAATGCCCACATGTGCCCTCGTCTTCCCTTACGTCATCACAGTTCTCTCAGAAGCAACTCCCTAGCAACCTCCACATAGAGAAACCATTTTAGCAAACTGATGGGAACATGTGCGAGATCCCTACTGCATGTTGCTAACCAGTTAGTAGCACCATGAGCAACCTAAATGCCTACCCATATGGAACTAAGACAAATCTCTCAGATAGAGATCATTCTCCTGAGACATGAGGAGTTGAATCTAGTACAGTAGGTTAGCCAGTTAGCAAGTATTTACTGATGCCTCTTAGGAGACATAATAATAAATGTTGACATTTTTATAATACTTGTTACACAGGTTATACACAGCTTATTTTGTTTTATCCAATAACTTGACCAGGTAGGTAGTGAAAGTGTTGTGATTTATATTTACAGTTGAGGAAACTGAGGCTGTTCATACTTACTTTTTTTTGAAATTGAAGTAACTGAGGAAAATAAGTTGCTCAAAGTTATATAGCAATAAGTGGCCCCCCAATCTCAAACAGTGTCCTTCTGATTCTAAATTCAGTGCTCATTTCTCTTTATGAGATGCCATAACAATGAAGAGTGATGACTATTCTGCTCTGTGCATGAAATATTTGCGTTTAGAAAGACTTTGTAGAATGGCTATATTAAGTGGCAAAGTCAAGAAAAATGAAACAGAAAGAAATTGAGCCAAAACATAGCTGCTTGTAAGATCCAGGCCATGGAATTTTTTCTAGTCAGACCTGGGCAAACCATATAGCAAACACTACAGTCATCCCTAGACAGAATTTTGTCATAGTCCAAGTTTGTCTTCAGAGTCTCATGGCCTCCCCTCTGTTTTTTTTCCAGCCTTTCTATCCTGGAATCTGTTCAGGACCCTATGTGTTTGTCCCAGTGTGGTATAGGGAAAGAGTACCAGAGTTGGAGTCATATAATCTATGTTCAAATTTAGGTTCTAACAAATAGTAACTACGTGACCAGGGGGATGTCCCTTAGATTTGATGAGACTCAGTTTATAAATATTAGCAAATATTTTTATTAGTCATTGTCCTCCAGGGGCCCAATTTGCAAGTGGAAGTATGAGTCTAAAGAGTGAGCCCAGAAGAGTATTACATTTAAATGTGCATGGTGTATTGAATATGCAGTAAGAAGACCTACCTTCAAATTGTGATACTCTGTCATCCAGAGACTTGCACTCTTTGGACCTCAATTTTCTCATCCATAAAATGAGGCTATTGGAGTAGGTAACCTGTAAGGACTTTTTTGGATCTAAATCCAAAATATGATAATTTTGGATGTTTCTTCTGTCAAATAATGACAACCCAACATGTTTTCTTTTTTTGCTATAATTGCTAAAAAGCTCAAAGCTAAATTCAGGGTCCAAATGCAGTAATTAACTCATTGTAGGAACCTGGTAACATTAATTCTGTTTTTCTTTATAATGAGCTTTCTTTCTGATCACTTTGAAATTTAAATTGTTTCTTTTTATATGGTGTTGATTCTGAAAGCTTCTTTAAAACTACTTTGTAAACCAGTGTGATTTGAAATCTAAAGAAATAAGCTATTGCATTCTAATTTTTTCTAAGGTCTCCAGGGTGAGACTTTAGATAGATTTCAGTTAGAAGGAAGAACTAGGGAGGGGGAGAAGGAAGATATGCCCAATTATAGGATCATGAATTTAGGGTTGGAAGGGATCTTAGAATTCATTTACTCCTACTTCTTCATTTCACAAATGAGGGAAATGAGGATCAGTCAGGTTAAGGGACTTGTCTAAGGTCACACAGGTAGTAAAAATCAAAGGAGGTAATTTTATCCAGAGCTTCTGATTCTAGGGCCAATGCTTATTCCCCTGTAGTATCTTTTGAAGGCAAAGATATATTCAAGCAGAAATTGAATTCAACAAACATGTATTAAATGTCTACTGTATGCAAAACAATTAGCTAGGCATTGTGGGGAATGTGAAATGTAAAGCACAACCTTTGCAGTTTATATTTTATTAGAGGAACTAAACACACATACAATGAAAATACAAAGTGCATGTTAAGTGTATTAGAGAAGTGCAGGCAAAATGATGTACAAGGTTCGCATTGGGAAAGTGATGATTCCTGAAGCAGTGTGGATTAATAGTAAGAGTCTGGAGAGACCTGAGTTTATACTCCATTTCTGCCAATTACTGTGTGACCTCTGGCAATCACTTAACCTTTCTGAGCTTGTACTGTAAAATAGATGTTGTTAGGTGGCTCAGTGGATAGAGCGCCAGGCCTGGAGTCAGGAAGACCTGAATTCCAATCTGGTGTCAGACACTTATTAGCTGTGTGACCCTCGGCAAGTCACTTAACCCTGTTCACCTCAGTTCCTCATCTGTAAAATGAACTGGAGAAGGAAATGTGTTTGAGGTCACAGATTGTAAGTAGCCCAGCAGAAATCCAATAAAGTTCTTTTGACTTCTAATTCAGTGTTCTTTCAAACATATTATTCTGGATATAGGGGAAAACATTCGTGATGTTTTCTATAAAGGAATAACTCCTAAATTCCTGTCTATTTCCATATATTCATTCAATTCTACCTTTCATTCAAGGTCTACTTCAAGACCTAGAATATAAGGATAAATGGGACTTGGGGGGGACTTCTCACCCCATCACTTTATATATAAACCAAGGGAGACACAAGGAAATAAGGTGACATCCAAATTTATATAGGTAATAAGGAGTAGAAACAGAAGGTGAATTTCTGAATGCAGATCCAGTGATCTCTCTACTATACCACAATGTCTTGAGTCTCCTTTCTTTGGACCTTCCTGACCATTGTAGCCTACACTGACAACTCTATTGTTGGAAATCCTGTAGCACTCATTATCAATAAACCATTGCTGAACACTTAGTTAGCATTCAATAAATGCCTTGTTGCATTGAGCTGGAACCTCATTGATTATATAAGTCTCTCTAATAGTAGAATTCTTTGGAAATTTTTGTCAGAGTCAGAACAAAGGGGTAAAAATGTCTTCCTTCACTAAGTCTATGCACCATAGACAAGAGGAGAACTAAATATTAATGGTTTCTACCTTTCTGAAGAACCCTCTCCCTCTTCATGACACCAATCTATTAAGCCCAAGTATAGCACTGGTTTAAAAGTGCTGTCCTAAGTCCTAATAAAATTCCTGAGTCATAACCAAAAATGTTTGTGCTTGGGGGGTAAGTATAACCTACAGATCCTCAAAACAACTTTTGGGAGTAGAGGTGGATAACACTCTGAGATAACATTGGCTGCCCATGGGGGAGAGATCCCTAAGATCAACCTCATGGAGGAGACCCTGGGACCCATGAGTTTGCTGTTGGAAATGCTGCTATCCAGGGAGAAGCTCACCTGGCATGCTGAGCTTTTGGTAAGGTTCAGAAAAGGAGAGGAAGCACCTTATAAGGTAGCCTCCTAGTTTAACTAAAGTATTTTTGCTAATTAGTTTCTGCAGGGAGAAAGGAATAAAAATACTGTTAAAATATAATTGTAATGCATTTCAAGTGTGCATACTATTTTAAAATCATCATTTAAAATTTGGGGCCTTCTAAATTTTGGTTCTCTGGTTTCCATGCCCTATTCTAGTTATAATTCTGACCCATCCCTATGCCTGCTAAGGGAGGGTGGTGAGTCTTAAATGCCACATAACTCTATGAGTGAAGGGCCTTTAAAATCTAGACTTTTTATGGTGTTGTCTATTGTTTCAAAAGGCAGCAATCAGATCCACCTCACTGAAGCAATTTGACAAGTGGATCCATGCTACTTGATTCTGAAGACCTGATTCAAAAACATTGGTTCTTAGAACTTGGTTTGGACCTTTGACTCAAGTCAAACTCTTACTAGGTTTGACATCTTTCCTTCTGTCCCTCCACCTCAAACTGTTAAGAAGGTACTTTATATGTACTTATAATTACTTTCGCTGTGGTGCAAGTCAACAAATCAAGTTGACAAGCATTTATTTAAGTACCTACTATGTGCTAGGCACTGTAGGCAAATCAATCCAGCTGAAGTAGCAAGTCACCTTGAGAAAGTGATGGGAGGGCCCTGCTAGGCAGGTGAAACCACCACTAATACCTTGACCACCATCTCCCCTCAGATTCTAATTGTGACATTCCAGGATTGGGAACTCAAGATGAGAATAATGACACTTCCATCACAGCACCCACAGCCATCACCTCACCACAACCTACAACCTCCTTGTGGAGAGGTTGCCTGGCAACTGCTCTTGCAGGTGCTACAGTCATAGCTACAGAAGACCCAGAAAAAATTCTTATCACCAAAGTCTTTAGAACTGTCAGATAGTTCTGCATCAGAAGTTGGTGCAATTTTATCAGTAGAAATAATGCTAAGGAAAAGGGCATGGGAACTTTCCATCTGACTTGCAGCTAAAGCTCCCTCCCCATCCTCCATTAGAAAATGAGTTCTTTGCCTTATTTTTCTGTTTGTATCCCCAACACTTAGTGCAATGCTTTGCACATAGTAAATGTTTAATAAATGAATTATTTAATAAATGCATTCATTCATTTCATTCTTTCATTCATGCATGCATTCATTTAGTGTGTTAAGTGCTGGCAATAGAAAGACAAAATAGTCCTCGCTTCCAGGAGTTCACTAATAAGGAAAACGACTGAACAAACAAGCCTGGAGATAGTCTCAAAAGCAATGCACTAGAGTTAAGAGGACTCACAAAAACTGAAGAAGGTGGGATTTTTGCTGAGATTTGAAAGAAGCCAAAGAAACAAGGAGGAGGAGATGATGAAGGGTACAGAGGAAATAGGACTGATTTGAATTCCAGCTATGATATACATTTGCTGCATAAACACAGCCCTGGCTAGAAACCTTACCAAGCCTCAATTTCCTCATTTTCAAAATTAGGATAATAATTCAGGGGAAAACCCTTTGCAAACCACAAAGCACTACATGAGTTTAAACTTTTGTTACTGTTGTTATAATCTGTTATCCTTATTATATTCTGCCTTCTATAAGCATTTTAGGCATGTTTCATTGCCTCTTCTCCCCCATTTGCTTTCAGGTTTCTTGAGGACAGAGATTATCTTGTTTTTTTTATTTTTGTATCTCTGTCATCAAATGGAATAGCTTGTGGACAATAGGAACTTAATAATGGCTGTTCCATTATTGAGTGAAATTGACTCAGTTGGCTTTCAGATTTCCTCCTTCTCGCAGATGCTCCCCTGCTCAGTATCGCCCAGCTCATTAAGCTGATTCTTTTGGATCTTGTGCCTTTTCCTTTCTCTTGGCTAGGATGAAACTCTTAGTCTCTGCATCCTTCTATTTGAAAGCCTGACCTATTGTGCATTACTTTTTCCTAGTCTTTTTCTGGTTCTCAACCACCCCCTAGTGACTGCTCAGAGCACAACACTATGCAGCACTCGCCTGCTAGTTCCTCCTTGGTGCCGGTAGAATGTATTAGAAGTTGATAGATGAATGAAATTAGAAGGTACTTTAAACATGAGCAAGTACAAACCTCTCAATTTTGAGATAAAAAAGTTGAGGACCAGAGAGATGAAGTGCTTGCCCAAGGTCCCACAAGAAATGTCAGACCTAGGGTCTAAGTGCTTGGATCCCTTTAGGACAGGGACTTTTTGATTTTCATTTTTGTATCTCTAACACCTACAACTGTTCCTGGCACATAAGACATTCTTAATAAATGTTTATTAGTTGACTGAATGATAATACATTGAGAGGAGTATTGTATGCTGATTCTTAGGAGCTTGTGCTGTTAACTTGTATAAGTGGCAGCAACTGACTTTTAAGGTTCGGTGCAAAGAGGGTCTGACAGTGGCTTGTGAAAGATGCTGGAGTGCATTGACTGCCATTTGAGTCATATCTAACATAGATTATTTTCCATTTTAGCCCTGGACCTCTCTCTTTAGTAGTTCTGGTTGCTAGTGTTAGGGCTCTGAACTAAGCAAAAATTCCATTTTTAATAACCACTGCAAGAGTAGCCACATTAGGCCCCTTAAGCAAAGTGTTAGAAAATACGTAAGGTCAAAAGTTGACCTTTAACCTTGAACACTTTTCTTCTTTATTTTTAGCCTCCTCCCTTCACTTTTGTTCCTGTGTCCTCATTTAGTTTTTTGTTCTCAATGAAAAGATTTAAAAATTAGGGTTCATTTTAAAGTATACCTTGAAAAACAGTTGTATCTCCACATTTTACTGAAAAAAATATTTCTTTGGTTCTGATGTTGGACCTTGGGACTTTTGTTTGGAATAAATTCCCTTTTCATTTTCAATGCCTTTTTTCCTAAGGTCTGTTTTAATTTCAATGATTTTATAGCTTCCAATGTTTAATGCTAATATGCTAATTTTCTTTCTTGCATCTATCTTAATTTATTTCTTCTACACCATACTTCTGCATGAATGATTATGTTCTGACTAATAATGCCTCAAGATTTCACTAGCTCATAATGTTTTACTATACACAGCATCAGTTATTCAGTTGGTGTGCTGCCAGCATAATGTTCTAGTCTCTTTTAAGAGCTGATACGGCTTCTCAAAGTATCCAATTCATCCCCAGAGTTCTGCTGAGGTACTGGAAAGCCTTCGGGTGCTTAGTTATTAGGGAGGTATAGACTTGGAGCAGGAAACTTGAATTCTAGTTCCTTTCTGCTTTTTACAACCTATGTGGCCTTAGATAAGTCACTTTTTGGTGCCAGTTCTCTTTTTTGTAAAATAAAGGGTTTAAACTAGACGATCTTAAAGGTCGTTTTTGATTGTGATGCTGTCTTCTAGGTCCTCAGGCTCTGATACTCAGTCGTTCCATGCTTCACAAGTGTTTGAAAGCTTCACAAATACCTTCTAATGGGGCAAGTTAGATGGTACAGTGGGTAGAATATTGGACTTAGAGTCAAGAAGGTTTGAGTTCATAAGTGACCTCAGACATTTAATAGCTGTGTGATCCTAGCTAAATCTCTTTCTTAACTTCTCAGCCTCAGTTTCCTCCCCAGAAAAACTGGGATAATAAGAGCAACTATCTTGCAGAGTTGTTCTGAGGATTAAAATGAGCTATTTGTAAAGTATTCTGAAAACCTTAAATCTTTATTCAGGGTATCCCCAAAGTCTTAGCATAGTTTTAATTCATTCTTAAAACTGCACTAATACTTTGGGGATATCCTGAATAAAGATTTAAGGTTTTCAAAGTGCTTTAAGAATTGATTAAGAATGGTTTAGAGAATTGATTTAAACTGCATTAAGACTGTGGGGACATTCTGTGTAAATGCTATCTACCATTATGTTGTTTATTCAACTTAGCACAAAGGAGAGGTAACTTAACGTCTGTAGCTCAAATATGGTATAATCTGCCATTAAAAAAACAAGTCATTAATGGTGAAAATGAGGTCATCAGAGCTGTTTACACTAATGATGTTTGTGCAACTTGTTTGATTCTTCTCCTGGTGACTAGGGAAAGCTTTAGCAAAGAATTGGGATCATATAAGGAGGAAGAAAGATCACAGTGTTGAAGAAGAATGGATGCTGGATTCATTATCATGTGGTAATAAGATGATAGAAGTGAGTGATGAATATTGGGCCATAAAAGAGAAATAGTGAAATGGAGTCTGCGTCAACAAAAAAGGCAGTATCTATTGTGCAGTGTGGGTGTGTATGGGATGCAGGAAGATTGCCTACCATTGAAAGTGATGAGATGGGTGGCAGTACGAGAGCCACTAACAAGACGTATGGATGACATAGAATAACAAGCAGACAGTGATGAGCTTTTGTGTAAGGAACTGTTAAAGGGAGAAAAAGATGCCAAACCCTTTTATGAGATACCTCAAAAACATCTAGAGAGAAAAAGAAAAGGAGAAAAAATGAGATTAGTATTTTTACACAAAAGGATGAATGAGTCTTTGTGTATATACACACACATACAGACACACACACACATCTAGGACTACTCTGGAGTTTTTCCCTAAAGAGATTGAGCAAATCATTACAATGCCAGGTAGATTTTCCTTGGCTGGAAATATTTTTGAACAGTGAAGTGATGCAGCGTAGAGAACCTGGGTTCAAATTTTGCCTCTGAGGCTCATTACCTATAAGATCTTGAGCAAGTTACTTGACCTTCGTAAGTCTTGGTTTCCTCCTCTGTGGAATAAGGGAGTTGGGTTAGATATATGCATTTGCATGTATGTATATATGCTTGTATATATATATACATATACATATGTATATATATACACACACACATATATGTGTGTGTATCTCCATATATACATACATATATTTGTATATATACATACACACATACATGCTTGCACTAGGGATACAGGTAAAAGAACAAAGCAACTTCTATTTTCGATGAGGAGAGAAGTACATATGGAAGTATTGGCAGTATAAATATACAACTAATACATACATGCAAACAAATATAAAGTAGTTAAATGTATAGTTTGAGAGAGAAGGCACTGGAAGTAAGTGGTGTATGTGTGTGTGAAAGAGAGAGAGAGCTAGAGAGAAGGGAAGGGGGAGATCAGGAAAGGCTTTATACGGAAAATGATGCCTGAGCTGCATGTTAAAAGAAAAGGGGGACAATAATGAGAAACAGGAAGGAGACCAGTTTGACCGGATCACAGAATGAGAAAGGGAAATAATATTGAGGGAGACTGAAAAGATAGGTTGGGGCTATGTGGACTTTAGAAGCTACCGGGGAAGGAAGGGAATAAGCTTTTATATGACAACTGCTTTATGACAGGAATTTATAAAGATTATCTCATTTCATCCTCACAACTCTGTCAGGTAGGTGTTATTATTATCTCCATTGTACAGTTGAGGAAACTGAGGCAAACAGGGTTTAAGTGCCTTGTCCAGGGTCATATAACTAGTAAACAAATGAGGCTGGATTTCAACTCAGGTCTTTAGGCTCAGGGTTTCATCCACTGGCTACCAGTTGTCTCTGGCACCTAGACAAAGGAGATGGTATTTTATCCTAAAGACAATAGGAGTTGGTTAAGTAAGTAACATGATCAGATGCAATGTGTAGGATGAACTGGAGTGGTGAGAGACTTGAAGCAAGGAGACCAATTAGAAGGCTGTTCCAATAATTAACGTGAGAAATGAGGAGAGTCTGAGCTAAGGTGGCAGTCATGGGAGTGGAGAGAAAGGATCTGATGTAAGAAATCTTGTGAAGGTAGAAAGGATTGTGTACATCTGGGGATCAAGGATATAAAGTGCTCAAGATAAAACCTGTATTATGAACCTGACACACTGGAAGGATAGTGGTGCCTTCAACAGAAAAGAAGCTTGAAAGAGGAAAGGATTAGGGAGACAGATAACAAAATCAGTCTTAGACAAATTGAGTTTAAGATGTCTCTGGGACATCTAGTTGGAAATATCCAATAAAAAATTGATGATCTGGGACTGAAATTCAGGAGAGGGAGTGAGGTTGGATAAGTAGCTATGGGAGCTGTCTTCATTGGGAGGATAGTTAAACTCATAGAGCTAATGAGGTTACCAAAGGAGGGTGTCTAGAGGGAGGAGAAAAAAGGGCCCAGGACAGAACCATGGGGAATGCCCAGCAAAGGAGACTGAGAAGGAGAAATCAGGCAGGCAGAAAGTGAACTGGGCTAGAGTAGTATAGGCTGTAACTTGGCTGCCTAAATACATCCATACCAAGTTTACAGGTGGTATGTTTCTTATTTGAATATTATACTAGATTCTTTCAGATCACATTTTGTTCATCAGGATTGAGGTCTTTATCCTATTCTCTACCAAGTGATTAAAGGACAGATCTAATGTCCTGGTAAATCAAAAGTATAATATCTAATAGAGCTGCAAAGTCAGACTGGTTGATGAAGATTTTGGCAGTTGCTAAGCATAATTTTCAGAAGGCCTGCTCCTTAGAAACTTGTCCTTTATCAATTTGCCAACTTGCTGAATTTAAACAGTGACTCATGTTTCATGTAAATTTCTTCTTGGAACTTAATTACAGCAACATTGACTACACTGTGCATGGGATGTGACCTGAAATTTGAAAATAGAATTTCCTTCCAAGGTCAAAATTCCAATCAATAGTTCATTTCTTTTCCTAGGAGGAGAAAGGCTGAAAGCTGTTACAGAAGCTCCTGGGGATCAAAGGAACACAACATTCTCAAATATGAATTGTAAATGTATTCCATAGAAATATGTCATAAAAAATTCTGTACTAACCTGAAACTAAGCATTTTTTTGAAACAGTACGAAGCATATTTAGTCCTCTGATGAAAAAGTCATTGGGAATTCGTTTCCTATACGCATTACTGGATTGACTAGGTGGGTCAATTTCCAAATGGAAGAATACTAGAGGAGCTAACTATTATGATTAGAAGCAGTACTTAGATTGCCTTTAAATCTTAAGGCATTGGTATAGTGAATTGATGACTGGCCTTGGAGTTAGAAACACCTGTAACTATGGGTAAGTCACTTACTGTCTGAGTGCCCCAGGCAAATCCTGAAAACTATAAATTACAGGTAAGTTGGTTATTGAGTGGATTGATGTAATCATAGGTCTGAACCAAAAAATTGAATTTGTTACTTAATTTCATGAATTTAAAATATTCTAATGGCTGTTTAAAAAGTCTATGAGGAAAACTCCACAGAATTAAAAATAGCTGAGCATCTAGGTGGCACAATGGATAGAATGCTGGGTCTGGAGGTAGGAAGACTTATCTTCCTGAGTTCAAATGTGGCCTTAGATACATACTATGTGACCTAGGCAAGTGACTACACCCTGTCTGCCATAGCATCTCATGGCAAAAGTGCTCCAGTATCTTGTCGAGAAAGCTCCAAGTAAGGTCATGAAGAGTTGGACATGACTCACATGGCTGAACAAACAGGGTATGAGAAAAGTAGTATGATGAAAAGAATACTGGATATATCGGGTCTCAATCTTGGCTTTGCTCCATGTGGTCACTCCTTTAACTTTGGGATAGTCAAGAAACCTCTGGACTCTGATCTGTAGAATGGGATGGTTGTGATTTCTGAGTTCTCTTTTATATCTAAATCTTATGAATGGTGAATTAAAATATTTTTAAGTATTGTAGCATTGGTAACTTCTGAAAGATGAAAACTAATTAAATGAACCTTCAAACAACATAATATTCTATATCTACCTTGAAAACAGCAAGAACAGGAAATTATGATATAATATTAATCTAATGTAACATGATATCAAGACTTAGATTTTTCATTCAGTTAACCTGCAAGTTGTACATTTTTAAAACTACCTTTCCACCCTATTTAAATGATTAGCTTTGTCAATATATAATTTGATAAACTAATTTCTAACAACTGCCTTTAATTACTCATCTGTTATGAAGAATCTTTTTTACATTTGACGTTAGTGATTTAATTTTTCTCACCTGTTTTTATTAGAGGTTTATCCATTTAATTCACATAAAACATGGCTCCTTGTTTAATCCATAGGTTTTTAGGTTTTCAATTTTATCTGTTTTCTTAGTTTTAAGAATTTCAATCTTTGTGTGTAGTGGAATTTTTATTTGTTTCCCTTCTAGTTTTTTAAAAAATTCTTTATTTGTCTATTCAATTCATCGAGCAATTCTTTTTCTAATTTGTGAATGAAAAGTGTTAACATTTTCTTAAGGACTGCTTAGAAGACATCCTATAAAGTTTGGGCATGTTGTCCCATTGTTATAATTTTATTTCATGATCTTTTGTTGTGTGATTTATTCCTTGATTTGCCACATTCTGTAGGATTATATTTTGTCTCCATTTACATGTGACTTTTCCTGAAATGCGCATTATCAATTATAATTTTACTGATTTCTGATAAAAAATGTTGAATATTTTTCTTCTTTGTCTTATTGATGATGTTTTTATGCCCTACCATATGATCAGTTTTTGTAAAGATAATGCACACCTCTGAAATGTATATATTCTTTTCTGTTAATATTTAGTAATCACTAGAGATCTAATGCAGAGCAACTAGATGGTGCACTGGATAGTGCTCTGGGACTGGAGTCAGGAATACCTGAGTTGAAATCTGACCTCAGAAGCTTACTAGTTGTGTGACCCTGGGCAAGTCAGTCAACTCTGTTTGCCTCTGTTTCCTCATCTGTAAAATGAGCTGGAGAAGGAAATGTTAAAACCACTCCAGTGTCTTTGTCAAAAACAAACAAACAAACCCAAATGGGGTTAAGAAGAGTTAGATATGACTGAAATAACTGAACAAAAACAAGGGATCTAATGTATTGAACTTTTTTGAAATTCTGTTTAGGCCCTTTTCTTTTGTGAATATATTTTTCTTAGTCTTTTTAAAAGTAAAAATGGGCACATGGAAACATCCAATTATTATATTTTTCTATTTCTTCCCATAGTTTGATTAGCTTTTTCTTTAATTACTTATGTCTGATGTCATATTTTACCAATAGTAAGTATTTCTATTATGTAATTAATTATGCTGTTTTTGAATGTAATATTTTGAATATGAGGTAATTTTTCTACTTATCATTTTAACCAGCTCTATTTTTACTGTTGCCTTGTCTAAGATCATGATTGTCACTCTGACTTTTTTCAGTTCACTTAAGGTATAATAAATTCTATTCCAATCCCTTGTTTTAAATCTTCTTTCTTTTTTTCCAAATGTGTTTTTTTGTAAATACCATGTTATTAGATTCAGTTTTTTCCTGATTTTCCCCATATCTGACAATTTTTAAAAAAATTTTCCTGCATGGATTTTGATCATGGTATTCAGATTAACTTGGGTATTCCTTAAAGTTGTGTGCTTGACTGTCTTCTCTTCTCCTTATATAGCAGGGATTATTAACCTTTTTTGTGACATGAACTCCTTTAGGTAGTTTATTGAAGTCTATGAATTCCTTCTTGCAATAATATTTTTTCAAAACAATTCAAAATAGGAGATACTAAATTTTAGTCAGGGGTTAGTGAAAATAAATATGTAATTTTCTCTGTCTACATTCACAGATGCCCTGAAATCTATCCTTAAAGCCCAGGTTAAGAATCTCATACTCTACACCATCTTGCTTGATGATCTCTTTAGCTCCCATGAACTCCATTATCATTATCGATGTAGATGGTTCTTGGATGTATATGTCTACTTCTAACCTCTCTCCTAAACTCTAGTCCAACATCACTAGCTACCTATTAGATATTTTAAACTGGCTACCCCATAGGCATTTCAAATTCAACATGTCCAAAGCAGAATTCTTTATATTTTCATCAAAACAATCCTTTCTTCCCAAATTTCCTATTATGGTAGAAGGCAAGAACACCCTTTCAGTTACCTGAGTTTACAATCTTTGCGTCTTCTCTGACACCTCATTTTCATTCCACCAATATCCAATCTGCTGATAAATCTTCTCATTTCTACTTTCAAAACATCCCCCATAAATATGACCATCATTCAGAAACTTATCACTTTTCACTTGCATTACAGCAATGGCTTTGTAAGTGATGCCCATATATTATATTTCTCTTCTTCCTGCTAGCTGCTGAAATGATTTTCCTAAATTATAGGTCTGAGCGTCTCACCCCTCCCAGTCAATAAATTCCAGTGGCTCCCTATTACTTCCAGGATCGGTTGCAAAGCCCTTTGTTTGACAGTTAAAGCTCCAATTTTTCTTGCGTATACCAAGGTTGTATATAGTTGTTCGCATACTGTCTCCCCCATTACACTGTCAGCTCCTCCAGAAGAGTATCTGCTTTTTTGCTTTTGTCCTTCTTTGCATCTCTAGCACTTAGCATAATGCCCCATAATAGACACTTAATAAATGTTTAATTTGAACTGATTGTAGAACCTGACCTTTCCTACTTTTCTTACGCTTTCTTTACTGCACAAATATTCTAGTGACACTGTCCAACTGTACCTCCTACCACTGTGCCTTTGCACTGGCTTTCCCGCATATCCTTGTCCTTCTCCCTTCTCACATTGACCCCTTATTTTTCTTGGCTTCCTTCATGACTCTGCAGGATGTCTTCTCTGGTCACACAGATGCTAATGTTTTCCTATCTGAGATGATATTTCATCTACTCTTTATATATCTTGTCTTACCTAGTTATATTATGAAAGCCTATAGTAGCTAGAAGGTCATTCAGTAAGACTTGTGTTCATGTACCACCTCTGACATGTCTGATTTTGTGACTGTGAGTGAACCATTTAGCTTCTCAATGCTATGGATAATTAAGATTATTACTTTCAAAGAAGGCACAGACTTGCATTTGTAAAATAATTTTTCCTACCTGTGGATTCTTTATATTAGTGGAATCACAGTCCATAACCCCTGCCCTAAAGATCTGGTTATTTATACATCTCTCCCAATAAAATATGAGCTCCTTGAGATCTGAGACTGCTTTTGCCTTGTATCTCAATCTTTGTGGCAGTGTCTAAACCCAGGGGTGGGGAACCTGCATCCTCGAGGCCACAGGTGGCTTTCTAGTTCCTTGGGTACAGTCTTTTGATTAAGTCTAAGTTTTATAAAACAAATTCTTTTATTAAGGGGATTTGTTCTGCAAAGTTTGGATTCAGTCAAAGGGTCACACTTGAGGACCTACAGGCCACATGTGACTTTGTGGCTGCAGGCTCCCCACTCCTTATAGAATATAGTAGGTACTTAATCAATGCTTTTGACTGACTTATCACTGGTCTTCTTCTCCCTTACATAATCTCTAACCAGAAGTTGCTTCTGTCTTCTACTGTAGTCAAAGTAATGGAATCTTAGGGAAACAATCTCAAACTCCTTTCTGGAACACAGTATTCTTTTTCAGCTGTAGCATCTGGCTTTTGACAGAGCTGCCAAGATTCCATATGTAGCATCACCTACTTTGAGTTTTTTCCTAAACAAAGGAGGCATATGAAAGCTGCCATAAGGGGGAAAGGATTCAGCAGCTTTGCAATGGGTGCTTTTCTCCCTTTTTGTTCCCTCCCTTGGAATTCTATATACCTATAAACCAGGTCTTTGAGGTTCCTAATTCTATGGAATTTGGAGTCCTTTCCTCTTCTTTTTCCTTGCTGTGAATCACCATCACTCGAAATTCTGGATTATAATTAGGAGAGTCAATATGCTAAGGTCCTATGTATATTTATGACTACATAAGCAAATGTTATGAAATCTCTAGCACATCCTGTCAGGTATGTTAGGCTGGAACAAGACAACCTTCTGGGCTATTTCAGGACCTGACAAATTCCTCTATTTAAACACACCATCTCTCTCTCTCTCTCTCTCTCTCTCTCTCTCTCTCTCTCTCTCTCTCACATACACACACATACACACACACGCACACACACATACACACATACCACACCAATGTCTACCTACATTTACACAGTGTAAACATAAAGAACATTACTTTTTAGTAAACATCTTTGACCCATTTATTTGGTCCTCTGATATAATGGCTAGAATGTTGAACTTACAATGAGGAAGTGGTTCAGTTGTTTCAGTTGTATCTGATTCTCATTTGGAATTTTCTTGGCAAAAATACTGGAATGGTTTGCCATTTTCTTCTCTAGCTCAGATGAGGAAACTGAGGCAAACAGGGCTAAGTGACTTGTCCAGTAAGTGTCTGAGGCTCGGTTTGTACTCAGGAAGATGTCTTCCTGACTTCTGGTCCAGAATTCTATCCACATCATCACTTAGCTGTCCCAATAGTCAGGATAACCTAGCCTCAAATCCTCTTTCCTACTGTGGCTGTGGACAATCACTCTACCTCCTTGATCCTCAGTTTCTTTATTTATAAGATGGGAATTATAATGTGCAATATCAAAGGATTGTTGAGACTCAGATGAGGTGATGCATATGAATTACTTTGCAAATTTCCAACTGTTCTATGAATGCCTGCAACTCTTATTATGAAAACTTTAAGATCAAAGAGAATGTATAAAAAGGAAGATAAATAGTTTCTCTTACTGCATTCCTTCCCTCAAAATGTTCCAATTTGACTGGAATTTGCGTTTCAAACAGATAGATAAAATTCTAACAGATAGTCAGTTGGTTAAAATGTAAAAGAGTTAAAAATGCCCTCACTTGTTTTGAATGATATCTATTCCCAATACTAGATTGGTAGAAGAACAAAGAAGAATTTTGTAGGACTCTCTTTTGTGAAATCTTTTTTTTCTTTTGAGCTAGAACTTGTCTCCATTAACCTCTTCAAATAAAATTTTATCCAATAAGCAGAATAATTTCCACTTTGGGGATGAATCTACATGGCCATTGTATGGGTGATAGAAAAATTTCTAGCAGAAAATAAGCACATAGTAGACACTAAATGCTTCTTGAATTCATAAAATTCCCTTCAACCCTAATGATCTTGGCTGAAACTTGATGTAAGTGATAATAAATATTCATGATAATAAAGATTAACATTGCTACCATGTCTTATGGTTATAAAACCCTTTCCTCAAGACAACCTTGAAAGAAGGTAGCTGGTGCATATTTTATAGTCTCTGTCATGAGAAGACTGCGGCTCTTCAGGGGGAAGTGACTTGCTCAGGTTCATACAGCTGTCAGAGGCAAGGTTTGAACCCAGGTTTAGTAATCTTCCTATTATGCCAAAGTGTCTCCAGTAAGATAATGGCACATTAATTCCAGTGAGACATTCAAGGAAAAGGAGAGATGTTTGAGCAATTTTGGAAAGCTAGCTCTTAAAGAATGTATAGCTTTTATTGTTGGATTTAGACAGATGTTCCTGTGGTTACTTTGGGTTGGGTGGGTGGGGAAGATTATTTACAAAGTAGAGTGATTTTTCATTTTTCATGGGTGTTCTGAACCACTATAGCATGTCTGAATATGTAGTTCTTGGTGATGAAACCTTCACTTGTTTGTGCTTGAGATTTGACGTTATTTTTTGCTGGGCTTTTATCATCCCAGTGCTATATCAGCTTTACTTTAGCTTTCAGATTTTCTGGTCACCAGGTGTGAACCTGTGACCAGGTGTCAGTTATTTGGCATGATGTCTGGCCACCTCAGCAATATATAAAAAACCTAGAGATAACACAAATTAGATCTCAGGATACTTAGACTTTGTAATGGAAAATAAGCAGTTAAATTATAAACAGTAACAAAAGTAATTGAAAGTATAAGTAAAACTCCATAGGGTTTCAGTGCTTGGATGGATCTGTGATATCATTCTTTCCAACCGTACTGACAGCACTCCTCACAGTCTCACCTTTTGTGACTACTTTTCATACGTTGGTCTAAATGCTATCTAGGCATCTACCCAAAATACAGAAGCCATCCTGTAGTCTCTTGGACATTGTATGGATCATAAGACTGTAGATTGAGAAGAGCTTAGGGATCATCTGGTTCAACTCCCAAATTTCACAGATGAGACTCAGAGAGGTTGTCTGATTTGTCTGAAGTCACACATGAAGTAAAGTGACAGGTCTGGAATTCGAACTCAGGTCTTCTGAATCCAAATTCAGGGCTTAGATACCAATGGAGTACCTTAGGTTATACCTTGCTTTTGTTAAATGACTAGTGTTCCCTCTTCTTATCAGGTCCCTTTTTTGGGTGGGGAGGGTGGGAAAGAGAAGGCTTAAGCTTATGATTTCATTGGTGTAGAGTATTTTCAGTGAAGAGTGTCATTTACTGGCTCAGTTGGACACCTTCTCTGCAACTTATAGTTTTAGTGAGTTGAGTGGGGGCTTTGAGAACTTAAGTGATTTGGGGCAGGTAGATGGCTCAGTGAATAGAGCACTGGCTCTGGAGTCAGGAAAACCTGAGGTCAAATCGCATCCCAGATATTTGACACCAGCTGTGTGACCTCGGGCAAGTTACTTAACCCCAGTTGCCTTACCTTCCCCTTCAAAAAAAAAAAAAGAGAGAGAAGTTAAGTGATTTGCCTGTGTTCACAGAGTATTATGTATCAGAGATAGCAATTCATTCTGGTTACCTGAGATTTGCTCTCCTCTCATAATGAATGAGTGAATGAAAATGCATTGATTAAATGCATATTATAGTCCCAGCACTGTGACAAGTACTGGGGATACAAATACCAAAATGGGACAGTCCCTAACCTCAAGAAAATTACTGTCTATTAAACAGAGACAATATAGGATGTAAGAGTGGTGGCCAGGGAAGGAATGTCTAGAATGGTGGCCAGGGAAGGACTGTTTAGAACATTCCAGAGAACAAAAAGAATTCATTGACATGTCTTTTCTAGAATCTATCAACTCTGCCAAATTGATTTGATTACAGTTCTTGAAGCAAAAGGTAGGAAAATGGGGTGGAGGTAGTGAAGGAAACAGGGTACATTAAGTGATAGTGTAGAAAATGTATAGGGTTCTAACGCGTTTAGAGGTTAATGCCTCAGCTACTCCCATGTTCTCTGGAAGTCAGATTCACAAGTTAATTTAGAGATGATTAGCTTTTTTAGAATGTTTTTTAGAATTTTTGGAAAAAATTGACTCAAACCTCAGCAGTCACATCTCACCACAGGATCAAAGGAAGGACCTTGGACATTGTATAGGCCAATCCTCTCATTTTGCATGGGAAGAAACTGAGGTCCAGAGAGGTCATGTCATAAGAATAAAGTCACGTAGGTAGTAAATCTTAGAGACAGGATTTGACCCCAGGTCTTCTGACTCCAGAACACTTGGTCTTCTCACTGTAGCTTGTAGGCACTGTTGCCCAGGGATAGCTGTTATTCCTTATACTAAATCTTTGCCTAATGCCTTAGATGTAATTTCTGGAAACTAAAATAGTCCTGTGTGTTCAGTCACAGACCTTAGGGAGCATATGCAGTGACTAGTACATTATATATAAGGTGGTATGTAAATGCTTATTCCCTTTTCTCCTCTCCCTCTTTCTTCCATAGAAACATTTTTTGAAATTATGAGAGCATGTTGAGCATGCCCTATCCTTGCTCCTCAGTGCGGGCAGTGTAATGAACTATATGGCCTTCCTCAAAAATTGTTATTTCTATGTAGGGTCCCCACTAGTCTTTTATTTTCAACATAGCGTCTGTCAAACCATTCTCTATTTTTCACTAAAAAGTAGCCTCATAGTCTAAATGGGTAAGATTCCTTAAAGGTCCATGCATATGTTTTCCTTTCTCATTTATAATGTACAAACCATAGAATAACTTTTGATTTTATAAAAAAAATGTAATAAAATTGAACAAAACTGGTTTTATGGCAGCAGTACTATGTGGTGACATAAAGTTGGCAATGTTCCTGTTGACAGTTTTCCAAATGGCTGCCCTACTTTCAAATTGCACTGCTCATATTATAGAATAGCAAAGTCACTCAATTTTAAATGTCGGAAAGCGTGAAACCAAGCAAAATTTGCCATAGACTGTGCATCAGACATGATATGAGGTGGAATAGTTTCTTAGTCTATGTAAAGGTGGAAAAACATCAAGGACGAGTTAGAATTTCAAAGCTAAACTCTTTAGTTTAGAAAACCTTTGTTTCCTCTAATGAAATCAGTCAAGGAATAAAAGTTTTGAGTTAGGAGGTATTTATTTTAATATTTAGATTGATACCAAATTTATCAATATGGACATTCCTTCCAGATCACAACTCATCAATTCCTTCTCTTCTTGGTTGATTCTTGTCCAATTCTTCCATAAATCTATAATGAATTGTTTTTGTATAAATTCTGTGATCCTGGGAAGGCCTGTTTTAGAAAGGTAGCATGGCATAGTGGATAGATTCCTGTATTTAAGGTCAAGCAGATTTGTGTTCAAATCCTGCCTCTGGTAATTTTTAGATGTTTAATGAAGGGTAATTCATTTGAACGCTTGAGTTTTTGTTTCCTCATTTGGGAAATAGGGATAACAATATTTGCAAGTAGCTATTGCATGGGTTGTTCTGATACTCCAACTTTAAAAACAATAAATGTCAGTCCTTATTTTTTCTGACCTTTCAATCAATAATAAGGTATTTATTAAAAGCCTTTCGTGTGTTAGGCTCTGGGGATACAAAACAAAAAAAGAATGGATCCCTGCCCTCTAGAAGCTTACATTCTAATGAATTACATTGATTAGAAACCCAGAAGGTGACCATATCCTTTTTTTTTTTTTGGTAGACTCCATGGGTGATGCCAACATATGTGTCATCCTTGATTCCTAATTCTCTCTCATCCTTCATATTCAGTCTGTTGCTAAGACCTGTCATTTTACCTTTTTATCATTTCTCAAATAAATGTTATTAGAAACTAACTATGATATAATATTTTAAAGAGAAAGTTATATTTCATTATAGTGTTTATTTCCTTCTCTGCACATTTGAAAATCCTTAGTAACTGGACAAGTACATCTATTCTTTTCTTCCAGTTTATTCATTCCCCATTTTTCTTAAGAAGCAGGGATCTTGTTTATAGATTATAGAGTCTCCTGAAACAAATATAACACATAGGCAAGAACATGCCAGACCACTAATTCCCAAAGACTTGTCCCAATTATTGACAATTATTTTTCTCAGTAGTGTATTCCAATGATGATAATAGTGCTGAGTCATAGGCCAACCACTTCCACAGGTACAATTTACAGTAGGAGTTAATCAATCGTCAATAAACATTTGTTAAGCTCCTACCGTCTATACGTGCCGGGCATTGGGTCTGGGAATAAGAATTGGAAATACAAAAAGAGGCAAAAGACAGTGTCTGTCCTCAAGGAACTGACAGTCTAACTGGAGTGGGGGAACAAAAACCAAACATGTCCAATCAAGCTTTATATACATACATATGATAATATATCATATATATGGTAAATAAGACATAATGAAGGGAGGGAAAGCATCAAATTAAGAGGAGTTTGGGAAAGGCTTCTTGTAGAAGATGGGATTTTAGTTAGAATTTAAAGGCAGTTAGTGAAGCCAGTAGGCAGGGATGAGGAGGGAGAAGGCTCCAAGCATAGAAAACAGTCAGAGAGAGAGTGTCTTTGTGAAACCACAAAGTCACTGGATCAAGGAACACATGTAGGAGAATAAGGTGTAAGAAGACTGGAAAGGTACGAGGGGACTAGGTTATGCAGGGCTTTGAATGCCAGGGGATTTTGTATTTGATCCTGGAGGCAATAAGGAGCCACTGAAGTTGATATATAGCTCATTACACTGCCCACACAGAGGAGGAAGGATGGGGCATGCCCAACATGCTCTCGCAATTTCAAAAAAAATTTCTGTGGAAAAAAAGAGGGAGAGGAGAGAAGGGAATGAGCATTTATATACCACCTTACATATAATGTACCAGTCACTGCATATGCTCTGTGACTGAACAAACAAGACTATTTTAATTTGCAGAAATTACATCTAAGGCATTAGGTAAAGATTTAGTATAAGGAATAACACCTATCCTTGGGCAACAGAGACTACATGCTACAGTGAAAAGAGCAAGTTAATATAATTATAACTTTATTCCTTCTCTCCTCTGACATTGACCGGTGACTGGACTCTTGCAATAGCCTGCTGGTAGGTCTGCCTGCTTCAAGTCTCTCCCTGCTCTAATCCAGCCTCTATTCAGCCACTAAAATTATTTTCCTAAAGCGCAGGTCCAACAATGTCATTCTTATACTCAATCAACTCCAGTGGCTCCTTATTGCCTCCAGGATCAAATATAAAATCCCCTGGCATTCAAAGCCCTCCATAACCTAGTCCCCTTGTACATTTCCAGTCTTCTTACCCCTTATTCTCCTACATGTGTTCTTTGATCCAGTGACTTTGTGGTTTCACAAAGACCCTCCGTCTCTCTGACAATGTTTTCTATGCTTGGAGCCTTCTCCCTCCTCATCCCTGCCTACTGGCTTCACTAACTGCCTTTAAATTCCAACTAAAATTTTATCTTCTACAAGAAGCCTTTCCCAACTCCTCTTAATTGGTGCTTTTCCTCTCTTCATTATGTCTTATTTATCATATATACATTATATTATCATATATATGTATATATATCTTGATTGGACATATTTGTTTTTTGTTCCCCCACTCCAATTAGATTGTCAGTTCCTTGAGGACAGACACTGTCTTTTGCCTCTTTTTGTATTTCCAATTCTTATTCCCAGTCCCAATGCCTGGCACATGTAGACAGTAGGTGCTTAACAACTGTTTACTGACTGATTGATTAACTCCTACTGCACACTGCACCGGTGGAAGTGATTGGCCCATGATTCAACACTGTTATTTTTACTGGAGTATACTACTGAGAAAAATAATTGTCAATAATTGGGACAAGTCTTTGTTTGGGAATTAGTGGTCTGGCATATTCTTACTTATGTGTTATATTTGTTTCAGAATACTCTATAATCTATAAACAAGATCCCTGCTTCTTAAGAAAAGTGGGGAATGAATAAACTGGAAAAAAGGAATAGATGTATTTGTCAAGTTACTAAGGGTTTTCAAATGGGCAGAGAGAGAAATGTATACTATAATGAAATATATACTTGCTCTTTAAAAAAGTCTTGAATATGGTGAGCAAGTCATATAGCAAGAACAGCCAGGGTGTTCTTCTGGTATCTTAATGATGTCAAGAGAAAGTGAGGAAGACCCACAGCCATGTTGGGCAGTCCCCCTTCTGATAGAGGAAGGACGTAGAGAAGACACACGAAATAGGTAGGTATGGAGGCATTATGAATGAATGAATGAATTAGTCTTTATTAAATGCTTACTATGTCTCAAGCACTGTGATAACTAGTGTGGGTTAATATAGAAAAAGGAGACAGTCTGCTTTCAAAGTGTTCATACTCTAATTGACAGTACATGTAAGGGCTCTAGCTGTAGGGGTGATGGAAAGGCCTGGAGGCTTTAGAGATTCTGCATCAAGGTGAATGGCCAAATCCAAAAGTCCTCCATTTTTCAGAAAGGACCAGACCAGCCATTCCTTATTTTCCAAATTTTGTCACCATGTTTCCAATGCCTTCTCCTTCTACCCCTGTGACCTCCTTCTCCTGTTAACAAGTTCCTCCTCAAACATCCATTTTAAAGAAAGAACCTGGACATCCTTCATTCTCTTTACAACCCTGTTCCCATGCAGGTAACATCCCCCACCCTTTTCAACTCCCTTTTTCATTCCATTAGAATGCAAACTTAGTAAAGAGCTGGCACATATTAAATACAATAAAAAACAAAAACAAAAAATCTTGCCTGTAAGAAAAAAATCATGAAGATGAATTGAGTTATGGTTACAAAACAGTACTTATTTCAAACGCCCATGCTCCTGGGTAGTTAATTCTGGGTATTTCTACTATGGCACCATCTCTGTGGCTACTTCACCATCTTACTCATACTCAATGATTATCCAGAACAGAACATGTTTACTTCTACTCTCAGGATTTTAGGGATGGTGCTGTGAGGTCTAATAGAATTGCTCATAGACTCCCACAAGTGTGCTTCCCACTATTAATTAGCCAATTGATTCAACTAGGTTTTAGAAAAGGTATTAATGCAGATGTTATGCCAAGAACTGTTGGGATAAAACATTCTTCTCCTTACCCTTCCACACGTCTCATGCCTAAGAAACACCTTCCCTGCAAATATACTTACAACATTTATTGGAAGAGTGAGTCCAGACTTAGTAAAATGATGGTAAAGCATAGTGTAGAAAACATGTGACAAAGTGGTAAGTTACTACTCCTACCTAGTACCGGCTGACTTCTGTTCCTTTGTGGAATCCTCCAGACCTTCTGGTTAAATGCAGCTCTTTGGCTCTGAGGGTTGGATGGCCTTTCTATACATATTCAGTATTTCTCTCAGTCATAAGGGATCATACTCCCCAAAGCTGCTTTTCCTCACAACTCTTGGTATTGGAAATCCTTTCTCTCTATGCATAGAGTCCTTTTATTGCCCCAAGCAGAGGCATTGTTTCCTGTTGATTCCATTTCTTTGATTCCAGCTGGACACACTGCTCTTGGTCCAGCCTCTCAATGATAGAGTTAATGAGGGTGAGGCTATCTCCTCCTTCTTCCCTCCCTCTTTTCTCCCAACTCTTCCTAAGAGTATTATCTCTCAGGGGTCTAGTTCAACTCCTGACTAGAATCCTTCAGTGCTGGACTGCCTAAGTACTGAAATTCCTTAAGCTATCTAAAGCTTATAGAGGTATGGTTAGCATAATATATTTGATTAGCCAATTGCTGTTCTCTTTTTGATATAATTAAAGAGATTTGCACCTCATAGAGTGATCACAGGGAATAAACTCATCATATTGAGATATTAAAATTTCCATCATCTTTTCCAGCATTCTGTGATTTTTCAGGGCCCTGAGCTGATACAGTGCCAGGCCTGGAATCAGGAAGACTCATCTTCCTGAGTTCAAATCTGGCCTCAGACACTTAGTAGCTGTGTGACCCTGGGCAAGTCACTTAACCCTATTTGCCTGTTTCTTCATCTATAAAATGAGCTAAAGAGGCAAATGGCAAAACCACTCTGGCATCTTTGCAAAGAAAACCCCAAATGATGTTGCAAAGAATCTGTATGACTGAAAGCAGCTAAACATAACAGTTATTTTTACAAAATGAGCTAGATTGGGAGAGGGGAATCACATACTCTCTTACTCTGCATGTAAAAATACCCACCACAACAAAAAACTAATCATGATAAGGAGGAAACAAACCCACATGGCATAAATATGCCCACTGCTTTTACTCTCCCATCCGTTTATTTCTCTGGTTTCTTGACTTTTGGTTAATAAAAACTCATTCCTATTTGAAATATCTTTTGGAGAAAAGTACATTAAACAAACTCCAGAGAAATTTCCTGTCGTGTTCTAAGGAGAAAGAAACACAGCTATTCATTTCTAATTTATCTCATTTTTCATCTTTGCATATCCTCAATGCTGAGCCCAGGGCTTTGCATATATAGTAGGTACTTTATAATTTTTTGAGGGGAACTGAATTGAGTAGAATCTGTACATAACCTAAGAGTACACAATGCCTGAAGAGGATGAGCCAAAGCCCATGGAGTAGAAGGACTCAGATTTCTCTTAGACTGAGCCCTCACCCCAAACCTGCAAAAAATCTCTTGATAACTGAAGTTGGCTGACACCAACTCCATAACCTAGAAGTACAACTGTCATGTATTTCAGATGGAAATCTTATTCAAATACAATAAGAATTACATAGTATTCAATTTCTACAACTTGCAAATTAAACTACAATCTCTCACCTCTTCCCCCACATCACTTATTAGTGGTCCACAATAAGTATTCTGTTTTCTCACAGCCTCTGGATAAAGAAAATTTTCATATCAATTCTTAGAGTCATGGAACTGAAAGGGACCTTAGAAGTCATCCAGCCCCTTCATCTTCCAAATGAGGAAGCCAAAGAGATTTAAATGACTGTCTTGTGATCTGTTGATCTGGTATTTTGATAAATTCAATAACTGTGTGTAAGGCACGAGGAATATAATCCCAAAAAAGAGAAACAAAACATAGAATCAAGAAACTCACAAGCTAATGAGGCTGAAGAGATAATTAATGTAGAGTTAGCAAGAACTAAGGAATATCATCTAGGTAAGTACTAGACAGGTTAAATAAGGCAGCCGAGTAAAATAGGTAGTAAATGGCTGAGATTTGAACCCTAGCCCTCTGGCTTCCAATCTATTGCCTTTTCCATTAGAGTACAGTTGAAGGGCCTGAGGTGATGGCATATGATATACACCCAAATAAATATTATACCAGGCAGGGAGAGTATAATATGGGCAAATGTGAGATCCAGGCAAAGTGCTCAACATTTTTTGATGAAGGTCAGATAGTTTTCAGCTGGGAGTGGGGTTTGAGGTGGGAATCAGGGAAGGTTTCATGGAGGAGATGGCATCTGAGCTGAGCCTTGGATGAAAAGAAGTAATTCAAATATCAGAGATGATGAGGGAGTGTATGGGTGATAGGCTGTGTGAAGGCAGGGAGGTGAGAAAAGGCAAGAAGAGATTAAAGAGTAACTAATGCTCCATTTGGACAATAACAACACATAGTACATATCATGTAAGATTAGGAAGGTATATTAGCAGTATATTGTGAAGGACCTTTTAAGCTGGTTATGAAGCTTGGATTCTATCCTGTAGATGATAGAGGCACTATAGGCTTTCATATGTATATATGTGACCAAACATATATGTGTTCATACATATACACATGTATATTTATTTATTTTTTGATTCATCATTAACTTTATTTATCTGTTTTGTTCATTCACTTTTCACTTATTTATTCACTCATTCATTAACCCTTTTATTCATTCATTCATCTATCTACTTATTTATTGGTGGCAGAGTGGTAACATGGTTGCTTCTACCCCTTAGGAAGATGATAATTTTGGCAGCCGTGTAAAACATAGGAGAAGGAGACAAAAAGACACCAAATTTGGGAACTGGAAGGGACCTTATCCAATTCTTCCACAAAAGTAAACAGGACTGAATGCCCAAAGGATGGAATCTCAGCTCTGGAATTTTGTTGCAATGCAGACATGGCTGAAAGAATTGTAATCAAAGACCATATTATGAAGAAAAATCCCCTATGGTTCCTCTTCTGACCCCGCTAAAAATGTCCAGAATACTCAGGGACTTCCAGACAGTTGGAGCTGTCCAAAGGCAGAATGTGCTGCCTCCAGAGATGGTATGTTACCCTTCCTTGTAAATCTTCAGGCATAAAATGGATGACTATTTATCAAGAATGCTAAACTGGGGATTACTTTTGTGGAAGAATTGGGTAAGGTCCAATTTCAGTTCCCAAATTTGGTGATTTTTGTCTCCTTCTCCTGGGGGCCCTGCCAGTTCACCTAAGTCAACAGACAGAGTTGCTTTAGCTCAGCAGGGCTACATTTAGAACATAACTTTTTGGAGACATATGCCCCAGATCTGGGTGACATGGATTAGCCTTATTTGATTCCTGCTCATGTCTCTGCCATTGACTTGCTGGGTGATCCTGGGCAAAGTGCTGACCACCTTCTTTGAAGTGGAGAAACCAGGAGACAGGTGAGTCAATAATTCTTGTCACACATTTCATAGGGGTCTTGGGAAGATACAGGTTATATAAGAAGCCACAGTTGTGCACTGAATGTTTCTCTGCTTCACAAGTACAAAGAAGGCTTCGTGACATTCTCACATTTTTGGTGCGTTGTTAACAAATCAGTATTTGTGCAAGCAAAATACCTCAGCAATCTAAATAGAGCAGCAACCTAAACTGGGAGACTAGAAGCTACTATTGGTTTCTTTGTTTTTTTTTTTTAATAAAACATTAGGGAGCTACTTCTGCCAGAGAGCTCCTAAACATTCCCCTCTCCTCCGAACAAACGAATAAAACTAAACCTCCCAAACCAAACCTAGATAAAACAACAAAATATACTAATCAAGTCAACAAATGTTTGTAAAGTACTTACTATGTGTCAAACACTATGGAAATTAATGTAGTCTGAGGGACGATGACAGGAGTATTTGGAAGACATGAGGATGGTGGTCTTCTGGAGAGGAGTTTAGTTGAGTCTTGAAGGAAATCATAGAAACTAAGGTGAGGGGTAAAGTATTCTATGTGTGGGGAGGACAGCCTGTTGGAGGGCAGGAGAAGGGAAAGAGCATGCAATGTTTGAAGATCTGCAAGTTGGCCATCATCACTGGATTATAGAGTACATGAAGGATAGTCATCTGGAAAGGTAAAGGCCCTCCAGTTATCATCACCTGTAGACCTCCAGAACTGTAGACTAGCTTTCACAAAGGGATGTGAGAAAATAAAAGCAGCTGATGCTGGGACAGGGATTTATTTCCATTTGCTTTCCTGTCAGCTCTGGACGCCATTTTACCTGCCTATGGATTTCTCTCAGTTCAGTTCAACAGCAATTTAACAAAATTATAGATTGTTGCCCATTATTGAAACTCTGAACTCACAGAGACCAGATTCAGTCTTAGGGATTTCTTAATAATTATCTCTTTGGCAAACATCTCCTAGGAATTTCACGAATCTGACTGGTCAGAAGGTCTTTGATGGATACAAGTTTGGAAGATAGTCCTTTTTTTAACTTTATAAACTAGATAAGATTAAAGCATTTTTTGAGAACTTACCATGTGCCAGGAACTGTGCTAAATTTGGAATAAAAACATCAACAAAAGGAAAGACAATCCCTTATCACAGAGGAGCTTACATTGTAAAGAAGGAAGACACATAAAAGGGAGCTGAGGTAGAGGGGAATCCAATACTGGAAAAAGGGCCAACAGCTAGGCACTAAACTAAAAGACTGAGTCACACTGAGTCATTGCTCTATGAGATGACTCATTAAACAGTTGAAAGAATCAGAAATAATGGTGACAGTGTAGCTCTTAAAAGTCAATTCATCAAGTCCAGGAAATAGACTGGAAATGGAACCCTGCTCCTCATGGGACACCAGAAATAATATGGAGCTAGAGAAAGGAAAACCATAATAAGCCATGTGGAGCTAAGAGAGAAGAAACACAGACTGGGGCAACTGCCAAATAGAAAGGGGCAAAGACTCTCGGAGTGCAGCTACTGAGGCAGATGAGGTATACTCAGTCATGTGCTGACTTTATACTCAAGCAGCCTCCCATTACCCGTATTCTCCAACCCTCAGGACTTCAAGGCTAAGGTGCTAATCCTGTATCTTTTTTTCCCCTTGAACGCTTTCATAGGAGTTAGCCTGAAGCCTTTTTCTCTAGGCAATGAGGGTAGGTGAAGGGAGGCAAGGTTTGCTTGCTTTCTTAGTTTTAGATATCTACTTTGTTTTTATAAAAAATGTGGTAACTGCTGGCATTTGCTGGTTGAGTGCACATATTGGTAATACATTTGAGAGGAAGTAACTGTGTGTATCAACTGACTCAAGATCAATTAACACTGACCAATAAATAGCATTGAGGAAGAGATAAAAATTTATCCAACACTAGGATGTTTTGCCAGCATTTCTGTCTCTGGCTGGGGACTTAGTACTGAGAAGAAGATAAAGAGAGTTACAGGTCCTTTAATATTTTTCCCCAAAGCAGAGAATGGGTCATTATAACAGAGTAATGAGTCCATGATAAAGTAAAGGGAAAAAAGGAGTATTTGAACCATCCTAATCACCATATCATCCTTTTAACACTGGTATTCCCATCATAATTCTAAATTGTTTTTCCAGGATGTTTGGACAATTTATAGCTACCAACAAGTTATTTGTATTCCTGCCTTTCCACAGTCTCTCTAACATTGACTATTTTTACTTTTCATCATCTTTGTCAGTTTGCTGGGTGTAAGGTGAGACCTCAGAGTAATTTTATTGTCTATTTCACTTATTATTAGTGATTCATATGATTAACAGTTTGAAATTCTTTTGAGACTGATATGTTCACATCCTTTGACCACTTATCCCTTGGGCTTTTGGTCATATATTTCAGTCAGTAAATACACATTTATTAAGTACCTACCATGTGTCAGGCGCTGTTCTAATTTCTGGGGATACAAAGAAAGGAAAAAGACTGTTCTTCCTGTTGAGGAGCTCGCAATATACCAGGGGAGACAACATGCAAATAACTATGTACAAACAAGTTACACATAGGGTAAATATTTGACTGAATTGCCTTTCTTTCTTGGACATCAGATACTTGATGTTAAGGTTGTTTTCATTTTTTTGATAGATAATATGTGGAAGACAAAACAAGGAGAACATGAAGAGTTAATAGAATTTAGCCCAAGAAATAAAGAGAAAACTATCTGTTTTTTTCCCTAGTGCACTGAACCAAGATGATTTGATTTGCTAAATTCAAACTGAAAAAATATGGGCTTCTCAGGTATTTGCCAGGAGATAGAGAGCAATGGAAAATAAATTAATTTTTTAAGGTGACTCACATGCACATAAAAAATATGATAATTTCATGTGGTATCTATCCACACCACAAAACATTCAGAAAATTTGTAGACATGATTTTTAGACAAACAGCTGTCTTGTCCTATCAAGATTCAGCAATCTAGAGGCACAATTGAAATTACCTATGCTTATGGATTTCTGCTGACTATACCACTTGTGTAGACAGACCATACAGCTCTGTTTGAACACTGGTCAGAATGTTTTTCAGAGCTGTCACAGTTTTATAAAAATCACAGGATCTCAGAGCTAGAAGGAATTTCAGAGGCCATGTGGTCTAACCTATAACTATGATCCTCTCTCCAACATTTTTAATAAGTGGTCATTGAGCCTCCATTTGAAGACCTTTAGTAATGGACACTCCATTACTTGTCAAGGCAACCTATTCTACTTTTAATTAACTTTAGTTTTTAGGAAAAATATCAAGCCTTAAACTGGCTCTTTGTAACTTTCCCCCATGGCATCTACTTTTCTTTCTGGACCTAGGAACAACAAATTTAACTCCATGTGACTCATCCTCAATACTATACTTGGTATTCCAATACTAAGTATTGGAAAGACTCTTATGAGAGCACCCTGTAAACTGACCTTGACCAATTAATGAGCTATTCTTTGGGTCCGGTCTTTCAACGAACTTCTAATCCATTTGTCTGTGATGTCATCTAGCAGTTATTTTTCTACCTTGTCTACAGAAATAACTTGAAAGATGTTAAATGATTTATAGAAATCTAGGTAAACTACGTGTATAGCATTCCTCAGATCTGATCATTTAGTAACTCCTTAAAAATGGGTCTGGCATGACTAATTTGAGAAATGAAACTCTCATGGATCTTATTGGTCACCACTGCCCTTTCTAGAGTTCAACAGAATATCCTGCTAATAATATGCTTTAAAGTTCTTCTAGGAAAAGAATTCAAACTTAAAGGCCCATAGTTTACAAACTCTACTTTCTTCCATTTTTTGAAAGTCATGATGACACTTGCCCTTCTTCTGACCTGTGGCCCTTTCCTATTCACTATAGCATTTCAAAGATCGTTGATAAGGTCTCACTAATCACATCAACCAATTCCTTCTGTACCTGGGATGTGGTTTGTCTGAACCTGGTGACTCGAATTCATTGAAAGCAGTTGGGTATACTCTTTCTTTTCCTTCAAACTTTATTTTTAATTTATGGAATAAAACAAACATTTCCATAACATAGTACAATAAAAAGATAATTGCACATGAAACTGCAAATCTACTATGCACCATTTGCTATTCCTTTCAAATATACAAAGGAATTACCATGAAAATTTCTTTTTTTTTCTTTCCTCCTGTCATCACCTCCACCCTCAAGAAGGCTACCATTACCTACAAATAGGAATATATGTAAAATTATTCTATACATACTTTTATTTAACAGTTCTTTCTCTGGATGCAGATAGCATCTTTTTTTTTATATGTCCTTCATAGTTAATTAAAGCATTTATAATAGTCAAAATAACTAATGCACTCAAAGTTATTCTTAAAACAATATTGCTGTTACTATATACAATGTTCTCCTGGTTCTGTGCCCTTTGCTCATTATTTCTTGCAAGTCTTTCCATTGAGCTTATCATTTTGTATAACATAATAGTACTCCATCACAATCATATACCAGAACTTTCAACTATTCCCCAATTGATGGGCATCCCTCCAGTTTTCAGTCATTTGCCATCATAAAGATAGCTGCTATAAACATTTTAGAACAGAAAGCTTTTTTCCCTTTTTTTCTTAATTATCTTTGGAAATAGACCAAGTATTGGTAATGCTGGGTCAAAGGGCATAAATTGTTTAATAACTCTTTGGGCATAATTCCAGATCGCTCTCCAAAATGGTTGGATCAGTTCACAATTCCACCAATAATGAATTAATGTCCCAGTTTTTCCACATCCCCTCCAACATTTTTCATTTTATCCTTCTATCATTTTAGCCAATCTGGTATGTATAGAGCGATATCTCAAGGTTGTTTTAATTTGCATTTCTCTAATCAATAATGATTTAGATCATTTTTATGACTATAAGTTGTTTTGATTTCTTCATTGGAAAGCTGTTCATATCCTTTAACCATTCACCAAATGGGGAATGACTTGTATTCTTATAGGTTTGATAAAGTACATTATATATTTGAGATATGCCTTTTATTTGAAAAATTGTCATAAAAATCCTGCCCCCCCCCAATTTTCTGCTTTCCTTCTGATCTTGGCCACATTTGTTTTATTTGTACAAAACTTTTTAAATTTAATGTAAATGAAATTGTACATTTTATACCTAACTTTGCTTTTTTGTTTTTAAATGAATTGTTCACTTATCCATAAGTTTGACAAGTAACATGTTCTTAAATTTTCTTGTTTCTCTTTATATCAAGGTCATATAGCTATTTGACCTTATCTTGGTAAGTAGTATAAGACACTGGTCTATGCTCAGTGTCTGCTACACTGCTTTCCAGTTTTCCTAATGATTTTTATTAAATAATGAATTCTCATCCCCAAATCATAAATCTTTACACTTCTAAAATGCAAGGTTATTATGTTTATCCGCTGCTGTAAACGGTATGTCTATTTTATCCATTGAGCTACCTTTCTATTTCTACTGCCTTGCAATATAGTTTAAAATGTGGCACTGCTAAACCTCCTTCCTTTATATTTTTCATCATTTGCTTTGATATTCTTGACTTTTTGTTTTTCCAAATGAATTTTGTTATTATATTTTCTGATTCAATAATTTTTTGGTAGTTTAATTGGGATGTCATTAAATATATAAAATATATATTAAATATAAAAAGAATCTGGGTAAAATTGTCATTTTTATTATATTGACCTTGCCTATCCATGAGCAATTAATATTGCTCCAATTTTTTAAATCTGACTTTATTTGTATGAAAAGATTTTTTTTTTATAATTTGGTTTTTATAATTCCTGAGTTTGTTTTGTCAGGTATACTCCCAGGTATTTTATACTGTCTACAGTTATTTTAAATGGTTTTTTTTTCTATCTCTTCTTACAGAGTTTAGTTTGTGACATATATGAGTGCTAATGATTTTTGTGGATTTACTTTATATCCTGCTACTTTGCTAAAATTATTAATCATTTCAACCAGCTTTTTAGTGGTGTCTCTAGATTTTCCAAGCATATCATCATATCCTTTACAAGAGAGAGTTTTATTACCTCATTCCCTTTTCTGATTCCTTTTATTTCTTTTTCTTCTCTAATTTATATTACTAGGATTTCCAATATAATATTGAATAATATTGGTGATAGTGGGCATCCTTGTTTCACACCTGGTCTTATTGGGAAGTCTTCTAGTTTATGCCCATTACAAATAATGCTTGCTGATAGTATTATATAAATGCTTTTTAAAAATCAATTCAAAGAAAAATTCATTTATACCAATACTCTCAAGAGATCTTTTAAATAAAATGAGTGTTGAACTTTATCCAAAGTTTTTCTGCATCTATTGACATAATCATATGATTTAAAATTTTTTATTGCTATAATCAATTATGTTAATACTTTTCCTTATGTTAAACCATCCCAGCCAGCATTCCTGATCTAAATCCCACTGATCATCATGTATAATCTTTGTAATATATTGTTGTAATCTTTTAACTAATATTTTATTTGGGATTTTTGCATCCATATTCATACATGAATTTGGTCTATAATTTTCTTTTTCTGTTTTTATGCTTCCAGGTTTAGGTATCAGTATCATATTTCTTCCATAAAAGGAATTTGATAGGATCCCTTCTTTGCCTATTATTCCAAATAATTTATTTAGCAGTAGAATTAGTTGATCTTTAAATGTTTGATTAAGTAGTTCTATCTTCTCTGTCATCTATCATTTTCTTATCAACTCAGAGCAGCAATCTTAACCTTCCTGTTTTTCTTGATGTAGTTTTTGTTAAAGCTCTGTCTATCATTCTTAGCATTTATGGTTAATCCTCTGCTCATTCTGAACTTTGGCATATACTACCACCAATCCTTCAGGACCGTGGAAGTCTTTTGCATTCATCCTCAGTTACTGTCCATGGTTTGTTTCTCTCCTCATGAGAAGACAGCTGACCTTCCTATGATCCATGTCACACCAACAAGTGAATGGTTGGATAACTCCAAGCATGGGGTGATTAATCATGACTACTTGTTTGTCCTTCTGACCCTTAATTTGTATTTTCTTTTGAGATCCTAGCTGAGGTCCCACTTCCTTATTCCTAGGAGTATGGGAAGTTGCTTATTCCTCAGAGTCCACCTTCCAAGAGAAAAACTTTACTTATCTTGGAGTATCTAGTTGTCCTTCATTAAATGTTCTGGGTCAAATTCTTCCATCTTTTAGTGTCTTGAGACACATTTAGATTCCTTTTGACCTCTTCAGATCTGTTCCTTTTTATTTTTGCTACCAAGTACTTCTTTTTGGTCAATATATATATTTTTTCAATTTATTTATTTATTTTTAGTTTTCAACATTCATTTGCATGAGATTTTGAGTTTCAAATTTTCTCCCCATCTCTCCCCTCTTCCCACTCCAAAACGCCATGCATTCTGGTTACCCCTTCCCCCAATCTACCCTCCTTTCTATCACACTCTTCCCTTCCCTTATCCCTATCTTCTCTCTTTTCTTGTATGGAAAGATAAATTTCTGTACCCCATTACCTATATTTCTTATTTCCCTGTTACATGCAAAAACAATTCTCAACATCTGGTCCTAAAACCTTGAGTTCCAACTTATCTCCCTTCCTCCTTCCCCACCCATCCCCATTGAGAAGGCAAGCAATTCAATACAGGCTATATTTGTGTAATTTTGCTGAAGACTTCCATAATAGTCATGTTGTGAAAGACTAACTATATTTCCTTCCATCCTATCCTGCCCCCCCCCATTTATTCTATTCTCTCTTTTGGCCTTATCCCTCCCCCAAAGTGCTTACTTCTAATTACCCCTCTCCTCTCATTTGCCCTTCCTTCTATCATCCCCCCACACTTCACTTCTCCCCTTCTTCCCTAGATTTTCATACCAAATTGAGTGTGCCTGTTATTCCCTCCTTAAGCCAAATGTGATGAGAGTAAGCTTCACTTTTTCCCTCTCACCTCTCCCTTTTCCTGTCAATTGAAAAGGCTTTTTCTTGCCTTTTTTATGAGAGGGAATTTGCCTCATTCCATTTTGTCCTTTCTCTTTCCATTATATTACTCTTTCATCCCTTAATTTTATTTTTTAGATATCATTCCTTCCTATTCAACTCATTCTGTGCCCTCTGTCTATGTGTGTGTGTGTGTGTGTGTGTGTGTGTGTGTATAATCCCTCCAACTACCCAAATACTGAGAAAAGTTTCAAGAGCTACAAATATTATCTTTCCATGTAGGAATGTAAACATTTCAACTTTAATAAGTCCCTTAGAATTTCTCTTTCCTGTTTACTTTTTCATGCTTCTCTTGATTCTTGTGTTTGAATGTCAAATATCCCATTCAGCTCTGGTCTTTTCATCAAAAATGCTTGAAAGTCCTCTATTTCATTAAAGGACCATTTTTTCCCTTGAAGTATTATACTCAGTTGTGCTGGGTAGGTGATTCTTGGTTTTAATCCTAGTTTCTTTGATTTCTGGAATACCATATTCCAAGCCCTTCGATCCCTTAATATAGAAGCTGCCAGATCCTGTGTTATCCTGATTGTATTTCCACAATAACTCAAATCATTTCTCTCTGGCTGCTTGCATTATTTTCTCCTTGACCTGGGAACTCTGGAATTTGGCTACAATATTCCTAGGAGTTTTTCCTTTCAGATCTCTTTCAGGAAGTGATCAGTGAATTCTTTCAATACTTATTTTGCCCCCTGGTTCCAGAATGTCAGGGCAGTTTTCCTTGAAAATTTCATGAAAGATGATGTCTAGGCTCTTTTTTTTTGATCATGGCTTTCAGGTAGACCCTTAATTTTTAAATTGTCTTTCCTGGATCTATTTTCAGGTCAGTTGTTTTTCCAATGAGATATTTCACATTGTCTTCTATTTTTTCATTCTTTTGGTTTTGTTTTGTGATTTCTTGGTTTCTCATAAAGTCATTAGCTTCCATCTGCTCCAATCTGATTTTTAAAGAGCTATTTTCTTCAATGAGCTTTTGAACCTCCTTTTCCGTTTGGCTAATTCTGCTTTTGAAAGCATTCTTCTCCTCATTGGCTTTTTGGGCCACTTTTACCTTTTGAGTTAGTCTATTTTTAAAGGTATTAATTTCTTCAGCATTTTTTTTTGAGTCTCCTTTATCAAGCTCTTGACTTGCTTTTCGTGATTTTCTTGCATCTCTCTCATTTCTCTTCCCAATTTTTCCTCTACCTCTCTTACCTGATTTTCAAAATTGTTTTTGAGCTCTTCCATGGTCTGAGACCATAGCATCTTTATTTTGGAAGGTCTGGTGCAGAAGCTTTGACTTTTAGGTCTTCCTCTTATGGTATGCATTGTTCTTCCTCATTTGAAAGGATGGAAGAAAATACCTGCTTACCAAGAAAGTAACCTTCTATTGTCTTATTTTTTCCCCTTTTTGGGCCATTTTCCCAGCCAGTTACTTGACTTTTGAGTTCCTTGTCAAGAGGAGGGTGTACTCTGGGGACCTGTAAGTTCTCAGTTCTGCCAAGGTAGCACTATCAAAGAAGAGGCGTTTACTCTTCTCCTGACCTGTACTCTGGTCTGGGAGCAACTACAAGCACTCTTTTCTGTGAGTAGAATTCCCTCTCCAAAGCCTCAACCAGTTCTACCAGCCTGCACTCCTCCTCACCCCAGGGCCACCACTCAGAGCTGAGATGCAAATCAGCTGCTCAATTCACCCAGGATCTTTGGACCAGGGCTCCAACAATGGAAGCTGCTGCCTCCTGGGGTTGGGGCCAGACCACCACGTTCTCTTCTTGCCTTGTGAAAAAGCTTTCTCACTGACCTTTGAAGCTGTCTTTGGCATTTGTGAATTGAAGAATTTGGAACCTGCAGCTGCTGCTGGTGGCACCTTGAAGCCTGCTCCAGTCCTGTCCTTGCTGAGGCACGGCCAAGGCAGGCTTGTGCTATGCTTTGTGCCTGGTGTGATAGACCTTTCCTATTGGCCTTTCAGGCTGCCTAGGGCTGAAAATCTCTTTCACTCTGTTGTTTTGTGGCTTCTGCTGCTCTAGAATTTGTTTAGAGTCATTTTGGGAGGACAGCTTCTAGATATGCATCCTTCTACTCCACCATCTTGGCTCCACCCCTGAATCTTATCTTTATTTATAACAAGTTTCCTGTCTTTCTTCCCCCCAGAAGACACTATCTGTTGAAGTATCTTTGGCTGGGAATTAGCAACTTTTGTCAAAACATAATGGAAATAGAAGCCAAACATTGGCTTCTACATAAGTCCGATCGTCAGTTACTTTATACCTCTTTCTACCTATTCTATCTTCTCACTGTGAATAGATTTGTTTGTTAGTCTTTGCTTTTCTCCTCCTAATTATCAGCCCATCAACAAGAACTAAGTGCCTAATTTCTGTTCATTCCTAAGTGAGGTACCCCCAGCACACAGGAAAAGGGAGGCAGGAGTGTATACAAACAAGAAATAGAGACAAAGAATTGAATCAGTATGCTGTGGTGGAAAGAGTTCAGGAGGAGGAATGACAAGACCTGGGTTTGAGACCCAGTCCTCCCATTTATACTTGTTTCTGGGCTGCTTTCCTTCTCTCCAAAAGGAAGATTTTTGTGGTAGATGATCTTTGAAGTCTCCTCTAGTCCAATCACATTCAGTGATGAATAAATTTAAGCCCTTTTTATTGCTTAATGTGCCAGTTACTAATAGATAACAAGATCATTTTTTCCTACTCCATAACATTATGAGCTTTCCTTACAAATGATTCCGTGCAGTTAATGCCTATAAACAAATTGCATTTATTTTTAGTGAATAAATTTCATTATTATTTGGAATGATCTCTTGCGATCTTTTAAAAGCAAATAGTCAGTTATGGGGATAAATTGTATTCTTTTGAATAAGGATGTGCTAGAAAGAATTGGAACAAGCTTTATGATTTCTAGCTGTTTTCAAGTGAAGTCAAGGCAATATGCATGTATTAAGCACCTATTATGCACAAGGCATTGCACAAAGCACTAGAGATGCAAAGAAATAAAAAAAAATGAAGCCAAACCAGTCCTTTTTCTCCACAAGCTCACAGTTTAAGGGGGAGATAACATGCAAACATTTAAGTAATTATGTGCAAATAAGATATAGGCAGGATAAATTAGAGCTCTTAGAGGGAAAGCACTAGCATTAAAGGTATCAGGAAAGACTTCTTGAAGGTGATATTTTAGCTGGAACCCAAAGGAAACAAGAAAGTTAGGAGGTAGAGATGAAGGAAAGAGTTCAAGGCATGGGGAACAGCCAGTGAAAATGTATTGGAAGATGGAGCGCCATGTTCAAGGGTCACAGAATAAGGTGTGGGAGGAAGATTTAGGAAGACTGGAAAGGTAGGAAGAGGTCAGATTTTTACTTTGAAAGCCCAACAGTGGGGTTTTGACTAAGTGGGAGGGTGACAAGATAGAATTGTAAATTTTGAAGATAATGTAACAGCTGAATAGAGGATGGATTAGAGTGGGATGAGATAATGAAGGAAGATGAACTAGAAAGTTACTGTCATTGTCCAAGTATGAGGGAATGAGGTCTACACTAGGGTGCAGCAATCAGAAAAGAGAATGGGGCATATACAGAGATACATGGAGGTAGAATAGGCAGTGCATGGCAACTGATTGGGTCGGGGACTAGTGAGAGACAATGAGGAGTCTGGATGATCCCTAGTTTTGAGCCTGGGTGACTGGGAGAATAGTGGTAACTTCAATAATAATAGAAAAATTAGGAAGAGGAGAGGATTTTGGAGGAAGGAAATTGAGTTCAGTTTTGGACATATTGAGTTTAAGATATTTAAAGGACATCCAGTTCCAAATGCCAATAGGCATCAGGATAAGTGAGAGTGGAGGTCAGGAAAGAGGTTAAGGGTAGATAAATAAATTTGAAAACCATCTGAATAAGGATCATAGTTGAATCCATGGGAGCTTATGAGATCACCAAGCAAAATAGTATGGAGGAAGAAGAAGGCTCAAGTTAGAGGCTTGGGGGCCACTCATGTTTAGCATCTGAATGAAGATTCAGTCCAGGAGACTGAGAAGGCATGCTCATATACCTCATATAGGTAGGAAGAGAACCAGGACAGCAGTCACAAAAAGGGTGGATGACAGTGTCAACGTGAGAAAAGTTCTCCTTATGGAAGAGCAAACTACAAGAGGACTTTTTTTCCTTGATGAGCTTATTGGTTAACAATTATATAAACTCATGTTGTAATCTTTTCATATTTTTAATGCTATCAGGATTTGTCCTATTCAATAGCTTATGAATCCTCTCAGGAAAACTTAGGGCACTATGGGACATGTACTAAATAATTAGATTAAGAATCTATCATCAATTTTAATCAGAATTGGATTGCATAATGTATCCCCAAACACACATAATTTTAAGTTGGAAACTTTGTAGTTGGAAGATTAAAATTCAGAAAAATTAAATTTAAATTAGTCCCCCATATTTTTTAGCTAATGTTCAAAAATATTGTTCATATGCTTAGATGTTAATTACTGTCTATACATCACAGTAGGAATGTTCTCTTTAAAACAAAGAGAATAGTTATCTACAAGTCTATTAAGAATAACTTGAGTATAACTGTAAGAACAGAATAAAATTACAAACGTTTTGTAAAAATTTAAGTGATAATTATTTCTAATCACGTACATGGATTTTAGTATGGTGATACCTTAACAAATTAATATAATGAGATATGTTTTTATGTTCTGAAATATTTAGTATTATTTATCATAATCCAGGGGTGGGTTGGAGATAGCTCATACAGTTCATCAGAGTCAATAGTTAAATTTTCAGTGTATTTACACTTTGAAAATTGACAAGTGCAGCAAATCAGCCAAGGGTTTTGTTGATTAGAGGCTAGCCCAAAGAAAGTGGTGGAGATAATGTTAATAATGCAGATTAAGGTTGAAGGTGTGTCACATGTACATTTGTTTTTAGATAGCCAATTATAAATATTTACCAGACCACCCTTGACATAATCTCACTTTTTAAAATGAGTTGTGAATGATAGAGCTGGAAAGGCCTTTAGAAATCATCAAACACCCCATTCCCCTCTCCCACAGCTGTCAAATGGGAGACAGAGTGACAGCTGAAATTTGCTTTGAAGTTTGCTGGGAGACACACAGCTAGCTAGTGAGAAGCAAAACTGGGCACAAAACTAGTCCTCTTACTCCAAATTCAAAACTCTTTCGACACTGCTTTTTCTCAAATCCCTTCTAGTTCTAAGCATTCTATGAGATTGAAAAGTCTACTTTATTATTATTTGTTTATCACTAGAACTGGGGCAATCACTTTTGTTTTCAATTATCCCCTCATTTCCCACCTGCCCGCACTATTTTAGACTTCTTTTGACTTTTCCCCTATACTCTCAGGAACCTATTGATAAATCTCATCATCCTGCGAGATCCAATCAGTCTCATCAGTACCCTCTGCCCCTCTAACTGGAGGGTAGATCTATAAACTTCTCAACCTCCATTTGGGAGGGGGGCATGGGTCAGATATCTTTTCATTTCCCAGCACGCTGCACTCCCTTTGAACTTTTTTCACTTCTCTACCATGCCCTTTAGCCAAGTACCTTCCCTTATCCTCACGTTCTCCTCATCTAATTCAACATTGTTGTGTATTTTCTTGGCCCATTAGATTGTAAGCTCTTCAAGGGAAGGGGCTATCTTTTTTTTTTATTAATATATACTTTTATCCTCAGTGTTTAGTGCAATGTCTGTCACTTAGTAAGTACTTAGGACATGTTTAATGACTCTTGATGATTTGTTTCAGAATTACAGATGTGTTGCCAGCCATCATAACTCTATACCACATTCTAGTCATCTTACATTTTCAACTATGTACTCAAAGTGAGAATTTGATACGACCTTAGCCTAAAAGGATCAGGGTCCCACATTGCATCCTGGGCCATCTCCAGTCATCTTGACGAGTATCAGGCCCATGGGCCCAGATGGCTCTGGAGGAGAAAGTGAGGCTGGTGACCTTGCACAGCCCTCCCTCCCTCAAATCAAAGTCAACTGCAAGGCATGTCATCATCTTGATGTCATGGTTCTCTTTGAGAACGAAGGACAAGCACAACAACTGATCTATGTTGCCAGTCATCATAACTCTTTACCGCATTCCAGTCTTATATTTTCAACCATATACTGGACAGATGCCACACTCCTATCCCTTGATAAAGACACACCTTAATAGGGGTAGGGATGAGTAATGTCTGGGAGTTACAAAACATTTTAGCTTCATGTAAACCTGAGGATGCAGTCATTTTACATTACTGATAAACATTATCATCTATGCTCAGAAACCCAGCTCAGTGTCAACTAGACCACAGGTATATGGGAAATCAGAGTATGGGTGTGAATAGGAGGTATGTTGTGGAGGAGATATACAAGTGAGTGGACATGCCACCTGTTTTTCTGGCTACCTTCCACAAATGTAAATGCACTGACACATAGAGTGATCCAAGGTCTGGGCATCTAAGATCACTATAACTGTGATAGCCTGTAAGTCCAACCATTCTTAATAACATTCTTCCTATAGGAAAACATGCTCTTTGTTCCAAATAAATGACTGTTGGAATGATAATCTGTTGCCATAAGTTCTTATTATGACCAAATCTATGAAGAAAAGTGTCCTTATTGCTTGTCCATTGTCTGAGGTCTTTTTTAACTTTCATGTTCTATGATTTTAATTTAAAAAATATGCTAATATTATTTTGGTGATCCTGTATGGTTACAAATCAACCAATATTTACTAAGTTCCTACTATGTAACACTAGGGATTAAAAAAAGCAAACAAAAATGAAACAGTCCCTTCCAACAAGGAACTTGTTGGGGGAAACAATGTGCAAAATCTGTGTAATTAAATGAAAACTATATCTAAACAGTGGGATTTCATGATCTCAGAAGAACTAAAATTGATGGAGACCCAAAGGGTAATACTAAGTATATGCAGACTGTATTGTCTACCCAAAGATGATGGATGTGACCACTAACATTCAATGCAATTCAAGAATTCAAGACAGTCTGTAAAGCCTTGGGGAGATGGATTAGAAGTGGAGATGAACTGGAGAGGGAGATGGACTGGCCATGCAGCAAAAGCAAGGGATGGGAATAAAGTGACTACTACATTTCAGGTACTGTGCTAAGTACTTGACAAATTTCTCATTAGTTCCTCACAACAAACATATGAGGAAAGTTGTATTATTGTTCCCATTTTAGAGATGAGGAAACTGACTTGGTTAAAGTTACACAGCTAGTAAGTGCCGATAAGTATCTAGTAAAGGCAGATTTGAATACAGGTTTTCCTGACTCCAAGCTTAGAGCTCTATCTGTAACACCACCTAGCTGCCTCAGAGATACTATCCTGATGTCCATGAAATAGGAAAAGAATCAGAGGAAAGTCTCCAGCACAATGAGGATTTCTGGAGAAATATAAACAAGAATGAATGAGTATTTATATTAATGAAATAATTACTTTTGGAAGAATTGAAACTTTTACTAAAAGTCCCAGAAAGGCATTCTGTATGGACAGTTGCCAGATTCAGGTTGTATTTGGGAGCAGGAAAGGAGGCAGGGCATGAATTGACATCTTGATAAATCACCTCTATTGAGTTTATACCCTTTGTCATTGGTATGACCATTTGATAGGCTCATAAATGAGAAAAACGTCCCTTTAATTGAATTGCCCTTTGTTCTGATTCTTGGGCAGCCTCTGTGATAAATCCAGAAAATGTTCTCTGGCTTGGAATCACCTTAGGAGTTAAGGCCCTTATCATTCCATGCTGCATTATGCAAACAGGGTTACTTGGTTTCATTAAATGGTTCACATTTCTAAACATATCTCTGAGTGCAAAGTGCTGACCCGGTAGTTTTAGACCCATGATAGCTGTAATCCATTTTTCTTCTACTTCTTGCCACTTGATGGGGTTTTGTAGGCCATTGTATTCTTTGCTCTTGTCCAGACTGATTTGGAAGTAGATATGCCAGCTATTGCTGAGGCTGGAAACCTTTTGTTTAATAATTTTGGCTGCCATCAGAATACCGTTTCATCAGATGCTGATGGACAATAAATCAAATTCTAATCTCTATCAAACATACTTTTTATTTCAGAAATGTGTCATGAAGCGTATTCTTGATTTTTACTGGTTTCCTAGTCATTAGCCTCCCCAAATCCCTAAACAAGCTGCTTCTTAAGAGGGAGAATCTGGTCATGGGACCCCTTTTGGTACTTTGAACAAAGGCTAAGAATCAGGAAGAAAAAACTGTATGGAGTGGCAAGAACTTGGAACCACATAGGACTACATATATATTTAGAGTTGGAAGGGATTTTAGAGGCCATCTAGTTCAACATCTCCATTTTATGGACAAAGAAACTGAGGCTTATACAGGAAACAAACATCAAAAGTTGATATTTGACCCTGGTTCTCTGACTGAAGAGTTACTATTCCATACTGGTAGCTTTCAGAATTGACATACTACCTGTATAACATTAAGTCAAGCCAAATTTGTAATTAATCTCCGAACTTGAAAGCTTGGGATGTATCCTTCTTCATCTCTGCCTTTCAGAAGCCTTGCCTCTGTTCAAGGTACAAGCTTGGTGCCATTTTCTCTATGAAGCCTTCTCTGATTTCCTCCAATTGTTAGCAATTTCTCCTTCCTCATTTATCTCATATCACCCTTATTTGTGTACATACTGTATCCTCCGTGCCAGCCTTCTTATCCCTGCCCTTGCCTTAGCCACATGTCAGAGGATGTAAGCTCCTTTTAGGGAAGGAAATATATCATCTTTGTGTCTGTAGTACAGAGCACTGGAATTTAAACATGGTAGGTATGAGTGTTTGCAAATTGAATCATACTGTGCTCTCAGGTCCCTTTCAGATCAATGATTCTCTAAGTTTTCTGCCTGATTCTATGTTTAGGGAATAGAAAATAGACCAATTTGACTGGAAGGAAAATTCCTCTAAAGGATATAAAAACAGTGGAAAAAAAATCACTTTGCAAACTTGGTCAAAATGAAAACAGGTGATAGTCTTCCCCTTCACTCAGTCACTCACTCATACACACAGACACACACATGCATGCATTCACATGCATGCATACATATATGCATACACACATATGCACGCACAATCACACATATTCTACAAATAGTGGAATGGCAAGTTTCTCTGAAGATCTACTTGTTTTTATGAAGGGTTCAGATCAGACCTGCCTGGAAACAGCAGAGTGAAAATCTTTCTTTTCTTCTGTGAAAGTCAAGATGTCACCATTTTGTTTGTGCCAATAAAGATCAGCTGCAGAGAGTAGGTCATCCAATCTATTCCTCATCCTCCCAGATGACTCACTATTGGATCTATCCTGTCACTGCATGCCATCATTGAGGTGCATTTAATATTTTGAAGTCCCTAGGGAGGAAGAAAATACTGACACTTGTCAGCACTTCCCCTACCTTTTTCTTTTTTTTCTGAACCTGAGCCACTATAGCCAATGTCAATATCAATGACAGTGGAGACACTGACATTGGCACTGGCACGGCCCATTACGCTGGGATGCACTGGCTCCTCATTCAGGCTCTGGCACTCTGTATGTGCTCTGGAGCAAATAAATCCCAAGGACTCAATTTCTTCCCTGAGCCAGTGCAGATGATATTACTCATGCTTCATAGGAAAGAATAGTTGATGTGAACTACTTTAAAAGATGAAAAATTTTATGTAAATAGAAATCAATGGTTATGTATGTGTTTCTTCTCTCTTTTTTACTCTCTCTGCTCTCTCTCTCTCTCCTCTCTGTCTCTTTCTCCTTCATCCCCTTCATTTACTCATTCCTTTACCTATTCTTCTCCCTCTCTCCCTTCTTTTCCCTCTCCCTCTTCATATGAGAGGGAAGCAGTAGAGCATAGTGGATAGAGAACTGGCCTCAAAAACAGGAAGACCTGGGGTAGACTTGCCTCTAATATTATTCAACTCTGCAATCCAAGCCAAGTCTCTTAATCCAGGGGTGAGGAACCTTTAGACTAGAGGCCACATGTGGCCTTCTACACCCTTGGGTGCAGGCTTTTGACTGAATCTAAGTTTTATAGAACAAGTCCTTTTCCTCCTCCCTCCCCTCCATCTTCAACTTTCTAAGACTATGAGGTTGTAGAAAATGTCCATGACTGATAGTGGAAATTCTCTACTAGGAGCTCCTTAAAACAATTACATCACAGAAAAATGAACAAAGCTTACTTTAATAGAATTATTGATTTTAAAAAAAGAAATATCTCTGTCTATCTAGTTGTTGTTGCATTTGACCTCACAGGCTCTGGTTAAAAGGAATATCTGGCTTCAGGTTTCCAGAAAATTGGTTCTCAGGAAAATGATACAATCATGAGCTTTATTGTCATGGAATCCAGAAAACATGCAATCAAAGCATACACACTCTTTGGCAATATAAACAGACTGAGATTTGTCCCCACGTGCAAAAAAGGGAGGGAGACATGTTAGAGAGGGAACACACTCAAACTTGGGGTTCAGGTGGCAAGATTATCTGTCCTAAAAATGGACTTGGTTGAGAACTAATCAGTGCCCAACATAGGAGGGAATACTCTGAATTGGACCCAGATGTGATGGAAAAGTTTTCACAGCTCCAAATCAACACTGAATGTTGGTGAAACTCAGGTAGGGCGAGTTTCTTTATTAGGACCACAAACTGGTAGGTTTGTCTATCATTAACTAAGGCAACAGAAGGAGAATGATTCTAGAGCTTTGCAGTAGGTAAAGAGTTCATCTCATCAAAAGAGTTTCAAGCCTTACCTACCTGACAAAAAATTAATACTGTAGCTTTCTGTTTTATGTATATTTTTAAGGACATTAGAACCACTTAGCCTAAGGGACTTCATGTTGGAGTCCTGTCTTTATAATATGACATCAGACTATAATCAAACAATAGTATCAAATATGACTGAGTACTAGTTGTTGTCTCCAGCCTAAGTTCAGAAGCTCATCCAAAAAATGGCTTTTGGGTGCAATTTTTTCTTTTTGCTCTAATAGATGCTGCAAATCATTGGGTCCAGAGGAGTTAAAAGCAGAGGAGCAGTTTTTTTCCCCTGTGCTCCCCCCCACTATCCTATCCTCCTAAGCCTTTCAACTTCTCTTTAAGTAATCAGGTGCCAACAGCAGCACAGCTGTTAAAGAGCCTGGAGACAATTGTGACAGGGTCTATAGAACCATGAAGATAGATGGATATACTTACATTACTGGGAAGAGAACTGGATTTGGAGTCAGGGCACCTGGGTTCAATTTTGTTTTTGCTGTCCAGTCTTTTCACTGAGTCTTATCTACTGAGCCTCCCTCCTCCCACTTTTTAAAAAAATGTGTTTTGAGAGGCAGTGGGGTTCAGTGACTTACCCAGGGTCACACACAGGTAGTAAGTGTCTGAGGCCAGATTTGAACTCAGATACTTCTAACTCCAGGGCCAGTGATCTATCCTCTGAGTCACAAGCTGACCCCCCCAGCTTTTTCTATTTCAGTTTTTTATCCAACTATCTGTGACTCCATTTGGGGTTTTCTTGACAAAGATACTAGAGTAGTTTGCCATTTCCTTCTCCATCTCATTTTACAAATGAGGAAATGGAGGTAAACAGGGTGAAGTGACTTGCCCAAGGTCATACAGTTACTAAGTATCTGATGCCATATCTGAACTCAGGAAGATGAATCTTCCTGACTCCAGGCACAGTACTCTATCTACTGCACCGTTGAGGAATAAATGTCCTGCAATTCACTTTCTGCCTTTGCTTATTACTACCTGAATGACTTACAGTAAGTAACTTCCTCTTTCTGAGACTGTTTTCTCATCTGTAATAAGTAGAGGTTAGGCTAATGTGGAACATTGGAATGAATCTTAGATTTGGTGAGAAAACCTGAGGTTAAATTCTGTCATTTGATGCCTATTTATGTGACCTTGCTCAAGTCACTTCCCATTTTTAGGCCTTGGTTTCCATCATTTATAAGATGTAAAGGTTGCACTTCAGTTTTCTTCCAGTTCTAATTATAATTCTCCCACTGTTTTTTAAGACTTCCCATATGTGAACTCTCTTCTCCAGCCAAATTGCTCCACTTTTAAGTTAAACACTTAATTTTTGTTTGTAAACTTAAATTTCAGAGTAAAAACATCCCCGTTTAAGACTTTAACTTGAGGAAATCAGCTGATTATTTCATTGCTATCTTGTATCACTTGGTGCATATGTTTGCTGCCCAGAAGACTTGAGTGTTCATCTCATACTTATTTTGGCTAGTATAGCTGTGATTGAATGGGAGGTAGGCTGGTACAGTAGAAAGAGCACTGATCTGGAGGTCAGGAGGATGTGGGCTACAGTTCTACCTGCACCATTTACTTCCAGTGTGCTCTTATGTAAGTATGTCACCTCTCTGTGCCTCATTTTCTTTATTTGTGAAAAGGGGTAATAATACTTGCACTATCTGTTTCATAGGAAAACACTTTGCAAATCTGAAAGCCCTAGAAAAATGACAGATCAGATTGTCATTATCGAATCCACCAGAGTTCTATTTGGATGCTCTACTGTGGAGGTGGAGGTGAACCTGGGGTCTCAGAGACTCTGCCAGTGAAATGCAAGGTCTGGTAGGTATTATCATGCTGGAATGGGAACGGTTTGAATATGACTGGGTGCTGGTTGTTGTCCCCAGACTAGCTAGGTTCAGACACTCATCCAAAAAATGGCCACAGGGTGCTAAGTGGTTCAACTCCAGTGAATCTTGAAGCTTTTCTACTAACAGAGGGGTTTGATACCTCTAGTGGCAAAGAGATTGTTCATACCGATGAAGTCATGCGACCTTGAAGTTGTGTTCTTGATTAGTGCTTTAGAAAGGGATACTGCCAATGATTACTCTGGCCTGATGAGAAGCAAAACTTGGTTTTGTAGGGTGCTTTTCATACTCATATAACCACAAAGTACTTATGAAGCCATGAGTCAGATGAGCATTTCAGCAGAGATGCTGTCACTTTATGAGCACAGAACTATTGCTCCCATGCAACATGAGATCTTAGGTTTGTCACTTGGTTCATTTGCTGGTGTACTGGATAAAAATACACTTGATAATCACAAAGGTTCTCCCCTCCTTTAATATTTTCACTCTGTCTAAAGAATCTTTACATTCCCTCATTTTCTCCTTTTTCTTTACTTGATTGATTTTTTTGAATTTCCCTCCTATTACAACTCACAGTAATACAGAACCTTAAGTTTTACCAATAGCATTCTATTCCATTAAATTTGATTCAATTTAACAAGTATTTATGAAACATCAATTGAATGTCAGGCAAGGTACTAGGTGCTAGAGATAAAAAGAAAAAAAAAAACCTATCCCTCCTCTCAAGAAGCCTATATAGTATATACAACAGTATTTACAACAATCTGCAAAAGTAGGAAGTTTACTTTTTTTTTTTTTTGCCTGGAACTATGATTTCAGTAGTAGAGCAAACTCCCAGTGTTCTAGGAAACTCCTTATACCAACGCAGATTGACATCTCCATTGCAATTTTAGTCCTAGAGAGTTGCTTGTAGCACTGAGAGATTAAGTGATTCATCTGATGCAGCATTAAGCACTGGAAACTTTAACAATAAAATTGTGTTGAGTAGAAGAAGGAAATGGGAAACCACTCCAGTATGTTTGCAAAGAAAACCCCAGATGCAGTCACAAAGAGTCAGATACGATTGAAACAACCAAAATTGTGCCTAGAGTCGCATAGCTGTACCATGTGTTTGGGGAGAATTTGAATGTAGGTCTTATTGACTAGGAGGCCAGATTTCCATCCATGATGCCAAGAGCTGTGGCATCATGGATGGATATCTATCTTACACAGGAGGAAGTTGAGGCTTAAAGATGACAAGTGATTTGTCCAGGCTGCGAAGACAAGTCATGAAGTCAATTAACTTTTATTGAGCACTCACTGTATGCCAGGCATTGTGCTAAGCACTGGAATACAGAGATGAGTTTATATTCTAATAGAAGACAATGCATAAAGGGGGGAAAGGGTACCACCTGCATGACAGATAAGGTCTGGAGAGTTAGAGTGGAGCACAGAGAGTGATGGAGAGTTAGTAAATTTCAAGTTCACAACTCAGTTTTCTAACTTTAAGATTAGTACTCCCATGTGACTATGTCATTTTATTCTCCTGCAGGCTCTTCATTTATTTTTCTCTTCTATTTCTCCACTTTTTAAAACATCTTCTAGGTCATCCCATTACTTAGACTAATTGCTTAGCTCTTTGACATGATCATTAGTGATACTTCAGTGCCTTAAGAATCTGTGTGTAGACAAGCCAACTAGATTTAGGATACTATTAGTATACTGTCGTTATGAGTTAACTTTGTCAAAACAACTCACACAACAACAGTACAAAACAAAATATGAAAGGTGCTAAAGTGTTTTGAATTTTATGTCTCTCTTTGTTTCTGTTTCCCTGAAGATGGAAGAGATTTACTTCAAATTCCACCTTTTTAAGTTATTTAAAATTCTTGATTTGCGTAGTATTTTAAAGAAAACTGAATTACTTTTAATACGGAATAACAGTCATAACTTTTTTGAGGGTAGCAAGAGAAAGATTCAATTGAATGGCTTTGAGTATACAGAGCTAAAACAGCAGTTTAAAACTTGATCCAAAATTATAGTGTATCTATTTTTTTTTTTACCCTATCTGGGGCTGAACTGAATAATCTTATAGTTTTGATGCCAGAGGAGAATAACCCATGTGGAACTAAGTCCTCTCTATTTTGTTTTCTTCTGGGCTAAAATTGTGACTTTGTAGCCATAGAGGTCTGATGAGGGATCTGTTGATACTGATGCTTCTCCACACATCTTTGGAGGAGTAAAGGCTGTGACCATGGAGGAGGTGTGTCTGGTGGGAAGGTAAAGGCATGAGTTGAGAAGTGCAGCTATGCCTGCTCTCCCAAGGTGGAAACCTGAGGAAGGACTGAGTACTTTTTCCTTTTAGCTAGACCTTCTCACTTAACATCTAGCACCACTAAATAGAAGAGTAGGAGAACAAGGGAGCAGGGGGGTTGGGGTGGGGGTAGAAGTACTCTCAAGAAACTACTCTCAGCATCCTATTGTTTCCCCTTTAATTAGGGCAAAACCTGATCTGACCCACCTTGTTTATGATTTTGCCTAAGACCTAACAGAATTCATATAAGGTTAGCATAGCTTTTGATGATGAAAGGTCAGAAAGATGGAGCAGTACTTGGAGATATTTTAAAACCTTCCACATTAATTTTTGTGTCCTTTCCAGTGGCCTTTTGGGATCTTATTAGTAAACATGAAATCTTATTGACTTTCACCAAATGAAACTGCTTAGCTTAATCTGAACATTTTCCAAGAATTTTTTTTTATTCTTCAATCTATATTCAAATGCCATCAATTCTTTCTCTGGGGATGAAGAGCATTTTTCATCATAAGTTCTTCAGAATTGTCTTAGGTCATTGTATTGCTGAGAATAGCTAAGTCATTCACAGCTGATCATGTTATAAAATTGCTGTTATTTTGTACATAGTACATTCACTTTGCAACAACCCATTCAAGTCCTTCCAGGTTTTCCTGAGAGATTCCTGCTCATCATTTCTTATGGAACACTATTCCATAATCACATGCCCCAACTTGTTTAGTCATTCCCCAACTGATGGGCAGCCCTGAAATTCTAATTCTTTGCCCGAGAAAAGAGCACTATAAAAAAATTTTGCATATCTGTCTATCTATCTATCTATCTATCTATCTATCTATCTATCTATCTATCTATCTATCTATCTCCTTTTCCTTTTTTTTTTTATCTCTTTTGGGATACAAACCTATTACTGGTACTGCAAGGAAAAGGGTATGTATGGTTTTATAGCCCTTTGGGCATAGTTTCAACTTGCTCAGCAGAATGGTTGAATCAGTTTACAACTCTACCAACAGTGCATTAATAACTCATTTTCCCACATCCTCTCAAATATTTGTCATTTACTTTTTCTATCCTATTAGCCAATCTAATATGTATGAGGTAGTACCTCACAATTATTTTAATTTGCATTTCTCCAATCTATAGTGAGTTACAGCATTTTTTATTTGGCTATGGATAGCTTTGATTACTTCATGTGGAAACTGTTCATATCTTTTTATTTTTTATCATTTGAGGAATGGCTCTTATTTTTATAAATTTGACTCAGTTCTCTACATGTTTGAGGAAATGAAGCCTTTGTCAGAAAAACTTACTTCAAATTTTCTTTCACAGTTACTATTGCTAACTGTATTTCCCTCCATCCCCTTCTCCATTTATTCTTTTCTCTTTCCTTTCATCCTGGCGCTCCTCAAAAGGGCTTCTGATGACCACCTCCCCCAATCTGCCCTCCTTTCTGTCACCCCCACCCCCCTTCTCTTATCCCTTTGCCATCCTACTTTCCCATAGGGTAAGATAGATTTTTATGCCCAATTGAGTACAGATATTATTCCCTTGTTGAGCCAATTCTAATGAGGGTAAGGTTCACTCACTCCCCCTCCATTCCCTCCTCTTCAGCTCTGCTGTTTTTTCCCGTTGCTGTTTGATCATTTCCCCATTTTATTACTTGATTTTTAGCTGTTTGTTAAAGTAGGGCTCTGCTTCCAGGGTGGAGGACACACTCTTCCAAATTTCAAGGGTTTGGGTTTTCGGAAATACTTCTAAGGATATGGGAAGTAAGAAAGTTCTGTTGTCCACACTCCTAAGTGATAGGGGTTGTGACCTAGCACGGACAGGTTAGAGGTCAGAAACTAATGTGCCAGCCCAAGGAGCTGTGTGAGGAAGGGCCTATCAAAGAGGAGAACATGGAGTCACATGGCCAGGGGACAGTATCTTGGGAAATCCAAAGTTCAGAATTCTATAAGGGTCCTGCCTCATCCTGACCTGGTTGTAGTCCTTCCAGTGGCCATGCCGGAAGCTACCTGTTCCTTCAGGAGAAGAAATGTAGGCCTTCTCTACTCTGAACTCCATTTTAAATAAATTTTTCTTGATACCTTTTTTTTGGTGTGTCAAGTTCATCACTAACAAAGGACCTTTGAAGTTTTCAGTTCTTCCAAGGTTGTATGATTTAAGGAGAGGTGTTAACTACTCTCCTAGCCTGTGTTCCAGTCTGTGAGTGATCACAAGCATTCTTTTCTGCCCTGGAACTGTGAGGAGGATTCCCCCTCCACTGTGCCTACAAGCAAGTTTGAGCAAAGCAGCAGAATCCTGCCTCCCATGCCAACAAAAAACCCTTGTAATCTCCTTCTCACCAGTTGTTCTACACTCTTACCATGTATGGGCTGGGAGCTCCAAAAATAGCCACTTCTGCCACCAAATCAGTCACTCCTAAGGCCTCTTCCTGGTTTGTTGTGGCTGGGGTTGTACTGGTGTGACCTGTGTTGGACTGTACTCTACTCTCACCCAGGTGCAACAGACCTTTGTTGGTGATCTTCTAAGTTTTCTTTGGCATTGATGGGCTGAGAACTCTGGAAATGGCCATTGACGGTGGTGATTCAGTCACCCTGAGATCTGCTATGGGTATACTGTGGCCCCTTCTGTGCTAGCACAGCCTGGATGTGCTGGACTGTGCTCCTCTCTCACCTTAGCGCAATAGACTTTTCCTGCCAACCTTCCAAGTTGTCTTGGGCTGGAAATATGTTTTACTCCATCTTTTTGTAGATTCTGCTGCTCTAGAATTGGTTTAGAGTCATTTTTGAAAGGTATTTGGAAGGTTTTCAGGTAGAACTCAGCTGAGTCCCTGCCTTTACTACACCATCTTGACTCTGTCTCTCCCAGGAACGTTTTGATTTGAAGATCCCCCTCTCAGAATCTCAGACAAACCTCCCCTCCCCACAAAACAAACCAACAAACAGCTGATATTGGCAAGAAAAGTAATCTTTTCTGTTTTTGTTTTAGTATAATCAAGAAGTATAATGCCTCTATCTGAATGTGCCTGGGGAGGACCTTTCCCACCCACAGTCGCCCTGGGAAGATTTGTAAGACGGTCCCCACCTTTTGTTAATGAGGCCCTGGTTCTCCAGGGATGTGATGCCCTGGGCTCTAAAAAGTGTATAAGACTCTGAGGTGTGGGTTTTATTTTGGGGCTTACTGACTGGAAGTGTTTGTTTGGCCAGAATACTGTTACATAACTACATCTTTAGGAATTAGGAGATTTGTATTAGCTTTATTTTCTACTAGCTATGTGACTTTGAGCAAGACATTAACCTCTTTTGACCTGTTTCCTTTTAGCGAAATAACCCACTAGCTTCAAAGTCTATGCATCTGATTCTTCCTATATCTTTTCTTAAACAGCTCTAGGGTATGGTAGGTGACAGAGGGAGGGAGAGAAAAAAGGCACAACTAAACTGAGTTCTCTGGAATGGACTAGACTAGGCAGAGAAGATTGCTTTCCTCCCACCCATTCTCTGGAATGAAGAGAAAAATCTAGGTTAAGTAGTTATTTAAAAATCAAGTTATTTAAAAATCAAATCAAGTCAGTTGACATCAGTTATGACTCAATTTCATTGACTTTGCCTGTCCTAGAGGCTTCCTTTGATTTTGTAGCTGGGTGGTCACATCTGTTGGTCAAGGTCAGTGTTATAAGTCCTGCTAAGTCAGTGAGGGGTGTGATACCTTTGTTTACAAAGAGTATTCAGGTTTGAATTATAGTTAGCTAACGTAGAAAAAAGTTCTTTAGTTAAATCTATAGGACTTTAAGGTTTCTCACACTCAAATAAGAAAAGCAATATAAATATCAATATTTTTACATTGCTGGGGAGGGAAGTGAGATCCAGAAAAAACCACATAGCTTTTAAAAGAAGAACTAGGATCTGAACCCATATCTCCTGCTTATAGTTCAGTTTACTACCCTTTAAACTATACCATGCTACATCAGCTGTTAGATAGTTGTTGAACTTCAGATATATTTTCCCATAGAAACAAAGATGTAAATGGCTCTTTTCTTCAGACTGATCCACAAAAGATCTTATTAATCCACAAAGAAGTTAATTATCTGCCCTAAAATTGCTCCCTGATGCCTCACTGAAAGCATGGAGGTAATCAGGGCTTTCCACTTCAACTCAACAAATTTTTGTTCAATACCTATTATATGCAAGAGAACTATACTAGGTTCCCAGTGAATAAAAAAATAAACATTTATTAAACCAATGCTATATATATATGTCAGGCATTATGGGAATGGGAATTCCCAATGCAAAGACAAAAATAAAAATGTTCCAGTTCTTAGAAAACATATTCTATTGTATTTGTATATATAAAATTTATGCAAGGTAGTGTGGTGAGAGGAAGGCAGTCACAGCAGGAGGGTTCAGGACAGGCTTCAGGTATAAGATGGCACTTAAAATGCTTTAAATGTAAAGAGAAGATTCAAGAGATAAAGATGAGAAGGGAGTAAATTTCAGGGATAGGGAAGAGCACAAAGTCATGGAGATGAAAGGTGGAGCATCATGTATGAAGGACAGCCAGATGACTGTTTCGTTAGATCAATATTGCTCTTCGTCCTTCCTTTTTGAAGAGGACCAATGACATCATGTGGTGATGTTTTGACCACAGCTGCCCTTGAAGATTATTCTCCAAGTCGTAGAGGGGTTGATTTCTGTGTTGATATCTACTTCTGTGGATAAAACTATAGATCCTTGAGGTATTGAAGAAAAAGCTGCTAGTAGTCAGAAATGAATGAAATACAAAATCAAAAGGTATCAGTACACATTTTAAAGGAATAGTTATAATAATAATAAAAATAATAATAAATAGTCCTGAGTTATTCTGATACCCTAAAACATTTTGAGTCTGTAGTTCAAAAGCCCTTTGAGTCTTGTTACTGGTAAGGATTAGATTTGTTACTTCTGGGGACTGGGTGGGGGTACTGGTGGGAAAAGTCTATGGCAAAGAGGAAGGTAAAAGAGACATCACGATTGCAGGAAGCTTCTGTTGGCAAGCGAGTGGGCTGGTTTTATTCTTTAATGGTATATCCTGTTCATAAGTTTTATGATGTATAAGTGAAAGATGGTCTATGGATATCTCTGACTCGTTGGATTAAGGCAATATTACTTCTTTTATTGCTATTCAAAATAAGTAATTAGTGCTTATCTACTACTATAGAGGTTTACTCTGTTATAAGTTGGCAGAGTGACAATTGACCTTTGGGGTAAGGCTTCATACATTTTTAGCCAACAAAAAGCAGAAAGAGTATGGTAAAGTGGCAGGATCATTGAGCTGGGAATTATGAGAACTGAATTTCAGTCTTGGCTCTGTCTTTTCTAGCAATGTGTCCTTGGGTCAGGTACTTTGACTCTGTGGGACTCAGTTTCACTACTTTTCAAAAGAGGGTTGGATGAGAATAGGATTTAATAAATTTTTTTATGTCATTGACCCCTTTGGCAGCCTGGTAAAGTCTATGTATATCATATTAGAATAATGATTTTAAATATTAAAAAAGCAAAATACATACGATTATAAAGGAAACCAATCATACTGAGCTACAGTTATCAAAGTTTTTAAAAACAAGTAGAAAGACTCCATTAAGAATATCTGAATAATCTCTAAGGTAACTTCAGGCACTCAGAATCTATGAATTTGCATACATAATTCCCCCTTTTCTCCAAATGGAAAAGATTTGTGAGGAATTTAATTCTTCCCATTGAAAATCTTAGTTCATAGCAAGTTTAGTTCAATAAATATTTGAAGCTCATCCATTTATAATGCTACTTTGCTGTAAGCATTAGATTTGTCTTGGCATATTCTTTAGTAACATAAGTGCATGTTGTTTAAATAATGAAATCAATGAGAATTTGAAAAAAAATCCTGTATTCTGAGAGAATACTACTCTTTGCAGCACCATGAGATGAGAATAAGTGATGCTAATTGACTTCTGAATGAATGAGTCCTTATGGTTGTGATTCCCAGGAGAAAACATGTTGAGAGAAACTAAGAAGAGGGATGGTATAGGAAATATTTGTAAAACATTTCATTCTATTTAGTTTAAAACTACAAAGCTTTTAAGACATATGATATTGACTATGATATGCTTTGTCTTAACCTCAAATACTATGGCTAAAGACACCTGTTTGCCTCACATCCTAGTGAAGTGTCAAATTTAGTTATCCCATTTTCTGTTTAATTCTGCGGGTGATTGTTATTTAAAGTAAACCTCTACCTAATTAAAGCAAATCCTCATTTGACTCCACAAACCTTGCCCTCTACAGTTTTTCTTTGGGATTTCTTTGATGATTGACTCAAATATTCTAGAAATTGTGAAAGAGAGAGATTAGAGGTACAACTTAGGTAAGGAAGACAAAGGGCAGAGACTAGAGAGAGAAAGAAGAGGTAGACCAAGCTAAAAAGTATGACCTTTCCTTGGGTAAGTCAATTAACCTCTCCAGGATACAGGATTAGTGGTGTATGTGTGTGTGTGTGTGTGTGTGTGTGTGTGTGTGTTGTGTGTGTGTGTATGTAGATCCATTCAGCATAGTATCTGGCAAATGGGAGGCACTTAATAAATGCTTACCAGTTGACTGATTGATTGATGATGTCCGGGTCTAGGCTGGGTCTTACCAAATTAATCTCTTAGCTGTAGCCTTCCCCTCCTTTGTGGACTGTTCTTCTATCTTTTCCAGGTGTGTTTCATAAAATCATTTTTACCAAACTCATTCCTTTAGAAAGCTCTTGATTAAAGTGATAAAAGAAAGCATAATCATATTGGAGTCAGTGTGTTCACTATGCACATGCCAGACTTCTGAATTCGTCTAGTTCCCATGTTAGTCTTTTCCTTTCCACCCCTCACTCCCAAATTAGTAAAGGCTCCTCAAACTTAGAAGTTCTCCTTAGCTACCAGTCAGGACATCAGTCCACTCATGGACAGGTGTAGACTTCTTAGACTGTAATGATGGCTACAGAAATCATTAGACATCCTGGTAGCAGGAATTAGCCTCAGTTTCCCTTGGCTCCATGTTGTACCTCTTATTTGCTTGAGGTCATATGTGTGCCTCAATCTATACTTTTGTCCTTTGCATACGGGAACAAGGGATGTTGGTTTTCAACAAAGGGGGAAGAGTGGTGCGTGTCTATTAAAATTCCCTTTGAAGGCAAATGAAGAAGAGATAAGCTTGTTCTTAGCAATCTTTTTTTCCAAATGCCTAACCAGGTATACTCACAAACATTCTTTTCACTGCTGGGTGCCCACATGCTTGGTTGAGGTGAAATATAGATGTTTATTATTTATAATTTGTTTATTAACTTCAACAAGGTGGTATCAAAATAGATTTGTTTCTGTATCCCTTTCTGAACTTCACTTCTACATATAGAGAGAGTTTCGTTGTTATTCCTATTATCATTTATATAGTTGTAGTCAGCGTGAACATTGTTATTTTGTCTGTTTCTTTTATTGTGGATCATGTCATATGTCTTCTCATATCATAATATGATTAATTATGTTATACTTTCCAAAGAATTAAAAATGAATATCACACAGAGGGCAAATGAAAGGTTCATGCTATACAGAAATAAAATGCAACATGAAACAAACAAGGATCTTCAAACAGGGGTAAAAGATGTTTTATAGAATTGTATGATAGGAAGAGAAGACAGATTGGTCACAAGAAGAGGGTGAGTGAGGACAAACAGATAGCCAGAGTGCTCTCTGCCAGTACCTTTGTGATGTCAGGAGAAAGTGAGGAAAGCCTGTAGGATTTGGGGTAGACATTTTATTGTTGAATTTTATCACATTCTCTTATTCTTTTTCATACTTTAATTTCTTCCTGCACATTTTTATCCACATTGATGAGCCTTGTCTCAGATTCATTACTGGGGAAATTGTTGAGGTAAATTAATTTATTTTTTCCTTCTGGTGACTGTCTCAGTTTGATTAAATACATAATTATTCATCACATTGGCACATTTTATTTGTGTGCTCATTATTTTGAATATTACTTTACTTTTTCATGAAATTTAAAAATTTATTGGTAAGATTGCTTCTTATGTTTTTTTTTTTGTTTTTTTTTTTTTTACCTTTGGCATTTTGGTTGCTGCTGTTGAGAAAATAGAAAGTAAGGATCTGGGGTCTCTTAAGAACACTCACTCTGCCATCTTGCTAGAAGTATCCCCCAAGTGGATAATATTTGGATGAATAAATGTAGTGTTTGTGGACATTTCTATAAAAAAGTTGAGCACCAGGTCCTTGGTCAAGAACATAAACTACTAATAGTGTTTCTATGGGAAAATCAGACTCAAGAAATAGTGGAAAAGAGAATGTCATTTGAAGCCTGTGTTCTGGCCATATTGGAATACAGTTGTTCCTTAGAGAAGACATTCCATCTCTCATCTCCATTCATTCAACAATATTTACAATGCTTTCAATCTTTACCTCTACCTTTCAGAATCATTATGTTCCTACAAGTCTCATCTGGAGGTCCACCTCTGTGAAATCATCCTTTATTTCCCTTGTTCTCCTCAAATGCGCATGTTTACTTGCATATATGTTGTATTCCCTTAGGAGTATACATAAGCTCCCTGAGGGCAAGGACTGTATTACTTTTACTGTTGCATCCCCAGAACTAGCATGCTCTTTTACATATATTAGGTGCTTAGTACATGTTTTTGTTGTTTAATTGAATTGAGTTAGATGAAGAGGGTTCAAATCCCAACTCTGTTACTTACTGGCTTTGTGATTTTGGGAATTCATCTCTGGGTTCAGTTTCTTTATTTGTAAAATCATAGGATCATAGAGTCTCAGAAAAGAAAGGGAATTCAGAGGGCATTTTAGATCAACCTATAGGTGATCAGGAATTTTCTCTAAACACTCCAACAAGTAGTTTGAAAGATTGTCACCCAAATTTTGTATAGACTTCATTTCATTACCTCAAGTCTAAATTTGCCTTTCTGCCCTCTGATCCTAGTTATGCTTTCTGAGCAGAAGAGGCGAATGAGTCAAATTCTTCTTCATTGTCTTAGTCTTTCAAATACCTAACAGTTATAATGCCCCCATTCGTCTTTTTTGGTTTAGGGTGTGCATCCCTAGTTCTTGCAATTGATCTTCATATGGCATAGCCTCCACTCCTCTCTTTCTTCTTTTCTTTCTCTTTTGAACATGCTGCAGTTTTTCCTATGTCCATTAGCTTCTTTGGGAACCAAATTGAATGGTGTTGAACACATAATCTCCTAAAGCAGTCCTATATTGTTCTTCTCTGGCAGGAAGTTATATGCCTTCCTTAATCTTCCTCTCACTACCAATATAGGTGATAGAAAGTACTGGATTTGGATTTATAGCACCTGGCTTTGAATCTCATCTCTGTCATTCATGTGACAGTGGGCAAATCACTTAACCTGTCTGGGCTTCAATTTTCTCGTTTGTAAAATCAGTCAGATATATTGGGTGACCTTTGGATGATAATTTCCCTTCCAACTCAAAGGCTATGGTCATATGCTCTGGTATTTTTGTTGTTCTTAGCTTTCATTGTAAGCTTTGGCTCCTCTTCAGTTTTAGCAATACAGAAATAAGAAATCAGACCAGAAGGAATAAAAAGGAGATTCTATTTTATTGTCCAAATTAAATGGATGGAAAAGAACATAAAAAATAGAAATGTTGGATATATGAGGCTATTGTACAGTTTATATTTATGCATATTTATAAATTATATTTATATATTTTATTTATAATATATTATATTTATAAAATTCTTTAAAACCTGAAAAATCCTCACATATGCAGGAGAATAGATAGTTCTTTAATAAACCAGAGTTGGCTTCTTCCAGTTCTAAATACCATGAATATATTACATAATACTTTTATCAGAAATGCAAACCACCATGAGTGCAACAGCTCCCTGTACATATTACAATATCAAAATCAACAACCTAACACCACACCCACTCTGTACCTAAATTGAAACTGACAAACAATCTACAGGGAGAAAACTGAAGATTAAAAGGCTCTTGTTTCAGTACAACTTTAAAGAGAAGGCATGTATCCCCCAGGCAGGCAGTCTCGGTTCACCTTCATCACTGAGACTGAGATGTGTCATTGTTAAAAAGTTTTGGGAAAGCCCCTACAGATTTTAGTGGATCAATACCAGGTTTAGCATCTATGCAGACACATTAACATAGGGACATGGTAAATTGAAGACCATTTTTTAAAATCTAGAAATAGATTTTTTTAAAAAAACATACAAGAAATTCTGGAAAATTGTCCATGAATCATTGACCACATCATAAACTTAATGAACCACTTTATCATTCAACCTTAAATTACCTTGCTGTTGATGGCACAATTAAGGGTGTTATGATACCTGTGTAATACTGAGTCAAAGTGAATGAATAGGTCCTGGAAGCTGAATAGATCAAAAAATGAGAGGTTAGGGTGTTTGAGGGAAATCAGCATGTATGCTGGGGTAGAGAAGAAAATTGAGCCAAGTACTAAATTCTTTGAGAAATAAGAGAGAATAATTTGGGGGTTAATTTATAACAGCTTCCAGGTTCTGGATTGGGTGATAAATTTGAAAAGAGTAAATCTTAAAGAAGGAGAGGTTGTTTAGTGATGTATAGAAATATAGAATATAGAAATGTTGTTGAGATACAAGGGGTATTATGACTTCCCTCCAGGACCAGGATAATGGGGCTCACAAGAGAAGGTGGTAACCAGTACTGGAAAAAATGACCAAGGATGCAATGTCATTTAAGGAAAGCCAGAACTATTTGAGTGCCAGAAGATAGAAAGGAGAAGGAGAAGAAGAAGTTGAAGAGAAAGGAAAATTTGGGTTAATTATTGCATGAAAATGATATGAAGCACATTGAAGAGTGGAAAGATATGGAGTGGGAATGTTGGAGGGATGGGGATGAGTGGAACAGAGGGAATGTTTTATTTTTAGACATTCAGAGATTCATTATGACTAGGACTGGAAGAGCAGTGGAGGATAGGGGTTTGTTAATGACAGGGGAAGATTCTGGATAGATAGGAGCAGCTCTGCTGGTTATAGAAGATAAGAAAAAAATTGTCTCGAAATTACTTTGTTCTCTTAGCACCAATATATAGTGGTCATGTGGGCACTTCTGTTTGGTGGTCACATAGGTGTCTTTCCTTGATGATTATGAGGTTACCCATGGAATGGTCAATGTGTGTGCTATTGAATAGTAGGTGACTCAGTGGATAGAGTGCAGGGCCTGGAGTCAGGAAGACTCATCTTCCCGAGTTCAAATCTGGTCTCAGATACTTACCAGCTGTGTGACCGGGCAAGTCACTTCACCCTTTTTATCTCAGTTCTTTATCTGTCAAATGAACTGGAGAAGGAAAAGGCAAACCACTCGAGCATCTTTGCCAAGAAAACCACAGAGTCAGACATGGCTGCACTACAACAATGACATCATAGAGTGCTAGAAGTACATCATTCAGAAGATCTGGATTTCCATCTCTGACTGTTAGTACCCTTAATTTCATTGGGTCTTGGTTCCTCATCTGTTACAGAAGGGATTGGATCAGAGGTAGGGAAGCTGTGGCCTCAAGGCTACATGTGGCCCTCTAGGTCCTCAAGTGCAGGCCTTTGATTAATCCAAACTTCACAGAAGAAATCCCTTTAATAAAAGGATTTGTCCTATGAAACTTGGACTCAGTCAAAAGGCAGTACTCAAGGAGCTAGAAGGCCACATGTGTCCTGGAGGCTGTGGGTTCCCCACCCCTCGACTAGATGATTTCTAAGGTTGGTTGTAGCTCCATGGCACCTATGGTACCATGATTTATGCCTAATCATCAAGTTTCCTCACAGCAATACTAAAAAAAGCTTTCCTAAAATGATAGGCTGAGAAGGAAAGAATTTCTAAAGTGTCATTCCGTCCCTTCATGTTCAACCACAAGGTAAGCAAAACAGGGTCCCATAGACTTCACAATGAGCCAAATACACTCAGGACTATGGGAATGGTTAATAATAGGAAGTTTATCTCCTATGACTTTAATCATCAATGCAGACTTTGCCCAGAATTAATCTCAAATAGTAAGAGTTATTAGCTTCTATTCTGGCTCTGGTCCAGATATCTTGTAAACCAAGGGCATAGTGGTAGCGGTTAAATGGCATGTTCCCATGAGTATGCCAGCAGAAGATCTGAGCCAAAAGTCTAGTTATCTGACCTTCCTGATTAATGAGAACTGTAAAATCTGTCAGTAATATTGTAGGAGAAAGGCAGTGGTTTAATTAACCATGACATCAGCATGGATGATTTAGAGAAGGGATTAGTCAGTTCAAAACACCAGTTTAAGCATCAGTGTACTTGGGTTTGACCCATATGGATTTTTGACCGTTGGAAATTGTGGGACCTAGACCACTACGTTTAAGAAAATCCTATGAACTCAGTTGTTATTTTCTGTGTTTATCTTACGGGACAAACTCTGTTGGGATAGTAGTTGTGATTAATATTACAATGCTACAAAATATATCATCTAGCAAGATAATCTCACCTTGCTGGCATTTATTGTGCATTCCTAGAAAAAAAATGCTGAAAATGAGTAAAGTATTTGCTCAATTAATTTTGGATAGCATTTCAAAGGTCTGGGGTCAGTGCTATGGGAATGTATGTGCTTTCATCAGTGAGCTTGGATACTCAAATAATGATAATAACCAACATTTATATGGTACCTTAACTTTTACAAAGTTCTTTATATACATTATCTCATTTTAGCTTCATAGCTACCCTATGAGATAGAACAGCAGGTATTATTATGTGAATTTTGTAGGTAAGGAAACTGAGGCTTAGAAAGATGAGGCAATTTACTCCTGGCCACATGGGTGGTAAGAAGCATAGCTAGCTTTCCAATCCAGAACTTCTGACTCCAAATCAAGTATTCTTTCTACTGCGTCTTGATGATTCTAATTGTCTCACAGAGAAGAGAGGGCTATAGATAGACTCAGAAAATAGTTACAGTTCTGGAGGGGGAGTTGGAAGAGGAATCATCAAAGGAAAAAGAGATGGAAATTAAGCAGGATTAGAATGAGGATTGTGTTGTGTTACAGAGGAAAGGGATGAAATAACAGCATGTTCCAAAAATCTTAGCACAGTTTAAGCTATTGAAGCTTAAACTATGTTAAGTCTTTTGGGACATTGGTCTTTAAAGAAGAGGAGTTTAATAGAATCAAATGTTGGAGAGAAAACAAGGAAGATGAAGACCAAGAAAAGTCCAATTCTTATTTCAAAGTATTTCCAAAGGAAGAGAGATTCATTAAATTTTTGTAATTTGTTCTAGTACTTAACAGGACTCCTCTGGTCTAATCTAAGTCAGTTTTTCAGAATTATGTCATTCCCTCTTGCTCTGTTCTCATTGAAGATGGGGAATAATTGCTTACAACCTCCACATGCCTATTTTTATGTCCATGCAAGTAATAAGTTATTACTTCTCTAAGCTAAATAATTCATTCAATGTATCCACCTTTTCTTTTTTAAAAAATTATTTGTTTTATTTGGAACTTAAGAAATAAAACAAGCATTTCCATAACATAATAGAATAGAAAGAGATGATTATACATGCAACTGTAAATCTATTATGTACAAGTTTCTATTTCTTTTAAATATATAATAAAGTTTTCATGGAACTTTCTTTTTTTTCTTAATTTCTTTCTTTTCTTCTTTCTTCTCCCCCTAGCCCCCAGAGATGGCTACCACTAGACACAAATATGTATATATGTGTAAAACCATTCTATGTATACTTCTAGTTATCATTTCTTTCTCTGGATGAAGATGCCATCTTCACAGGTCTTTTGTAATTAATTTGGGTATTTATGATAGTCAAAATGACTTTGTCATTCAAAATTATTCTTAAAGCAATATTGCTATGACCATATATAATGTTCTCTTTGTTTTGCTCATTTTGATGCTCGTTATTTTATGTAAGACTATCCATGCTTTTCTAAGATCATCAGGCTCCTCATTTCTTATAACACAGGAGTAGTGTTCTGTTATGATCATATACCACAACTTCTTTAGAATGTCTACTGACAGTCTACTATGAAGAAGGCACTGTGATGTAGGGCTATGCTAAACAGATATTAGATATGTTCCCTACTCCTATGCAATTTACAGACTAGTTGGAGTGATAACACATAAGATCATTGGATTTAAAGATGGAAAGAACCTTGGAGATGAACTACAATGGCATCCTCATTTTATAGGGGAGAAACCTGAGGCGTAGAAAGGTTACATGATTTGCCCAACGTCAAATGCACAGTATGAGAAATATACTACATGGTAGTATGATATATGCCAAGTGAGTATTACAAACAAGTTGTTATAATTATTCAAAATAAAGAGATCAAGGAGGATTAGTATTGTCAAGGAAGTGGAACTTAGGCTGATTAAAGCATAAACAAGACTTGGAAAAACAAAACAAAGGATGAAGGGAAGTACGTTCTGGTCGCAGGAGCAACATGACCAAAGATACAGAGGTGAAAAGGAGAATATCATGGTCATTACCTGTTAAAGAGTCTGATAAGATTAGAAATATATATGTTGGGGAATAGTTAGAAATAAGATGGAATAGCTGAAACCCAGGTGAAGTGTTATGCCCTCCATGAAGCCTCCTCTTATTACTCTACCTGAAAAATATCCTTTCTTTCCTCAAATGTTTCTAGAACTACATTGTCTGGGTTTCTCCTTTGTCCTGATCATACTCTACCTTGTGACCTTTGGATAAGCCATTTACCTTTCTGGACTTCAGTTTCTTCCTAGATGACCTTCATGGTTCCTAATTACTTTTATCAGGATGAATTCTAATTAAGTATTTCAATCTCTACCTCTGTGATACATAGGAGGGATGGATTGTTGGGGTTACTTGATATGTATCTTCAGCTCAGTACCTGAAGTATTGGATAATACTCTGATTAGACTAGAAGTGTTTCCAATCAATGGCGGTCATCATGTATTCCAATACTAATGATAAGTATTTCCAAAAAGAAAACAAAATCCACAAAAATAAAAACCCATTATGTGTACAAGTGTGCACTTGATGCTACACAGTTAGTTGCAAAGGATTAAGTAGAGAATTCTACTTCATAACTCTCTGCAAATAAATCTGCAAATACTTTGATGCTTAGTTATTTCGATGCAAAATGGACCTAGGCAAAGATAACAAATCACGTTATAAAACATTGTTCAGGACTAAGAAACGTGAAAATACAAACACTTGTATACTATGCTGAAACCTTACTTTTTATATCATGAATATTTTCTTAGAGAAAAGAATCATAAGACTCTAGATATGGTCAGCATTGAGATTGGTGCCTGGCACATAGTAGGTGCTTGATAAATGCTTATCAACTGACCGAATAACATGACTATATTTTAATGGACAAGAATTGCTTCTGATGGGCTGGTTGAATCAGCTGTCTGTGTGCAATCAAATGACTAAATGGAAATTTTTTTCCTGGTCTACTTAAATAACTTATTGATATGAAAATGGGAAATAGGTTGAGGAAGGGTCATTAATACCAATTATAAATATTTCATTTGAGATTAGTTAATTTAAATCAACTCCAAAATAGGAGGATGACAAACCAATCTAAAACATATCTAAGTGAGTAAATACTTACTTGACAAACCTGCCAAGAAGAGAGACATGGTAATATTGGTTTCAAAATTGCTACAAAATTTGTAAAAAAATTTTGGAAAAAGAGTATGGGAATTTGTGAATATTATTGCCTCAGAAAAATTAGAAGCAGTGAAAGGAAAAACCAGTTTAAAGAAATAGTTGGCATAAGGCCCAACCAACAACATTATCCTGAGGGCACTTGAGCATGAGATTAGAAGGACAATACTTAGATACAATACAGGAAAGGTTTGTAGAGATTTTTATTGCAAACTTTTCACCATCAAGGACAAGTAGAGTTGCTCTATTTGGACTCAATATCAACATCTTGATGTTTCTCACAGAAGTACAAATTACATTGAAGATAATAAAATAGGGAAGAAAAACATGAATTAGATAAAGTACATACAGGCGATCTGTAGAGGACGAGACAATTTTGATGGCATTAAGTGTTCTTTTCCCAAGGAATATGAGGGTGGGTAAGATCTGAAAGGCAAGAAAAAAATTGTGGATCTTGTTACTGGAAAAGATGACCAAGAGAACATTAATAAGTACTTATTTACATGTTTAATTTAATTAAAATACAAAAGCATCAGACATCCTTACTGAGGGTATTAGAAGGTCATAAGCAATTATTGTTTTCAGTCATTTCAGTCATGTCTGATTCTTCATGACCCCATTTGGGAGTCACATAGCTAGGAAGAGTCTGGGGCTGGCTTTTCTTGATTCTAGACCCAGAGATCTAACCACTGTGCTACCTAGCTGACCTATAAGCAATTATGGGCATAAATATGTCACCAAAAGTAGAAAAATAAATACTAAGCACATTATTTAACACCACAATTTCTTTGCCAAGAAAACCCCAAGGAGAGTCATGAAGCATTAGACTGAAGTTGATACATGTCGTTCACTTGCCAGAGAAGTGATAAACTGAGGCAGAGAGAGAGAGAGAGAGAGAGAGAGAGAGCTAATTCTGAGCATAGTTAATGTAGAAGTTTGTTCTTCTGTCCTATGCATGTGGATGATGTGGTTGTTTTATCTGTTGTTCAAACAATTGTTATTTCCAGGGTAGAGGGAAGGACAAATTATAAATTAATATATTTATCAAAAAATAAAAAAAGCAAAACCAAAATAAGTGACTCTTGGGTGTCCTGTGCTTCCCCCCTTCCCCATCTCCAAATGAAAAACCAAAAGTTATAAGTAGGCTTTTGTAAGCAACATTCTAAAATACACCACCTCTTTACCATCATACAACTGACTAAAAAATATAGATAATACATGATCCCCCTGTGCTGATTGTTTGTTGAGCATTAAAATAAAAGATTAATTAAAGCAAAATGCTGCCTTAGAGCCTTGCCTCCAACCAGTTGTCTTTTATAAAAATGTCAAAATCAAACAATACTCCTTGAAAAGTACTAGACATAGCATTGTTCAATGACTCTCAGATCATTAAAAGCAAGTTATATTTATGCTCATCAAAGGTATTCACTGCTGTCTTTGAGAATGTCTAGTGCACAACCCAAGTCAAAGAGGGATTCCTTATAGAGCTTGAAGTCTTCCAGATACTCCCATGTATACATGATATTGTGCTGGTCACATCAAGCCAACAAAATAGTATAGAGCCTCCTAAGTGAAATCTGAAATTCTACAAAGACTTTGGTCTCACCATGCATGCAAGTGAATGAATTATGCCAGTTGTCCTAACCATGACATACAGTTGTATCTCTACATATACATATATGCATGTGTAGACATAGACATATCTTAGACAGACATTGAGCCCAGAATTGAACTGGAGGGTAAAATCAAACTGGCCTGACTTGGGGAAATTACAGAAAAAAAAGTTCTTTTACTGACATTAAATATCTCCTGCAATGGAAGTCTATCTAATTACTACATTCTACTGGTATAAAACACTCTACTTTTTGAAGAATTAAAGTTGAGGATTACTCAAAGTGAAATGGAGAGTCACATAGTGAGTATAGGAAGGCTGCAGGATAGAGTTAAAAAAGAAATTGAGAAGTTGTATAAAGGGGTAAGATAGAAATTGGTATATTGAAAAAAAAATATGCTGAGGACACATGGCAAGTGCATCCTATGTCCTGCCTGAATATTCCACTAATATCTTTGGGATGTGAGGACAACTCAAGGAGGTCACTTAGTATGCTGCATGGATCCCTTGTGGTAAATGTGTGGAATAATATAGATAAAAGTTGCTTAGGATGGGCAGGCATGGATATATTGTGATCTGCAACATTAAAAGGAATGCTATATTGATGAACTTACAAACTCATCTGAGTGTGTAAGTAGCATGTAAAATGCAAGGTCTTTGAAGACAGCAACTATTTTGGTTTTTGTCACTGCATCTCTGGAGCTTATTAGGTACTTTCTCAAGCACCTACTAACCTCCAGAGATACAATGGCAAAAACAAAACAGTTGGCAAAGATACTGAAGTGGTTTGCCATTTCCTTTTCCAGCTCATTTTACAGGTGAGGAAATTAAGGCAAACAAGATGAAGTGACTTGTCCAGGGTCACACAGCTAGTAGATGTCTGAAGACAGATTGGAACTCAGGAAGATGAGTCTTCCTGATTCAAAGTCCAATGTTCTATCCACTATGCCACCTAACTGTCCACTTTCTATCTGAAGAAAGCTTAATAGCCTCCAGAGATACAAAGACAAAATAGCTACTACCCTCCTTGAGGAGCTTACATTTTACAGGCTACTTACATACTCAGATGAATCTGTAAGTTTATCAATGCAAACATTTCATCCAGTGCTGCAGGATCACATTATATCCACGCCTGCCTATCCTGGGCAACTTTCAGGTATGTTCTCTCACAAATTTACTACAGTGGGTCTATGCAATATACTAAGTGCCTTCCTTGGGTTGTCTTCACATCCTAAGGATGTTAGTGAATCATCCAGGCAGGACATAGCATGCACTTGCCAAATGTCCATAGGATATTCTGGTTTTAATCTATAGTCTTTTGATAATATCTCATACATCAATTCCTATCTTACCCTTTGTTGGGGAAGGAAACAGCAAAACACTCCAGTGTCTTTGCCAAGAAAACCACAAAAATCACAGTCAGACATGACTGAAATGACACAGCAACAACATAGAAAGTCCTTAATGATTTACCACTTCAATTAATATGAACTTGTACATAGGAGATATTTTCTCTCTGACTTTGCTATGATTTTGGGCTTCTAAACATTTCTTGATTCTAAAAATGTGAATGTGTGTGTATGTATGTGTGAAAACTCTTGACTTGCTGACATTTTAAAGATATTTGATGTCACACTTTATACAGACATCACAGAATTTAGAACTATTATTATGTGAAAGAAGAGATGGGCTGAAAAGACTGAATTGAGTTCATGGAAAATCCCATTTTGCCTGTGGGTTAGTTAACTGATGCAGAAACGATTCCTTTGGATTAGAAATAAACCACCCAAAATAACAGAACTGATCTGGATGAAATAGATCCATAGTTCTTTGTTTTCTAAGCATAAGTACATCAAAGATATTAACTCCAGAGCTAACCAGTCTCTGTCATAGGGAGTAAACCTTGACTGGGGATCAAGCCCTCCGGCTGTGTGGTGGGAAATTGAATAAAGCTTTGGGTTTTTACCCATAGAGGCTATTTTCTGCTTCATGAGCCCTGACAAAAGCACCACTGCCTTTCTGAAATGTAATCCTAGAAACATAGTATTGCATCAGATAACGGGTCTAAGTGGTAAAAGTAGATTTTTAGAAGCTGCGTTGAACCTGTCCAGAAATCCAGCGGCTATCCTAAGGAACTGATATTAAGGAGAAGAGAGAGAGTAATCAGTTGGAAAATTCATGATTTTTTTATAGAGATTAAATTTATAAAATAAGCCTATAAATACTGTGTATGGGGGCACCAGTGTGGACCCCAGAAGGTATGATAGCTGCTGTGAGGCCATTCGATTGGTTTGTAAAGCTACATTATATAGTGGATTAAGTGCTGCTCCTGGAATTTACAAGACCTAGATTCAAAACTTACCTCAGATACTTATTTTCTGTGTGATCTGGGCAAAGTCACTTAATCAATCATAAAGTATTTATTAAATGCCTACTATGTATCAAACACTGTGTTAGACAATGGGGACTAAAAAGACAAAAAAAAAGGAGGCAGTACTTGTTCCCAAGGAACTGTCATTTTATTGGAAGGAAGGAAACTAGTTTTTATTAAGCACACACTATGTGTCAGGTACACTGCTCAGAGTATTATCAATATAATGTCACAGGGTCCTCATAAAGACCTTGGCAAGTAGGTGTAATTGAGGCAACTGAGACAGACAGAAATTAAGTGATTTATCCAGGGTTACACAGCTGGTAAGTGTTTTGAGACCAGGTTTGAACTTAAGTATGCACACACACACACATATACATATACATATATATATATACATATATATAACATATATACAATGTAAACGCACGTATACCTTTTTTCTAGGTTGAGGGTCAGGAAAAGCTTCACATAGAAGGTATCATCTGAGCTGAATTTTAAGGGGATTGATGAATTTTGATACTGAGGCAACGGAAGAATACATTCCAGGGATGGAAGCAGGTAGTGGAAATGAGAGATAGTTTCAGGAAGGCTGGTCTAGCTGGACTATAGAGTGAAGGAAGGGGAGCAATGTAAAATACGGTTGGAAAGGTAGGTTAGGACGAGGTTATAAAGGACATTCAAAGCTAAACCAAGGAGTTTGTATTTTACCCTAGAGACATATGTAAGCCATTGGAGTTTATTGAGTACAAGAGTAAAAGGTAAGAGCTGCACTTTAGGAAAATCATTTTGGCATCTATATGGGTTAAATTGGAGATGGGGGGAGGATTGAGTCAGGGAGACCATTTTGGAGGTTATTGAAATAATCTAGGCAAAAGGTGATGAGGACTTAAACTAGGCTGGTGGCCACATGGGTAGAGATAAGGAAGAGATTGCAAAAGGTATTGTGGAAGTAGATATGACAATATTTGTCAGCTTACTAGTATGTGGGGTGAGGGAGATTGAGAAGTCAAATAAAATTCTGAGTTTATGAATCTAAGTTAATGGAAGGGTGTCCTTGACATAAAAGGGAAGTTTGGAGTAGAAAAGGGTTTGGGAGGGAAGAAAATAAATTGAACCTGTTGAGTTTGAGATGCCTACCAGACATCCAATTTAGTAATTAGTAATATAAAACTGGAGATCAGGAGAGAAATGAAGGCTAGATACATAGACTTGTGAGTCATCTGCATAGAGATGATTATTAAGCCCATGAGAGTTTATGGGGTCACTAAGTGAAAGAATATATATGGAGAGATTAGATGAGTGCCTAGGACAGAAATTTAGAGAATACTTCAAGTTGACTTAGAGCCAGTGGGAAGGAAAAATGACATTCACTCTACCTACCTTAAAGAGTTGTTTCAAAGAAAGCATTTTTTTTAGTCTTTAAAATTATATATGAATATGAGTTATTAAAAAACTTAATTTGTACAATCTGTTACACAATAATATGAGTAATTGCATAAACAGGTGAACCACTGTAGTGTACTGATACTCATGAAATATTGAAGGAACAGAAGAAATATTCTAGAGTATGTAGGTGTAGCTGGTTCCATTAGGAGAATTTTTGGAAAAATAAATGTATGGATGAGGTTAAGTGAGTTGATTAAATCACCCCACCCTACTTAAATTATCTTTGTCAGATGAGAATACACCTCTATTGAATCAATCAATCAATCAGAGATGTGTGCTAGATTGTGAAAGTGGCCTGGCTAGATATCACTTTCAACCAAGACATTTCATTAGGTGCAAGAAGTCTTTTCTTATTGTTCAATAGACTCAGTAATGTCTTATGGGGCTTGTATAAAACAGGGAATATAGCATATAATCTGTAGTTTGAGCTTCTGAAAATCAATAAATATTTGTCAAACACCTATCATGTGCCAAAAATGTCCTAAGCACTGAAGATACAAAGAAATGCAAAAGGCAACCCAGTGCTCTCTAGGAGCTCGAAGTCTAATTGGAGAGAGCCTACAAATAGCTATGAACATACAAGCAATATTACAGAATATACTGGAAATAATCAATGGAGACAAGACTTTAGAATGAAGGTGGATTAGGAAAGGTCAAGCTCTGCAAAGGAATTACTGGGGCTGAGTCAAGGTGGGAGATGGAAAGGAGATACTTTGACTTCTTTTGTCCCACTGAACAGAAAAGTGTGAATTTCAGAGGAATGAAGCAGTTAGACTTCATTGGAAGCCAAATAGTGGCCCTAGGATAGCAATGGCTGGAAGCAGTCTCTCCTTCTGGAGTATGGATGGACTAGATACAATGACAAATGGCAGATTCAAAACTTTACAAGAAGTCCAGCAGAAAAACTATATCATCTCTAACAACAATTTCCCACCAAGGGGAAAAAGGGACTTTCAGCAAACAAGATCTGTGATTTCTCTCTTTACCACATAGGTTCCCTAAATTTGAGTCCACTTTCCTCTAGACTCTGTATGTACTTATGGGACAATATGTCAAGGGGGTCTATGTTTTATACCAACTGATACCTAAACTGAAAAGAGTCAAAACAGAGAAAGAAAATTTTAAATCAATTTCCCAAAGTATATGCTTTGAACTTGCTCTTTTCTTTACTCTTTTAAAAAAGTTATTTATTTTTAACATTGTTTTTATTTTGAATTCCAAATTTTCTCCTTTCCTCCAGCCCCTGCCCCACTCATTGAAAAGGCAAGCAATAAGATATAAATTGCACATGTGAAGTAATGCAAAATATATTTGCACATTAATCAAGTTGAAAAACAAGAAAAATAAGGTGAAAAAATTATACTTATAAATTATACTTATAAATTGTTATTTATACTTTAAATTCATCAATTCTCTCTCTGGAGGTGGATAGCATTTTTCATCCTGAGTCCTTTGGAACTAACATATTATTGCATTGGTCAGAGTAGTTGTCTTTCTCAGTTGATCATTGTCGCAATATTAATGTTGCTGTATACAATAATCTTTTTTGTTTTGCTCATTTCACTCTTGATCAAATCATATAGGTCTTCCTTGGTTTTTCTGAAACCACCCTATCTATCATTTCTTATACCACAATAGTATTACATCACAATGAAACACAACTTGTTCGTCTATTCCCCAATTGATGTGTTTCATGTTAATTACCAATTCTTTGCCACTCCCCAAAACAAGCTGCCATAAACATTTTTGTACATAGGGGTTCTTTTCTCTAGTTTTTTAAATCTCAATTTGTGTGGGGGAAGAAATGTTTTCTAATTGTGTTCATATAGTTCCTGGTTTGTCTTGGCAGGTAGATCTTAAGTATTTTATATTGTCTACCATTATTTTAAATGGAATTTGTGTTTCTATTTTTTTATGCTGGGTTTTGTTGGTAATTTATAAAAATGCTGATGATTTCTGTGAATTTATTTTATATGCTGCAACTTAGCCAAAATTATTAATTGTTTCAAATAGCTTTTTATTTGATTCTCTTGGATTCTCTGAGTTTACCACTATATTGTCTACAAAAAAAAAAGTTTTGTCTCCTTATTCCCTATTCTAATTTCAACTGCTTTTTCCTGTCTCATTGCTATCACTAGCATTTCCAGTACAATATTGAATAATAGTGGTGATAATGGACATCTTTGTTTCATCCATGATCTTATTGGAAAGGCTTCTAGTTAATTTCATAACAATGTTTGTCCTTGATCTTAGAAAGATATCACATAAAATTTTAAGAAAAGCTCATTATTTTCCTATTTTCTAGTGAAAACTTTTAAAGGTAAGAATGGGTGATCTTTTATCCAAAGCATTTTCTGTACCTATTGAGATAAACACATGATTTTTGTTGGGGTTTCTTTGTTGTTATTGATATGGTCAATTATGTTTATAGTTTTCCTATTATTGAACCAGTCCTGCATTCCTGGTATAAATCCCACCTGGGTATAGTATGATCTTTGTGATATCTTGCTGTAATCTCTTTGCTAGTATTTTATGTATTTTATTTTAAAATTTAATATTTTATTTCAATTTAAGGAAATTGATCCATGGTTCTCAGTCTCTGCTTTTGCTCTTCATAGTTTACATATCAAAACCATATTTGTGTCATAAAAGAAATTTGGTAGAACTCTTTTTTTACCAGTTTTCTCAACTAGTTTATATAATATTGAAATGAATTATTCTTCAAATGCTTGGTAGAATTCTCTTGTAAATCTATATTGTCCTAGGAATTTTCTTCTTAGGGAACTTATTTATGGCTTGTTCAATTTCTTCTTAGATAGGGTTATCTCTCCCCTGTCTATTTCCAGATCAGTTGTCTTTCCCATGAAATTTTTCACATTTTCTTCTATTTGTTTCATTCTTTCAGCTTTGGTTTATTGTTTCTTAATGTCTCATGGAGTCATTAATTTCCTCTTGTCCAATTTTTAAGGAATTAGTTTCTTTAATAAGCTTTTGTACCTTTTTGTTCATTTGGCCAGTTCTATTTCATAATGAGTTCTTTTCTTCAGTGAATTTTTGTGCCTCTTTTACCATTGGCCAATTTGAGTTTTTTTAATGTGATTTTTCTTCAGTACTTTTGTGTCTCTTTCACCAAGCTGTTACTTCTCTTTTCATATCACTTTCATTTCTTTTCCCAATTTTTCTTCTGCCACATATATTTTTTCTTTGGCTCCTCCAGGGAATCTTGGTGGGCTTGTGTCCAATCGGCAATTTTTTCTTATTTTTTTTTTTTAATTAATTAATTTATTTATTTATTGAGCTTTTTACATTCATTTTCACAAATTTTTGGGTTCCAAATTTTCTCCCCTTTTCTCCCCTCCCCCCACCCCAATACCCCAAGCAATCTAATTTTCCCTATCTCCAATCTGTCCTCTCTTCTGTCATCCCTCCCTTCCCTTGTCTCTATCTTCTCTTTTCTCCTGTAGGGCCAGATGACTTTCTATTCCTCATTAACTGTATGTCTTCTTTCCTAGTTGCAACAACAATACTAAACAATTGTTCCTAGAACTTTGAGTTCCAAATTCTCCCCATCCCTCCCTCCCCACCCATTCCCTTTGGTACGGCAGGCAATTCATTATAGGCCATATCTGTGTAGCTTTGCAAATGACCTTCCTGATAGTCGTGTTGTGTAAGACTAACTGAATTGCCATCCCTCCTAACCTGCCCCTCATTGTTTCTCTTCTGTCCTTTGATCCTGTCCCTCCCCAAGTATTGACTTTCAATTACTCCCTCCTCCCTTTGCCCTCCCTTCCATCATCCCCCCCCAATATCTCCTTCTCCCCCGCTTTCTTATACTGTAAAATAGGTTTTCATACCAAAATGAGTGTGCATTTCACTCCTTCGTTTAGTCAAATGTGATGAGGGTAAACTTTTGTTTGTTTGTTTGTTTGTTTGTTTTTCCTCAGCTCTCCTCTTTTTCCCTCCACTAAGAACATCTCCTACTTGCCTCTTAAATGACATATAGTTACCCCCTTCCATTTCCCCCTCTTTCCTCTCACTACATTTCTCTCTCACCATTTACCTTAATTTCTTTTAAGGTATGGTCCCATCCTATTCAGTTCAATCTGTGCTCTCTGTCTCTGCATGTGAATGCATGTGTGTATGTGTGTGCATGCGTGTACATGTGTATGTGTGGTCCCACCAACCACCCAGATACTGAAAAGTTTTAAGAGTTAGAAATATTGTCCTTCCATGTATGAATGCAAACAGTTCATTTCTGGTAAGTCCCTTAATACTTCTCCTTGCTGTTTACTTTTGCATGCTTCCTCTCATTCTTGTGTTTGAAAGTCAAATTTTCTTTTCAGCTCTGGTTTTTTCATCAAGAATGATTGAAAGTCCTCTGTTTCATTGAAAGACCATATTTTCCCTTGAAGTATTATACTCAGTTTAGCTGGGTAGGTGATTCTTGGTTTCAGTCCTAGTTCCTTTGCCTTCTGGAATATCCTATTCCACGCCCTTCGATCCCTTAATGTAGAAGCTGCTAGATCTTGGGTTATCCTGATTGTATTTCCACAGTACTGGAATTGTTTCTTTCTAGCTGCTTGCAAGATTTTTTCCTTGAGCTGGGAATTCTGGAATTTGGCCACAATGTTCCTAGGAGTTTCTCTTTTTGGATCTCTTTCAGGTGGTGATCGATGGATTCTTTCAATACTTATTTTGCCCTCTGGTCCTAGAATGTCAGGGCAGTTTTCCTTGATAATTTCATGCAAGACGATGTCTAGGCTCTTTTTTTGATCATGGTTTTCAGGTAGTCCCATAATTTTTAAGTTGTCTCTCCTGGATCTATTTTCCAGGTCAGTTGTTTTTCCCATGAGATATTTCACATTCTCTTCCATTTTATCGTTCTTTTGGTTTTGTTTGGTGATTTCTTGGTTTCTCATAAAGTCATTAGACTCCATCTGTTCCATTCTAATTTTGAGAGAACTATTAAATTCAGTGAGCTTTTGAGCCTCTTTTTCCATTTGGCTCATTCTGCTTTTGAATGCATTCTTCTCCTCATTGGCTTTTTGAACCTCTTTTGCCAATTGAGTGAGCCTATTTTTCAAGGTGTTAATTTCCTCAGCATTTTTTTGGGTCTCCTTTACCAAGAGATTGACCTTTTTTTCATACTCTTCTTGCATCTTTGTCATTTCTCTTCCCAGTCTTTCCTCCACCTGTCTAACTTGCTTTTCAAAATCCTTTTTAAGCTCTTCCAAGGTCTGAGCCCACCCAACACCCCCCTGGGGTGTCTGGGGTACTGAGGCCCCGCCCTCCACATCTTTCCCTGATGGGAAAAATACGTTCTCGTCCTCCCCATCAGATCCGAAGGTCGGGATCATTTGCATTTGTTGGAAAAAACTCTCCAAAGTCTTATTTTTCTTCCCCTTTCTAGGCATTTTCCCAGCCAGTTACTTGATTTCTGAGATTCCTTTCCACCCCTGCCTGGATCCGCCCAGCTAGTGCTTGGCCTCTGAGATTCAAATGCGCTTTCCCGTGGCAAGCTTTAGTTCTGGCGCAAGGGTGGGGGCAGGGCCGCCTTCTGATCTTGGGCCCTCAGGGGCTTTCTGCAGAGACTTTCAGGAACGGAGCGGGTGGGGGTGGGGGGCCCCCCCCGCCTGCTGTGCTCAGTTCCCTTGGGGATTTTATTCAGAGGCGTTCAGCAGTAGAGCAGGGTGGGGGCAGGGCCGTCTCCCCTGCTCGGCTCCCTCAGGTTGGAAAGACCTTCAGTATTGAAGATCCTACCTGCTGCTGGGGGATTCCTGAGTCCCGGGCCGTTGCCGCCTCAGCCGCCCGCCCACGCCTCTGCCTCCACCGCTTCCTGCCCCCGTCTCTGCCACAGCCGCTTCCTCCCGAGGGGGCCCAAGTCACGGAGATGCTCTGCTCCCCTCCCCTATCGCAGCTTTCTTTCTTACTGACCTGTAGCTTCTGTGGGCGGAGGGACTTTCCCGGCTGCCGGAGCTTCCCCCGGAGCTTTCCTCTCTGAAGTCTGCTGGGTCAGCTTCTCTGGGTCGCGGCCAGGGGTGGGGGTGGGGTCCGCTTTCCGCAGTGCGATGGACCCCGGGGACGGCTTTCCAGGGTTCAGTGGAACGGAAATCTCTTCCCCTATGTTTATGCACCCCCTGCAGAGATTCAGAGTTTATAGGGATCTCCTTTTACCTCAATTCCATGGGTTGTGGGTTCGGAGCTCGTAAATGTGCGTCCTTCTACTCCGCCATCTTGGCTCCGCCCCCCAATTTTTTCTTTAAGTCTTTGCTTGTAACTGTTTTCACATTGCTGTCTTCTTCTGAGTCTGTGTCTTACTTTTCCCTATTACCATAGTAGATTTTTTTCTTTCTTTGTAGGGTAGAACATGAAAGAGGCAGAGCTGGAGTAGAGCTGAGAGAAAATTTGGTCAGAGCAGTTAGAACTGAGGGAGAGAGAGAAATCAGGTTAGCTGGCTAGCATGAGGGAAAGAACTTGTTTTTGATTTGTTTAAGGGATCTGGTTGGTGGGAAGCCTAACAGTGGGAAGGCTTGGGGATTGTATTGGCCTCTGCATTGTTATTGTATAGATTTTTATATAGACGAATATAGATTCATCTGTTACTATGATGGATTTGGTTTTCTAGTGTCTGAATACACGTTTTGGTTTGGTCTTCTATGTGGAAAGTCTATTGTATTTCATGATTCAGAATTGTGTCAGCATACTCATGGTCATCAGAGGCACCGTGAATATCACATTATTGCTACAATCCCTTTGTTTCAAATGTGTTTCTTGTAAACAGCATATTGTAGGATTATGTTTTTTAATGCATTCTGCTATCTGCCTCCATTTTATGGGAGAGTTCATCCCATTCACATTCACAGTTATGATTACTATCTTTGTCTTTCCATTCCATTCTTTGCTTATGCTTTTCTTTCTCCTTTCTCACTTTCCCTTCTCACTAGGGTTTTGTTTTAGACTCCCTCAATCTGCCCTCCCTTCTATTCCCCCTCCCTTCTCTTCCCCTTTTCCTCACCTACTGTGTATAGGGCAAGTTAGATTTCTATATCTGAGTATGTTATATGCTCCTTTAGCCAAAGCCAATGAGAGTAAGGTTCAAACAATGCTCATTTCCCTTCCATCTTTCCCTCTACTATAATATCTTTTTGTGCCTCTTCATGTGAGGTGATTTACCCTTTTCTGCTTCCTCCTTTCCTCTTCTCCCATTACAATCCCTTTTCACCACTTAATTACTTAATAGCACAGGGAATGGAGAGCAAATCTCAGAACCAGGAAGACCTAAGTTCAATGACCACTCCTGATGTATATTGCTGTGTGACATTAGGCAAGTCACTTAATCTCTCAGTACTCTAGGCAATTCTTTAATATTATAAATTGCACAGAAGTTCTTTACTTGCATTGGTAGAATGAGTTTCCTCATCTGAGAGTTCCCTATAATAGTGAAATCACTGGTCCAGGCCTCATGCATGTCCTTAACTCCCAGTTCCCAATAACAAAAAGTAATAAAGAAAAACAATTACCATAGAGAAGTATCTTGGTGACAGGGAAGATCAAAACAAATTCGGGAGAGGACAACATCCTAAAACTTCAAAGAGGAATATGAACTGGCCTCAATCCTAAAAAGCATTCTTGGAAGAGTTCAAGAAAGATTTTAATGGTCAAATAAGAAATACAGAGCAAAAATTGAGCAATTAATTTAAAAATGCAATTGACAAAATGGGAAAAAAGTACACTGAAGAAAACAGCTCCTTAAAAAGTAGAATTGATCAAATGGAAAAGGAGGCACAAAAGCTAACTGTAGAAAATAGGTAAAAATTAGTATTGGGCAAGCGGAAGAGAGTGACTTTAAGAGACATCAAAAATCAGTCAGACAAAATCAAAAGGATGAAAAAAATGGAAGGAAACAGAAAAGCTCTCATTGGAAAAACAACTGACCTGGAAAATAGATCCAGGAGAGAAAATCTAAAAATTGTTGGTCTGCTGGAAAGTCATTATAAAAAAAAGAGCCTGGACAGTATCTTCCAAAAAACCATCAAGGAAAACTGTCCTGAGATCCCAGAACCAGAAGACAAAATAGTCATCAGATGAATCCATTGATGACCTCCTAAAAGAGATCCCAAATTGAAAATGCCAAGGAATATTGTAGTCAAAATCCAGAATTATCAGGTCAAAGAGAAAACACTGCAAAGAGTCAGAAAGAAAAAATCAAATATCATGGAACCAAAGTCAGGATCATGTAGGATGTTGTAGCTTCTATATTCAAGATCAGAAGGCTTGAAATATGATATTCCATAAGACAAAGAACCTTGGATTACAACCAAGGATCAACTATCCAGTGAAATGGAATATAATCTTTCAGAGAATGAGATACACTTTCAATGAAATAGGGGACTTCCATACTTTCCTGATGAAAAGACCAGAGCTTATCAGGAAATTTGATCTTCAGATACAAGACTCAAGAGAGACATAAAAAGGTAAACAGGAAGGGGGAAAAAAAACCATGTCATTCAATAAGGGTAAACTGTTGACATCCTGACATGGAAAGATGATACTTATAACTCTTGAGAACTGTATCTTTATTATGACACTTAGAAGGGACATGTATATATGAACGTAGGTTTAAGTTGACTTTCATGTGATGATTACAAAAATCTAATTAAGTTGTGAAAAATGATTGTAATGGAAGAAGAGGAAAGGAGGAGGCAGAAAACGGTAAATCACATCACATAAAGAGGCACAAAGAGATATTATAGTAAAGGGAAAGAAGGAAGGGAGATTGTTTGAACCTTACTATCATTGGATTTGGCTGAAGGAGGAAATAACATACATATAGAAATCTAACTTGCCCTATAGACAGTAGGAGAGGAAAGGGGGAAGAAGTAGGGCTTTGAACACTGGAGGATTTTATATTTGATCCTGGAGGTGGTAGGGAACCTCTGGCTTTTATTGAATAAAGGGGTAACATGGTTGGACCTATGTTTATGCTTTAGGAAGGTCAAAATTTGCACAGATATTATATTCCTGCTAAATATTCTTTTCTAATAGTTAAACCATTCTCTGGTACCTCCACCTGATTTTCATTTGATTTGCTTGTAACTTCTTCCTTTTTCTTCATCATCTTCTTATAGACACTTTCTACCTTGTGAATATCTTTCCTAAAATATGATATTGAGAATTGGATTCAATGTTTCATATGGGTCATTGGTTAGGCCCATCACAAATTAGATTCTGATTCTGATTTAGAAATGGCAGTTATGAGAGTGGATGAATCATAGGATTTCGAGGTGGAAGGGACCTTGGAAATTATATAATCCAAACTACCTATTTCACAGAGGAGGAAAATGGGAGGAGGAGAAATGACTTGCACAGGGTCTTAAACATGGTAAGAACAGACCCTAGATATGTAACCATGTCTTCCAAATTCAAATACGCTTTCTTAAGTTTTCCAAATACTATTGTTTCAATTTTTAAAACATCTCTCACATACCTATACTTCTCTCTATTTATAAAGCCTGTGCTATAATTCAGGTGCTTATCACATTTGGCTCAGATTATAACCAATAATTTCCTATTTGGCCAATGACCTCCTATTTGGTCTGCCTGACTCAAGTCTCTCTCCACTCAGACTCATTCTCCCCACAGCTAACAAGATATTTCCTTAAGTTCATGTTTGACTATGTCTACTGCCTACTCAAGAACTACAATGACTTTCTATTATTTCCAGTATCAAATATAAACTCTTTTGCCATTCAAAGCTCTTCACAACTGTACCCAGTTCTACTTTTCAGGTCTGAGACATTATTCCTTCCACTCATTCTACATTCAGTCAATGAACGTTTGTTCAATGCTTAATGTTTTCCAGGAATTGTGCTGAATGCTGGGGATACAAAAAGAGGCAAAAAATAGTCTCTTCCTTTAAGAGGCTGACAATCTAATAGAGCTCTAAAATTCAGCCATACTACCTTGTTTTTGATGCACAAATATCTTATCTCACTGCCTTTACCTTAACTCTGCCCCATGCTTAGAATATTCTCCTTTTTGACTTCTGTCTCTTATAATCCCTACAGAAAGTCTTTTTTTGGTCTCCACAGATACTAATATTTTCCCCTCCAAGGTAATCTTGTATCTACTTTCTATGTACATTTTTCACACACAATACATACAAAATATACACATATAGTGTACATACACACACATATGTTCATACATACATACATATACACATATCAGCTAGATAGCACAGTAGATAGAGCACTGATCCTGGAGTCAAAAAGACCTGAATTCAAATTTGGTCTCGGATACTTACTAGCTATATGACACTGGGCAAGTCACTTAACCCTGTTTCCTCAGTCCTTCATCTGTAAAACAAGCTGTAGAAGGAAATAGCCAAGGAAATTTGCCAAGAAAATCCCAAATGAGTCACAGAGGGTTGGACACAACTGAAATGACTCAACAACAACAGCAGACATATACATGTATATAAAATATCTATATTGCATATATAAACACATATATAAACATATTTATGTATATATATATATATACATACATATAGCATTTATATAGTGTTTACTATGTTCCAGTAACTGTGCTAAGTGCTTTACAATTATTATCTCATTTGATTTTTACAACAACCCTAGGAGGTCAGTGCTATTGATGAAATTGAGGCAGACAGAAGATAAGTGATCTGACCAGGCTCACACAGCTAGGAAGTATCTGAGGTGGGATTTGAACACAGATCTTCCTGACTCCAGGCCCAGTGTTCTATCTTCTGTGTCACCCAGTTGTTTTCTTGATGAGAATGTAAACTCCTTGAGTGCAGAGGCTGCTTTTATCTTTGTACATCCAGAACTTAGCCGACTTACTGTTAACTGTATGTTGACTGATAACAATGACCTTTTGGTCTTTGAATGCTTTGATTGGTCTACCTTGCCCACAGTTTTCTTTCTTGAAATACATCCCTATCTCTTTCTATCTTTTGCTCAAGACGATCATAACACCTGAAATATGAACCTGATGTATTTTATACATTTTATTCTGAGAATGATGTAGCACTTCAACACCCAGTATTGCCAGTAATTAATCCAAGATAATGAAAAAGATGCATTAAATAACAAAATATTCATTTTCTAGAGCAAATAAATCATGATTTCTTCAGGCTGATAAATTACATATTAAAATAACAAAAGTGTAGAAAACATAATTGGTAAGATAATTCCTATGATGCAGATGTTCTATGTTTAAGCAATAAAATTGGTGTCTGTATTTAAAATGTTGCCTAATTTTTGCTATGTGCAGATTAAATATAACTGAATGGAGGGAAGAAACTGGGCAGATGTGGGGCTATGAGGGAAGGGGGTACTGGTTATTGCTCAATGTTACAGTCATATAAGCAAGGAAGGAAGGACGAAGTATGAAACATGACAATGAACTGATGGAAGATTTATTTCTTGACCTCTTCAGGCATTCTCTTTCATAGGTAAACAGTGTTTGGTCAATTTCTCATTCTCAGGATCTCTGCAGGAGAATTCCCATGGAGGTACAGAGAAGAATGAAAGGGGTGCTTGTCTTGTGCTTTATCCAAAGCAATTGCCTGATGTACTTTGTAGATCAGCCATGATTTCCATGAGGTTTGTCAGCATTATTCATTTAAAAAATGAAACTCTGGAGGAAGATGGTGTTGTTGCTCATTTTTTGGTTTGTCTAGATGACCTCTGATGACTCCTCTAGCTCTGAGATGGTTGATGGAATTACTAAGTTTAGCATAAATATAAGTCTTAAGGACTTTACAATGCCTGCCTTCAGGTATCTGCAGATTTGTCACTTGAATCACAGGATCATAGAACTGGAGTGGGAAAAGACATTACTGACCATCAAGTCCAATTTACCTTATTTTACAGAGGAAGAAATGAAAGCTGAAGAAGGTTAAGTGAGTTATCTTAAGGAATAGACATTTTGCTTATTCCCTTAGTATAGGAAAATTCAGATGAAGAACAGCAGAGCTACACAGCGATTGCAGTAAAACATCATTACTATTCACAAGGGGAGGCGGACAGAGGCCCAAAGGAAATAACCTCATTGTATAGCCTCTATCACCACTGCCTGTTAGCCAAGGGCAGTATACAGTGGGTGACTTCCATATTTAGAACTATGGAACAGCTTTCACACTCTGGTCACAGACCCAGAATGGCTTGAGCTCAAACTTATATAGAGTTTTGGACGAAGAGCTGGCTTGCAGCAATAGGAGAATGCCCTATCATTCATATGGGGAAGATAGTAATATAGTCACAACTAGTGAAATAAGGATGTTTTCTAAATTGTCTGATAAGGAACGAGGAATGAGGGGCACAGTTGTAGGAGCTTAGTTCTAACTGTGCCAATCTAACAAGAGGCTGGGGTGAGGGGTAATACTCAGACTTTGGACTTATTAGTCTTGGCCCATGTGCACCCTGGGGAGGTATGGGACCATATGGGGTGAACTGATTTTTTACCAGTCTAGTTCCTTTAGAAGCAAAGGGCTGAAGTTGTAGAGAACAAATGTGGATCTGCATAAGAGAAATTTCCTAATGATCAGAGCTGTCTAAAGGGACCTCAGGAAGTAATGAGCTTCCCATTCCCTGGAAAGCTTGAAATGGCAAGTTAGTTCATCACCTGTAGGGGGCTTGCCTTTCAGGTATAGTTTACATTGGATCACTTCCAAGGTCTTCCTTTGCCTCAGACCTTGATCATTCACTTCAGCTCATCCTGTTATTTGCCTTCATTATGATTCCCCACTCCATGACCTCCTACTCTGCCTCTTTAGGTCATCCTGGTTCTATGTTCGGCTTCTCCAGAGAACAACCCACTTTCCTGGAATTTTCTATCTCCTTGAGTTTCTGCCATTGCCACCCTGGTAATCCTCAACCCTGGGTAAACTTCCACTGTGCACTAAAATGCTGCCTGTCCCCCAAGACAAAGCCCAAAAGATACTTTGAAGTTATAAGGCTGAAGCAATTATCTAATCTATGGAAAACCTACATTGAGAAGATGAAAGATAAAGAGGAGCCAGGAAAAGAGGCTTAAGAGCAATGGTCTCCCTCCCTCATATCTCCTCACTCAGAGTCATTCTCTACATAAGTAGGTGCCAAAGTGAGTTTTCTTAAGCACAGAGAACACCATTTTCCTAATCAGTGACTCTTTATTACCTTTGGATTAAATATAAACTCAGAGTAAAAGAATGTGAAAATTGGAAAGGACCTTAGCAGTCCTCTAACCAAACTCATACACTAAAGGAATATTCACTATGGTCTAATGTAGGCCCAGATTGCATTAACTTTTTTTGATTACAATATCTAAATGCTGATTCATTGAGCTTGTAGTCTACTAAGATACCCAGATATTTTTTTTTTCAGAATAACCATCTAACTATGTGTCTCCTGTCTTATACTTGTGAAGTTGGCTTATGTTATATTTATCCCTATAGAATTTCATCTTATTAGATTCAGTCCAGGGCTCTGGCTTGTCAAGGTTCTTTGGATGCCAACTTTGTCATCTTCTCTGTTAGCTATCCTGCCCAGCTTTGTGTCATCTGCAAATCTAATGAGCATACAATCTGCATTTTTATCCAAGTTATTGATAAAAATGTTAAATAGTTCACTAAACCTTTCCTAAACCTCCCAACTGCTGCTGCCTTCTATCACTACTTAATCTGCAAATACTTATAAATGCAACATTGTCTTCACCACATCTCTTGCCTACAGAATGCAAATTCCTTGATATTGGAGATTATTTCTTGTGATTCTCTTTTACTTCCAGGATCAAATCTGGTTAGAATTTAAAGCCTCTCATAAGAAAAGGATAGAGAGGCAGATAGGCAGGATAGTGGATAGAGCATCTGCTCTGGAGTCAGGAGGAACTGAGTTCAAATGCAGCCTCAGACACTTACCAGATGTGTGACTCTGGGTTAATCACTTCACCCCAATTGACTCAAAAAATCTCCACAAGAAACAAGTAAAAGATAGACAGTTCTTGCTCTCCAGAAACCTACAATGTAAAGGTAGAAGGCAACACGCACGCACGCATGCACACACCCACACACATACACACAGAGAACACCTTCACAAATTGGCCCCTTTGTAGCCTCCTTACATTTTACTAACTTCCATTGCAATGATCCACTAGCACTGACCACTTACCGTTCCTTCCAAATGACACTCCATGTCCAAGATTCAGCTCAAATCCCACCTTCTGCAGAAAGCTTTGCTCTGCCCTCTCTGCCCCACCTCTCTACTCAACAATTATGTATACAGCAAGTATTTACATAGTTGTTTGTCAGGGAGTCAGCTAGTAGAGTCAGGAGATTGTTATTGTTCAGTTAAGTCAGTCCTGAGTCTCCATGACCCCATTTGAGTTTTCTTGGCTGAGATACTGGAGTGGTTTACCATTTCCTTCACCGGTTCGTTTTTTTTGTTATTGTTCAGTTATTTCAATATTGTCTTAGTCTTTGTGATTCCATTTGGGGTTTTCTTGACAGATGCTGAGAGTGGTTCACCATTTCCTTCTCTAGCTCATTTTACAGATAAGAAAATAAAGGCAAACAGGAATAAGTGACTTATCTAGGGTCACACAACTAGTATGTGTCTGAGACCAGATTCAAACTTAGGAAGATGTCTTCCTTACTCCAAGTCTGGCACTGTATTCAGTGTGCCACTTAGCCATTCCAGGAAGACCTGAATTCAAATCCAGCATCAGACACTAGTTATGTGACCCTGGGCGAATCATTTAATCTTTGCTTCAATTTCCTCAACTGTAAAATGGGGATGACAATAGTAATAGTAGCTACCACCAGGGTGGTTATGAGGCTCAAATGAGGAAGAAGAAGAGGAAGAGGAAGAAGAAAAAGATGAGGAGGAAGAAGAAGAACAGGAAGAAGAGGAGAAAGAAGAAGAAGAGGAGGAAGAAGAAGATGAAGAAGAGGAATAAGAACAAGAAGAATTACAGGAAGAACAAGGAGAAAAAGAACAGGAAGAAGAAAAGAAGAAGAAGAAGAAGAAGAAGAAGAAGAAGAAGAAGAAGAAGAAGAAGAAGAGAAAGTAGAATAGGAAGAGTTCCATAGGACTCCCAGTTTCCAAAATTACTTTTCCTTTCAACAAGAGGGAAAAGTCAAGGAAATAATACATTGGGAGGTAGAGCAAGGGGCAGCCAATATGGCTAACTTTTGATAAGATCCATGAATAATAGGTAACAGATTTTGGTGGGTTTCTATCTCTCCTTCAGAGTTGTAAAGGAGAGATGAATCTGTAACTAGAGAACTGGAAGGATATGTCGTTATTTAACAAACTGACTGTCATTAATTATTTGACAAACTTCAATAATGATAGTTTAGAGAAATTGATGACGGCCTCTTGGTAAAGAGAATCTAAGCTAAGATTTATTATTTTTCTTTTCAAAATGCTGGGATATTAGAGCTGGAAGGAATCCCAACCCTTCATTTTTCAAGATGGGAGAGGTCCAGAAAATTGGAATGACTTGTATGAGGTCACACAGGTAATATATGGCAGAGTTAGGGTTTGTCTTTAGATCTCTTGACACCAAATCCAATGGTTTTTTTCCATTACATGACAGTTTCGCTTAACCATGAATCCCTTTGTCCCATATATGGGCTGGTGGAATTATGGTCTTTTTGCAGGCAAATAGGATGCTTTTGCCTCCCTGATGTCATAGTCCTCTTTGAGAAGGAAGAACAAAAACCAATATGTAACAAAGGATATTTGGCCCATAAACTTTTTTTTAAAGATTAAAAATAAAGATACTTCCCCTCGCCCTGCCCCAGATATGTTTTAAGTGGGCTGGCTCACAAACTAAGGGTTTTTATGTTGAATGTAGTTTCATTTGAAACCATATATTTTCAGGGGGAGAAAACACTGACATCCTATTTAATTGGTCAAGAAAGCATAACAGAACAATTCCTACTAGAATGAGAATGAGCTTACACTGAGGGTAGGGACTGTGTATTTTTTAGCTTTATTTCTTTAATTGTTGTCGTGGTCGTTTAATTATTTTTAGTTGTGGCTGACTTTGTGACTCCATTTGGGGTTTTCTTGGCAAAGATGCTAGAGCAGTTTGCCATTTCTTTTTCCAGTTCATTTTACAGAGGAAGAAACTGAGGCAAGCAGGATTAAGTGACTTGTTCAGGATCACACAGCTAGTGTCTGATACCAGATTTGAATTTAGGAAGACGAATTTTCTTAACTCTAGGATCAGCACTCTAACTACGGTACCACTTAGCTGCCTTATTTCTTTCTCTAGTAAGCTCCTTTAAAACTTTCTGGATTGAGATGTTTAATCGATTAATCAACACACACACAGTCATTGATTATCTGTTATGTAGTTTATAGATCATAATATATACAGTTAGACTCAGAAAAGACTCAGACGTCATCTAGTACAGGACCCTCATTTTATAGATGAAAAATCTGAGGTTCAGAGGTATTAAGCTGCTTGCTTGATGTCACATGGCTGGATAAATGTCACAACTGGAACTTGAACCCAAGACTTCTGCCCTCAGATTCATAGCACTTTCTGCTGTACCATTCATTCATTCAAAAGCATTCATTAAATGTCTATTATGAGTTAGGGGCTAGAGAGAGACAAAAAGAAAATATTTCATTACATCCCTGGAAGGAATTATGTAGGATTAAGGGAAATAGAGGTGACTCAGTGGATAAAATGCCAGGCCTATAATCAGGAAGACCTGAATTCAAATATGGCCTCAAATACTAGCTGTGTGACCTTGGGCAAGTCACATAAGCATGTTTGCCTCAGTTTCCTCATCTGTAAAATGAGCTGGAGAAGGAAATGGCGAATCACTCCAGTATCTTTGACAAGAAAACATCAGACAAAAAAAGGTCATGAAGAGTCAGACATGATTGAAAATGACTCAAAAACAACAAAAAAGAGAAATAGACTACAGAACTGCCTCCAGCTGCCATCATCGTTGGCATTTTCTGGTAGTCAGGCATAGTATATCAATCCATCTCAACAACTGATTTCTTAAGAGTGAATCACAAAATACCAAAACCTCCAAAGAATCAAAATTTCAGGTAAATCAAGGCAATCAGGATCAGAATGGTGATTATATATAGTCTTTTATGTTTTACTACTATTGACTTATCATGTACAATTACAAATGTTATTAGGCTGATCATCTAATGGAAGAAATAGGCTACACAGGGGTGAACCTGTGGCCTTGAGGCCACATGTGGCTCGTTGACTGAATCCAAACTTCATAGAACAAATATTTTTTGAAAAAGTCCAAATTTTATAGAACAAAGCCTTTTATTAAGGCGATTTGTTCTGTGAAGTTTATATTCAGTCAAAAGGCCACACTTGAGGATCTAGAAATCCACATGTGACCTCTTGGCTGCCTAGTAAATGGAGATCTTGATGGCTGCCTTGGTACCCTTCAAATATTAAAAGACATAGAAGAAGGTCATTCACATATTGGGCAGATATTTATGGAGGTTTTCTGGAAGTTCCTTGCCTAGAATTATAAAGGGTAAGAAGGAAAGAGGTTCCCCAATGATGAGATCATGGATTCATTGAGATTCTTAAGTATGAATGAGGCACAGTGCTTCATGTTGAATAAATGCAAATATATTTATTAAGTATATACTTTGATACTATGTATCAAGCACTCTGTTACATTCTAGAGATATATTTGCAAAATTGAGTATAGTCCCTGCCTTCAAGGAGCTTACAGGCTAATAGAAGATCAATATACAAAGGGGATTGGCAGCCAATGAAAGGTTCTTTGATCCAGCAAGTTATAGGGATGTCAAATGAGGTCTTAGAGGAGTAGATTGAACACTCTGTCCAAGGTATATGGGATTGGTGAGGAGGAGATGGCTGGAGATAGATTACTGGAGATAGTAAAATAAGATATAGTTGCTGGGGCTTTCCTAAAAGAGTAGTTTGGGAGAGACAGTCACCAAACTTTATATCAGGATCCAGGGTAGAAGTTTCTCCAGGTTGGAAAGTCAATTCACCAGGAGGAGACTGACAAAGCCAGAAAGCAAAGTGGGGATACAGAGGTTATTATGAAGTGGTTCCTGCTGTCAAAGGAGCTTACAGTGTAATGGAGAAAAGAACACACACACACACACACACACACACACACACACAAAGACTACGATGTGAGTGAGAAAGGCAGAAAGAAGTTTAAGTAAAATGATATAAAAATGTGATATAAACAAGATCAGTTTCAGCTGGGGGTAGAAAAGAGATCAGGGACAATTTTCCTAGGACTATGACACCTGTATTATATCCCGAAAGATAGGAAAAGAGGGTTATGGGGAGTTTACTTTAGGAATGGGAATTGATGAGAGCAAAGGTACAGACACAGAAGATAAGCACAAGGGATGAAGAGTGGTCTGGTTGGATTGGAACACAGAATATATGAAGGATAGTAAGAATGAGATGACAGGTAAGGTAGGTTCCAGTACTTGGAGAATCTTAAATGCTAGGATTAGGAATTTTATGGATTTTGTAAATCATGGGGAGCTGTAGCTCCTGGATGATCTGTGTTGATAGCATGAGTATCATGACAATGAGAACCACAATATGTTAGCAAAAAGAACTTTTATTGAATGGAAATTAGGTCATATTTCCAGTAGCAAAGACCCTGCAAAACAGGAGTGAAAAGGGCAACTTTAGGACCCAGGTAACTTTGGTGATCTCTTTTTATTCAATCACCCTAAAGATTCATATAAATCTCCAGGGAGTTATTATAGATAAGGAAACTCCATTGGCCTGCCAGGTACAAGCTACTCCACTATCTTACTTAGCAGGTGTCGATGATGCTACTGGCTGAGTTCAGGCAGCAGTTACTACTATAAGTCAGACCGAGAGAGTGTCTGTTCACTCTGTCATTCTGCATAAAGTTTCTTGAAAATTCCCTGTCTCCTACAAGAGCTACTGAAGGTTTTGCTGTGGAGGGGTGATGTGATCAGAATGGCATCTTTGAAGAATACTCAGACAGCAGTACGAAGGATGGATTTGGAAAGGTAGGAAGACTGGTTAGAAGTCTGTTACAGCAGACATGGTGAGAAGGTGAAGGTTTCAACTAGGGAAGTTATAGTAGTAAGATGAGAGGATAGATGGGAAAGGTGTTGTAGAAGTAGAATAAACAGAATTCGACAATTGATTAATGTGGGGGGTGAAGAAAAAAGGGATACCCAAGATGATACAAGGCTTAGATGACCGGAAGGATGGATGATATTTCTCAGAAAAATAGGGAAATCAGGAGAGCAAGTTTTGAGGAGAAAATGAGTTTAGTTAGGGACATTTTAAGTTTAGTTCTGGTGGGCTATCCAAGCAGGCGTATTAGCAACTTATTGGAAATAGGGGACTGGAGCTTTGGAGAGATTTACAGAGAGGGGAACTAGACATTTGGGGTCATATACAGAAAGGACATAATTGAAGTCACGAATAGATGAGATCACCAAAGAAGAGTCTTGGGGGATAGCCATAGGAAGGGCAGGAGGAAAAGGTTATAGGGCCAGTGAAGGAGCAATTAGAGAGGCAGGAAGAGAACCATGAGAGTGCAGTGTTGCAGAAGCCAAGGAAGGGGAGGGCATCAAGGAAGGTCATGGTGAAGAGCGTTCAGTACTGCAGAAATGAGAAGAAGAATTATTGAGTCATTTCAGTTGTGTCCGACTCTTTGTGACCCCATTTGGGGTTTTCTTGGCAGAGATATTGAAGTAATTTGCCATTTCCTACTCCAATTCATTTCACAGCTAGAAACTGAGACAAACAGGATTAAGTGACTTGTCCAGGGTCACAGAGCTAGTAAATGTCTGAGATTGGATTTGACTCAGGAACATGAGTCTTCCTGACTCCAGGCCCAGCACTTAACCCTGTTTGCCTCAGGTTCTCCTGATTCTAGGTCTATTACTGTACCACATAACTTCTCCTAGGATCATTAGGAAGATCAGGACAGAAAAACGTATATTTGTTTCTCCTTTTTTTCTTTCTTCTTTCATGGTGTTCCTGGAGTACTGAGATTCAGGCTGGGTTTCTTGAGATGCAGACTGGGTTTCAATTCTCTGTTCACCACTGTGGGACTCCTGGGTAAGTCATTTCCCCCAACAAGCCTTAATTTCCTCCTCTGTAAAGTGAGGAATCACTCTCTTCCCTTCTAGTTCTAATTTTTATGATTTGCTTCTTCTCTGCTGCATACATCTGAGATCCAATTGTGTCATCCAGAATACCCATAGGGAATTGCTTTTCTCTTCTCGTGATCCACATAACTAAGTATATTGCAACTCTTAAGTTAGGTATGGCTCTATCTGTAGTCAATAGATTTGACAAAGTCTAATGAATTGCCTAAAAGGCAGTGCAGTGCAATGGGAAGAGCACTAGCTTTGCAGTCAGAGGACCTGGTTTTGAGTCCTGGCTAGAATATAACTGGGAAATTGCTTCACCTGTGTAAGTCTCCATTTCCTTATTTGGATGATGAGAAATTTGAACTTGATCATTTCTAAAAATCTCTTCTGACCCTAAATCTTTTGATTCTAATGTCTGTAAGACTTTAGGCAAATCACTTGATTTGTCTTGGCCTCGGTTTCCTCATCTATAAAATGAGGGAGTTAGAGGAGATGCTCTCTATGTGTTTTTCTGACTCCAAATCCTATAGGATAATCCTGTGACTACCGACTCTAACATTTGTTATAGATGTGTATATGTATGTATAATATATATATGTATCTGTTACATACATATACACATTATATATATGTACTTGTTATACATATATACTGTGTGTATGTATGTATGTGTGTGTGTGTACTGGAGACAATTCACTTACTAAGAGCTCCATTTTACTTACCTGAAAAATGGCAATGATAATACTTTACTCCCCATCTTCTCTATCGTACAGGAGTATTTTAAGAAAAGCATTTCATGAAAGTTAAAGTGATATAAAAATGGGAGTTATATATTACTGTATCATTTATTATATATTATTATGATTGCTTAAAAGAACTATTTAGGTCATGATTGATTTAAAAGCCATATGTTTTCTCAGTGATGCTAGGCATTTCTTATTATTACATCCCTTACATACTTAGAGGAAAAGTGATAGGTCAGCATAACATCAGAAGGAAAGTCCTGACTACTTTAATTACTTCATCAAAAAAGACAAAAGAGGAAGAAACTCCTAGACATTTTTCAAGCAAGCATTTATGTTACTTATTCATTGTTTTTTCTCTCAGCTTAGTTCCTGATTCATACATTTAGTCCTTGGATCTTTAAGCAGGAAAACTCCTGTGGACTTTACAAAACACTTTCCCGGAGTCCCAGCTGTTTTCTTCATCACCTTCACCAGAAGGTTTACCTGCTTTGGGGGATTTCCAGGGCCATGGCCCTGTAGCTTTCCTCAGTCTCACCTGTGCACATTCTAGTTCAATTAATCACTTTGCTCTACCATATTGTGCTCAGCATGTTGGTCAGAAAAATTATTCAAGGAAAGTCTGTTACATTTTTCCAGCAAGCAAGGTTTAAGCTACACTAATGTACTTATTGAGTTGATTATTTACTGTCCTTTCCCAAATGAGTATGATTAAATATAATTTGGGGGCATCTTTAGGACAACTCTAGGATTAGAGAGGATGATAAAGAGAATATATACTCATCCTGTTCCCATGTGGTTTTGATTTCATTTTGCTAGATTTCTTCTATATCTACATAACCTGAAACTTTTGAATAAGACATCTATTTAAAAAATTGCTCTTAACTAGGTATTTGGTAGGTGCTAAATTATTGCCAGCTGTGTTTTGCAAATGTTACCTGGTTTTTATCATTTTCTTGCATAATAAACATTGATTATTAAGTCTAGGATCTATAAGAATAGCCTTTGTTTAATTTCCAGTGCCAAGAACTTGGCCTAATTTCAAGACAATTCAGTTATCATGTACTCTTCCATTTCAGTAACTATATCCACATGATTTAGCCATTTGTTAAAAGATTTTTGTTGTTGCTATTGTAGTCAGGAAACCGAATCCTCTGCAGACAGAGAGGACACCCTCTGAGACTACTTGTATGGGCTCCTGGGAAATGTCAATATTTTCTTCCTCTCTTGGGAGAGACTGATAGATTGTCACAGGATGTATGCAAGGATGCACAAGTCTGGTGGAGGATGAGGGTGGGGGCAGGGAGGAAAGAAGCATGAGACAGAGAGACAAAGACAGGAAAAATCAGACAAACAGTCAGAGAGGGACTGAAGGACAGAGGGAGAGAAGAGTGGAAGGGATGGGTGTTTTCTGCCCACAGGTTCCATAGGGATGATTCACATATGAGACAACTGGGACTGAGCAAAGGGTGTGTCCAATTAGATAACTTTCCCTGGCTAAGAATTAATATGGATGGTGGAAATGTTGCTTTCCTCCTAACATTACTGTGCTGTTACTCCTGTTCAATAAAGATGGAAGTCTAATTCAAAGTTGTTTTTTCCCTTTTTTCTTTGATATTATATTTGTACCTTATGTTTAATTAATAGTAAAACAAAAATCAGCTTATGCTAAATAAAATTAGGATTGGTCCTAACTGTTCCTGGTTGTATTATCCTTTATTGATAAAGAGATAGAGTAAGAAGTCAATGAATGGCTTATGATATACAGAGTTACAAAAAAAGATCAAAGTTTGAACCCTTAATCCTGTGTTGAGGGCTCTGAACTTGTAGAGAGAGAAACTCAAGGACATGGAGTTTTTCAATTTTTATAAAACTCTCAAGTAGGGCAATAAACCATGTGGCAACAAGCCACATGAATTCAGAACATTCACCCCAGGTAGTGCCAGAACCATGAATAAGCAGATTTAAGTGATAGAAGAAAGCTTGATGGGTAAAGAGCTGGATACTTTTCCTTAGAGATGTGTCTCAGGCAAGTTTGCTCCCCTCATAGCTCTTTCTAAAAGGATTTACTTCTGAGTGAAGGGTGGAGTGGAGATGTTAACTAAGGGAAAGTCATGCGCCTAAAGTCCACTAAGGGAGAAACTTTCCACATTCCACCTTCCAAAGGGGTAACCTGAACTCGAGTAGCTGATTTGCCTGTTACATTAAGCATCTTCAATCTCCAAATGCTTTCAGTCCTGCATTATTATCATAATAACCTACTCTTTCCAGTTTCACCTCTGTGCCCTGATCTAAAAAGCAGAGGAATAGAGTCACATCATTTTCAGCAGCTCTGACAATCAAAAGTTTCTGTCCAATCTGCAAAATCAGCTGAAGTCTTTCTGCCGGGTAGCCCTAGATCAAAGGGTGGAAAGAATACTGGGTCCGAGCTGTCATGTTAGGTTGTATAGCACGCTTTCCAGAGAATGAATGATGGGAGAACGCTCAGACAGCCTTTTTAAGTTCAGCTAAAGGAGTGCTACCCCAAGCCTATAGGTGCAAACTGCATAAAGAAAGAGACAGAAAAACACCTATCAGATTCCTACTTTTTCATTCATAGTTTAAAAGCAACAGAAAAGTGGGTGACAGTGCTAATAACTGTCATTATCATCTTTTAAGTGATTGCTGTCAATTTCTAGGTATTGAAAAGATAGTACTCTATGCTCTTTGCAAGTATTTTAAGTATGTAAGAATGTTCATGGTAAACCAACAGGAGAAGGAACCTGTACATGGATGAAAATGGTACATATGTGTACACATATACACACACATATGTATATGTGTATAATTTTAGATAAATATTCACAAAATGTTAGAGCTGAGACCTTATAGATACATAGTCCATGACTCCCTTATAGTAGAAATTCAGGTCTAGGGAAGGGAGCAAGGTCATCTAATTCAGAGGTGTCACAATCACTCCTTTGTCCATTTGAATTGCCAAGTATGGCCTGAACCAGATTAAAATGTGGATGGGAAATATTTAGCAATGTTAAAAAAAAAAGCCATATAGAACATAGAATGATGTTAATTTGTGTCTTTTGAAGTCAAAATGTATTTCTATTTGATTTTGACAGCATGGATCTAGTTAGTGCTGAGAGCACAAGCCAGATCTCCAAACTCATAGCCTAGTGCCAATTCTATCTACACAACACTGATTTCCTGACAATATAATGGACAAGCATTAGTGCCCACAATGATATGAGAAATGGGCTGAGAATCATGAGAATGAGGTCCGGGACCTAATTCTACCACTGACCCTGTGTGACCTTTGAACAAATGACTTCTACTTTTCCACCCTCAGTTTCCTTTTCTACGAAATGAAGGGTGGTTGAATTGTACGATTACTAAAACCCATGACAGCTCCAATATTCTGTGGTTCTTGGTTCCTTAGGCTGCAATAATGTACCATTTCTAAAACCGTATAGTGAGAGCATGTCAGAGAATCTTTTTCATTATAAATGGTAGGTACCGGACCAGGATTTTTTCCCCCAAACTTCTGTTTTTGTGTTAAAGCAATTGAATATTTATGTCTCTCTTGGCAAGATCAAGCCAGTTTGCACAGGAATATATGCAGTTGCATTTTGTCCTGCTATGGTGACCTGCATAGTCCATTGTTGAAACAGCCTGATATAATAAGATAGTTATTTTTGTTTGTCTCAGCAGATAAAAGAGTTCCCATTTTCTTAGCTTGTTTTTTCTGGAAGTGATCAAAATGTTTATTATCAAAGAACATTATTTTTTCAATTTTTTTCTTATGTTATGGCCAAATGTAACTCAGGGGAGAGGATGAGATAGAACGATGCTTTTTCCCCCAAAGTAACATAGAATAATGGACCCAATAACTGGGCCATCTGGAATGCTTGCATGTTAATATTAACTCTTGCACTTGCTCTGTTATGTCTAATTTGGTGACTGTCTGCCTCAGTCTCCCTACCTATAAAGGGGATTTTGAAATTCCTCCTCCTTTATTAGCCTATTAATACTTAAACGGGTTAATAGATGTTTGCTGAACTGAAATGATTTCCTTCTTCCCCACAGGGTTGCTGAGGATTAATGAGACTGAAATGTACTTGAAAGGACACAGGGGCTGTGTGACACAATGTGGAAACAGAAAACTTGGATGAATGTTTTCCAGCCACAATTGATAAATTAATCTTATGTGAATGGAAGATGGAAGACTTTTAAAATCCCCAAAATCTAAGTTTTAATAAAATTACTCAAACCAGTCTATATAGATGGGAAAAACTTCTGGTGGAAAACCCATCCTGTGAGGACTTGGGCCCCTTTGACATGATGTAACTGGGGTTAATGGGATTGTGGTAGAGAATTTAGACAGAGGTCTAGACAGGATGACACTTGCTATATCATCTTGCTCTATGATGTCATAAAAACGACCAAAAGTAGCAGTTGTCGTGTCTGACTCTTTGTCACCCCATGAATAGGGCCTTCTGTCTGCCATTATCTCTGGAAGTTTGTCCAGCTTCATGTTCGTTGCTTCTCTTTGTGACTTCATTCTTTGGGGTTTTCTTGGCAAAGATATGGGGATACTTTGCCACTTCCTTACCCAGCTCATTTTATAATTAAGGAACTGAGGCTAACAGCTAGTAAGTATCTGAAGCCAGATTTGAATTCATGAAGATGAGTCTCCCTAATTCTAAACCAGTGTTCTACCCACCGTGCTCTCTAGCTGCTCAGAGCAGTATTGTCAGACTCAAGAAAGAAATGGGGGCCACTATACATAAAAATCCTTGTAGGTTACAAAGTGACTTAGAAAACTACATATTAACATTACCTGTGTTTTATTGTAGTTTTGCTTCTTTTGTTAAATATATCCCAATTACATTTTAATCTGCTTTCTGAAGCACTGGGGAATGTGGGTCACATGTGTCTCGATGGTTATGTGTTTGAAATCTCTGAACCTGTAACACACTTTATTTTCTATCCTGAAAGTATTACTACAGTATTCTGAAGGCAAAACATGTCTTGCCATTTTTTTCCCAAAGTGGTTTTCAATTTTTATGCAGGTCTGGCAGGGTCCAAATGTTGATCAAATTTTGCCCTTTCATCAAGACAGATCTCTAAGAATTCCCAGCCCTTGTCTAAAGAAATTGAGATCAGAGGCTTCCTGGCTAATAGTTTCTTCCCTAGTCTATGTTCCCTCCCAGGTGAACTGACTTGGTTTTTTAAGGGCTCTCCTTTTGAATCTTTATTTACTCTACTTCTATAGTTTATCATGCAATTTTTAAATAACTCATTCAGTATGCTTTTAAAAACTGTATTTTAATGGTAAACTTACGCACCAATAGAACAAAATATTCAAATAAATAAATAAAAAATTAAATCATACATAAAATCAAATTCCAAACTGTTTACATTAAAAAAAAACCTATATAATTAAATTGCATAGTAAGAATGTCTTATTTTTCCTGGTCTCAATTTAGAGCTTTTTTTCTGTGTCCATTGCTGGATTTTATTGATATACTTACACATCTGCATGCATTTATGCATGTGCATACATATGCACATGTATAAATATACACATGTGTATATGTATGTACATGTACACATACTCTAGCCTGGAAGTATCAAAACAGCTTGCAGCCTGTATATTTGACCCATAATACTCTAAAGAGCAGTCCAAACTAGATTAAAAGGCAGTTCCTTTCTGGTTTTAATGTGTTGATATATTAATACAGAAATAGGTGGTTTTCTAAGACAGTGTATGACCCTTATGTTTCATTTAGTGGTTCCCATTTCTGTTGATATTTGACAGCCCTGTTGTAGCTTGTTCATGTCTGTTAGCTGTCCTTTCATTTCTCCTTTGGTCATCTGCGATGTGTGTTTATGTGGAGAGAAAGACAAAGACAGAAGCAGAGTTAGAGTCTCAGCACTGCACCTAGCACAACACTTGGCACGTGGTAGGCTCTTAATCTGATACTTGCTTATTTGTTCAGTGGACAGTGTTCTATGATTCTCAGAAGAATCATGATTGTAGGTCCAGAAAGAGAAAGAAAAAGGTATAATGATGGGCTCGAGTAGTCTATCAAGAATAGAAAAAAAGACGGAATGAATCAAAAGGTGCCTTTAAGACACCATCAAGAACATGGATGATTGGGAAAAGAGGTTGGATAATGTCAAATGAAGACTGAAGAATAACCGATGGGCTGTCAGCATTCCACCGGAGTCCTTGCAATAGTAAGATCCAGAATGCAGCCCCCATTTACATTAGCCACAAGCTTTATGAGAATTTTCCAAATTGTCTGTGGTATCCCCTGAGGAAGAAGCACAAAACTTTGGTGGTGGGGAAGCTAGGGAACAGTAGAAAGCAATGGACAAAATTATCAGACATTTTGGAGTCTAACTCCTGTATAAATAACTCTACTTATTTTTTTTTTATTAAAGTCAAGTTCAAATCAAAATCAGTAAAAGTGACACTAATATAGCTAATTTGCTTCAACTGTCAGTGAATGCAATATAGCAATTATTCACTATGAAATATGCAAATAGGATCAAATTTGAGGTGATGTGAATCGAATCTCTTGATAGAGGTGCAATCTCTTGTCACCTTCATAGTCAGTCAGTGTAGACTCATGACACTTGTGTATTTCAATATAAGTATGCAAAGTTAAATAATTTTTCAAGGACTTTACAAATATAACATCTGTATTTTTCAATGTCATTCATGTTGGCAAGCATAATGTAATAAATTGGTTTCTCCAAAACCCTGCAACATCTAGAATGGTCATACATAATTATTTGAACCTCTCAACAATTAAATTTCTATCTAATTGTTTAAAATTTTTATTATTCAAAATATTTTGATGTGAAAGAATTTATGATAGACAAAGATGTAATCAATTTAAAGAGAAATGCTACTATAGAAGTTGAAACTACTATAAACAAAGACAATAGAGACAATTTAATTAGTGAAAGTGAAATGCAAAAAACAAAACAAAACAAAAAAAAAACAACAGAAAGTGAAAAACTCAAATCCATGAAGTAGAAGCCACTCTCTTTTCTGAGCAGCATTCACATATTATCTATGGAAAAGGAAGTTCATTTTGCCTACTGTATGGATGCTTTAGCATAGATAGCATGGAACCTATTTAATTAAAATGTCTTGAAAGTGTACATTCAGAATATGTGGACAAGACTAGAAGATTATTTCAGAGAAAAAAAATTGGCAGGATGCTAGTTTATTGGTGTAGGGAGCTCCTGGTGAACTAATTCAGACTGGTCCTTTCTCTGAAATACAGAGAAGTGATTAGGGGTACTAAGAAAATAAATGACTTGCCCAGAGTCATGTGTTCAATATATGTAAGAGGAGGAATGACTTGAATTTTAGGAGTTCCTGACACTAAGGCCAGCTCTCTCTATACTTTTCTCAAAGAAAGAAGGAGATACTTTCTAAAAAACAAGGCAAACTTTTCTGAAAACCCTGTTAGTGTATTAAGAGGATTGTTTGCAGTTGAGAAAGTCGTTTACAGAAATTCTAAGTATAAAAAGCGTCTTTTGTTAGGTGAAATATTGATGGTACCTGCAACTATTGATATAATCAAAATGATCCTTGGCTAATCATATGCAATCATATGCAGCTTTGAATAGTTTTACTTGCAGAAAATATGGAGGGATGATAAATTACCTTTAAGTTAGAAGCCCTTTGTGAACAATTCACTGAGAGAGTAATTTTTTTTATATTTTACTACAAGAGGATGAAGTTACTGATGTAGTAAAAAATCTTGTGTGTGTGTGTGTGTGTGAGTGTGAGTGTGTGTGATGATATAGTGTTGAAATGAATGTTAGGGAAGTTTCATTACTTTCATATTTATGTCACTCAGTCACATGGAGAGTAATTTTCTATATAACTGACAGATTTTTAAATGAAAATGATACATATGTAAAGGGGGTTGATTAGAGGTGAACAACTGATTTTACTGCAACTGACTTGATGTAATTACAGTATATAAATGGTAAGAAACAGGCCATGAAGCATTAAGGTATTAAAGGAAGTCTAGAAAAAAGTGTTTATATTTTGTTACCCCTTTTCAAGATGTGTAGAAATTTTTCAACCAAGGTTGATGGAATGATAGAGTGACTAAACATTTGCTGACCATTTGATCAGCTATGAATATATTTCCCAAAAGATCAGGGCAGGAGTCAGAAATGGCTCAGTGACTTGTGCTAGCCCTGTCACAAAGCCAGGAAACAACATATCAGAAAAGGTTACCTCACTCTTTATTCACTATAAATTCCTTGCCTCTCTGCCATGCCAACCATGATGCAGAGACTCTACAGATAAAGAAAAAGGGTTACTGGCATCTTCCATCTTCTTTGCTCTGACTCTTACTTGTTATTCATTGTCATTCATTTCCCCCATGCAGAACAGAATTAGGTGAGTAGGTTCATAAAATCATAGATCTAGAACCGGAAGGACCTCAGGGGTCATCTAGCTCAACTCCCTATTTTAGAGTAGTGGAAACTGAGGCCTAAGCTGGCTAAAGGACTTCCACATAAGTAATAAGTATCACAGATGAAAGATGAGAAACTTTTATTAAGCATGGAAGTAAGTCCTGAGCATCTAGAGCATTAGTTTCCAAAGAAAAGATTGTGAGGGGTGAAGAGTCTATGGAATGGACCCCCCAAATAGATAATTAATCAAAAGATGGGAAACTGGCTTGCATCCCAACATTTCTACCATGACCACTGACAGATTTGTCTCTGACATAACTTCACCATTTTTTGCAACATTCCCTTGCTCTATTCCTTCCGATAGTTGATTTTCAGTGGAAGTAGCAAGTGTGAGCCCCTTAGAGTGGAAAAGGGTATGTTAACCTGACTAGCAAATTTTCCCTTCCATTTTTCCCATCACACTCTATTTCCCATCACCACAGTGTTGGAATCTGTGCTTTGAGAGAGTGTAATAACAAGGACCCCAACATACACAGGAGGGCCTGCTGTACCAGTTCTTAGATCTGTTTTTTTTTTTAAAAGAAAGCAACTTTCTAGGTGTCAACAATATACTTTAATCAAGCACATATACCATTTACTTTGTTCAGGGGAAAAAGTCAGCACCTTGAACTTCAGAGAAAACACAAATAAAAATCAAGAGACAGGGCTTCCAACTGTCTGACCATAAGCAATACATACATTGCAGATCAACAGACAGATCCAACTGTCCGACAATTACATACATACATAGTTAGTGGAGACAGAAGCACCAACATCTGGGTTTTCAAAGTCTGGGGGCTCCTTAGTAGCTTCCCAGAGTCTCATCTGGCCAAACAAACCTTCTTCTCAAAACTAAGCCCCAAAGTAAAACCTCACCTCAGAGTATTTATACACTTTTCAGAGCCAGAGGGCAGGATGCTCTGACCCAGTGCCTCAACAGAAATTAACAAAAGGCAATAAGGCCTATTAATGGGCAGGGAAGACGTTTAACTCTTTCCTCCACCCACCATTAACCTTAAATTACCATTACATACCCCAACATGCTTTTTCACTCTTTGATGGGAAAGCATAAGTAGTGCAGTATGCATAGTCACTGATTCTCAAAAGCCATCCATCCTTCTTCTGAATTTCCCTTGTAACCATGGAAGATAACTACCATCTTCATAATCTCCCAGGTTCTCAAACTCCCCCTTAATTCTTGCCTTTTCTTTCCATTTGAACTGCTCTCTTTAGAGGTAAAAATGATCTCCTAATTATTAAATCTGTTCATCTTTTCTCCTCTTCACCCTTCTTGACTCTTCTGTAGCATTGGGCACTTGATCATCCTTTCCTCCTAGACTTATTTGTACTATCATTGTTCTCCTCTTATCCAATATCTTCTCACTCTTCTTTGCTTAATTGTTAACCATATTGTATATCCTAACTGTGGGTTTCCTTACAGAAGAACACACAAACATAGTGGGCATTGTGTTTAATAAACCCAGAGAGCCCAGTTATAGTTGTGTGTGTGTGTGTGTGTGTGTGTGTGTGTGTGTGTGTGTGTGTGAGAGAGAGAGAGAGAGAGAGAGAGAGAGAGAGAGAGAGAGAGAGAGAGAGGGACTTATTATTTGACAAAAGCTACTGAGAAAACTGGACAGATATCTCACAGAAATTAGCTTTACACCAATACCTCACACCATAAGCCAAGATGAGCTCCAAAAGGATACATGACCTAGTTCTAAAAGATCATATACAGACAAATTAAAGGAGCAAATGTTAAATTTCTTTTTAGCATTATGCATATGGGAAGAGTTTATTACTATAAAAGTGGAGAGCATTATATAAGATAAAATAGATATTCTTTATTACATAATTTCCCCCCCCCACACACAAGCTAATCAAATGTGGTTAAGTGAAAAAAGAAACAGGTAACTGTGAAGAAAAAAAATCTTTGCAGCAATTTTCTGTGATGAAGACCTGATATCCAAGATAAGTGAGAAACTGATTCAAATGTATAAGCCCAATAGTCATTCCCCAGTAGATAAATGGTTAAAAGATGTGAACTGGCAGTTTTCAAAAGAAGAAATCCAAGTTATCAACAACTATTTTAAGGAGCTCTAAATCATGAATAATTATTTGAGAAATAAAAATGAAAGAAATTTTGAGGTTCCACCTTACACCCATCAGACTGGCAAAGAGGAAAATGACAAATCTTGGAGGGACTGTGAAAAAAACTGGTACACTAACGCATTGTTTTTGTTTGTTTTTAAATATATAATTTATTTATTTTTTAGTTCTCAACATTTGCTTCCACAAGAATTTGAATTCAAAATTTTCTCTCATCTCTGCCCATCCCCCTATCCCAGGATAGCATGCAACCCATCCACTCCTTCCTCCAGTCTGTCCTCCCTTCTATTACCCACCATTCTTCCATCCCCCTACCCCTCTATTTTCTTGTAAGGCAAAATGGATTTCTATACTCCATTGCCTGTATAGTTTAATTTCCAGTTGCGTGCTAAAACAATTCTTAACATTCATTCCTAAAGCTTTGAGTTCCATATTCTCTCCTTCCTTCCCCACCCACCTCATTGAGAAAACAATCTATTCAGTATAGGTCATACTTGTGCAATAATGCAAAGCATTTCCATAATAGTCATGTTGTAAAAGACTAACTACACTTCCCTCCTTCCTATCCTGCCCTTCATTTCTTCTAATCTCTCCCTTGACTGGTCCTCCCACAATAGTATTTGCTTCTGATTATCCCTTTCCCCAATTTGCTGTCCCTTCTATTATCTTCCCTTTCCTATTCCTTTCCCCCTTGTCTTCCTGCAGGGGAAAATAGATTTCGATATCAACGGAGTGTGTGTTATTCCCTCCTTAAGTCAAATTCTATGAGAGTAAGGTTCAATTATTTCCTTTCATCTCCCCCTTCCTCCCCTCTATTGTAAAAGCTCTTTCTTCCCTCTTTTATGTGAGATGATTTACCACATGATACTTCTCCCTTTCTTCTACTCCTAGTACATTCCATTCAACAGTAAATTTTATTTTTTTAGGTATTCTCCTTTCATATTCAGTTGTGCCCTCTGTATATGTGTGTGTGTGTACATATATATATACACACATGTATGTATATGGAGAGAGACACACACATATACATACATACATATATACACATGTACATATACACACCTATACATATATAATATACACATATATAGATTCCCAGATACACCTATATATAAATATATATTCCCTCTAACTACCCTAATACTGAAAAAGGTCTCATGAGTTACAAAAAAAATCTTTTCATGTAGGAATATAAACAGTTCCATTTTAATGAGTTCCTTAAGGCTTTTCTTTCCTGTTTACCTTTTCATGTTTCTCTTGATTCTTGTATTTGAAAGTCAGATTTTCTATTCAGTTCTGCTCTTTTCAACAAGAATGCTTGGAAATCCTCTATTTCATTGAAATTCCATCTTTTTTCCCTGAAATATTATACTCAGTTTTTCTGGGTAGGTGATCCTTGGTTTTAATTCTATCTCCTTTGGCCTCTGGAATATCATATTCCAAACCCTTCAATCCCTTAATATAGAAGCTGCTAGATCTTGTGTTATCCTGATTGTATTTCCACAATACTAAAATTGGGTTTTTTTAGCTGTTTGTAGTATTTTCTCTTTGACCTGGGAACTCTGGAATTTGGCTACAATATTCCTAGAAGTTTCTGTTTTCAGATCTCCTTCAGGAGGTGATCAGTGGATTCTTTCAATATTTATTTTTCCCTCTGATTCTAGAATATCAGGGAACTTTGATAATTTCATGAAAGATGATGTCTAGGTTCTTTTTCTTTTATCATGGTTTTCAAGTGGTCCCATAATTTTTAAATTGTCTCTCCTAAATCTGTTTTCCAGGTCAGTTGTTTTTCTAGTGAGATATTTCACATTATTTTGTATTTTTTCATTCTTTTCTTTTTGTTTTTAATTTCTTTGTTTTTCATCAAGCCATTAGCTTTCATCTGCTCTATTCTAATTTTTAAAGAACTATTTTCTTCAATGAGCTTTTGAACCTTCTTTTCCATTTGGCCCATTCTGCTTTTTTAAAGCATTCTTCTCCTCTGAATTTTTGGACCTCTTTTGCCATTTAGGTTAGTTTATTTTTAAAGGTGTTATTTTCTTCAGCATTTTTTGGGTCTCCTTTAGCAAACTGTTGCCTTACTTTTCATGGTTTTTCTTACATCGCTTTCACTTCTCTTCCCAATTTATCCTCCACCTCTCTTGCTTGATTTTCAAAATTCTTTTTGAGCCCTTCCATGGCCTGAGACTGTTGCATATTTTGTTTTATAGGTTTTGAATGTAGAAGCCTTGACTTTTAGGTCTTCCTCTGATGGTATAGTTTGCTCTTCCTCATGGAAGAAAATGCCTTTCCACCAAGAAAGTAACCTTCTATAGTTTTATTTTTTCCCCTTTTGGGGCATTTTCCCAGCTAGTTACTTGACTTTTGAGTCCTTTGTCAAGTGGAGGGTACTCTCTAGGGACCTGTAAGTTCTCAGTTCCTCCAAGGTGGCAGAATCAAGGGAGAGGAGTTTATTCCTCTCCTGGTCTGTGCTCTGGTCTGGGAGCAACTCTTTTCTGCCTTGGAACTGCAAGTAGGATTCCCTCTCCACAGCCTCCACCAGCTCCACCATGCCAGCCATTGGTCCTCCTCACCTCAGGGCTGAGATTCAGATCAGCTGCTCAATTCCCTCAGGGTCTTTAGTCAGAAAGATCCAAAAGTGGAAACTGCTTTCACAGTGGCTGCTGCCAGCATGATCATGCTCCCCTATTACCCAGGTGAAAGAGCTTCCTTACTGACCTTTGAACCTGTTTTTGATGTTTGTGGACTGAGAAATCTGGGAGCTACAGCTGCTACCCATGATTCCACGCCCTGAAGTCCTACTGTCCTAGAGCTAGAAATCCCTTTCACTATGTCATTTTGTGGCTTCTGCTGCTCTAGAATTTGTTTAGAGTCATTTTTAACAAGTATTTTATGGGCTATAGGAGGAGAGCTAGAATAGGTCCATCCTTCTACTTAGCCATCTTGGCTCTGCCTCCCTAATGCATTGTTGATAGAACTGTAAATTGATCCACCTGTTCTGAAAAACAATTTGGAACTATGCTCAGAAAGTTATCAAAGCGTGTATATCTTTTGATTCAGCTATATCACTAATAGGCTTATACCCATAGAAATCAAAGAAAGAGGAAAAGGACCCATGAGTATAAAAATACTTATAGCAACTCTTTCTGTAGTAGGCAGAAATTAAAATTATGGGCAGCTAGGTGGCTCAGTGGATAGAACATGACTACAGATCAGGAAGACTCATCTTCATGATTTCAAATCTAGCTTCAGACACTAACTATATAACCTTGAGCAAGTCACTTAATCCTATTTGCCTCAGTTCCTCATCTGTATAAAGAGCTGAAGAAGGAAACAGCAAGCCATTTCAATATCTTTGCCAAGAAAACCCCACATGAGGTCACCAAGAGCTGGAGACAACCAACACAACTTAACAACAAGAGATTGGAGACTAAGGGGGGAAGTATCATTTCCCTGGGGAGTGACTAAACCAATTGTGGTATATTAATACAATACACTTATTATGCCACAAGAAATAATAAAAATGGATAATTTTAGAGGAAACTTGGGAGACCTTTATTAACTCATTCAGAGCAAAATGAACAGAACAAGAAGAATCATTTATATGATAATAAAATTATAGAGAAAATTTTGAAAGACTTTAGACAAGTATGGTTAACTAGTAGCTCTGCCTATGGGAGGCATTTTTTAGAAGTGTTTCTGTCCCTTCTGCACTCTCCTCAGATGGGGGATAAGATCAGTTTTCTTTCCACTGAACTACATTGCTTATTATTGCCATCACAAATCATTAAGTACAAAATGCTTAATTTTGCCTTCATTTAAAGACTTGAAAGAAAATTTCCAGCCCATGTAATGACCATGAACAAACTGAACCAAAGCCTTCTTTTACTGGGGAAGGAGGATTAGTGGGTGCAAATGCAGAATACATTCTAGGGTGGGAGTCATACATCCTGGAACTTGTGCCAAATCCTAAAGTTGGTAATTCAAATCATCACTTCTTGCAGAGCCCTTACAGGTCCCCATTACACATGGACAAAATAACCCACAAAGCAGTCCTCAAACCACAATCTTTACTTATCCCCTATCTTCAGACTGTAACTGAAAGAAATAGACATTCATCTAATGGTATCATCGACTTAGATTTGGTGGGGACTTTAGCAATCATCCAGTCTTAGGAGAAGTTTAGTGACTTGTCCAAGGGCATAGCAATAATAAGCTGCATAGCCTAGAGTGAAAATCAGAACATCTAATTACAAATTTCGTTCCCTTCCAGTATATCATGTTGCTTCTTAGAGCTATATTTCTATTTATGGTATTTCACAGCATAATCATTAAAAATTTTATGCCAAAGTTTTTCACAGAAAAAGTGGTGTGTGACCATTAAGTGAAGTCTTTTTGTTTTTTTAAATTTAGACCAGTATTACTTAAAAATCATTTATTATTAAACATTTATTATTATTATTGTCTTTGGTACAAGATTAGGATGCATGAAGCGCTTGTGAATGTATGTTAAAATTGGAAAGATGCAAGTTTTACCATATCACGTGACTTACTCAGGACAGGTTTGCCTGCCTGCCTGCTCCTCTTGTGCCTATGGTTCTTCATGGGATTGAGTGATAATACCACTAGTACTTCAGTGCTGTAACAAGCCATGCTAGTTGGCTTTAGGAAATACACTGACAATATGTATTTGCTAAGAATTCTGGGCTCCCAGCTTGCAGTGTGTGAGAGATAAATACATATCCATATGCTACTGGTGAATACATCGCTGCTCTTTTAAGCAGGTTGAGGAATAGAATTCTACTATATGACAATTATGCAAAGAAAGGTTATAAACCATTTTTTGGACTGAAAAAAATGGTGCGATGATTATGTGATGAAATATAGATTTTGTGATGAATATATAGATTAAAGGTTACTCTGAGATTTCAGGCATTCAAGTACAATATTATTTGTCATTTATTATGCTTATCCATGCTTTGTAAATTTTGTAAAGGTAGTCTAACCAAGGCATAGAAAAATAACATCGATAATGTATTCTCTTTCATGTATAGTTAGGTTAGTTATACTGAAGACAACTATAGTCCAAAAGGGGAGGGAGTAAATTCCATTCATGGGGAGAGCAGTAATACCACAGAGAAATGAACAAAGTTCATATTACTATTCTCAAGGATAGGAGGGAAACAGACATCTACGGGAAACAGTATAGTTCTGTGTCCCCTGCTGCCCCACACTTTTAAAGGCAGCATATGACTCAGCTATGTGGCAAGTTACTCAGATCGAAGGCCCATAGCCACTCAGGACTTCAATACATATAGTGTTTTTAGAAAAAGAACTGACAAATACACTAATAGGAGCCTGCCCCATTACCAGTGGAGTGAGGCAGTGAGGTTGTGTAGGTTGCTGGGATGAGTGTATTGCCTAAAGTGCTTAATAAGAAAGGAGGGGCAGGGAACCAGGAAACTTGATTCTAACTGTGCCGCAGCTGGCAAAGAGATGAAGGATAAGGAAGCAGGGTGGGAAGGAAACAAAACCTAGTCTCCAGTTAGTTAAGCCATAATGCATCCTGGGGACTGGGGCTGAACTGAAGTGGATAGAAATTGCCTTTCCTAGAAGTTTTGTGTGTGAATCACTTCTGCAAATGATAGGATTTAGAGTTAGAAGTGCTCTTAGAATCATTTAGACCTGGCAGAGCCATGATGGCAGAATACAAAGATGAACATACTCTAGCTCTTCCCCCACAGACTATAAAATACCTGTAAAGAAAGACTCTCAAAAAATTCTAGGGCAGCAGAAGCCACAGAATGATGGATTGGAGGAGATTTTCAGCCTGAGGTGACTTCGAAGGTCCAAAGGGGAAGGTCTGTTGCACTGGACTTGGAGCTGAGCCCAGCCTAGCCTTGACCATGTGTCACAGGAAGGAGGACCTGAGCAGGCTTTGGGGACAGAATCCCTGGCGGCAGCAGCTGAGGTTCACAGATCCTTCAAACCACAGGCATCAAAGGCAGCTTCAAAGGTCAGTGAAAGGGCTTTTTCACCTCTGTGACAAGGGAGCAGGGTCCTCCCCTGGCCCCGGCCCCAGACAGCAGCAGCTAAAGCTGCCAGGCAGGCAGCAGTCAGCATCATTGTTGGATAAAGCCTCTGGGGGAATTGAACAGCTGAGCTGAATCTCAGCCTCGAGGGCAGCCAGGGAGTACACTCCTCTCCCTTGATTGTGCCACCTTGGAGGAACTGAACACTTTCAGGTCCCCAGAGTATACCCTACTCTTGACAAAGGACCTAAAAGTTAAGTAACTGGTTGGGAAAATGCTCAAAAAAGGAAAAAAAAAATAAGACTATAGAAGGTTACTTTCTTCGTGAACAGATATTTTCTCCCATCCTTTTGGATGAGGAAGAACAATGTTTACCATCAAGGGAAGACATAAAAATGAAGGCTTCTGCATCCCAAACCTCCAAAACAAATATGCAGTGGTACCAGGTCATGGAAGGGCTCAAAAAAGATTTTGAAAATCAAGCAAGAGAGATGGAGGAAAAATTGGGAAGAGAAATGAGAGTGATGCAAGAAAATCATGAAAACCAAGTCAACAGCTTGCTAAAGGAGACCCAAAAAATGCTGAAGAAAATAATACCTTTAAAAATAAGCTATCTCAATTGGTAAAAGAGATCCAAAAAGCCAATGAGGAGAAGAATGCTTTAAAAAGCAGAATGGGCCAAATGGAAAAGGAGGTTCAAAAGCTCACTGAAGAAAATAGTTCTTTAAAAATTAGAATGGAACAGATGGAAGCTAATGACTTTGTGAGAAACTAACAAATTACAAAACAAAACCAAAAGACATCATCTTTCATGAAATTATCAAGGAAAACTGCCCTGATATTCTAGAACCAGAGGGAAAAATAAATATTGAAAGAATCCACTGATCACCTCCTGATGGAAAGACCAGAGTTGAAAAGAAAATTTGACTTTCAAACACAACAATCAAGAGAAGCATGAAAAGGTGAACAGGAAAGAGAAATCATAAAAAGTTGACTTTATGAGAAACTAACAAATTACAAAACAAAACCAAAAGAATGAAAAAACAGAAGACAATGTGAAATATCTCATTGGAAAAACAACTGACCTGGAAATAGATCCAGGAGAGACAATTTAAAAATTATGGGACTACCTGAAAGTCATGATCAAAAAAAGAGCCTAGACATCATCTTTCACGAAATTATCAAGGAAAACATATTCCAAGTCCTTTGACCCCTTAATGTAGAAGCTGCTAGATCTTGTGTTATCCTAATTATATTTCCACAATGCTTGAATTGTTTCTTTCTGGCTACTTTCTCCTTGACCAGGGAACTCTGAAATTTGACTACAGTATTCCTACGAGTTTCTCTTTTTGGATCTCTTTCCTTGGTCATTCAATGAAATAGAGGACTTTCAAGCATTCTTGATGGAAAGACCAGAGTTGAAAAGAAAATTTGACTTTCAAACACAAGAATCAAGAGAAGCATGAAAAGGTGAACAGGAAAGAGAAATCACAAGGTACTTACTAAAGTTGAACTGTTTACATTCCTGCATGGAACGATAATATTTGTAGCTCTTGAACCTTTTCTCAGTATCTAGGTAGTTAGAGGGATACACACACACACATACACACACACACACACATACACACAGAGTAAGAGAGAGAGAGATAGAGAGCTGAGTTGAATAGGTGAGTTGAATAGGAAGGGGTCATATCTAAAAAAAATAAAATTAAGGGGTGAGAGATGAATATATTGGGAGGAGAAAGGGAGAAATGGAATGGGGCAAATTATCTCTCATAGAAGAGGCAAGAAAAAGCTTTTCCAATGGAGGGAAAAAGGGGGAAGGTGAGAAGGAAAAAGTGAAGCTCACTCTCATCACATTTGACTTAAGGATGGAATAACATGCACACTCTATTTGGTGTGAAAATATATCTTACACTACAGGAAAAGAGGGAGAAAGGGATAAGCAAGGTGAGGGAGATGATGTAAGGGAGTGCAAATGAGAAGAGGCAGCAATTAGAAGTAAACACTCTTGGGGAGGGATAAGGCCAAAAGAGAGAATAGAAGAAATGGGGGGCAAGATAGGATGGAGGGAAATATAGTTAGTCTTACATAACATGACTATTATAGAAGTCATTTGCGAAACTACACATTTGTAATCTTTATTGAATTGCTTGCCTTCTCAATGGGGATGGGTGAGGAGGGAGGGAGGAAGAGAAGTTGGAACTCAAAGTTTTAGGAACAAATATTGAGAATTGTTTTTCTGTACAACTGGGAAATAAGAAATACAGGAAATGGGGTATAGAAATTTATCTTGCCCTACAGGACAAGAGAGAAGATGGGGATAAGGTAAGGGAGGTGTGTTAGAAGGGAGGGCACATTGGTGGAAGGGGCAATCAAAATGCATGGTGTTTTGGGGGGGAGGGGAGAGATGAGGAGAAAATTAGGAACTCAAATTTTGTGAAAATGAATGTTGAAAACTTAAAATAAATTAATAAAAAAAAGAATCATATAGATCAATTTTTTCATTTTGCAGATGAGGAAACTGAGGCCCAAAGAAGGGAGGCAAATTGTCCAAGTACAGAGAGTACTACTTATATTTGGTAGCCATATGAACTGACAGTGCTTTCCACTATACCACATTGCCTCTTGAGACCAGTAAAAGGTGGAATGACCTTTGGCTGACCTACACAGATGAGAAGGGCTTAGTGGTCTTCAACAGAATAAAGGATTGCTGATGACCAGGAATGCTGAATGATATGTCAAAAGCTAATTATGACTTTGAAAAGAATACAAAAATAAATCATCTGAATTCAAGATAATTTTTGGTATTTAGTAGATTGTGCTCTTACCATGCCAAATGATGGCAGAGGAATTAGATTGGAATACAAAAATTAAGCTATTTATTCATAGTCAAAATAGTGTAGTGAAAAGTACTCTATCTTAGATGCATATAGAGCACCAACTATATATTAATATTCTTTTTGGAAGTATAGCAATACAGAATTGTAAGATGGAATTCCTGCCCTTAAAGAGCTTAGAGTCTAACTGGAGGTGTTAGACTGACATATATAAAGCAAAAATAAACAACTGCCTAGCATTGAATGTTCAAGTTATGATATGCATTTTAACGGGTAGGAATTCAGATGAAGAGAAAATGAATGAAGACTAGACTCCTCCAAGAATATGTCATAGAGGAAGTATAATTTAGATTGAGCCTTGATGGGAAAGTTGACAGAAATCAGGACACTCAACAGCATTCGTTCACTTATTCAGCATCCACCAATGTGCATAAGACTGCTAGATGTGTTAGAAGAAACAAAGATTAGATAACACACAGTCCCTGCTCACAGAGCTTACAGTCTAATAAGGGAATAAAGCACCAATAAAAATAATTATAATAGACTGCCTATAGTATATGATGAGTGTAGCAAAAAAAAGGAATTATAAAACAAACTGAAGAAAAAAATGTAAGAGAAGACACGGAATAGAAAACCAGCATGATTTATCCCTGAAACAATGAGATTGACTTGACTAGAGCAAAGAATTGACATTGAGGAAGAGGAATAAATAAGTTTGGGTTGTTATGGCATTCAAATAGAGGCACCAAACTGGGAGTAGACAGATGTGGATCCTCATCCTACTTTCCCCTCCAACTTATTATAATTATAAGATGGTAAATCTGGAAGAGAATTTAGAGATCATCTAGCCTTGCTCCTCCTAATTTGATAGAGGAGCAAAATGAGTCCCAGAGAGAGGAAATGAGTTGCCTAAGGTGATACAGTGAAAAGTGAAAAGGATTCAGAGCCAGGTCTGTTGTTTCTAAGTGCAATGTTCTTTTGGCAACCCCATGTTTCCTCTTTGATTTTAGATAATTCTAGTTTCCCCTCCCTCCATTTCTGAAACCCTGCTCAATCAGGATACCTTAGATTCTGCCACTAGACCAGCATCAAGAATATTTGAGTTCAGCTCTCACTTCAGACATTTCTTCACTGTGTGACCTGGGGCAAGAAGTCCCTAAGCTTTTCTGAGACTGACTTTTCTGAGTGAGTGATTGAGTGAGACTTACATTCTAGGGTCGATCTGAGGATCGTATTATATATACATACACACACATACCACACATACATAAACATATGTACATATATGTATGTATATATTTATATATGCATGTATAGTACTTTGCAAACCTTAAAGTGTTTTTAAATGCATAAATTATTTCTATTAGTATTAGTTTATACCATTTGCCAATGCTTTTCCTGAACCAATGTGTATAAAGTACTACTCTATTAATGATCTCAAAGGTCTTTCCAGGACCCAAATTCTATTATTGTTATGAAACTTGCTTCAACCTATTTATTTATCCTACGTACATTTTATGTTTGTGGTATAAAGGTAAGTATACTCCATATCAGTTGTAACTTTCCTCTGCCTTCTATTTTCCTTATTTTCAAAAGCTCTTTATCATATCTTCCAACTAGGAAAAAAAAATCCTCTGCTATAAAAGGGCTACTCTTTGAAAAAGGTAATTCTGAGAAGCACACTGTAACTTTCCATTCAGTTCAAAAGGATTCATATGAATGCAGTATCTAAAGAAAGGAGGACATTATAAAAGGGCCATTAGAAAGAAGTTTTACTGTACCAAATGCTTTCAATGAAACATGCATTTTTACTTGATAGTACCAGAAGTATTCAGTAGCTGATAAGATGGTGCTTTTTATATACTTATGAACAGTAAATATCTATGGCCACCATTTTGGATTTAGCTTCACTTAGCTCAGCACTGGACACTTGCCATGAACATCTACTGTCTTGAGTTTAAAGGCCTGAGTTAACAGACCCACTAGATTGAGGGGAGTTCAGATATGTATTTCCACTTGAAGAGGCCATGTGAACCAAACTCTATGGCAGCTTTCACCATTTACCAATGCTTTCTCTAAGCTTATATGCAATAAGTGCTATTTTCAACCAGAGGTCAATGACACGTCCATGAAAAAGAGGTCTATCTGTGGTGTGTGTTGGCTTTTGAGGCATCCTGAGTCTAAGAATGTTTCCCCTTTCACTTAATAGGTCTCTGGAAGTATCATCAGCAGATTTTGTCCTCCTTTGTGTTCACCTCGGGCTGTGCAGGGAATACTAAACAGAGGTGGATCTAAACATAGAAGCCTGGCTTCCTCTCCATGGAGATACAGATCGCACAGATGAGGAGTCAAATGTGTACATTCTGGGTTGTTTTTGCCATCTGCTTCTTAGAGGGTAGCTACTGCACCCTGCTGGTCTGTTTGTTCTCTGTTAGTTGCCATTAGCTCTGGGAGTGTGTGTGTGTGTGTGTGTGTGTGTGTGTGTATGTGTATGTGTATGTGTGTGTACATGTATGCGCTTATAGGTATAGGTAACAAAAGACCTTTCCTTTGAAGGAAAATAAAGAATATGGAGAATATCAATAATCATGTTGGGGAAATTTGTGTCTTTGTCCTTTCAGCTCTGCTAGTGGTTTCATGAATATTCTAAAATCCCCAAGTGAAAGGTGGAATGCTTGAGTAGGGTATCTATTTTGCAACTGTACAACTTGTGACTTTTATATTGCAACATCCAGGGCTTTCTCAGATAGGCTGTGACATAGTAAAAGGATCCTTGGACTTGGGGTTAGAAGACTTAGGTTTGAAGTCCAGCCTCATGGATGGACACCTGTGAAATTCTGCATAAGTCACTTCCTCTCTTTGGGACTCTGTTCTTTACTCTACATTATAAAGTGATCTGACAAGATGATCTTAAAGTTCCTTCTGGTTCTAAGTTTCTGTGACTGGAAGGTCCCTAGATGGTAGGGAGGTGTTTTGGCACCCACCCTCAGATATGTAGCCTAGCCAGATTTCGAAGAAAAATGTCACTATAGATTGACAGTTATATTGAGCTAACCCCTGTAGGTCCAGGTTGAATATTGAAGACTCATAGGAGCATAGATCTAGAGTTGAAAGGGACCTTACAGGCCATCAAGTCCAATTCCCTCATTTTAAAACTCAGTAAAATGAAGCTCAGAAGCAACATATAGTTAATGGAAGAGTTAGAGTTCAGACTAAGCTCCTTTGACTCTAAATCCAGATCTTTTTTATGGTACAGAGATGCCTGAGGAAGAAAGATACAGACCCAAGACCCACCATGGTGATTGACCCTCCCCACACTCCTAGCAGGTCAGCAGTCAATACACAATAGAGGGAAAACCCTCTGTTCCCCAAACAACTCCAGCTACGCTTTTCTTAGGTTAAAGTTTTCTCTGAATTCATCTGTCTCTACAAATCTATACACGCCTCACAATAATAGTTTGGGGGCCCTGCCTGTACCCTGCAGTAATGGCGATCATCCCTTTTCTTCATTGTATATCTTGGTTCATGCCCACTCTGTATGTTGTACCTGATGTAGTGAGAGAGGGAGTTTCATCTGTGTCCTTCTCCAAAACTCTTCGCACTTGTGACATCATGACCAAAGCATTTGCTACCATACTAGCCTAAACTATAGGTCATTCTGGGGTGATACTTCCTAAGTTCTTGGAAAGTCCTGAGATAGTTCTAGAGTTGTAGAGACATAAGAGAGGATTTCAGTGATCCTATAGTCCAATCCCTCTCGAAATAGTGATGTCTCTTAAACATATTCCTTCGAGTGTTCATCTTTGCTTGAAGACCTTCAGTGACAGGGAACCCAGTACCTCCTGAGAAAGTCCATTGCACTTTAAGGTATTCTGAACTAGTTCCAGAAATCCTGAATCCTGAGTATTGGGGAATAGCAAACATCCTCCTCTGTGTCATGTAACCAAGATTTTCAAATAAAGTTACAAAATCCTTGGCAAAACAGTAAGTGGAAAAGTAAGCTCGGCCTCAAAATAGGATCACAGGACAATAGATAGATGAAAGACACCTCAGAGTCTCCCTCTTCAAATCCTCCTTCATTTCACAGATAAAGAAAATGGGACCTAGTGAGATTAAACAACCCAGGTAGTGTCAGAAGTGACATTTAAGCACATGTCCCTGTATTCCATAGTCAGTGCTCTCAAATTCTTTGTCTCAAAAGCATGAACAAAATTTTGCGTGGGGTTTAGAGTTTTAATAGATCTTAGGAGATCATATAGCAAAAATCTCTATTGAGTGGCTAAGTGGCACAGTGGATAGAGCACTGTACTGGAGTCATAAAGACTTGATTTCAAATGTGACCTGGGATACTTTTAGATTTGTGACCCTGGGTAAGTCACTTACTCTCTTTGCCTCAGTTTCTTCACTTGTAAAATGGGAATCATAATGCCTACTTCCCAGAGTTATGGTAAAGATCAAATGAGATGTAACTTATGTAAATCACTTGCAAACCTTCAAGTGCTATATAAGTATTATATTATTATTATTATTACAGGAGACTGGAACTCACATAGGTGAAGTGAGTAGAATCTGCATTTAAACCTAAGCCCTCTATTTCTAATGCCAGAGCTTCCTTTCTATTCTGTAAAATTTTTGCTAAGTGCCTTCTCAGCACAAAGTGTTGTGCTAGATCCTAGGTATAGAAAGATAAAAGCAAAATAGTTCCAGCCATCAAGGGGTTTATGTTCTATTGAGGGAGGTATCAGGTGCTGAGATAAATAAATGAAGGGTAGGTTGGGGAGAGTGAGAGCCTGAAAAATAGGAATATCAGGGGAGAATCATGGAAGAGATAGAGGCTGAACTGGACCTTTATGGAAGCAGGGGAGGAGGAAATTCATTCCAGCCATGGGGGCAGCTTCTGTGAATGCAGACACCTGGGAGAGAGAATGTCAAGTAAGGAAGTTTGACTGGAACCCAGAGTGCAAAAGGGAGTGACGTGAGATAAGGCTGAACAGTTATGTTGAAACCAAACTGCAGAGATCCTTAAACATTAGGTTAAGGAGATTGTATTCTGTCCTGGAGCAGCTAAAGGTTTTTGAGGAAAGAAATGATATGTCATATTGCTGGCTTACAGGATGATGGACATGGAGAGAAACTAGAATCTGGGAGACTTTATCTGGGAAGGTATTGCCAAAAAGGAATGGATTCAAGAGGCACTGTGGAAATTCGCAGGATTCTTTGGATATGGAGGAAGATAAGGAAAGAGGAGGAACCTAGAATGACTGAGATTTTCAGCAGAGTCATACCTAGGGTGGGGACATTGGAGCTTTGTCCCAAGGTTCTGAAATTTAAAGGATACCATCAGCACTGGTAATCTTTCATCAAGTGAAAACAATCTAACTAGCAAGAATAATTAGTGAAAATAGGAAACTACCACATAGTGCTTCATCTTGCATTCTTTTTCCTGTGGTTGCAAGCCTAATGAATTCTTCCCTAGCCCTGTTTCATCAACAATGGCTTTTTTTTTAGCAGCAGTTTCATGGTATATGAGGAGCTCTAACCAAGGATGCTGGTTGTCAAAAATCTCAGTTTCCCCACTAATACAACAATGTATTTGGGTCTTTGTCCCACAGAGCCTTGTTTTTTGAGATCTGAAGTTTCTTTCCAATGTCTTTCTCCACTCAAATAAATTCCACTCAAAGTATTCATTTAAGTGTGTCTTCCATGCTGTTTGCACACCAGGAGTACTAGGTGGTGCTTGCCCTGAACATCAGCTTGATAGTTACAACTCTGTTTATAATTTTGGTAAACTGAGAGGATGATAGAACCCTTGACAAAAATATGGAAGTTGGAAGGAAGAGCTGGTTTAGTGGGAAAGATGGTGAGCTCTACTTTAGACATGAAGAGTCTATGATGCCGGACAAAGAGTGATTCAGGTAGAAATGCTCAATAGGCTGTTAAGATGTAGGATTAGAATACAGAACTGAGATTAAAGCTGAATAGAGAGATTTAGAGTTGCCTATATAGAAATGATAACTGATCCAAGTGGGTGAAGTCCCAGGGGAGAAAGTATATATAGAGAAAGAGACCCTTAATAGAGTCTGCTCTCATCATAGAAAAAGTTCTGGGGACAAGCTGCTTTGAACTGAAGAGATTTGTCTAAATATCTTACCTGCCCTCAGAAGCACCTGGGGCAAGTGGAAAGAGTTCTTTAATTTGAATCAAAGGATCTACGTTTATACTTTTACTCTTCTACTTAATACCTGGGTGACTTTGGGCAAGACAGGCAACCTCTTCATGCTCTTGGTTGGTGAAATGGAGGTGATACTCACTCTGTTTCTCTCACAGCCAGTCAATCAATCAGCAAGTATTTATTAAATGCTTGCTATGTGCCAGCTACTGTGCAAAACAATGAAGGTACAGAGAAAGGCAACAGATCACAGGCTCCATCCTCAAGGCGTTCACATTCTAATGGGAGAAGCAAGATTTATATACATACAACACAGCCCCGTCCTCTGTTTCAGGGATTCTGAATCTCACCTTCTCCTTTGAGGCAGTTAGGTGGTGTGGTGGAGAGAGTGCAGAGCCTAGATTCAGGAAAGACGTATATACAGTGGAGGGGGATGGGATGGGGCTAGAAATGTCCTGCTTAAGATAGAATCTGAAGCAGTCTTGAAGGAATACAGAGAATGAGATAAGAAAGTGCATTGAGGAAGGAGATCATTTCAGGTATGGGAGAAATCCCGTGGAACCAGGAGATTAAGTGTTGAGATAGAGAGTGTGAAGGAAAATAAGAAGGATTAGGTTGTAAAGGGTTTTAAATATCAGAGAATTTTCTATTGGATACTAGAGCTAATAGGAATCTCACTGAGTGGTGTGTGTGTGTGTGTGTGTGTGTGTGTGTGTGTGTCTGTGTGTGTGTGTGTCTGTGTGTGTGTGTGTCTGTGTGTGTGTGTGTCACAGTGACGTGCTTAGAACTACATCTTAATAAATTACTTTGGCAGCTGACTGGATGGCAGGATGTGCTGGAGTAGGGAGAGACTTGAGGCACGGAGACCAACCAGAAAACATTATTACATTATTATAGACATGGTGATGAGAGACTGAAAAGGGTTATGTCTATATAAGTGGAAAGAAAGGGTGTGCAACAAATGAGAAGTGAGAAATGACAAGATATGACACTAGGGTCAATATAGAGTGAGTTAAAATGAGGAGTTGAAGATAAGATGAGCCAGAGGGTTTTAGAGGAAAGCTAACAAATTCTGTTTTGGAGATGTTGACTTTGAGATGTCTACTGGATAATTATTTCAAGATATCAAAGTCATTGGTGATGCTGAACTGCAGTTTAGGAGAGATACTAGGGCTAATATAGATCTGAGAATTATCTGCAAAGAGATGAGATTACTAATTAAGATAGCATTGAGGGAGAAGAGAAGGGCCACATTGGAACCTTGGGCAATATCCACAATTAGTAGCCATAACAGAGATGAAGCTCTAGCATAACCTCTGTGTATGTGTGTGTGTGTGTGCGCGTGTGCGCACGTGTGCATGTATGTGTGTGTATGTTTCTGACGAGGGCACAGTTGGGGAGGGTGAGGGAAATTTCCACCAGCACTGGAAAGGGAGGGAGGAAAGTGGCATTATTACGAGGAATCTGGGTCTTAGTGAGTGCCAGAAAATGGAAGGAAGGAGGAAGAAAAAGGTTTCAGATGAAAGAAAGTCTAATTATGGAGTAGGGTTTTTTTTTTTCCAGAGACCATAGTGGAAGGAGTGTGCGGATATAGAGTGGGAATTTGAAGGGGTAGAAATGAAGGACAAAAGAGCAGGCAGCTGGACATGAGAAATGGGGTTTGTACATCAGAAGCCAGGAGCCAGGGAGGAAGAAGGGAAACACAATTCCATAACGCTTACCACCTGCCAAGCCCTTTTACAAATAGTAACTCATCTGGTCCTCACAATGACCCTGGGAGGTAGTTACTATTATCATCTCCATTTTGCAATTGACGAAACTAAGACAACTAGAGGTTGCCCAGGGACTTGTCTGAAGCTGGATTTGAACTCAGGTCTTCACGATTCCAGGTCCAGCACTCTTTCCACTGCACCATCTAACTGCTTCAAAAGGAAGATGAGATTCAGAATCATGGGGACAGGAGGTAATAAGGGAGTGGGAGTCTGCTAACCACTGAGGAATATGTACATGGCAAAGTTTCTATGGAGAAAGGTCCAGTGAAAGAAGCAGATGAGTAGATTGTTCAAGGCTCTCCCTTGCAGTCCAATGTCCTACATGAGGATGAGTCTTATGAAGGTGCTGAAAGCTTGCCTTGCGGAAGGCAAGAACAGATATAGAATAGGAGAGTTTCATCTGGAGGCAGGAGGTAGCAGTTCAAGGTGAGTTAGATGAAGAAATCCCCAGGATTAAGGATATGGCCAGGTTTGGTCCTAGGAATGAAGATAATAATACTTACCTTGCCGCATAAAGTTATTGGGAGGATTAAATGGACAAATATGGTACTACATAAATGTCTTATTAATAACGATATTAGGAAACTGTAAGTTTCTAGAGATGAGGGAAAATATCTTTGAATCCATCAAAGTTCTTTGCATATAGTAATAATAATTACTATTATTAGTACATCCCATTTTTCAGATAAAGAAACTGAGACCTAGAACACTTAACTGACTTCCACAAAATCACAGATGTAAATGGGGTAGGCTAGGTTTTGAGCCTTGGTCTCATGATCACAGATTCAGTGGTCTTTCTACTACGAAATGCAGTGTATATGTGTGTGTGTGTGTGTGTGTGTGTACACATATAAAAAAAACTATATATACACACATATGCATATATTTGTATGTATATGTATATATGCAGTTTAATAAACAGAGCTAATACATTAAGAAATTCCTTAAGTAAGGGGCTAATATTTTCTTACATGTTGTTTCAGAAAAAGAGGAGAAAATCTCGAAAATCTCTAAGGTCCCTTTCAACTTTAATCTGTAGTTCTATGACCTCCATAAAGGACTCAGGGTTCCTTGTTGAGATTATCCTAGTCTTGATAGTAAGTTAATTGTTTCCTCCAAAGAGATTCTGGTTAATGACAGATAATTGGGAAAACTTGGAAGGTATTTTTATAGACATCAAGCAATCAATCAGTAAATAGTAGTTGTGTCATACTAATGTATAATTGACAATTTTAAGAGACCTAGATCAGGAAGAGATAGTGGAGATCAGTTAATCTAACCTCAATTCATAAAGGAATACGTTGATGTGCAGAAAAGAAAAGTGACTCACTCTAGTCAAATAGCTAGTAAGTGAAAAAACTGGAATTTGAAGCAAGTTTTTCTGACTTCAGACCCAGTGCTCATTATTTTGCCACACTGATACCATCTGTGCCCCCAAGAAGTTTATGGTTTGATTAGGGAGTTAAGACATGTATGTATTTATACATATGTATGTATATATTGAACATATATTTTAGATATATGTATACACACAAGAAAAAGAAAGTTAACTAATTAGAATTTAAGGTCCTTGAGGGCAGATCTACTTTTTTTTTTTCTTGGTATATTCATGGCAAGGCAACATATTTAATAGATTTTTAATAAATTCTTGTTGAGTTGAAAGCAATATTAGCTAACAATAACTCATATTTATATAGAACTTTAAGGTTTATAAGACACTTTATAAGACACAGCAACCCTGGAAGGTAGGTGCTATAATTTTTCCCATTTTGCAGATGGTGAATCTGAGGTAACCAGAGGTTAAGTGACTTGCCCAGGTTACATAGCTAATAAATGCCTGAGGCTGAATCTGGATTCAGATCTTCCTGATTCCAGATTCAGCATTCTTTCCATAGGGTCAACTAGCTTCCCAAGGGTTAACTACCTAGTAAGTGACAGAGACAAGTTTTATAGCTGGAGCTCAGGGGGTGAGAAAAGATGGTCAGAGAAACCTTCAAGGAAAGATAGGACTTAGGCAAAGCTTTGAAGCATTTGTGTAGTAGGGGAGTAGGGCATTCCAAGCATGGTGTGAGTTAAGGAATGTGCTACGTTGCTAGTTCATCTTGGCTGGAGAAGAGGGTTGTAGCAGTGGAAGATAAGATTGGAAAGATTGGTTGGAACAGGATTGATGAGAAGTCTAATGTAACAGTACGCAGCCTGTCCAAGAAATACTACTAATTGGTAATGACTCAGTTCCACATCACCCTTTTAGTTTTAAAGGGAGTAAAAATGAAATTCCTATGTCCTGTCTGTTGTCTTACCCAAAGATCTCAAAACATTACACCAATTGTAAGTCTCCCCTCCTACTCACTTTCCCCTTCCTCCTACCCAGTGTCAGGGAGTACAGGGTGGAAATACCAAGGTAGATCTGAAGTCAACCAGGAGCAGGCAGATAAAAGTTTACAGCCCAAAGTAGAGCAGTTTGGAGACACAAAAGGATGATTGATTGAGTCAGTCATATTTAGAAACAGGGAAAGAGGGAGTTTACATATTTTAGATAGGAAGCAAATACCTAAGAATCCAATTATGTGGAGTGCTTTATTCTATTTGGAGCATCTCATTAAAAGAAAGATGGAGAAAACTCCCTACAAAAGCTAAGGAACAGGGAAATAATCTACTGGAATATTTATGGGCTGACAAGATGAACTTTGAGAGAATAATTACAAGGGTAAAATCCATACAGCAGAGATTAATAGAGGACAAGTTAAGCATGTGCAAGATCAGAAAGGTGTGAATACTAAAGAAAGGAGAGAATTATTTAGAATTCTGTACTATAGTGGACAATATTAATGGGACGAAATTAAGAGAAGGATGATGTAGGCAAAGACTATTAGATGGCTGAGTGGTTTTCCAGTGGAAGTACTAGAAGCTCCATTTCCTCCTCCTGCTCTTCCTCAATATCATCAAATAATATTCATTAAACACTTTTGAGTACAGGCACTGTAGTAGGCAATGTGAAGACAACAGCAACTGAATATATATAAAATTCCCCCACTAAAGTCCTCTGAAACATCCTGGGTGTGGAAGTGACCTTGAGTTCTTAAAAGCTATACCCAAGCTGGGAAAACTTTGAATACTGACCTGTTAAAGAGCTGGGTATTTTCTAAGGACTAGCCTAGTTATGCTTGGAGAAATTCATTACTAAATTGACTACATTATGGTGAATTTTTCATTTCCAGAAACTTGTGAAAACTGTCTCCCTGGTTCTGAAAGGTTTCAGTCTATATTTGTGCAAGTAGCATCCACACAAATGAAATCAATGTATTTTAAAGCCATTTTCAAATTTTAATTTCCCTCTAACTGCATGTAAATGTGACCGTTCATTTATTCCATAAGCTTTTGTTAAGTATAGGGACTTAATAAAATATACAGGTATGTGAGGGAAAGATCACAAGCCCATCATCACACAGGTGGGATTTGATTTCAGATCTTCCTGACTCCAGGTTCACATTCTCCACTGAGCCTCAAGATTACCTCCGAACCTATTGAGTGAAACAGATAAATGCTATAGGATGATCTCAGGGAGAGGAAAGAGCATTGTGAAATATAAATCCTCAGAGAAGCAATGGGCTAGTCACTGGGGTGTATACAAAGACATAAAGGAAATAGCTCTTCTCTGCAAGGAGTTTAAACTTTATTGAGGAGGAAGGGGGAGATAATATCAACACAGGTAAATATTTTAAAAAATCAAATTAAATGCAAAGTAATTTGAGGGGTAGTGTGGCATAGAAGAAAGAACAGTAACTCCAGAATTACAGGTTTGTTGCTCAGTAGTATCTGACTCTTCGTGACCCCATAGACCACATCACACCAATGATGTCCATGGCATTTTCTTGGCAAAGATTCTGGAGTGGTTTATCATTTCCTCCTTCAGTGGATTAAAGCAAGTAGAGGTTAAGTGACTTGCCCAGGGTCACACTGTTAATAAATATCCAAGGTTGGATTTGAAATCAGGTCATCCTAACTCCAGGCCCAGCTGCCCATAGAGTCAGAGGATTTGGGTTTAAATCCCATCCTTGATGTCCACTACCTTGGGGGAGGGAAGGAAAGTGAACACTAAGCTTTTTCTTATGTACCAGGCACTGAGCTAAGTTCTTTATATAAATGTGATCTCATTTGATCCTTACAATAACCCTGACAGGTAGGTACTATTATTTATCTCATTTTATAGTTGAGTAAACTGAGGCAGAGGATAAGTAGCTTGTCCAAAGTCACACAGTGAGTAAGTGCCTGAGGTCAAGAATCCAAATCTTCCTGACTCCAGGCACAGTGCTCTCTCCATGCATTGTGCCAGGTACCTTTTTCCTTGAGTAGGTCATTTAATCCCTCTGGGCCTCAGTTTCCTCATATGAAATGAGGGGAAGTTGGTGTAGTCTCTGAGGTTCCTTGTATCTCTAGCTCTACAATTGTATGATATGTTTCTGTGAAGAAAACTCCCCAAACTGACAGGATAGCGCCTTTGTATCTCTGTATCTTTGCATCTCTGTGTGTTATCATACTACCATGTGGAAAAGCAGATATGTTCTGAGCTTCCCAACATTTTTTAAACATTTATCACTTTTGATTTTCTTTAACTCATTATTTCATAACAAAACAAACCAAGCTAGATCCATTCCTCATCCTTCCCCCACAAATCTTACCCCCAGTACCCTGACCTCAGTGATAAGGAGTTATAAAATTGAAAAGTACATAGGTGTGATAGGACTAGGGTGTGAGAAAACTAATACCCATAAGAAGGATTAGTTCTTCCTAAAAGGCAACAATACTATTCTAGGGACCTGTCTGGTCCACACCTCCTTTGATACAATTTCTTGATCACCTAAGGGCACAAAAAAATTCCCACCTAGTTGGAGTGAAGCCTATCTGATTTGGTAGATGTCTGAAGTGAGTCGCCATATTGACCTTATCAGTTTCCATAAGAAGATAGGGGCGGAGGGGAACATTTATACAAGCTGAAGACCACTATATCTTTGTTGCAAATCCTTGCTGTGTTGGGGCAAAGTAAACATCTTTTTGTTAACTGTTCAGTGATTTGCAAGGGCCTCATTTTGTCCTAACATTGAACCTGAACTATTAGGATTTTGGCACTAGGCTAACAATGTACAGAAAATTAAGAAAGGCTGGGCCTTGGGGGGAAATTTGGCTTCTACTACAATGCATGGATTTCATCTCAATGTGTGCATTGTTTTAGAAGTGTTTAGAAGGGTTCTAGGGAATGTGTTCAAGAATTTTAGCTCGGTAAATGCCAGAAATTTTCTTGCCAAGAGATAAATTCCATGATGGGGGAATGAGGAAAGTAGTGTATCTTTCTGGAATAGAATTACCACTATACTATGTGCTTGGCCCATGGGCACCAGGTGGAATGAAAATTCTACCCCATGGAGTGTCATGAACAAAAAAAGACTGTAGTGATCATCTGTGTTACCTACTCCCCATTCCCAATTTACATACGAAGGAAATAAGACCCGAGGTCATTTTTCAGTGGTAATGAATTTCCTTACATTGAGTGTGTTCAAGCCGAGGCTAGATTACCATGGGTCAGGGAAATTGGAAAAGGGAGAGATAGGAAAGGATAATCTTCAAGCTTTCTGCTAATTTTGTGATTTTAATTCTGTGAGTTTGAAAGGTAAGATTTTGGGAGACAGTACGGGTGAGGACCACAGGACACAGGACTATAAATCAGATGACCTCAATTCTCACTTTGCCTTTATTGCTAACCAGCTGTGTAACTGTGGGAAGGTCACTTTGTCTCTCTTAGCTTCAGTTTCCTTAATTATAAAATAAGTATAATCATTGTTGCTTTATCTTTTCTCAGGGTTTTTGAGCTTAACTAGGACTCTTTTTTTGCTTGAAAGTGATTTTCAAACAGTAAAGTCCTCTCTGAAGGCAAAGTACTTTTATTATTAATTGCTATGTAGATTTTTTTGTGCTTAATAATCTATTCCCTGTTTCCCATGCCTTCTCCCCCACATTTTTCTCTTTATTGTGGAGGTTGCTTCTTTTTTTCCTCCTTTTTTCAATCACAGAAAGGTATTTCTTTTCTTTTTCTTTAAATTTGTTTTCAGTGTTCTACAATCACTTCCATATATTTTAGAATTTTCCCCTCCCTCCCGCCACTTCTCCCCTAGCTCCCCACTAGCTCCCTGTGTACAGTTTTATATAGGCTCCACACACACATTCCTATTAAATACATTTTCATGTTAGAAGAATTAAAATGAATGGGAGCAATCATAGAACAAACCAAAATGTAATACAAAAGAAAATGATCTGCTTCATTCTGTAATTGAATTTCATAGTTCTTTCCCTGGTTGTGGAAGGCATTTAAAGGCATTTATTTTGAATAAATTGATTTATCTCATTTAATGAAATCATTGTGGTATAGAATGCTGTATCTAGTCAGGAATATCTGAGTTCAAATTCCCCCTCAGGCACTTAATACCTCTGTGTGACCCTCAGAGAATCATTTTACCTCTTTAAACCTCAGTATACTTATCTACAAAACAGGTTTAATTATATCACTTACCTTAAAGAGAGCCTGTGCAGTTCAAATAAGATTTCGTGTTTATTCACATGCATATATACATTTTATATATTTATATATATATCATAGTTCACTATGCTATATACACAGTAGTATTATACGTGTAGTATAACACTACTTTGTATATCATATACTAAAACAATTATAATATATTATTATAATATAAATTATATAAATATTATAGTATATATTATAAATACTGGAATATTATCATATACACAGTAGTGTGTGTAGTGTATACCATAGTATATATACTATATAGTATAGGTATATACCATGGTATATTATGATATGCACAGTAACGTATACATATAGCATAGAACACAGTATATGTATATACTATTGTATATGCCATAATATACTGTGGTGTAATATGTAATATATGCTACATATTATAATAATATCATTATATTCAGCATATTAAAATTACTATAGTATAATACATGCATCTATTATAGCATACTGTATATAAACACTGTGTATACCATAATATATGATGGTATACACTATACTGTATAGTATATATATGTATATATATTTGTATATGTATGTATATATACAGACACATACACACAGCATATGTGTATGTATGTATAATCTCTGTGGTATTTTTACAAATGTTAAAGTGATTTATAAATGTTTTCTTTTCTCCTTTAGCAAGTACTTGTTGAGGATCTGGCATGTATAATAAAAATTGTTATTATCCCTTATAAAGTCTTTTAATGACACTAATAATGGTTATTATCATTATTATTACTTATAAAATCTTAAGACTTTAAGGTTTGCAAACTGCTATACAGACATTATCTCATTTCAGACATTGAAACTAAGGCAGATAGGTTGATTGACCAAGGTCCCATAACTAGTGTCTAAGGCCAGATTTGAACTCAAGTCTTCTGACTCCAGGTCTAGCACTCTATCTACTTTTACAACCAGCTGACTGATATAAGTGTAAGGTGCTGTGTTCCTGTGCATACTGTGTGTATATCTGTGTAGATACATAACAAAGTTCTTGCACTCAATTTAGTCGTAGACCGCTATCCCATCACAACTATTACTTCGTTTTGCATTCAAAGACGATGTTTTGTCTGTTTCTGTCTGCCTTACTTGGCCTTCCTCACAACAGCATTTCCCATTTATATAGTCCTTTCGTGTTACAAAGCATTTTACGCTTGTTATTTAAATTGACCTTCCCAACGGTCCTATGAGGCAGGTAGTTATTATTAGCTCTATTTACAGGTGATAAAACCAAGATTCAGTGACAAAGGGAATTTGTCAAGGTCATTAAAGTAATAAAAGGCAGAATTAAGACTTGAACCCAGCTCTTCTGATTCCAACAGGAATATTTTTTCCATTACACTGCATTGTTTTTCCCCTGGTTCTTTAGTTCTATTTCATTCACTTTGGGGTGGACTGTCTTTTATATCCTTAAGCATTCAATGAGTAAGCATTTAATAATTACCTATCGTGTCAGACAGGACAATAGGTACTGAGCATACAAACTAAAAAAAAAAAAAAAAAAAGGCAAAAACAACTGCTGCCCAGAAAGACCCTCCTGCATATCAGGAGAGATGTCATGCATGTGTGTAAATACATTAAAAAAATATATGTATGAGGACTTTTTTTTTTAAGGGAGAAGTGAGTGTATTTCAAACATAGGGTGAGACAATCTGTACAAAGACACTGAGATGAAGAAATGGAGTTTCATTGTGAAAAATAGCAAGGAGGTCAACTTGACTGGACTTTAGATTGTGTAAAGGAGAATGATTTGTAGTCTTTCTAAGCTCTGGGGATCCTTATCCTAACTTCTAAAACCCAGCATGGATGGGTTGGGTTTCCAGAGCAAGGCTCACCACTAGCTATGTCTTGCCCCTCAGGTTGTAGGGAAATGCCTCCAGATTAATGGGATTCCTTTCTTTAATGCTATTGGCTCACCTATATCAATAGCCAATGATTAGAGTTACTGTATCATTTAATCATTTAATATTAGTTAGCTTTTACAAAGGGATATTTGTTTTGAAGACGCAACAAGAATATAAGTATAATACCAACATTTCATTTCAATTCCCAGAAGCAAATTCTCCCCTTTTGTATTACTTTAGCCCCTGGGGAAAGTGGACTCAAATTTAAAGCTGTTACTACTAACTGTTCATCCGCTATTAAGTTCAATTTGGACTGTGGCAACATAGGAAGTGAGGAACTGTCATGTTGATTGAAGGGCTGGGTCCTTGCAGATCCTTAGGTTTGAGGTACTCTGCAAACTCTGGCATGGACCCCTGTCCTTGGTCCTCTGCCTCTTCACCTTTCAAGCTCATAAGGTCATAGTTATCTCCAGTATAGCTACCATGTATTCACTACCTCATGTCAACTCCAGTAGACAAGTTTAATGACAATTAAATTAGGATCTTTTGCTGTTTCTGATTTACTAAAAGTGCCTGTGACTGAATGATGTGATTGGGGAGGATCTTTCCCACCCATTAATGGGCCTGCCCATAGTGGGAAGCTTGATTAGGGAAGTTGTTTTGTAGGAGGGTCCCAAGTACCTTTTGTTTTTTCTGTTGAGGCACTGGTTCAGAGGGTTATACCCTGTGACTCTAAAAATTGTATAAATTCTCTGAGGGTGAGGTTTTACTTTGGACCTTACTGACTGGAAGTGTTTCTTTAGCCAGAGAGACTCTGGGAAGCCTTTCAGGAGCCAACCCCCCTCACCCTTCTCTCTGGTAACTGTGTATGTATGTAATGGTCAAACATTTTGGAAGCATGTCTGTTGACTTTTGGTTTCTCTGTATTTTCTCTGAAATTTTAATTTTGATTTTCTCTGATACCTGTGCTTGATTAAAGTGATTGTTAAACCCTTGAAAGTTGCTTTCCTTTTATGAATGCAGATTTAAGAACCTGTGGTAATGATGGGATACAAGTCAAGACCTTTGCCCCTTGGATTGGGAGGGCTTTTGTCACCTTTTTCTGAAGGGCCCTGGAAAGTCTGACCTTGAGGGGGGAGGGGCTCCTTGGATTCCTCTTCCATTCCTCCCAGCCCGGATACTCCCTATCTGATCATCATTTACCATTCTCTTCCTTTGATCCTAGCATCCTTTTGATATTCCTGACTACTATTTAGCATTCTCTTGAAGTCCAAGTTGCCCAGCCTGGATTGTGGATTGTCTGCACTACCAGCCACTCCCATCAGGATTCTCCCTGGGGTTGATCTATGGAGACCATCCCTGGGACCCCTGACTACTTGGTGACATCTGGATGCTTCCTTCAGTCTTATTTGGTATTTAAGTTCCATCTCGCCTCCATGAAGGTGCTCAGATTCAATCCAGCTCAGACTCTGTGTAACTGAAATATTATCTGGTCCCCTTGTGAAACAAGCGTTACAAATGTTTGGACTCCTTAAGAGTTAACCCAGTATGGAGAATCTTAATACACTTTGTTTTTCTTTAACTTTAAGAATACTTGTGTCGAATTCATTTGAGCAGGATCTGGCATGTCGGTATTTTGAGGTTCAGTACCCCAAACCTCAACAATAGCAAGTCCCCTTGTGTATGTTGGGGTGCTTACTGTTACATCACACTGGAGGCCTCTCTTCCCCTACCCCTCTAGACTTCCAAAAGCTTACAACAGGACTTTTCATCATATCCAGGAAAATATTTGTGTTGGATGTCTGGAAATCTTCCGTATGCCTGCTCTGTTTTAGTTTAACAGCCGATGGAGGAATCCTTCCCTCCACCATGTGGCAAGTGAATATGAAACTATCATAGGATACCTACACATGTTCCAAAATCTATATGGGGGATTGCATCAGACTAAATACCTGCACATTTTCTTAAGGGCTTGGCTCTCATTGACTTGTTATATTCTCCCCCATATTAAAAAAATGTTTTTCTCAACAAAGTGGCCAGGGTATGTTTTAAATACATTGTGCATAGCTCTAATCTAGAACAGTTCTTTGTGTTACCGGTGAGTCATAAGCATTGTATTTTCACTTGCTTCCCTAACGTCATAGAGGAAAATGTCTCAAAATAGTCAGCATTGCATAGATTTTATACAGTTCCCAAACAGAGAGTTATGCAAATTCAGCAAAGAAGGAAAGTTTCACAAAGTTTATCAAAGATTGTTTGCTTAGCACTTAACAAGGGCCTTCCTTCGTGCTTAAATAGGCCTTTCCTAATCCAAAGGCAGTAAAGGAAAGGCAAAGAAAAATCATCTCAGAAAGAAACTAGGTCCCTACAGATAATCTCAGAGCATATGGAGCTCTTCCTGAAAAAGATTTAGGATCTGCAGTATTGACTCCAATAAATACCAATATAATATTTATTAAAGGCCTACTCATCCCTTATTGTCAGCCAAGAAATCAAACTCTGGGGAAAACTCTTTCAGCAATTCCTCAGTTCAGAGGGCTATCCTAAATGAGGTCTGGACACAATTTCTAGGTATCCCTTTCTACATAAGCCAAACCAAAATTTCTTCAGGAATCTCTACATTATACAACTCATTGGAGATCCAGGAAAGTTTCTTCTGAGTTCCTATACCAAAGGGTGTTCCAAATTCCCTGCCTCCTCCTGATGAATCCTTGCCACTACAAGGGCAAACTTATTGGAATTTTAAACATAATGACAAGACAAGTAGGTCAAATAGTGACCAAAAAAACAGGATAAATTAAGCCCTGAAGAAATGTGAGGATCCTAAGAAAATGGATTAAATACTTGGGGATGATTACTTAGGGTTTTTAGGCAAACTTCATCATATGGACCTGGATCTCATAAAAAACCAAGCAATCTGTGTCTGTTTAAAAGTCTCAGCAAAAATTGAGACGCTAGCATACTTTACACCTAAAATGAGAGGAGCACTTTTATTGATAGAATAGAATTATAGTATTTAAATCCCAAAGGGACCTTGGAGATCATTTAATCCAATGAGTTCTCTTATATAAAATGAGACTGATAAAGATGAAATGACTTGCCTTTTTAAAAGCAGAACAACATGAACAGTTATCAGCTAGTATATCATCATTTCAGGGGTACAATATCAAAACTTGAAAAAGGTTCAATAATACAGCAAGTATCAGTACTTATATCTTCAATGAAGAAAAAAAAAAATCATCTTAAAAGGAGCTGGTCTGACTTGCAAAGGAGACGTACCAGAAAAAACCTGACTATACGATTATAGCCTAAAACAACAGAAAAAAAATTGCCCTCCCCCCTGCCTTTTTTTTCTCTAGTGGATGCTAAAATTAGTGAATCTAATAACTAAAGTTCTGGGTATAAAGTTCTCCAAGGAATCCATACAACTGCAAAGGCCCAATTTAATCACAATAGCCTTTATAATCTCTAGGGATCCTTATCCTGAATTCTACTCATATTTCTAAATCATGTCCCCCAGATTAAGCCTAGTTCTACTACATCCTTCTCCCCCAGGGTACTCCTGAGGGGTTTGTAATGTTAACGGGATTTGAAGATCTTCCCTGACCCTTAATAGGCCCATGTGACCCGCAAGCCCATAGCTTGAGACACATGGAGCCCATGGTGGGAGGAACTTACCAAAAGGTGAAACAGGAAGAGAGAGAAGGGCAGAGCTGGGAGAGAGAGAGGCAGTACTGAGGCACAGCAACTAGCATTAGAGAGGGAGGAATTTTGCTTAGGGGAGCTTATTTGTGGTGAGGCCCAACGGAAGAAAGACTTGGTGCTCCCTGGATTGGTGATGTATATAAATTTCTTTGTTACCATGGTGGATTTGATTTTCTGGTATCTGAATAAATATCTTGGTTTAATCTTTCAGAAAGAGTTATTTGTATTTTGCAAATTTACCCTGGAAATACACATGCATATTCATAGTGGCTGCTGTAGGTATTGCAGTGGTATTATAGGGTTGTAGGTATTTTTTTCTATGATACAGATTCAAGCCTCCATTTGAGTATGTTCTCCCCATTATTAATTGGCAGGTTCATTAACTGATTAGTATAAATTAGCTTTTAAAAAGGGATATCTGTAAGAAGATATTGCATGAACACAAGATTAAACCATTCCTCCAAATGAAGGAAACACTCAACACTCTTCTCTATACTGAGGTAGACTCAGACTTAAAGTGCTTCCAGTTATCCCTGCTCCTGATGATTATAATATCTCCATTGAATTTAATTCAATTGAATTCAGTTCACATGTAATATTAACGAGGACCAGATGAACCAGTGGAAGAGCCAGTGATATATCCCTAGGGATGGTGAAGACTCTAGAATAAGGCTGTGGCAAAAGAAAAAACTGGGACATTGGCAGATCTTAGATGTAAACTGCAGCTAGAGAGGGGAACTCTTGTTTTTAAGGTGGAGTTGTAGGATTTAGATTCAATGGGGTCTTAGAGCTTATTTAGTCCAATGAAACTTCATAGGTAAAATGAGACCCAAAGAGGGGAAATAACTTGCCTAGAAGTATGCCGATAGAATTTGAACCAAAATCTTTTCATTCCAAATTCAAGGCTTTTTCTGTCACTGCTCCTTCTTCAGGTCTTAACCATCAAAGCCAAGGGGCTGCTGGTGACAAGAGATCACCAGACAAAAATCAGGAGTATTGTTCAGATTGTCATACGGAACTGGGGATCTTTGACAATAAGGGAGACTTTGAAAGGTCTTGCTTGGATCTCCAGACACTGTCCCCATTTGATTGTGTACCTTCCAGCCAACACTTGATATCTGGTCAACTTCTGGCTGCATCTTGTTTCAGTTTGTGGGGTTTTCCCATCTCTCTTTCAATTCTGGTCTTGGTTTAACAATGTAGAAAATGCTTCCCTGTTTTCCTAATGTTGTCTTTAAGGCTCAGTTCTAATCTCCTTCGTTCCTGACCAGTTTCCTGTTTTCTGTGTTTATTTCTTTTCAGATTCTAGCTGATCTTTGTGTTGCCAACCTCTGCTTGGTAACCATTTTTTTTGGATCTTGATGGTTCATATAACATCAGGGGCATATCCACTCACATCTGGGTCCCTAGAATAGTTGCCCCACTTTTGAGGTAGTTTGTTAGTCAATCATAGCTTGTAATTCTCTGAGATATTGACATTTACTAGGTAGCCGGATGAAATATTGTTTTTGTTTAGTCATTTTTTCAGTCATATCTGCTTCATGCCCTCTTTGGGGTTTCCTTGGCAAAGATACTGGAGTGGTTTGCTATTTCCTTCTCTAGCTCATTTTGTAGGTGAGGAAACTGAGGCAAAATGTCTTGCCCAGGGTCACACAGCTAGTAGGAGTCTGAGGCCAGATTTGAACTCAGGAAGAAGAGTCTTTCTGACTCCAGGCCTGGTGCTCTATCCTATGTGCCAACCTAGCACATTTCACCTAAGATGAAAGATAAAGGTAAAGGTTCAAGGCAAAACACATTTTATCAAACAGTAGCAATAAAGGTAGAAGAACAGATGCCCCTATGGACGCATGGGATACACTCTTCAATAACTTATAATATCAGTGGGTCAAGATGAACACAGAGAACACATAGAACTACAGAGTACATACAAAGAACACACACAAAGGAACATGCATGAAAGGGAACACACTAGGAGCCCATGAAGCTGCAGCATGCACTTGGCCAAAACAAATCATATCTCTGACTCTGCACCTTTCATCCTATTTCCCTCTGGACATTTTGTCTGCAAGTGCCTTGCATTTACTGCATATCAGATTGTCTCTGCTAGGTATTTCTAATGGCCTTGTGGGCGATTATAGTCTGGTCTTCTCTTCAGGGATAGTTCTAACCTTGTCTGTAGGATGTAGGGCCTAGGAAACCTCTTTCTGACAAGGGTAGGTTGAGAATTCTTTGAGTGCATAGCTATTAGGGTTATCTATGAACCACCACACCTAGCTAATAGCTGCCAGACAAAGCCAGGTTCCTCAGGCTGTGGTTAAGTGGTTTCTGTTTACTTTGATAAAATTAGCTCCCCTTCCCTGCCCCCATGATATTTCAGGGACCACCAGCACCAGCACCACTTTCCAAGGGGAGGAAAAAAAATGTTCCAGAAGAGATGTAAGAAGTCCAGCTTATTTCCTGAATCCTCTTTGATGGGTATTCACATGAAGTTGAGCAAGGGCAATGCTAAGACCAAGAGAAGAAAGCAAGGTAATCATCTTCCAAACTTAGAAGTCAGGATCCTACCTTTATTATATATATCTGCCAGCAGATATTTGTTTTTCCCCTGTGACCTGGCCAGGAAAAATCTCAATACCATTTCTACCATATAGCAAGAAAAGCCCAAACCCCTTCCTATTATAGATGAATAGACATTGGACTTGTGACTTGTGTCACAGCGGGCTTCATGGTGAGTAAACTCCCACTGATGCTGGTCAGTACCCATCACAATTTAGTCTTAGAGAGTTAAGTGACTTGTCCAGGGTCACATAGCTAATATGTATCAAAAGCCAGGATGTGAACCCAGGTGATCTTGGCTCAGAGACTGGCTCTTAATCCATGCTGCTTCTCTTTATAGATAGGACCTGAGAAATAATATTAATGGAAATGCTAAGAAAATATTATGTAGGCAGTAACTATTTTCCCACTAAATGAACATGTAATAATGCTTAGGTTTCAAGGATATGCCACTTAATTTGGATTTCTTAAGCAACATTTTCTCTGCCTCACTCTAGAGGAATTTCCTAATCTTTCTTACAGCATATGATATAATTATTTCTATCCAAGACATCAGCTCTGGCTACTTTGATTTTAAAGTAATCTCTCATTTTGCCAAGGGGAATTCATTAGAGTAAATGGTTATTTTCTCCCCATCATGTTTCATTAAAACATGGGAAGAACTAGATCCACAGAAAGCAAGGAGACTGGGACAATGGGCCTGTCAAGGAGTAGGAAGTCTCCCAAAAAACTTAAATCATTTTGGCTGACAATGAAATCTTGAAAATGTGAAATCAACTTTTATTTATTTATAGTTTTTTTTTCTTTTAAGTTGGAGCATAGCATCCCTGCTAACAGGAGTTGCTGGTTTCAATATCCAGCAGACTGAAACTGATTGAATTTCAGCTAAGTTATTAGCAATATTATGAGTCCTGGTGAAGAAAGATAAAGGAGCAGGTAAGGGAAAAAATTGTTATCCTGGAAATTACACCATTTCAGTAAATACATACTATAATTGACTTTCTGAAATACCTAAGCAAGAAATAGTCTCAGAGTATTTGGAAACTGGAGCCAGCTTCTTGGTTGGGAAATCCACTTGAATGCAGAGTCTCATCTTCATTTTTGCCATTAATTCCCTTGTAATTGCTACAATAACAGAAGGGTACAGATGGAGGGTAAAGGCATAGAGCTGGAAGGGACCTTAAAGGTCATTTAATCTAACCCTTTTATTTTACATATGGGAAAACTGAAGACCAAAGTATTTATCTTCCCTTCCCCTCCCTCTCTGGTCTGGTTACCTCCACACTAGATGCATTGTTTCCTTAAGGATGACTCTGCCCTGTGATGATTGCTGAGTACTTATCTGGAGACACCATATCATCAGAAGTCTCAATAAAACTGTTTATTTCTCTCTTAGCTAAGCCTCACTTTCTGGGCAGCTCCATCTCTTGCTACTAGTTATACTAGCTACTAATTATACTAGCTATTAGCTATACTAGCTACTAGCTATATTATCCATCTTGTTCTTATGCAATAACCTCCTTCTGTGTCCCCTTTTTATTTTCCCTTTATGTGTGGTCTTCTCCCATTAGAATGTAAACTCCTTAAGAATACAGACTGTTTTTTCTTCTGGGTTTTATATTCCCAGAACTTGGGCAATATTAAGCACCTAATAAATGCTTATCTATCTATCTATCTATCTATCTATCTATCTATCTATCTATCTATCTATCTATCTATCTATCATCTATCTATCTATCTATTATCATTCAAATAATCTTGAAAGTCTCTTCCAGATATAAATCTATGATCCTATGAGAGAAAACAAGCATTTGCTTTCTCTGGGTATACCTCATGTAATTTCTCATGAAAATTTAATAAAAGGGGATTTTCTAGAAAGGAGAGGAGATTATATTTCTTATAGGCTGCTGGGTAATTTTCAGTAGGCTGATTGTTGGACTCCTTTTAGCCTTTTGTTTCTAGGTCAGATCTCATTTTTCATGGCAATGTCAGCATCCAAGAGTAATTTGAATTAGACCTGGCCAAGTCTGTTTAGGGAGAGTAGGCTGAAGCCAATCCCTTCCATCACTTTTCATTAATGTTCAGGGAATATTAAAGCTCTTTTCAAAGGGGAGATGATAGATTAGGAGAAGACGGTTTTAGATTTTGAAGCAAGGAATATGCAAAATCAAGTTCATGGCATCATAGAGCTGGAGGGACTCAGATTTTTTCCAGTCTAACTCCTTAATTTTACAAGGAGGAAACAGGTCTAGAGAGATTCAAAATTCCCAAATGAACATTCTACAAAGACTATAAAACCTGTACCTCAAAGCCCATTTGTACGACTGTTCTCTTCCTTTGTTGTGCCATCAATTTCAGTCATGTCCAACTCTTCACAACCCCATATGGGATTTTCTTGGCAGAGATACTAAAGTAGTTGGTCATTTTCTTCTCCATTTTACAATGTGGAAACTGAGGTAAACAGGGTTAAGTGACTTGTCCAGAGTCACAGCTAATAAGTTTCTGAGGCTAGATTTGAACTCAGGAAGATGAATCTTCCTGACTCCAGGCCTATCCACTGTGTCAGCCCCTTGTTAGTAAAGATTTATTATTCAGTACTCTGTGTTTGTGTGGGGGGCAGGGTTGGTGAGCACTTGGGAGAAGAAAGATCTTGTCTTCTAGTAGGCAACTTCCAGAGAGAAGAAACACCATTCTAGAATCTCTTCAAGTCCCTGAAGGGAAAGGTTCTGGGAAGAGATCATCATATAGAGAAGCAGGAATCTTGATAATGTCTCCATTCCCAGCTTACTATATTGTAGACCATGGGAATCTCCCCTTAAATGAGATCTGGGACCTCCTTTCTTGGTTGAGCCAAGATATCTTGCTCCTAATAGAAGAATTCTGTTCTTAGTCTGTCTGTCTGTCTATCCCCATATCTAGCTATCCTCATCTGTATACTTTCTCTGATTTCTATTTGCCATTGGCTTGGATAAATGGGTTTATTTATTTTTTGTTACATGTGTTCATTGTGGAACTGGCATTTGGTGAGAAGGGAGCCAAGCAATATATAGTTTGGGACATGCTTTCCCCTTTAAAGGATAGTGCTCAAGAGTTCAGCTTGAACATAACAGTTATTTCTGTTTGTTCCAAGGGTCATGACAATGGCTGAAGCAGGTACTGTACAGTGCTTTGAGCTTGGTCAAACATTGAAGATGCAAGGTCATCTACTGCAAGGCTATCTTGACTTTTATCTTGCCATTGGACCTCCATGACTCAGGAAGAGAGAGTGAGGCAAACACTTTGTGTAACTCTCTCAGTTACATTCAATTTACTTGCAAGTCAAGAAATCATCCTGTGATGGCACTGGTTCTCTCTGAAAATGAAAGACAAACAGAAACAAAAATGATTAGGGGAGTAGAGATATATAATTCTATCCCAATAGCCTCTCTTTCTGAGGAAGGCAGAGGCACTAACTAGCCTCTAACCTAAACTTCTCCTCCCTTCCTGGCAAGAATCAAAGTCTTCCTTCAAGAAAGATGGGAAAAAGAGATTTCAGAAATATTTATTCATCATTTCTTTCAAGCCACATCTAAATAGACCCATATGGACATATGTAGTCTACATGGGCAAAACACACCATGCTAAACTCTTTAGAAATGAAAGTATGATTGGCTCTAAAAGACTGAACATATAATGCCTAGAACCCACAAAGCTATGGTCTTGCTATCTACCTTCAGGTTGGGCCATGTCCCATTCCCTGGGACCAATCCTATTCCTAGCCAGGAAAGATAGAAGGAAGCTAAAATTTAAGTAGTTTATCATGCAAGTCTCAAATGGATTTTGTTTTTGATCTTTTCTGACCTTGGACCAACAACTGCTGGTAGACTTGTACTTGTATTCTAATTTTAACAATTGCTAATAGAATTACAAGATACAGAACTAAAGGGAAGCTTAGAGGCCATCTAGTCCAGCACTTACATTTTACAGAGGGTGAAAGACCCAGAGAGGTTAAATAATTTGTCTAAGGCATCAAGTTTTTGGTAGAGCTAAGTTCCATGGATATAACATAGGCCAAATAAATCTTCTGGGACACAAGTAGGACAGGGAAAAGGGAGGTCATTTTTGTTAAAGGATGCTTTCTTAGAAGAGGTAGAATAAAAGCTGGAACTAGTAGGGTGGGATAAGTTTAACTTTTTGGAGAATACCATCTTCCTCATATAGCTGACATTTATATAGCAGTTTACAAGGAGCTTTAAATACACAATTACATTTGATCTTAACAGCAATTCTATATAGATGACAAAACTGAGACTTCAAGAAGTTCAGACTCTTTCTAGAATCTGGGACCTCTCTGTTCCAAATTCAGTGTACTTCCCATTAGGCCTAAATGGTGCTACACCATAAATTGTTACTTTTCACTTATTGCAGACAAGCATTAGCCATCAGGTGCTGAAAGAAAAATTAGTGCATAGAAATTCTCTTCCTACAGCAATCAGGGTCTTTTTCTGATGTGAATATTCCATCAGCTGTTAGCAGGGAGATTGAGGCCTCCTAGATTTTTTTCCTCCCTGAAATAATCAGTGGTATTTGAATGGGACTGTAATCAGAGGGACAGAAAGGGAAGCTTGGAACATTCAAAATAGGAGATGGGGGAAGTCAAGGGGGGTGTGCTTCCAAGAATGGGGGTGGGTGTGAAGGGCACCTTGCCAAAAGGAGCAATAGAATCCTCAAGGGAAGCCTGTATTGCTCTATGGACTCCTTACTTATGACTCAATACAACAGCAAATAGTCTTCTGAACTAAATATGTCTTTCCAAGTCAGCTTCCCAAATGGAAAGAGCTATTTCGTAGGCAAACTATTAAAATGACTTTCTCCAACAAATTAATCTTCAGTTTTCCCTGGGATCTGATCACACCAATATAACCCAATTTCTTATTTGGTGGAAAGAGCCTTGGTTCTGGAGTGAGAGGACCTGTATTCAAATCTCACTTCGATGTTTATTACCTATGTGACCTTGGGCAAATCACTCCACCTTCCTGGGCCTCAGTTCCCTCTGAAAATCAGAGTGTTGGAGTATATGGCCTCTGAGGTCTCTTTTTGCTTTATGATCCTATGAACTGGATTGAGCATCTTAGAGCTATAGAAATGGAAAACTAGACTATGGAGTAAAGAGAGTAGTGACTTTGAGGCCTTCCTTGATGTGAATCAGTCTAACCCCTCCTACAAGAAAGAAAAATACATAATCCTAGCATGGTGATCTATAACCAACTTCTCTAACTTTGCCTAGCCATTTGAACCAATTTTGGGAGTGAGTGTAACATGATGTTTTCCCCCAGAAGTCTGAGCACAGTCCTACCTTTATGGGTATGTGTGATGGGGGAGCAGGGGAATCTTCACTGTTCCTTTCCCACTTCAGAACTGGCACAGATATCCGTTAATTGTTTGTTAGCCATCATGATAACAGTTTTTATTGACTGATGAGCCAGAATTCCATGGATATACTAAAGGAATAATCTCTCTCTCTCCCTTTTGACTTTCTTCAAATCCTAGCCAAAATTCTATCTTCTGCAGGAAGCCTGTCCTGATCCCTCTTAATTGTAGGACCTTCCCTATACTATTTATTTCTTATTTAGCTTGTATATAGTTGGTTTATACATATTTGCTATTTTTCCCCATTAGATTGTAAGCTACTAGAGGGCAGGGACTGGCTTTTTCTTTTCTTTGTATCCTCTGCAGTTAGCATAGAGCCTGGCACCTAATAGGTGCTTAATAAATACTTACTGACTGACTTCCCCTGGCTAAACATCCCAAGGGTTTCCAAACGATGCCCTTATAATATGAACATGTTATTATACTGATTTCTTCCTTTGGATACTCTGCGGTCTGTAAGTGTCCTTTCCAAATTGTGGCACTCAGAACTGTACACAGTTCTCTAGATGTGGTCTAACCAGTGCAGAATACAGGACTGTCACTTCCTAATTCATCCTTTAAGATAGCCTAAGGTAGGCCTCTATCTTCTAAACTAGATGACCTAATAAAGACCCTTTCAGATTTATTTTCTGTGATAACTAATGTTCTTTCCAGGCCTAGAAAACAAACAAATGATAAAAACACCACCTATGAATTTTGAAAAATGAAGGATAAGTAGATTAAATTACAGGACTTAATAAGATATTTCTTTGGTACTTCAAGGATTCATGACTTTCTTGTCTAAAAAGTTGTGTGAGTGGGTTATTTAGGAGACCACTGGTCACTTGATTTCCCCAGTCTGCTTGATGAAATTACATGGGGCTTAGCTTTAGAATGGCCCTAATCAATAACCTTGCTACACAGGTACCAGAATTCCCCTTTGAAGTTTGAAGGGTAGAATCAGAGTAATACTGTGGAAAGAGCTGTGGTACTACAGTAAGAGATTCTAAGTTTGCATCCCTCTTCTGACACTTAATTACCTGTTTGACCTTCGGCAAATCACTTAACCTCTCTGAGCTACAGTTTCCTTATCTATAAAACAAGCACATTGGATTAGATGACCACGAAAGTCCCTTCTAGTTCTAAATTGGTGATTTTATAAAGTTTCCCACAAAAAGCTTCCACCCTAGGCACCCAGTCCAATTGCTGAAAACAGATGTGCAACCCACATTCTCAACAGAACACTCACCTGTGAGGAGGAAGGTACTTATGCAAAAAACCTTGGACAAAAAAATGTTCATGCATCCAAGTACTTTTCCCCTTCCCGTGGGCTTTTAAGCAAAGGAATATGTAGCTGATTGAGCCAAAAATACAGCCTGTCTGGCTTTCATTTGGAACACCACCTGACATGGCCAATTTTTTTGGATGGTACACAAGCTTCTTTCTGCAGAATGAAATCTCACCGCCTTTGCATTCAATCAGTCCTATAAATTGCCCTATCTATTCATGCAGTATATTTTGTCCTCCCTACAGGTTCATAATTTCTATTAGTGCGGGTATGACTTTCAAATGCACATGAGGAAAGGGGGAGGGGAGGGGAGCTGGGAGGACTTTTTTTTAAAATTTCAGGTCATTAAGTACTTTAAAGGAGTAAAGTTGCTCAGTAGCACCACTGAAGACACTGGAGCCTGTTTTTTGTTATTTTTTTCTTCCTCAGGTAGTGTGATTCCCTCAATTAACTAATTATTCTATGATGACACCAGCATTATTGCCAAGAAATTTGCTAAAAATATACCTTACTTAATCATCCATTTCTCTGTGGTTGGGAGTGTGAGTTTCCAGGTTCAATTCCATGGGGCACAAATGGGATGGAAAGTATTTGGATGGGATCAAAAGACCTCAGTAAGAAACTTGGTATGCCACTAGCTATGTGGGTGACCTTGAACAAATGACTTCACCTTTCTAGTTTCTTCATCTGCAAATTGAGCGAACAGGTTTGAGGTCCCTTGCATGTCTTCATATGATCCCATGACTTGGTTGTTGTATGTCTCATATGTTTATAATAGTATCTCTACTCTTCCTGCTTTTTCTTTATCTCCCTGCCTCTTCTGCCCTCAAACTAGATCCATCTAATTGCCTTCAGGTTAATATTTTTAAAACAGTACTTTTATCATATTACTCCTGTGGCCTCTGGGGCAGGTTCTGAATCTGGCAGCTAGGATCTTCCATCAGAATTATAGAATTTGAAGGGATCTTCCTACAGCTATGCAGTTGCACCTGTACCCCAAAGGAATTTCCATTTTATCCTCTAACAAATTTTTCAACCCAGAGATACTCAGTATCACACTATTTGACTAATTTCCACTTCTTCAGACAATACATATTTACATGTTCCGTGAACAGAAGGTAGTTAAGTCCCATCCTGGCTACCCTCAGCTCTCCCTCTTGGGATAACTTTCTTCCTCTTTTATTTCTTTCTACATCCATCATTCCTTTCTTTAAATTTCAACTCAGATTCCCCCTCCACTGTGAAGCCACAAGTGATGTACTTCAACTCTGAGCTCCCTTTAAGACCACTAGCTTGGTCCTTTTGAGATACTGCCTGGGACTATTTTATGACTCCAATGCTAGATTACAAGCTTCTTACAGATCATGATGATGATAACCATAACCTTTCCTACCAATCTGTTAGTCTGCATATATCTTAGAACCACAGGAGCTATTTTCATCCCTCTGACTGGGGCGCTAACTCAATCAGCAGTTTGCAAACACAGTCAGTATTTTGGTCAGTATTTCAGGGTCCTGTTGAAGACGTCACAAGGACAGTGCAGTCTCAGTGTGCAAAGTCACTTTTGTACATTATATTGGCTAGCATTCCCTTCCTTTAACTTTTCCCCTACACTCACAACATAGATGATATTTTAGACTTTTGAGAATCACAACCCTTTTTACAGAGGAGGAAACTGAGATTCATGAAATTTAAGTGATTTGCCAGTTGTCACACAGCTAGACCAAAATCTTCCTGATTTCTAGTATGGCGCTCTATCCATTATGCTACACTGCCTAAAGAGATTTCACACCTCTTCATCTCTAACTGTTTATCACATAATCTTTTTCACAAAGTAGACACAGAATGAAGATTTGGAGAGTGATCTCAGTTACTTCAGAAGATCATATATTTCGAGTTAGGAACTTGAAGATTGTCCAAGCCCCTCATTTTTCAGGCGAGGAAACAGTTTCAAAACTACGAAAGAGCTCGACACATTACTGTTTACTTTTAATTGTCATTCAACAAATGTTTATCCAGTATTTACAATGTACCTATATAGTACTGTGCATTCATCCCCAAGTTAAGTTTTAAGTTCCTGAGGGAAAGAATTGCACACTGTGTTTATATGGCCCATAGCAAATAACAGTGTGCAGGGCACACTGGAGCTTAAATATTTGCTGACTTCATGAATGAATGAAGTAGAGCTCATTTCATTTTTATGAGCTACTAGTAACCTTTCTGAATTTTGCCTTGTCCCCATTATTTAACTTTGAAAAGATTACATAATATTCTGCTAGCTTCCATTTCCTTTCTGTATTTAGAAATGAATTCCCAGAAATGAAGGGGAGGGAAGACATTAGCAAGATAAAGGAGAAAAATGAGGGTAAGAGATAAATCGAATACAGAAGTTTCACCTGAAATTTTATTTTGTGGTTCCCTCTACTTCACCGTCCAAAACCTTAATACTTTTTTTTTGGTTAAGCTGGTTTTAAATTGGCATGAAAGTTAGGTTTTTGAGGGAGTCTTCCTGACTTTTAGTATCCAGCTCCCAACCCCACCCTCCCAAACAATGATTCAGTTTCTTTCCATAGCTTTTCAGTTAGAAGTGACTTTTCCATAGTCTTACCCTGGGTCAGGGAGGTGAAATCCATTTGCCTTTGTAAGGAAGGAAATATCTTGGCATTTGGTCTCTTTGTTACCACTTTTTATTCATTGTCATGATAAATCCTTGGTATTCTTGGGAGCTGGGATGAATGGGTAGGCAAAGGGATTGCTGGGAGATACCGAGAAAGGAGTAAGTTTTAGGGATGGTCCTCAAAAACCTACTATGTTCCTTCTCAAAAACGGAGAATTTATGGAAATTGCTGACTTGGGAGAAGAACAATTCAACTTCTTACTTGGAGTATGACCATGATTTCAGAACACTTGCCAAAAGCTCATTCATTCATTCAATCAATATCTATCAGGCATCAATGATTACTAATATACTGTGCTTGGCTTGATGAGTAACAGGAAGACAATCACAGCTTCTACTCTTTGTAGATGAAGGCAGGAATAGATAATACCCAAATACCTAAAATAGAATTTGCTAATCGTTATAAAAAATAGAAATTGGTAAATGTTATAAAAGTTAAAATAATAGACTATAGAGGTTGAGAGAAAACAGGAGAGATCATGTTTTTTTCAGGGTAAGTCAGGAAAGGCTTCATGGAAGTGATCAGATTTAAGGGGGACTTTAAAGAATATACAGGATTTTGACCTACTTAGAGATGGGAAGGGAAAATGGGGGTATTACAGGTGGAGAACAACAAGAATATAGGTGAATGGGAGCAACTGCAGAAAGAATTGTACAGATAGGTAGGTAGACAGGAAAACAATCGATACTGTAATTAAGCACTTAATATGTACCAGGCACTCTGCTAGATCTGGGGACATAAATACAAAGATGCGAGATAGTTTCTACCCTTGAGAAGATTAAATTTGAACAAGGGAAGACAATACATAAAAGGGAACTGGAAAGAGGAGAAGATATATGTGTGACACGGGTTGGAAATCATGGCTTGAAAGTGAGGTAGAGGCCTGGGAAAAAAATACAAAAGCTCCCTTATCGAACCTTGCATCCCAGGGGCAGAGTTTAAGATTCCAGTTGGGGGAGATGACGCATTCCAGGATGATTGGAATATAGGCAGCCTGGTTTGGAAAAGGTGGCTGGAAAATAGAAGGTAAGTCTAAGCTGTAGAACCAAACTGGATGGTTTAATTTGAATCCCAAGTTAAAGAGTTTGAGCCTTTGAAGATTGGCACAATGAGGAACTGTTGAGGATTGGGAACCATATAAGGTTTGGGGTGCTCAGGACCCCAAAATACTGACACTCTGGGTCCTGCTGAATGAATTCAACTCAAGACTTCTTCCAGCCAAAGTATAACAGTTTATTAAAGGTTTGCCATATTGGGTTGACTCTTAAGGAGCCTAAGCATTGTGACTCTTGTACTGACAAGTGGACTAGATAGAATCTTAGCTAGACAGAGTCTGGGCTGGATTGAATCTGAGCACCTTCATGGAGGTGAGATGGAATTTATATACAGAAAGACTGTGGGTAAGATCTAAAGGTGGTCTAGTAGTTTGGAAGGAGGGTCTAAGGAGGATCTTGATGAGACTGGGGTAACTAGTGATGTAACGAAGGGTGGGAAACAGCTGGAGGCAATTGGTAAGTATCCGACAGCGGAGGGCTTGGGTGGTAGGCATAACAGACAATGGAGGGCCAGGCCATGTTAAGGGTAACAGATTTGAGTATGAAAGGCCAGATGAAGTGGGAAGATTCTAGGGGAGTTGAAGGAGGTTCCCAGAGTCTCAGCCCCATCATTCCCCCCTCAAACAAAAGGGACCGAAATTCTTTTGGGGTAAATGGTGAACGTCTCAGCTTCTGAAACTGCTTTCTGCTGGCAAGGGGTATAGAACTGTCCCTGCCTCGCTGGGTCCTCTTCAAGGGGTACATAGCCTGAACAGTCATCTGGAAGTTGATGACTTTGACTGTGGAGGAGACAAATCTGGCAAGGAGGTTAGGTAAACAAGGACTAAACAGGCACAAAAGGAGTGTAAATAAAAGACAATTTCCCTGGCATAAAAGACAATTTCCCAGGAGAAAAGTAGATGACTATGGAAGGTAAAAATATAGAAAGGCATTTTTGATAGGGGAATTTTTTTTCTGTCAGCGATTCCCTTTCTTTACAAATTGCTCTATGGGCATGTAGAATATGGAAACATATTTTGATTAAATAAAAACATCAACTGGCCAGGGATCAGGTGCTAAGGAATGGGTTAAGATTCCCAAAGGCTGTCCTGTCCTTTCATCAACATACAGAGTGAAAGGTTTTTCTAGATTCGGCAGAGCTAATGCTGAAATGGTGGTCCATTTAATTTTCCAAGTCTCAAAAGCTTTATCCTGCTTGGGGTCCCACTGGCTACAGTCCCTCCCAGGCCTTGGTCTTAATTAGATATTGACTGCAATGGCGGGAACACTTCGGGGTCTGGGAAGCAAACAACAGCGGGGGTGGTAGAAGTAGCTAGCCTAGGAATTCCTGGATTCCAAACAATTGGCCGACTGTCTCCCGAATATGGGGAGATCTGGTGAACATATCTGGAGAAGGGAGGACAGGCTCAGAGTTTTACTGTAGGAAAAGCAGCATGTAAGTGGAATTAGAGGTAGAAAGGGAGACTAAGTAGGATGCTACTGAAATATTTAAGTGAAAGGGCAAGAGAATATGAACTAGAGTGATGGCAATGGGGATAGAAGGAAGGGGACAGATGTAAAAGATGTAGACGCAAGTTGATTACTGATTGGATATTAGAAGTGAAGCCATGAGAGAAAAATCATAGAATTTCAGAACTGAAAGGGAGCTCAGAAACAATGTAGTACATTTATCTGGAAAATAATTCTCTTCTATAACATACGTAACAAGTAGTTATATACCTTTTGTTTAAATTCCTCTAATTCTCATAAAGGTTTTCCTTCCAGTAATAGATTCATTTCCCTTCTGTGCAACATTGACCCTTTGGAACAAGGCAGAACCAGTCTAATATGTCTTCCAGGTGACAGTCCACACCACTACCAGCCCCTACCCCACCCCCAGTCTTCTCCAAACTAAGCTTTCCTAGTTCTTTTAACTCATTTTCAAATGGAGAGAGCTCCAGATCCTTTACCATTATAGTTGCTCTCTTCTGGACATTTTCTAAATTAGCAATGTTTTTCCCAAACTATGGCACCCAAAAGTGAGCCCAATACGCCAGATACTGTCTGACTTCTGTGCACAGTATAGTGACACAACAGTAAAATTAGATGCTATATGCTTTTTTAACATCGACTGATAGAATATGAGTTTTCTTGACTGTCATGTCACCTTGTTAATTCATACTGAGTCTGTGAACCACTACAGCTCCCATATCCTTTTTTCAGATGAATTACTATCTAGTTATCTTGCCTTCTCTGAAACTTGTCTTCACAAAGTTGAATTTTTGAACCAACATGTAAGACTTCACATTTATCTTATTTACATTTTACCTTATTCAACTTCTGCCAATATCTTAACCTGCTAAATTACTTTTGAATATTAATTGACATTGTATATGTTAGCCATATAGATCTTCTAGCATTGTGTCATTGGCAAAGTACTAAGAAAATTACCTATCCTTTATCTGAGTCATTGATAAAAATATGAAATGCATATAATGGTCAACAACAAATCTCTGCATCACTTCAGGGAAGACCTCTTTCTAAACTAACATTTAACCAGTAAGGACTATGCTTAGGACTAGTTATTTAAACAATTAGGAATACTATTTGTATTAAACAAGTATAAGTAATATACTGTATCATACATCATCTAATTCACAGGTATCATTTTCCACTCCAAGAAAAGGGTGAGACTTTAAATGTTTGGATAAAATCTTGCTAAACAATGCTTACATTGTTACTCCAATCTACTAGCTGAGTATTCAGAAAGGAAATAAGCTTGTTCTAAATCTTGTTCTGATGAAGTCATGATGTTTCCTTGTGATCACAAGTTATTATTATTATTTTTTGGATGTTCACTAACCAGCCCTTAAACATGAACATATGGGAGGTGGGCTCACTCTCCCAATCTCTATTCAAGTCAAGTCAACAGTCATTATATTAAGTACTTAGTACATGGCAGGCAGTGTGCTAAGCAATGGGGATACAAAGAAAGGCAAAGATGCAATCCCTGTCCTCAAGGAGTTTGTATTCTAATGAAGAATACAACATGTAAATAACTGAATAGACATAGGAAATGTGAAGAAGAGATGGTGGAAGGGATTCTGAAAAGGGAAGGCATTGACTTCTATTAACAAGATCATAATTTGGTCTGTTTTGTTTCTAATACTCATTCAACCAAAATCAGGATAGAGTAAACATAATAGAGACAGTGCCATTCATTCACAGTCACAGTTGGGACCCTCCAACCTAGCAGTTCACAGTATTTTTTCTTCACTTGAAAGTCACTAGGGAGAGAGAAATTAACTTCATCTGTTCAAACTTTTTATATGCATATACTGAGTTCAAACTTAGCTTTTCTTTACTCTGTAGCAAGACAGAATGCCATAACAGTACATTCTCGGAAGTGAGAAGGGCTCCATATATGTAGTGTGTGTGTGTGTGTGTGTATACATATATATGTGTATATCTACAGTGTGTGTGTATACACACACACACGCACACACACACACACACACACACACCCAGAAACAAGTTCATTAAGACTCCAACTGAGCTTTCCTTGGTAAGACACGCAGTTACAAATATAATTCATAAGTCAAGCTCACTGGTTGATGGTTTGTGGACTCCATTATCTTTTATTAAAATTAGGACATTGGTCTATCTCCAGAGCTATTGGCCCTTTCCCATTCTCCATGATCTTTCAGATTACTGAGATTAAATCAACAATTAAACCTTTAAATTCTTTAAGTTTCCTAGGAAGTAACTCATGTGGGCTTGGTGATTTATACTCATTAGAAGACGCTATGTCATTTTTTTTTTTTTTGCTATTGACTTATATTGGGTATTAATTTTTTATTTAGCTATTTTTCCCCTACCCTTTCCAATTCAAAGACCATTCTTGGCCAGAGAAACAGAACCAGATAACAGTTAAACACTTCTGTCTTGTTTCTATTATTAGTTAGCATTGTCCCACTCACTCTAAGCAGAAACCCAGGCCATTCTTTGGACATCCATTATTCTCAGCTTTCCCCTCCTTAAAGAACTCTAAATTGGAATAGTCATGTCCCCTAAGTTTGTGATCTTTTCCACTCCAGTTACCATTCTTCTTTGTGCCTGAGAATCTGATCCATAAGAATTTTTCCCTTGTGGTTCCTTCAGCTAGAAGGTCAAGGTTTTTAGTATGTATCAACATAAATATGGAGCTGTTTTGGGAAGATAACAAGATCAATTTTGTTTGTGTTGAATTTGGGGTATTAGTGGGATGTCAAGATGTCCTACAGAGAGTTGAAGGAACCATATTGTACTTATGAGAGAATTTGGGGATGACAATAGAGATACGAGAGGAATCTGTGGAAAGATGATATTTGAAACCTTTGGAGTGGTTGAGATCAGCAAGAAATGAAGTTTAAAGAAAGAAAATAACTCAATAAAACAGAATATTGGGGAAAGATGTACTGAGTAAATAGGAGTCAGTAAAGGTTATCTCATTGTAAATCTGAGTTATATAATGGTAGACGTAAATATTACTATTTTCTTATCAATAACTTGGTTATTTTAAAAACATCTTTATCAGTAGATAAAGAATAAAGGATCTTTGAGGGCATGAATTGTTTTCATTTTGTTTTTGTGTCCCTAGCACCCACCACATAGTAGGGGTTTAAATGATTTTTGATTGATTTTTTATTACGGTTTCAATTTTAAATAATCCCCAGGCTTGTTTTTCTTTAGTTTTAAATAATCCCCAGGCTTGTTTGCTGTTCTATTTCACATTTACGTCTAAATCATGACCTGAATTGCCTGTAACTTTGTTTCTTTTTTATTCCATTAACCTACTATATTCTACTGGATCTAAATGTTTTTCTTCCAATGAATCTTTTGTCAAAAAGTAAAGAATTAAAGCTGCTATACTTCCAAAATGTGTATTTTCTTCTTAATATTTCTGATTCTAATATTAAAAGATCATTACTGCCTCTAAACCTTAAAATTATGTTGAAAAAGAAATACCTATCTCTCTTTTCTCTATATCACATGCTTTCTCGTTCCCCTATAATAGGAACCATTGTTTGTGTTCATGCTTCAGATTACATGCCAGAGAAGGCAGCTGCCTCCAAGGGTGCCAGGTACACTCAAGCACATTCTGGATTTTGAAATTTTCAAATGGATGGGTTTTAGACACATTCTTATCTACTTTTAAGCATGGAGCAATTCTGCCAACTGGAACTAGAGCAATGTCTGCACAGACTGGGAATTCCCTAAATACTCAGCATCTCAAAACACTTCCTAAGAATTAGATCCTCAGAATAAATGCTTTAAAAATCCATGTTTTGTAGTTATAAGCCTGCTTTGAAACTACTTTTCTCTGTGGAGTCTGTGTGACTTATGGCATGGAAAGTGGTCTGGCAACTGAAAAGCTGATTCTAGGTATCACAGATTCCCAGTGGGCAAGGGAAGGAATACGATAGGTATGTAGATGACACAAAGCTGAAAGGGAGAGTTGACATACTGGGGGAAAGAATCCAATTCTTAAAAGATCTTAACAAGCTAGACTATTGGGCTGGTTTGCATGAAATGAAATTCAGTAGGGATAAATATAAAGTCTTATACAAGGGTTCAAGGGTTGATTTAAATCAGAGATAGGGGAGGCATGCCTAGAAAGCAATTCATATGAAAAAGATCTTAAACTGCAAGTTCCATTTAAGTCAGCAGTATCCTATGGAAGCCAAAAAGCTAATGCAGCCTCAGGTTACATTGAGAGTATTAGCTTCCAGGATGAAGGAAATGTTAATTCCATTGCACTGTGCCCTGAATCAGGCCATATATGAAATATTTTAGTCAGTTCTAGGCTTCATATTTTAGAAACAACTTGAATAAGGTACAGAAATCCAGAGTAAGATGACTCGGATAATAAGAGGTTTGGAGTTGATGTTATATGAGGATTGGTTAAAGGTACTTGGCTAGATTATAATGTAGTAGAAAGAATGGTGACTTTGGAGTCAGAGAACTTGGGTTCAAATGATAGCTCTACTACTTTCTACCTGTGTGACCTCAGGAAAATAATTTACCAGATCTGGGCCTCAATTTCCTTTTCTTTGAAATGAGGGGGTTAGCCCTTCTTGCTATAAAATATCATCCTGGATTTCCCTTGCCAAAATGGTATAGCAAGGAAGGAACTCTCTAGCGTCATCCCAAATTCCCCTCCAAATAATCTTGAAAAATGCCACAGAATCAATTTAGAAGAGAGGAAGCAACTTGACAGCACAGTAGGAAAGGTCTGTCTTACTAAGGTGGGAGGAGAACCCAGTAAACAAGCAGTAGTGGCAGGCCACACTAGAAGGGACCTAAAGCAAGGCTCTGAGACTAGGGCAATCTACTAGCAAAGTTCACCTGCAGTGCAGGCCACCAATGAGACCCTGTCTCTATAACAAGATAGCAGTGAGGCCTTACCTTTGAGGAAAGCAAATAACAAGACCCCAACCCCAGGGCAGGTCAACGGGGAAGCCCCACTCCTAGTACAAGCCAGCAGGAAGGCTCTCCCTTAGGTGCAAGCCAGAATCTAAGCCCTGAGGTGCAGTGAAAGCCAGCAGCAAGCTTCTAAGCCATGGCACAAGAAACTTGGAACAGTGTGGGAACAGAGCCCAACTCTTATATAAAATTAAAAAGTCATAAAATAGACAGAAAAAAAATGAGTAGAAAACAAAATAAAAACTTTGACTCCAGAAAGATATTATAGTGACAGGGAAGATCAAGGCACAAACATAGAAGAGGACAACAGTGTCAAAATGGTTGGTTACATGTAAAGACTCAAAGAAAAATGAAAATGACCTCAAGCCCCAAAAGAACTCCTGGAAGAACTTAAAAAGAATTTTAGAAAGCAAATCAGAGAAGCAGAAGAGAAGTTGGGAAAAGAGTAAAGCAAGTGAATCTTGAAAAAAGAGTCAACAGCTCGGAATAAGAAACAAAAATGGTAAAAGAGATGCAAAAATACACTGAAGGAAATAACTCCTTAAACAACAGAATTAATTGAAAAGGAGATAAAAAAGTCACTGAAGAAAATAATTCCTTAAAACATAGAATTGGGTAAGTGGAAGCTAATGATTCCACCAGACATCAAGAAATGACAAAACAAATTCAAAAGAACAAAAAAAATACATAGAAGAAAATGTGAAATTTCTCATTGGAAAAGCAACTGGCCTGGAAAATAGATCCAGGAGAGAAATTTGATAATTATTGGACTACCTGAAAGCCATAACCAAAAAATAAATCATATTTCAAGAAATTTCCAGGACAACTGCCTGGATAGAGGTCAAAATAGGAATGGAAAGATCTCACCAATCACCACCTGAAAGATAATCCAAAATGAAAGCTCCCAGTAATATTATAGCTAGAGTTCTTGGGTCAGGGAGAAACTATTGCATTCAGGAAGAAAGAAATAATTCAAATATCATGGGACCACAGTCAGGGTTACATAGAATTTAGCAGCTTCTACATTAATTAGTGTGTTTGGAATATGATATTGTAGAGGGCAAAGGAGCTAGGATTACAACCAAGAATCACCTCATTGGCAAAACTGAGTATAATGCTTCAGGGGAAAAATGGATATTTAATGAAATAGAGTACTATCAAGCATTCCTAATTAAAAGACTGGAACTGATCTTCAAGTACAACGCTCAAGAGAAACATAATGTAAGAAAGAAATAAGAAAGAGAACACATAAGAGATTCAATAAGGTTAAATTGTTTATATTCCTATACAGAGAAATGATATTTGTGACTCATAAGAACATTATCACTATCAGGGCAATCAGAAGGAGTATACACAGATACAGGGTGTGGGTATGAGGTGACTATGATTGGATGATATAAAAAAAACAGCAAAATTAAGGGGTAATAAAGAAGATTGCACTGGGAGAAGAGGGAAGGGGTAGGGTGACAGAAAATATCTAACATAAAAGGGACTTTTAAAAGAGCTATTTTAACTGAGGGAAAGATGGGGGTGAGTGGGAAATGCTTGAACCATACTTTCATCAGAAGTGCTTCAAAAGAGAGAATAACATACACACTCACTTGGATATAGGGAAATAAAAAGGGACAGGGATAAGAGAAGGGAGGAGATTGATAGAAGGGAGGACAGATTGAGGGAGGTGGTGATCAGAAGTAAAACATTTGTGAGGAACAGAATTAAAGGAAAGAGAGAGAAAGAGAAAAGGATAAATAGGGGAAAAATAAGACAGAGGGTAATATCCAGTTAGTTATCATAGCTGTAAATATGAATGGGATGAACCCACCCATAAAATGGAAGTGGATAGCAGAGTAGATTAAAAACCAAAATCTTACAATATGCTATTTATAGGAAAAGCATTTGAAACACAGAGACATACACAGAGTAAAGGTAAAGTGCTGGAGCAGAATCTATTATGCTTCAGCTGAAGTACAAAAGCAGGAGCAGCAATTATGATCTCAGACAAAGCAAAAGCAAAAATAGATATAAGTAAAGGATGAGGAAGGAAACTACAGCTTGTTAAAAGGTGCCATATACAATAAATTAATATCAATACTAAGCATATATGTGCCAAATAGTATAGCATCTAAATTTTTAAAGAAGTTAGATGAGTTATAGGAGAAAATAGACAATAAAACTATACTGGTAGGGGACCTCAACTTTACTTTCTCAGAATTAGATAAAGGTAGCAAAAAAATAAGCAGGAAGGAAGTTAAGGAGGTGACTAGAATTCTAGAAAAGTTAGATATGATAACTCTCTGGAAAAAATTTAGCGGAAAAAAAGTTTTTCAGTGGCACATGGTTTGTGGAAGATCATGACAAAATGTGGTTGCTTAGAGAAGTTCATCAATATCTTATACCAGTTCATGATGACATGCTTGCATGGGTTCTGGAAAATGAATCATGCTCTCCTGCTTTCCCAGTCACCAATGGAATAATGCAGGGCAATGTGTTTGCCTCCATATTTTTTAACATGATATTTACAGTTATGCTATGAGTTATTTTTAATGAGGCATCAAAGTCAACTACCACACTAATGGTAAATTATTGATCTTAAAAAGGCTACAAGCCAAGACTAAAGTGAAGAGAGTTGATGGATGATTTTGCCACCATCTTCCACAAACCCTCATGACTAACAGTATTAAGGCCTTGGTCAGATCAACAAACCTTGTGTTTCTGTTCTGTTCTGCTCCTGGCATTTCTTCTGATGTTGTTGTGTGGTAAACACTGCATCCACGGTTCCATGGTCTATTTGGAAGCCACACTGACTCAGGTAGATGATCATCTTTCAAGTGAAAGATCAGCTTAACTGCCCAGAATATTGTTAGCAATGGCTAAGAGAGAGACCCTCTGTGACTATCACAGGACAGCCTATTTCTTTTTCCTTTATGGAGATGACAATGGAGGCACTTTTGAACTCCTGAAGGATAAGCTCCTCTTTCTACATAACCCAGAAGATTTCAGTTAGCTTTTGTGTGTGCAATGGATCCTCTATCTTGTAAATTTCTGTTGAATAGGATCAGCACCAAGTGCTTTACTATAATGGAGGATCCTAGGCATTCAAAACCTCTTCATTTGGAAACTTGGCTGGAGAGGAATTGACTTCAAGCTGAGGAATACAATCAAAGGCTTCAGCACTGGTTGATGACAGTCTATTTAGAACACTGGAAGGGTTCAGTCCATCTCTTCAGGATTATGTCTTTATCACTAATCAATTTGTATATATGCACATATGTACATATATATGTATATGCATACATATTTGGCTGTGTGTGTATATAGACACACACACACATATATAGAGAGAGAAACGTAATCTACTAACTTTCTATCTTTAGCTATCTATGTATCTATCTGCCTCTCTACATATGTATGTATCTGTCTCTACCTATATATCCATCTATCTCTCTACATCTACATCTCTCTCTACCTATCTCTTTAACTCTCTCTTTCTCTCTCTTTCCTCCCTCCCCCCCCCATTAGACTATGTGTCTGGATGGTGTAGGGTCTGGGCATCCTCAGAGACAATTAAGTAAAGGAATAGGGTACAAAATAAATCCACAAAAGTCACAAATATTTCTCTACGGTACAATAAAAATCAGGAAGAAATGATAAAATCCATTCAAAATAGTTAAAATATGCATAAAAAATCTGGAAGTTAATTTACTATCACACACAGAATATTTATATGACTACAACTACAAAATACTTTTCACAGTTATAAAGGAGGTCTTAAAATATTGAGATAAATTTAGTACTTATAGCAATGCCAATATATTAAAATAATTATCATGAAAGAGCTATAAATTCATTTATAGATTTACCACCATAACAATCCACTTACCAAAACAATACTTCATATAACTAGATGAGACAATTTCTCTATTATTTGGAGGAATAAAAGGTCTTGAATTTCAAAGGAAATAAAGGAAAAAACAGAAATAAAGGAGCCAGAACATTAACAGACTTTGAACTACGTCATGGAACTGTAATCATTAGAACTATTTTGTACTCTTAAAAAAAACAGATTAGTAGAGTAGGAGAAAAGACTGGATAAACAAGAACCTGAAGCAATTGTAAACATTAATCCAGCATTTTATAAACCCAAGAACATAAAGTACTGAATTCGGAGAGATAAGAAGGAATTCTTACTTGATAAGATCTATTGAGAAGATTGAAAACAGTTTAGCAGAAATTAGATTTATGGTAGCACCTTCCACCATATACCACAATAAGCTCCAAATTGAAATACAGTCTAAACATAAAAGGTCGTATCTTTAAAAAAAAAAAAAAAGGATAGCAGAAGGAAAGGCTTTCCTAACTATGTTTATGGGGAAATTTTTTTAACCAAAAAAAAAAAAAAGATAGGTGACAATAATTGACAAAATAGAAGCATAAAGCATTCAAATAGCCCCAGCTCTTCCCAGAAGGAAATGAAACTTGAGAGTTACTGACAGGACAGTTACTGTCATTTTAGTGAATCCCTCTTTCCCACAGATTCTTACACAGCCTCTAAAACACTCACAGTAATACTCTGTGGTTTAGACTTTTCCCAGAAAGTAAATATGTTTTAGAGCTTGCTGAACAGGCAAATCGCTTCTCATTAGACTTGCACTGTCTGATATATTGGCTCTGCTCTCGTAATAGGGTGCTATGCAGAAACATGTGGACTCTCTTCTTAATTAATTAATACTAACATTTATGTAGAGTTTTAAGGTTAACAAGCACTTTACAAATATTATCTCATTTTATCTTCACTACAACTCTGGGAAGTAGGCTATTATCACCCCCAATTTTACAGATAAACTGCCAGACAGAAGATAAGCAACTTGTTCAGGATCCCACAATTAGTTAAATGTTTGAAAATGGATTTGAACTCAGTTTGTCCTGACTCCAGGTCTAGCACTCCCTGCTATACCACATACTTATTTTATTTCTCTAAGGAATTAGATACATCAGAAAATCTTATTTCTCCTTGTGGTCTAGTGCCCAAACACTTGATTTCAGGAAGTCTTGAACTTGGAGTTCCCCCACAAGACAATTTTCGAACTAATGTTGTCCAGAAAATTTCCTTTCTTTCCTCTAAGTTAGACTCTAGGATCAAACTACCTAAGGAACAACAGTGTAATTTTAAAAATCACTAAAAGAAAGCCAAATTTTGAGCAAATGAAAAACCAGTAGTGGTCTCAGAGTGAAACATACCTCCTTTCTTTCAGCACAGAGATGCGGGGGTGGGGGGGTGGAGGAGGTGCGCTAGGGCAGAATGTCATATACATTGTCAGAAAAGATCAGCATATCAAATGTTTTCGCTTCACCTTTTATTTCCCTATGTTACAAGTGCAGATACAATTTTCTTTCTAAGGTACAGGAAAGAGAGCTGGAAATTTCCATAAATGATTCTGATGAAAAAATTTTAAATCAAGAAAACAGATGAAAAATAATAGATAAAGACTATCCAATTCAGTAAGTATTTTAAACACTATTTGTAGAACCCTCTGCTAGACGTTGAGGGTGATATGGAAACAAGTGAATATGTCTTTGTCATTCAGGAGTTTATACTCTAAGGTAGAATAGATAAAATATATGCAACAAGTAGCTATGATAAATAAAAGTATCTCCTTGTTTTTGCTCTCACTGTTATGTCTGGAGAGTTCTTCTTCACTCTTTTTCCCTACTGCATTACTACCCACAATCACCCCCAGACTACCTCCTCCAAGAAGCCTTCTAAGATCATCTTTTATAATCACTTTCTTAGTCATTTTGCTTTAGAACTCTCTAACGGACTCAATATATAATGTTGTACACTGTCCATGTTTGGTTTCCATCTCTAGACGGTTGGTTATTTTCCTTCATTCTCAGAGAGGACAAAAATGACATCACCATGTTGGAGTCAAGGTATAGTGTGTCCAACTGGCTGATCAGACCAATACGAGTTCAGGAGCTCCCTAGGAGACATCCCTAGTAAACGTGAAGGAAGGAGCCATGTCTTGCCTAAACTCTGTCTACCTAGAGCCTAGCATAATTCACATTTAGTAAGTTTTTAATAACTGTTTAAAATTGTAGACTATGGTCACTGTATAGTGGCTAGAAGTGGGAGACAATATTTTAGGCTGCTAAGAGTAGAAAAGGCACTATGGAAGAGATAGGTTAATTAATGTCTTTAAGGTGTCTCAGGTGTGAGAAATCCATAAAAATACCTTCTGAGCAAAGTGTCTTCTGGAAAAATTCTATGTGTTAATAGGTTGTACAACACTGGGGCAAAATAGTTACATTGTTATTCAACAAACATAAAGTTTATAATGTGTAACTATAACTATTGTTACAGATCAAATATACCGGGAAGCCGAAAGATCTAGCCCTATCACTGCTTTCATTCTTCTTCTTCAAATCTTTGCCTGTCTTCCTCTGTCAAGACAAAAACACGCTTCAATTCACTTCCTATTGGGAATTCAGTTCCTACTGGGTACTGCAACCCACAGCCCAGTACTACCTAATCCTGAGCTCACACGCTTTGAGTGTACATAAATCATATTTAATCTTTGAGGCTGATCTAATAGATTACTTTTCCTTTGGCACATATTGCTCCCAATCTGAGTAAACAATGGGAAATCTCAGAATATAGCTCATGTCTAGGTTTCTAGAAATGTTGGTAAAATCAATCCCTGTAGCACATACAAACATCTTAACAAATGCATTTCTCTGATATGGGGCAGCTTTCATTTCACTCCACAGATAATGCCAAAGATAAAAAGGACTGACAGGAGGCCATAAATTATGCAGAAAGCACAGAAACGAGAAAAAGTGAAAAGGAAAAGCTGAGTCTTCCCATAAAGACTCCTTTTTATAAGGGAGCAAAAAAAGGGGGCTCTTCCAGAATGTATCCATTCCCACCCCACCCACCCTCAGTCAATTACTGATGCATGACCACACCTAGACTCATAGTTCTTCAAAGATTCAGATTAGGGATGAGGGGCCCCATCATCAAGCAACACTTATCCCAGCCCTTCCACAAAGCATCCTAATCTCAATGTACTTTCTTACCCTTTCCCTACAGACTATCTCACTCCAAGTTTTTGGACGTGGGCAGTAAACATACCCAGTTTGAGAATATTCTGTTCATCATTTCCAGCTGTGAATTTTGTGCATCCTGGCAGCTTGGAAAAAACAGAAGTCAGTTCCCTAAAGCAGTTGTCAAGACGTGCTGAGCCAGAAACAAACTATAAAATGGGACCTTAAATGAACCCCTCTTCTCATTACAAATAAAAACCATGCACATTAGCCTAAATGGATGCTATTTTGTTTAAAATCAACCCTGGATACCTTTCTTTACAGCTAGTAATTACTGATCATCTTGTCCATGCACAGCTTTAGTTCTAGGGAGGAAAGTCCCTCCATGGTAGCTCTTCCTGAGGTTCCTCATTTGGGTTCTAGGTTGGAGTAGCAGCACATAATCCTGAGTGTGCTTTATACCTTTTCTTTTTTGACCTTGAGAAGGACTGGTGGTTTTTTGGCTAAAGATAGCCTATATCTTACTCACTGGACCAACAAGAGATAGTTTCAGACTTAATTTGTTATGATTTGTTGTTGGAAAATTTAATTTGTTGGGAAAACATGAAGCAAATCAATTTATTTCATAGCCCTGACATCACTGTCTGCAGGGCAAGAATACTTTTTAAACAGCATTGTTCTCTGGGACAGTGAGGAAATCATGTGGTCTGCACTGCCACCTTGTTAGTTAAGGACAGAAAAGACTTTAATGTTGAGAAAAGCCTCAAGTCTACATAAAAGATGAATTTAATTCTCCCTTAACTAGGCAATCTTTTCTCCTGGGATTACTTAGTTGGCAGATCAGAAACAATTGACTTTGAACAGGAACTGAACACAGACATCTGTATTTCCTAGAGACTACTCAAGTAGTCTGCACACTTAGACTCTCTAATCCTTTTCTTAACTCTGTCTCACCTGTTAGGTGATGATGCTCTGGAAGCAGAGCTGTTGTGTGACTGAACAAGAAAGCAGCAGAAGTTGTCAGTAGTTCTAAGGTAGGGGGCACCAGCTTTTCTCCAACTCTGAGGTTATCTATGGGCAGCATGTAAAACCAAAAAGGATAGAAGCATCTGAGCTGATGTTCCTAAACTGTGTCAATAGGAATAAAGACGGAAGAGCTAGACAAAACTCTATCGTGACGCAACAGCAAAGCTCTGGAGTTGGTTACCCGATGGTAATGTTTGAGTGTCTGAATTCCCTTGTAGTTGTCTTTTTTTGTATTTTGTTCATCTGCAAAAGTTTCATGGATTGGGCTGTGTTGTGAGCTGTTTGAAGTCTTAGGCACAGAGCAGATCAAAGGGGCTATATGTACAGTGATGACTGAGTCACAAAGCAGTAAGAGTTAAATTCTTGGCAATACCTCTGAGTTCTTCCCTAGTCTCTCAAGTAGGCCTGCAAGGAAGTTTCTGGGACTCTGCTAATTAGCAGTCATAAGACTAACAAGTAAAAATAGATGCTTTCTAGAACTCTCAAGTTCTAGCTGCGTAAGGGGAGAGTATGTCTGAATTGTAAATTGGGGGACACCTCTATTTTCTTTTCTCTTATTTCCCTTATCTCTTCAGCTGCTTAATGCATTTTTCTACACTACCTCATTAACATTTACCCTTACTAAAAGAGCCAGTATCAGTTGTTTTCACTTTGGTGTGAATTCAAGTCATAGTATTCCCTCTTTAGAGCCTCATTCCCAGTTATGGAATGAAAGACTTTTTACCTCATGAAAGGAATCTTAGATATCAGCAAGCAGGTGGAGGAGTATTTGGATGAACAAATGTCCTTTCCCTGTGACCCTGAAAAAAAGGAGCACATGGGAAGTCTTGTTTATAGATACATCTAAAATCTTAAGAGAACCATTGTGTATTATAAAACACTTTAGAGCAGAGACTGCATTTATAATTCTTTTTCCTCTGTATCCATATTTTACCTCCTAAAATGAAATCTTTCCTAATCATTTCATTGATATTCACTTTTTTTGGAGCCCCTACAACATTTGCCACACATTTTAGTGTTTGATTATATATATTTAATATTTTTAACTACTCCACAAGCGCCTACTGTGATGCCTCATCATGGAGCTGCTTGAATTTTTAAAGACTATTTTAGCAGAGATTAAGCTCTGGTAGATTGTCCCATGCTGAAAAGACTTTGAGTGTGGCCCTGGCAACAGATACAAATCTTCTTTTTGAGGACTAGCCCAGCTAAGTACAATGGGTTGGCAATCTGGTAAAAATTTTTCTGCCATTTTGAGCCATTGAAATTAACAAAAATAAATAATGGGACTTAGTCATATGTGGCTCCCTTTCATTGCTGTAACAGAACAGTTGGAAAAGGGAACAGAGAGTATTAGAAACATGCTATAAACCATCTACAAACTTTGATTTGACTCTTGGTACTCCAAATGTGAGATCTTTATCTAAAACCAACAAATGTTCATATTGTTAGAGCTGAATATTCAGTCTTGACATTCATACTATTAACAAACCAAAAGGAAGAAGAAAATTGCAGCTGAATGGAAAGATGGGTCCCAGGTATTCCTTAGAGGGGCAAAGAAGTAAATTGACAAAGTTGGTTTTATCACATGTCCAGAGACAACAACAGATATCTTTACTTAGCATTCTTGATCATTTCATATCATAATATTGATAAGTATTATCAAATAGACAAACACAAAAGTAATTTAAGTTTATATACTAAAATTAGTTGCTGAGTATGAGTAGAAATTCTATAAAGAATTAAATATAATCCTGAATCAAATGAATATATACTCTGATATTCAATGACTACAATGGAAAAGTGGGAAAAAATTGAAGGTGATCAGAAATATGTTGGAAAATATGGTACAGGAAAATAGAATGTGCATGGTTAAAGTCTTGTAGATTATACAATAGCTTCACGTATATTATAAAAGAACTTCACCTATTTATGTCATGAATGCTTCCTTTTTAAAATTAATTTATTTTACAAGCATTTATTATGTTTATTTTCTCTCTATCTTATCATCAACTTTCCAGTTGAACAATTAAAAAACCCACAACAAACTCTCATAGTCTATCAAAGCAAATTCCCACTTTGGTCATGTCTGATACTGAATTTTAAGTCTATTGCCTCTCTAGCAGGAGGTAGATAACTTGCTCCATTGCTTCATCTTTGATCCTCTGCAATCATGCTTTGTCATCACATTGATCAGAATTTTCATTTCTTTCAAAGTGGTTTTTCTCTATAATGCTATTGTTATTTTGTAAAATGTTTCCCTAATTTTGCTCACTTCACTCTGCATCAATCTAGAGAGGTCTTCCTACTTTCCTCTGAAGCTCTAAGATGCTGAAAATGAAAAGGACCAAATAACATCCCAAAATAAAATAGGTTGTATTTGGACACATTGAAAAAGAATTGTTATTTGATGTGGGAGTTAGTCCTTAATAAGTCAACTGTTAGTAAGTCAATGGTAAATCTAACCATTGACTTAAGTTAAAGGTCTGAATTGGCTTAAAAAAAGAGAAGAAAAGTAAGAACAAAGAGAAAAAGATATGGCATGTAATTGAAACAACTCAGTCCTCAAACATTTAGCAATGAAAACTAGGAAATGGATAATAGAAATAACATTAACACCAAATTACAATGATCTTATATGGAAGTTTAACCGATATAAATCTACTGCCACAACAGGAAGACCACAAAACCAAAAATCCAGAAGCCACCTTAGCATATCTGACTAACTTGCCATGCAGAAAGAAATAAAGGCCAAAGGAAATGCTACAATGCTCAATTACAATCTAAACTTTTTTGAAAAATCTTATGAAGAAAGATGATAGATGATTATAAGAAAAACCATCTCATAAAACATGGGGGAGCAGTGGAACATAAATTCACTTTTTAAAAAGCTTCTCAAGAAACTCAGCTAAGCAAAGTCATCTAAAGGGCACTTAAAGAATAAAATATGCCATAAAGGAAGCTGGAAAAGAGTGGGGAAAGGACAGATGAGAGGAGGAAGGAAAAAAGGAGGCAAGAAGGGTGGAGAAGTGAGAAGGGAGGGTGTATCCTAGGGAAACATCATAAATTCCAGAGACTCAGAAGAGTAACCTAAAATAGAATGAAGACATGGCTGGCCTTAGCATTGTCCTTAAAATGGAGTTTCTGGGAGGAAACAGCTAATCAGAGGAAGAGACTGCAGAGATAGTGGGTACTTCCAAAGAGATAAGTACAGGGGATAAAAAAATGAACAATTAATGATCTAAATGCCTAATTTCCCATCTATAAAAAAAATTTGTGGTATTTATCAATTTTTTTTGTTGCTGTTCCATTGTTTCAGCATTGTCTAACTCTTTGTGACCCAATTTGAGATTTTCTTGGCAAAGACAGGGGAGTGGTCTGCCATTTTCCTTCTCCAGTTCATTTTCCAGATGAGGAACTAGAATTAGGCATCTTGCCCAGGGTCAAACAGCTAATAAGTATCTGAAGACAGATTTGAACTCAGGAAGACCTATCTAAATATCTATTTATCTAAATATCTATCAATAAATCTATATATGAATGAATGGAAGGCAAACTTGATGAGGATATTAATAGGGAACAAACAGACTTTTGGAAGTAATATTCAACATTGGACCAATCTTTACAATTACATATTTTCTGAAAGATGTAAAAAAACCCCCTAAGCTCTCATTGTGCCTGCTCTTTACTGACTTTGGAAAACCATTTGACTCAGGAGAGCAAAAAATGATCTTCAAGACCCTTTTTCTACAAGATGTTTCCCATTCATACATCGAAATCACTCAAGATTCTCTGAAAGATATTTAATTCAATAAACATTTATTAAGCATTTACTATGTACCAGGCATGATGCTAAGTATACAAGTAAGTAAATACAAATATGTAAATAAGGGCACAAATAAGTAAAAGAAAGACAGCCCTTGTCTTCAAGGAGCTTACAATGCAATGGGGAAAGACGGCACAAAAGGAAGCTGAAAATTTGGGAGATGGCCACCAGGAGGCACCCAGCAAAGGGGTATGATGCTCATGGAATTCACACCAAGCAGAACTACTGATAGAAAATAAGGGTTACCTGGAAAATTCAGAGGTGTCTTTATGGGAAAGTTTTGGGAGGAGTTGATTGCTCCACCCTCCAACTCTCCAATTAGAGGGCAGAGGCTGAGGCAGAGGGTAGAAGGTGTTAATTATCAAAAGCTGACTCAGTTTCATAGTAATGAAATTTCAGGTGATCAGTTTCTGGGGATGGGGGTAGGGATGGGGAGTCCTTATGTTCCTGAATAGGAGTCCATACCAAGCAGAGCAGCAGATGGAAAATGTGAGTATATGGAGATATGACAAAAGAATTAGTCTTGTTAATGATCCTTTGCATATAAATGATAAATAAGGCACAAAACATGGATATGTATTCTGGTCAAAGGTGTTTGTTACTGTGAATGAGAAGTTCCAGTGCAGACTCTTAGTTGAAGGATATCTTATGGATCATAGGGTTTTCCAAAAGCTCTCGTTAGCGGATGACATTGTACTGGCTTCATGAAGCCCTGGGACATTGCAGAACCTCTTGAAAGATGTCTGTCATCACTCTTTCCTAAGTCCATGCCGTTGCTTCAACTCCAGATTAGAGTATATATATTAGTTCAATGTATTTAATTTCGCCTCATCCTAGTTCTGCAACTGATTAGCTATGTTCATTGGACAAGTTCTTTGGTTGCAAGTTGATCAGAGAACTACATGACCAACCTCTCTGATTGATTACAGAAAAGCATTACCATTTGTGAGGACTGGCTTGTTGCTAGACCCTAGCTGACAGAAATGATTCTGTGTTTGACAATCGGTTGACCTCCATATGGACATAATAACTGGTTTAGCTAGCTTCATCCAAGCAAGGCATGCAAAGCTCTCCTGATCATAATCAGTGTAGCAAACGTTCCTAATCGCAATGCCCTTGTGATTGATAAGGGGGTGGTCATGAGCATCATAAGCAGTTCACTCACTGAAGTGTCCTCCTCCTCCTCAAATCTCCTCCCCAGGTGGCTCCCATGAATCTTTATAGAAACAACAATCAGGTATAAGAAGAGAGACCCAGAGTTTCAAGAGCTCTACTGGCTTGAACATTCCATCAAATGCCCAAGCAACTGTCCATGCTGACCTACAAAAAGGCTTGGAGAGTTGCACACTTACTTGCATGTCTGTGAGAAACATACTGCCTGACATTATCCTGGAGTACTGGTGTTCCTTCTTGTTCCTCACAATCTCCTCACATCATTCCTAGCTAGGCATATAGGCTGACCCGGGTATTAAAATACAAACAAAAAACTTTTATTTACCTAATAAAATAGAGCAAGAGGAAAAAATATACAGGAAAAAATGACATTTTTTTGGTCCTCATTCAATGTGACATAATTGAATGTGGCAATAATCATAACATTTTATCTATATTCCAGGATATAAATCCACTGTACTTTTGCTGCATCAACTTTAGTATTGATTTTTTGGCATGCCATCCATTTCCCTTCAGAAATAATACAGATAGAAATGTTTCCAAGATAAACAAAAAGGCTGCATTTTGATGCTGACTCAGATATGATGAGATTCCAGAAACTTAAGGAAATTTCAAATAGATGGATCTTTCTGATAATATTTCCATAGTCATCAATGGCCTGACCAATCTAGGTGACTTCATGAAATGCATATTCACTCCTATGCATGGGCTAAAGTAGAAAATTATACCTGGTCATGGCTAGTTCCCTAATAGCAAGAGGGAGCCGCAGTTTTCACTCTATCCACCTAGAGAGGGACATCTTGAGTTGGAAGAGAATTCTTAATTGCCATCATAAAGAATTAATAATTCTGGTTCTGCCACTATCTAGATAGGTGGGCTTCAGCATGTCATTTCATCTTCCAAGAAAAAAAATTCATGAATGAAATGAAAGTGATTTGATTATACTGATAGATTTCCTTCTAACCTGCAAATTCCATTCTTCCACATACACATCCTTTAGATTCCATTTTACAGAGATGGCAAATGACAAGCCCTGAGGCATCCATTGCTTTTGCAAATAAAACAATTCAGTCTTCCAATGTAGAAATAGTTTGTAGGTTTTGCTGGAGGAATAACAACAGCTCAGTGATTCTGTTATTTTGGAAAAGTTTATGAGTGACTTCATTCCATCAATTAACATTTATCGGACAATTGCTATGTATCTAACACTCTCCTGGGGACCATGGAGATAATAAACGATTAAGAATAGGTTCTTCAGTATTTATAGGAGGACAATACATACAAACATGAAACAATGAGTGAACAAAAACAACATATATCCTGGACATTTTCTGAGACCTATTGGAGACATGAGTTATAATGAATAATGCTATTCAGAAAGTCAGAGGAACTCCATCACGGAGGATCAATACATAGATCTGTTATCCCAGGACAAGTGGAAAGTTTTCCAAATTCCTTTCTTTCAGAGTCTAAGTGACAACACTGATCTTGGGGCTAAGCTCTCTGTCTTACTGATTATTTTCATGGAATACTGGAGTTCAGGAAGTCATATTTTTGGTTTTCCTTCTAATGCTGAAAATGAACCCATTTTCTACAGTGCTGTGCTTCTGCTGCCAGATATCATTGCTATCAGCTCTGCTATCACCGCTTGAACTCTCAGTCTCTCTTGTTGGCACAAATAAATGAGTAAAGAAAAAGAGGTTGAGAAAAATGAGGCAGAATAAAAGAACCAAGGCATTCCCCAATCATTTCTTCCAGTCCTCAACTGAGTCTCCGAATTCTTTCTTAGGTAATTAGGGCACTAATACAGTTTGATACCTTAAATATTGTTAAGCTGATCAGGAAGTTGAAACCTGACTATACTATGAACCCACGAAAGCATGATCTGGAAATTGTTTCCTGTTGGTTAGAACAACAGTATTCAAAAAATTTGTATGTAGGTGTTTGCACGCATGTATATGTATGTATGTGTTTGTGTGCCTGCATAAATTGGTATGGATCTATTCTCAGTTCTTCAACCTCTAGACCTTTGGACAAAATGTATCAACTTTTTCAAATCTTTTATGTAGGTTATGGTAATTACCAATGCGTTCATCTCTACAGTTTAAATAACATGACTATCATTTTGGCCTTTCATATCCTTATTTGACAAATGTCAAGATTCTGAATGCAGAATAACTGGCTCATCAGAATTACTGTCTTCCTATCATTAAGTAATTTTCAATAGATCTTGGCAGAATCAGTCCAGCCAAAACATTTGGTCCCAGTTGCCACCAGTGATAAAGAACGGCATGCTAGCAGTGGGCCTCGCAGCATGAGTGGAGCCAATTAGATGGGGCTGGCTTTATACCTATATTTAACAGGCAATTGTATATGTGGAATAATTTGAGGTGTTCAGGACATCTTCCATCCACATCCCAACTCCTACATTCTGTCCCACCACATCTTGATCCTTTACTTTGTTAAGGGACAGAAAATTCTGGGATTAGCCAAAGAGGACACACCAGCTTGACAGCATTAACCTGACAGGTAAGCTATATTGCATTCCTTTGTATTGATTGTGGTGAAGCAAGGGCAGGGGTAGTACTAGTTAGATATCATAGTATCTTTTCAATCACAACAATAAAAATTCTGAAATAGAAGGGCTTAATTTCTCCAGGGCATGGTCACTGGAAGTTTAGTTGGTACAGTTCCACAGCTGCAGTAAAAACAGGGCACAAGATGGCAGGGGTAAAGCAGGGATAGGTTGGACCTAATGCTCTCTGGGGTCTCTTTCAATCCCCAAATTCTGTCATGTCTGTGAAATTCTGAGGCTAAGTGAATGGAAGTGATTTTCCCAAGGTCACTTAGGGATTTGAAACTAGGCTGCCTGATTCTGAATGCACTGTTCTTTCCATTATTCTATGTCGCATCTCCTCAAATGGAGATGTGATACTTTATTTATAGCTTGAGCAAAGACGACTTAGCCAGTTTGAGGTTATGCAAGTGTGAATGAATTGTTTTCACTTGAACAAAGCAGAGTGACTTTATTTGGATCAGTATAACTCAAATATGTCTGACACAATAAACTTCAACCTTGGCAAGACCATAGCTTTCATTAAGGAGGGAAAAACTGAGTTTAACTTGAAGAAAGACAGTTAAGTGTTCTTAATGTGATAAAGTACAAAATGATAGATCTCATTCTGAATGATGGAAGGATGTTTTTGCCAGGTTTCTGGGTCAATTCAAGAAAGGCCACTGCAATAATGATTGACTTCCTCAACGCAGGGAGTGAAGTGGTATTGACTACAACTGACTGGCTGTGATTTCCTCCCCTTCACTGCCTCACTGTTTAATTTCAAAAGAAGAAAAATAAGTATAAATAAGTGTAAGAATTTTGTTACTTCATCCTTGGACTAAGAATGTCAGAACTCAGATGATTAGAAAATGCCAAGTAGAAGTTCTATCCATAGAGCACTGACAATTTAGCTGAATATGCATGAATATGTACATAGAATATTTAATTTCTATATTTTTCTCTTTTGTAATAGTGATTATATTAAGCATGTTCAACAGACCTAGCTCTGACTTCAGAAAAGTCTGACAGAATTGATATTGTTTAATAAAGACTATAAATCCCATTTGGGACAAGTTCAACGTATATGCTACTACTACTTATGACACAATACTCACAAAATGTCAAAGCTAGAGGGGACTTATGAGATAATCTATTCTAAAGCCTTAATTTTATAAAGGAAGAAACTGAGGCAGTACAGTGGAAAGAGGGCTTAAGTTCAAATCACACCTCTGCTATGTCCTACCTTGGTGACCCTGGGGCAAATCACTCTTTCTTTCTGGGTCTTACTTTCCTCTTCTAAAAAACATTGGAGTTAGACTTATTGACCTGAAAGATACTTTTCCGTTTAAATTTATGATCCAAAGTGACTGAGAGAAGGGAAGGGATTGATTTGATTTGACTGAAATCATATAACCAGTAAAGACAAAGTATCCTAGGACAGTGGTTGGCAAGCTTTTCAATCTTGTGCTTCAAAAAACAAAAAAAAACCAAAAACCTAAACATTTTGAGCACACCTCCCAAATATGTATATTTATTTATTTATTTATAAGCTATAAATTTGTAATACAGTACTGGAAGTTAGATGGTACAGTAGCAGATAGAGTACTAGACCTGGAGTCAGGATGACCTGCATTCAGATCCAGATTCAGACGTGTAACGTGCTATAGGATGCTGGGCAGATCAATTAACCTCTGTCTCCCTCAGTTTCCTCATCTTTAACCAATAAAATGCGAATAATAATGGCACCTATGTTGCAGGGTCGTTGTGAGGATAACATGAGATAATATTTGTCAATCACTTTACAAACCTTAAACCTTAAAACACTGTAAGAATGCGATCATTACTACCATTGCTACTGCTCCACCTCTTCTTTCTTCTCCTCTTAATTACGCATCTTTGACACATACTCTGAGGCAGTTATACCAACTTTCACTCACACTGATAAGCCAGGTTGCAAGAAGACTGACGATATCTCCTCTGTACAGTTCTAGAAGTATCCCTGAGGGATCGGAGGGCATTTTTCTAATGCTGGAGCTCTCTAATTTTCCCCTAAATTATTAGTTTAGAATCAATTTAGTCAGTCAACTTTAATTGATCTTTAGAGAGGAGTATTTAAGTTGGTGTCATTAGTACAAAACATCCCCTCAAAGTTCTGCAACACATTTTCCTACAGTCACATATAGAATCCAAGGAAAAAAGTTGTGTCAAGGTTAGGAAGCACATGTAAGAAAGGAATGGTATTGGCTAGAATTTCTATTGCTCCTGGTTTTTTAATTAAAAAAAAATATTGTTATTATTGTTAACATTGGTTGACTATTTTATACAAGCCCTATGGACCATGACTGTATTTTTCCCCCAGTCAATTCTTGTATATCACTGCAGTTCATCCAGTGACCAAGCAGAGACAATCAAATTGATAAGGCTTTTCACACCGCTAGATACCTTTCATTCAATTCAGTCTAGATGTGGTAACATCACCTGGGTGAGTAGTAGGGTCTAGAATTTTATCACTTGACCTTAGGCGAGGTAGAGCAGTTTGATTTACTCCACCAGCCCTTCCACTCTTGTATACAGGGGTATGCTGGAATTGCGCTGGAACAGTTCAAACTGGCTAGATAGAGCCTGACAGTTAAATTTTCAGTGCAAACATTTACACTTCAAAAATCAACAAACACCTCAAATGTTTTGCTGCTTGTTGTATTATTTAGGCTTAAGAAAATGATGGAAGAAATGTCAGCAATGTAAATTAAATTTAAAAGTGTTTTGTCCTTACCATTTTTTTTGGGGGGGAGGGAATAAATATTTATGTACACAACACTGCTTACATACATTATAAAATGTCAAAACTGAAAAGGATAAAATCAAAATAAAATGATTGTTGATCTTGATGTCAATAGAGGATCACTGAAATTTGTTGAGGAAAGATTACATGGGTACACTTGTGAATAAGAAGAGTCATTTTGGCAGCTGTGTGAAGGATTATAGGGAAGAGAGACTTGAGTTAAAAGAGAGCCTTGCAGTAGTGATGAGAAGTGATAAGGACCTGAAGTGGAGGCTTTTTTAAGGAGAGTGAAGGAAAAAGATGAGAGCTGTTAAGGAGGTAGAACCCACAATCGATTGAAGGAGTGGGGTGAAGGAGAGAAAGGAATTGAGGATGACACCAAGGGCAATCAGTCAACTAGCATTTATTAAGCATCTGCTGTGTGCCAGGCACTGAGTTAAGCACTGGGGATACAAAGAAAGATAAAAGACAATTGTTATCATCATAGAGCTTATATTCTAATGAGAGATACAACATGCAGGCTGCAAACCTGGGTAACTAGAGGGTTGGTGGTGATGTGAACAATAAAGGGAATTTTGGAAGAGTAGATTGCAACCCATTCGTGCCTACTCCTGCCATATTTTTCACTCTGTCCTACCCAAAAGGGAAGGTGTGGGGCTCTGAGTCACTGTTCATTGCATTCAGTGTAGCTTCCAAAAGTGCCTATCCCAATCTGGACATGATATGGTGAGGGCTAGGAACAGGAATGGAATATTTGTAAAGGCACCTGCATAGTTGGTGCTATGGGTGTTTGGAAACTTGAGCTTGCATTGTAGAGAGACCAGTTTAGGGAGTCTGGGGGGGAAGGATAAGGGTAGATTGATTGTATTAGACATGACCCCCCGATTGGTCATTGTAGCATGCATAGATGTGACACATCTACCGTTCTCTCAAAGGTTGATCATTCTATCAAAGATTGACTTACCCCTTGTGGTAAGGATGCCCGGGAGCCCCTGTCTTCTACTTTGTAGTCCACTCCATAGGGAATACAGCAATGAACATAGACCCAGATTTGGGTTCAAATTTCACCTTAAACAATAAATAGTTTTGTCACCTTAGCCATATCAGTAACCTTTTCTAACATTCAATTTCCTCATCTGTATAGTAGGCTAATAATGATATCTACCTCACAGGATTGTATTGAAGATCAGATGAGATAAATTTTGCCAAGTGCTATGCAGACCTTAAGTCCTATGGAATGTGAGCTAAATGGCAGAACCAGGACTCAGAACTAATCATCTGGGCTCCCATGCCAGCACTCTTTCCACTACACTCAGCTGCTACCTTGTACTTCTGACATTTTTTCATATTAATTCATTTGGTACAACAATGTTAAGGGATATTTTAGATGAAAATCATATAGAATATAGTTAAAGATTTTCCTTTCTTTCTTGTCTCTTTTTCTTCCTCCCCAGATTAACTATACAAGAATAAAGGAAATAAGCATTTATTAAGCACTTATTATGCTTCAAACACTGTGCTAAGGGCTTTACAAATATTTTCTCATTTGATTGCCACAACAACCCTGGGAGATAGGTGCTATTTTTTTCATTTTCATTTTATAGTTTAGGGAACTGAGGAAGGCAGAGGTAAAGTGACTTTCCCAGGGTCACACAGCTGTACTCAATCATTGGTTTGGAACTTAGGTCTTCCTGACTCCAGACTCAGCACTCTATTCACTAAGCTGACTGTATGAATGATGACGATGATGACGACGATGATGATGATGATCATACTCTTGTTACACTGAAATATTGTGTTCAATTGTGCCATTTGGGAAGAACATTGATAAGCTGTAGAAGATGGTTATCATAAAGGTCAAAACATCATGAGGATTTGTTAAAAGAACTAGCAATTCTTAGAAGTGCCTCAAGGGGGCATGACCAGTATCTTCAGTATTTAAAGAGTCAACATGTGACAGAGAGATTAGAATTTTTATGTTCAGTCTCAGTGGAAAAAACAAGTTGAAAGTGGTGGAAGTTACAAAGGGTATCTCCCCCGGGTTGTTTTGAGTTTCAAAAGAGATAATACATGTAAAGAACTTTGCAACCTAATTTAGCTATATTAATGCTAGCAATTATTATTGGAGCTATCCCAAAGTGTACTGAGAAGTAATGGGATCTAATTCATTGGGAAGTCTTTGAATAGTAGCTTTTGATACTTATCTCATATGATTTCATAGGGATTTCTTTTTGGAGGGTGTGGATTGTACTAGATGGCTACTGATGTTACTTGTGACTCTAAAATTATGTGATTTTATGAAAATAGAAACAACCCAATGAATTTGGGGGCTCTCAATAGTGATTTTTATTTTCCCAACATGTTATTTATGAGATTTCTTTGGAATATATATGTGTCTATGTACTATATAATAATAAATATACATGCAAATATGTAAACACTATAATAACTTAGCCTAGATTCAGAAAATAGCTGATAAATTGTACCTCCTTTGTAGAGATGGCAGATTGTGGGTATAAAATGTTGCATATACTGTCATATGTGATTGATAAGTTGATTGGTTTTGTAGAAAGGCTTTTTTCTGTTACAAGGAATAGCTCCCTGCATGTAAGCATGATGGACACATTCAGGAATGAATGTAATATGTCGACATATATATGCATATATATATATACATATACACACATAGATACACACATACACACACTCCCATACCCCCATATGTGTGTGTGTGTGTGTGTGTGTGTGTTTAAATGGGGTTTTCAGGGACTTTGATGCCTCTGGAATAGAGAGTGAGTCTGATGACTTTTTGCAACTCTGCCTTGCTTAAATCTAATTCACAAGCAAGGCAAGACATCACCCCATGGTATCACTAGTTCTCTTTGAAAATGAAGAACAAGTAATAACAAAAACAATGACATGTATACATATATAAACATATATGTAATATACACACACATATATATTATACACACGTTTGTGTGTGTGCATGTGCTTATGTACCCATGCACACATGTATACAGATGCTGGGGTGAAAAGATAATGATGTCAGTGACAAAGCTTACCCCATGAAGTTATTCCCTTTTTGGAGGTAGTTCTATTACTTCTAGCTGGGTGTTGTCCATAATATATATCTTTGGATTCCTATTATCTTGTCTTGAGTTGCTGATGAAGAAACATGAGCAGAGTGCTGATTGGCTAGGGATTTCAAATGAGACTCTTCGGCAACTTTCATGACAGAATAAGGTTAGGGAACTTTGGTCATCGCTACGGCAAGCTGTCAATGACGATATACTGATTGAACAATCCTAATCCTGGGCACAGGATCATTGCTCTGATAGCCGAATTCATTAGCTTTCCCCTAAGGGCCCAGAAAGCAAGAGACATTCAAGAATATTCTGAATCTATTAAACAACAAAACAAAGAAATAACTTTCAAAATTAGAAAACTGCTTATTTTCAAAGCACCTTTTGCTATTATTATTGCTTTGACCGTCTTTTTCCATCACCCTTACTTCAGTAAGAAAGGACATGTTTGATCCCCAATAATTACCCACGTTTAGAAAGCACCTTATGGTTGCAAGAGTACTTTACATAGATTATCTCCTTTGATACTGATGATAATATTATCCCCATTTTATAGTTTAGGAAATTGAGGCTGACAGAGGTTAAGTGATTTACTTAGGATCATATATCTAGGAAGTATCTGAGGCTAGGTTGAAACTCAGATCTTTTTGTCTCGAAGGCCAGTTTTCTATCTGTTATGCCACCTAGCTGTTTTTTACTCCAAGGAGATAAAGATAGGAAAAAAGAAAAGGGTTTGATGTATACCAAAAATATTTGACAACTTTGTGTGTGTGTGTGTGTGTTGTGTGTGTGTGTGTATGAGAACACAGAATAGATAAAAAAAGTGGGTAACTAGTGTTTTTAGGGTTGGAATAATAAAATATATGTGTGAATGTCATGGAATATTAGTAAGCTGTAAGTAATGATGAATATGAAGAATTCAGAGAATGAAAAATGTCTATATGAGCAGATGAAGAATGAAATAGGCAGAACAAGGAAAACTATATAAAATGACTATAATAACATAAACTGAAAGAACAATAAAATTAAACAAAATTATGAGTAATTATAATAACTGAGCCTAGACCCAGAAAACAGCTGATAAATTGCACCTACTTATAGAGACAGTGGATTATGGATGTGAAATATTGTTTATGCTGTCGCACATGATTGATAACTTGATTGGTTTTGTTGAAATGCTTTTTTTTGTTACAAGGGATGGCTCACTGCATGTGTGTGTGTATAATGAACACATTACAGATAAGAATAATTATATCAACAAACACAGTAACAAAAATATTTTAAAACATTTTATTTTTAGACAAAGGTAAGCTAATGCTATTCTAAAGATGTAAATTTGTTTTGGGGACAGGATTAATTCAGAATTCTAAGATTTTAAACTGGAAAGGCTCTTGGAAAAGATCTAATCTCAATGAGTTTTACAGGTAAGGAAATTTCCCCAGTAGGGAAAATGATCCATATGAGATTATATAGCTAGTCAGAGGCAGATCTGGGATTAGAATCCAGGTCTTGGGTTCCCAGTCCAATGTTATTTTCATTGTGGTATAGGATGTTGACCTTCAAGAGGTAGCAATAGAAAGAAAATTTACATCTGCACACATTATATATATAATGTGTCCCAGAAGCCTAGTGCAGTTTTATGTAATTCAACCCAGAGCAGCTTTCTGTTATTAAAAGTTTAAAACAGCAAGAAGACTTTGGGGATACCTTGTATAAAGAGACAGTGGTAGGTCACCAAACCTGAATTTTCACATTTTAAAAGTAATTTTTCTGGAGTTTATTTGAAAATTTGTACACATCTGCTAACCTACCACTCCCACTCTCGTTTTTTGGTACACTGCCCTTTATGAGATATTGCCTGTTTCTCAGCGTGGAGAGGAAATGAAGGCAAAGATAGCTGGGAGATAGTGAGACGGAAAGCTGTAATACAATTAATGATTCTAAGTCACCCAGCCTAAGGGCCTAAAGGAGATGGTAGCTAATGAAAAATATAACCTTGTTGTAGTTTGTTATAGTTAGATTGTAACTAATGAAAAATGTAACCCTATAAACATTGAAGTTACAGTGCTTTCTTGTGTGGACCAATAGGAAGGCAGTTTGGACACTAATGAAATAATGAAAATGTAAATGATGACCTACACATGCACACTCACCAATCTAGCACATAGGCTCTTAATAAATGCGTGTTAATTGATCGATAAGAGAGGTTCTCCTGTACTAGGGGTAAGGAGGAGATTGATGGTACAAGGGGGAAATAGAGCTAATCAAAGGAGCAAAGCCCTGGAGAAGGTTGGATGCAAGGGAATCAAAGACTCAAGTGGAAGACAGGCTTTAACTGAGGGTTATTTGTTTTTTGAGGGTGGAAGAAAAGAAAGGGAGATAAAAGAACAGTGAAATTTTGAGGTGATGAGGAAAAACAGAGGGAGTTTCTGTCCTGGCCTTCATCTCAGTAAAGTAAGAGGCAAGATCATTTGCAGAGAGTGAGGGAGATGTGTGGAAATGGGCACCTCAAGAGAAAAGAAAAGGTTTGGAACAGTTGCTTTTGAGAAATTTGAGAATTCAATGAGATTAATAAAAGAACTCTGGAACAGTACTGAACCAGATCAGGTTAGATAATTAGAATTTGTAGTGGAGCCAATCGACATAGTAACAGGATTTTCTCCAGTAACTGTTAGCAGTTCAGGATCGTGAATGCAGAAAATAAACAAAACTTATCCAGGGTAAGGGATGTGTACAGAAGGTGCAACAGATATAATGGAAGGGCAAAAGGAACTGGAGATGTATTAGTGAGAACATCCCTGATGATCGCTTTAGCCCTGGAACTCAGTCCTGAGGAGTGCCCTCTGCTCCTGGGGCCTCTCCCTCTAATTGGGGGGTACAGGGCTCTTTGAACCTCCATTTAAGGAAATCTCCCAGGCCGACCCTCTCATTTCCAAGAATGCCACACGTTCTCATTTCCCTTTAAGCTTGCTTTTATGTGTTTGTTATCTCCATCAGAATGTAAGCTCCTGTCTTTTATTTTTCTCTATTTATTTGTATTTCTAGCACTTAGCACACTACTTGACCCATAATAAGCACTTAATTAATGCTCATTGATTGAAATCATTGTGATAGAAAGGTCTTAACAGCCCTAAGTATGTTGTTATTATTGTAATAAACCCATCATTGTGATTTATCAAAATCTTTCACATAATGTGAGAGACAAAAGGGACCTCAGAGGCCATCTAGTCTAACTCCTATCTAAATGGCAATCCCCTTCAACACAACCTACAGTGAGTGGTCATCTAGCCCTCATTTGAAGACTGATGAAAGGAAATTCCTTCCTTCCTGTTGCAGTCCATTCCATGTTTTTATAACTCTGTTTATTAAGATTTTTTCCCTTCATTTTGAGCTGAAATCTGCCTCTATCAGCCTACTCATCGTTCCAAGTTCAGCCCTCTTAGGCCAAGTAGAACATTTATCCATTAAATTTCATCAGATTTGATTGAATCCAAAGTTCAAATCTGTGAAGATGTTCTGACTTTTATCCAATATTCTAGCTATCCCTCCCTACTGTGTGTCATCCTTTCAGCAGTAGAAATCATCATGTAGCTGTGTCTTTTCATTCTCTGGGTTCTTATCTGTGACCTGCCGTAAGTCCTCCTGGGAAACTTTGCCCAACATGCTGGAAGCTACCCTGTAGTTTTTTCTTTATTCTGTGGGGACCTGTGGATATGATGAAAGTTGTTGGGATTATGAAATAACATGGAATTCAGACTGAGTTTGGAAGACAATCAGTTTGAGACAGGCCAATGGATTGGGAAAATGGAGAGATGTAAAAAGGGTCTAGATAATGCCAAGAAGGTTGAGTAGTAAGAGTTAAGGGGGTTTAAAAGGTAAAAACGTCAACCAACAATGGCCAGAGATGACCAGAGAAATTTCAGAATTAAAAATCTTTAGGGGTAGAAGGTAGCTGTGAATGATAGCAGGGACCAAGGTTTGCCCTTGCTTTGGGGCATCAGAAGAAAGTAGGATAAAGATCATTTTCACTGAAGTCAAGGAACTGTGAAGACAAGGATATTGAAGGGATAATTAGTTACCAATATAAATACTGAAATCACTAAAGCTGGAACACAGTGCAGCATTGAGAGGAGGGAGAACTAGAGCCAGGTGGTAAATTCATCATTCAAAACTAGAAAATGGCTTGGAGGTTGTTGGATGACACCAAGGATGAGGAGATGTTGATACCAGTGAACGATAGGAGCTTCCAGAGAAGGTAAGTGTGATAGCACTTTTCTCATAATGTTTCTAAGTTTGAGAAGCAAAATTTGAGGATGATATCTGGGATATGTTTTTAAGGACTGAGAGTGATTTTCTGAGATATTTCTGGCTAGATCTCTTATGTAATTATTGAGTCAAAAGGTTTGTTTTCAGGGGCAACTAGGTGGTGTGGTGGATAGAGCTCTAAGCCTGGAATCAGGAAGATCTGAGTTCAAATCCAGCCTTGTACATTTGCTAACTGTATGATGATAGGCAAGTCACTTCACCTCTGTTTGCAGCAGTGTACTCATCTGTAAAATGGGAATAATAAATAATATCTACTTCTCAGGGTTGTTATAAGGATCAAATGAGCTATTAATTGTAAAGCACATACCACAGTGCCTGGTACATAGTAAGTACTATGGAAAAGTTAACTACTGATATATTATTATCATCATTAGTCATTTGAAGGGACCCTAGAGATCATTTGCCACAACTCCTTCATTTTCTGGTGAAAAAATTGAATCCTGGGGGGGTGAAATAACTACCCAATATCATATAATTAAAAATTAGCAGTTAGGATAATGATAATGACATATTTCAGTAATACCTTAAAGTTTACAAGTCATTTTTAGGTTAATAATATTATGAAAAGGGTATAGCTTGCCCAGAGTCAAGCAGTCATTAAGTGCTGGAGCCAATATTTGAAAAACTTAGGATTTTGAATTCTTTACTCTAGTGTTCCCTCCACTATACTATGCTCTGATGTTCACATCTCAAACACCAGTCAGTATCCAGAAGGAATAGGATTAATTGAATGATTCTAGTACTAACAGCCCAATTCTGGATTTTCTAGATAGATGTAGGCTTGGGTCACAGCCTCTGCAAAGTCTTCACAATAACCCTATGATGTAGGAACCTAGTTTAGGCTTCGAGTGAGAGTGGTTACTTTTCTTTGCTATTTCTCTGCTTAATAATAGAACCCATTCATTCTTTAGGGCTTTGGCACATTTGCTAGAACTACATGCTCCATGATAGTCTAGAGTCAGGAGCTCCTTCAATGGAGAGAGGTGCCAAAGATGAAATGAATACTAAAGTACAAGCAAAAAGAGAATGGCTGTTACGGAGAGAGTATTCCACAGAGCTGTGATCCCTTCAGCCATCTTTGGCATAGGCAGTGATTCCTCTCCTACTACAGATGTTGGGTAGATTTTCTTTTCTGTTTTGATGGGACAAAGATATCAGTGTACTCTAAAGCCTATTGTCATATGATTGAACCAGTGTCCTTGGAAGCAGTCCAGTAACTTCTATGGCAAGGGAAGCATATACACATTTATTAATTCCTTACCATATACCAGGCACTCTGTAAAGTGCTTTACAAATATCTCAGCTGATCCTTACAACAACCATAGGAGATAGTGCTATCGTTTCCTCCCATTTTATACATGAGGAAATTGAAGCAGATAGAGGTTAAGCTACTTGCCCAGGGTAACAGGCCAAAGGGCCTGGTGCCAGTCTAGGGCATCTGGTGGCAGGAACAATTGATCAAAATGAAAGGCAACAACTATAATTTTGCTGGAGGATATTGCTTTATTGTAGAAGAATTGTGAATTCTTAGGGCATCTAGGTGGTACAGTGGATAGAGTGCTAGGCCTGGAGTCAGGAACACTCGACTTCCTGAGTTCGGATTTGACCTCAGAGGTCATGTGACCCTGGGAAAGTCACAACCCTGTTTGCCTCAATTTCTTCATCTGTAAAATGAGCTATAGAAGGAAATGGTAAACCACTCCAGCATCTTTGCCAGGAGAACCCCAAATGGGGTCATGAAGATTTAGATATGACTGGAAAGACTGAACAACAAATTGTGAATTCAAGATAAAAGAGAACTTTCTGGGTCTAAAGAGCTAGGATCTCTAAAGAAGGCCTTAAGAGGCCCAGGGCCTCAAAGGAGTTTTTACTTGGGAGGCCATCCAATGGGAATTTCCTCATCTCAATACAGTGGCCCTGAATCTTAGACTTGGGTTCAGACCCCAGCTTGGCTATTTCCTCTGTGACTTTGGGCAAGACTTGGGATCTCAGTTCACTTATCTGTAAAATGATGAGTTGTATTAGTTGGCTTCCGAAGTCCTTTCCATCCCTAGGTAGACTAGAATAGAAAGTGGGGAGAGATTTGAGGCAGGGAGACCATTTGGAGAATCTAATTTATAATACAAAAATCACACTAACACTTTCTGTGTGTATGTGTGCATGTGTGTGTTGGGGGAAAGGGGTCTTAAGGGGTAGACTAGGTCTGGGGGAGTGAAGCCCAGTAGAGACTAGAAGATTCCTTAGGGAAGCTGTCCTGTTGTAAATTGTTAATTATTACTTTTCCATTTTTAGAAGATGGAGGAAACCACAATCTTGCTCTGCTCTGCCAAAAGTTTCGTGCCATTAAACAATGTTGTTGTTTCCTTTGTTTTGGTTATGAGTACATTTAGTGAGGACAGAAATAAAGTAGAATGCTATCTGATTACAGATGACTGCAGAACTACTTGTGTATTTGCTACACAGAACGGATCGGGTTCTTGTCAGCATCATTTCTTCCTTCTTTCCTTCCTTCCTTCCTTCCTTCCTTCCTTCCTTCCTTCCTTCCTTCCTTCCTTCCTTCCTTCCTTCCTTCCTTCCTTCCTTCCTTCCTTCCTTCCCTCCTTCTTCCCTTCCTTCTTCCCTTCCTTCCTTCTCTTCCCATTTCCAACCTCCCCTACTCTTTCTCCTCAGAGTCATTTCTTTGGACTTAGAATGTCATTGAGAATGATAACAGAAGCACAGACTGTTGGAGGATTTCACATTCTCTTTTAGACATGGGATAAATGAATGTTGCAGGATAAATCCAACTGTTTTGTTTCCATTCAAATGGCATTCTCAAAGCATGGTTAGTGCGATATTTGAGGAGGAATCTTCCATGAATAAATAGGAACATATTGCTACTCCTCAACATTCTGTAATTTGGCTGTAGTCTACCTTTTCATCTTATTTCATATAACTATCTTTCATGCATCCTACATTCCAGTCAATTGCCCTGAATTCAATAGGCCCTTTCTCATCTCTGTGCCTTTGCCCATGCTACCCTTCTCCCTAAAATGATTTCCCTTCTATCTTTCTCTTAGAGACCCTAACTTCCTTCAAGTTCTAACTCAGGTGCCTCTTATAGTAGGCCTTTCTTGCCTCCTCCCTAGCTATGCCTCCTCTTTAATTGTTAGTGTTCTCTGTTTTTTACATAATTTATTCTATTTAGAGTTGTATCCCTTTAATAGAATTTGATTCTTTTGAAGGCAGGGACTGTTTTCTTTTTGTCATCGTATCCCCAGTGTGGTGGTGTTGCTTGTCCTTCCTTTTTCAAGAGGGCCAATGACATCATGGGAGAAGTCTTGATTCACCCATGAATTGGATCTAAGTGAGGCAAAGGTGCACAAAATTATCAGTCTCACGCTCCCTTTCAGAGTCAACAAAGCTCAGTGGCAAGACAAAAGTCAATGCAATTGGCATTGGATGCCAATCCAGGCAGTGGATGACCTTTGGGTCTTCATTGTCTGAGCAAATTCTAACACTCCACAGTGCCTGCTACTGCCACCTTCATGGCCAAACTAATGATAACATATTGTTCTCATCTGACCGTTCACCTGTGGGAAGTCTTCTTGTGCTTGGTGTAGACATCTCCCTAAGTCACTGACAGGTTTGAGACCTCTTGGCTACCCTCAACCTGGTTTAGCCCATCTCCCAAGACAACTTTACCAGGGTATGGCTACTGGGCATGCTACAGCTAGTGTGTAACATATATGTCAATAGATCAAGGGCCTGACATCTCATTGGTTTAGGAACTCTCTCCCTTAGTCTGAATCTTATTAGTCTATATATAAGAGCTACCGGAGGTTCCAATTGGTTAAGTGACTTGCTCATGGTCACACGTAACAATCACTTTGTAAATAGTAGACACTGAAAAATGTTTGTTGGATTTCTTAAACACATCCTTGATTTACTGGCAGCTCCCTAGGGCAGTGGTTCTCAAAGGGTAGTTGGGAAACTTTGTGGAGTTGTCAGGCATCCGCATGATTTCTTGTATATAGATGTTGTTAAAAAAAAAAAAAGCAAGGCCTTTTAAAGAAACTGATGTTTTAAAATTAAATTTGTATCTTACCCTCTACCAAAACACTTGAAAGATGTGGAAAAAATGGTTTTTTAAAAATTCTTATAATAGTAGTGCAACTAATATTATGCTCATATGCTAGAGTTTTTTTATTCCTCACTTCCCCAACTGATGAAGACTCATTTTGTTTTATGTTCTTTGTGACCCCCAGGAGAACTGTTGCCATATTTTTGTACATCACACTTTTGTTTCTGTTTTTAACTGCTTTGGAGTATATATACAGCAATAATTTTCTACAATGCAAATATTTTTTGCATTTAAAAACAAAAACATAATAATAATAGCCAACATTTATGTAGTGCAGAATACACTTGAATCCAAATTGGGTCAGAAATATTGAGTTTGGATCCTGTATCAGACATACTTGGGTGTCTCTGGCTCTAAGTCTGGTACTCTATATACTATGCCACCTACCTGCCACAAAACAGATTGGAGAAAAGCTATTTCTGAAAGGTTTTAGCAAACCATGCGTTGTTTTAATCTATCCATTTTACAACATTGCCTCATGGGCTCAATAAAATATAGTCCAACTAATGCTTTTTTTTGGTACCAGATATAATGCATTGGAGAGGCACCATAGTGAAAAAGCAATAGAATTCAGTCATATAATCTGGATTCAAATCCTTCATTTGCCACTTATGGCTGTGGCAATTTGGACAGGTCACTTCACCTCTCTGGGCTTCAGTTTTCTCTTCCGTTAAATGAGATGTTAGACTAGGTTTCTCTCAGCTCTGATATTCAATGATCCTAAATAAATTTAGCTTTCTAAATAATCCTTCCAGAACCAATATTTGTCATCTATTTTTGGTATAAATGTTTACTTTTGCTATCCGATGTTAATAATTTACATACAATACACATTTACTGCTTCATCAAAAGAAGTCAGACTGCTCCATTAATCCTGGGGAGGGTTTTTGCCATAGTAAGCTCAGGCAGGCAACACAAGGCATCATCTTTTGTCCCATCAGAACAAGAATGCTCTAAAGTCTAAAAGAACTTGTAACTCTTGTTCTTTTGTGGTGCCATGAAGCTCTGTACTCTCTCTCCCTGCTCCAAGCCCAGGAGGAATTTTTAAGTCTAGGAGAAGGCTTTGGAGAGGTCAGAAGTATAGTAATGAGAACACTGGATTAGGAAGTAGGAGAGTTGGATTTGAGTACTGGTTTTGCCATCAGGTCACTATGTGAGCTTAGACAAGTTCTTATCTTTCTAAAAAGGTCATAATCCCCTCTTCTGAAAGAATGTGTGATACATGTTCACTGATGTTTCTTTGAGTTCTAATACTTTCCAGGTATGCAATGAAGTCTGATCTCTCCCTGATGGAAACCCCTTAACTAGCCTGGGGCTTTGATAAATGAGAAAACAAGATCAGAAAGTAGGAGAGTTAGATTTGAGTCCTCATCTTGCCATCAGTTTTGCCATCAACCCTTACTTTCACTTAATATTAAAGTGTACTCTTTTCAGGAAGATCCTGGTAGAATCAGCAAGTCACTGCCAGTGGACAATGTTTTGTCTAGTGAATAATTACTGAATCTACCATTGGAAGATTCAGTAGGGAGACACTTTTGTGAACCTCTCAATTGCTAGCACCATCCCCGCGCGTGTCCCCTCCCCGCCAATTGTATTTATTTTGTAATTAGTTATAGGTGTATGTGCTGCTTCCCTTGATAGAATGAATGGAAACTCTCTTGGCTGTTTCACTTTTGCCCTTGTATTCCCAGCCCCTAGCACAATGTGTAAGTACTTAATAAATACTTATTGATTGTTGAGATAGCCTTAGAACAGAACTCTAGACAATAACTACTTTGGTTTTTGGCTTTATAGTAACTCACATGTTCTCTTGACTAGCACATCTGAACATCTGGAATTTTTGGGAAAAAAGATTTTAGTGTTGGAAGAGACATGGAATGGCTACCTAGCCCAACCCTAGATTCCCATTTATAGATGTCCCAATGCCCAATTAAATAACTAGCCCAAGTCAAGCAGCTACAATGCAGTGATAACTATTGTTCATAATGATGTTACCAAAGTCTTAGAAAATCCTGAAGTAATTCTGAATCCTAAACAAAAATTAAATTATGCTTTTCCCTTCCTGGTATCAAATATCTCTTCCTGCACACACACACACGCACATGCACACGCATACACACACACACACACACTCCTCCCTATCCTTACCCTGAAAATTTTAAAGCGTTTATTAACAAGAACAGAATATAAGAATTGATTTTTAAGACCTTTTGAGAATAAGTAGACTCTGATCTCTTAAATTGTCTTTATCTCTGTTTCAAATGACTCCAGTAATTTACTTACATAGAAGTGACTTTACCTCTTGTCTCTGGAAGCTCATCAAGATAAATCTGAGATATGTTATGTTCTCTCTTTGTGGACTTCTTTCCAAAAAAATGAACATGAACACATATCAGTGACCTAAAAAAATTATTTTAATATCAAAGGGTGCATAATTTCGTCCCTGAGAAAGTGGGGATGATTTGGTCAACTTTTAGGATCAGTTTCTTTATCTGCAAAATGAAGGAGGTGACCTGGGAGACCCTCTAAATCCTTATCTTAACTCTCAGTCCCAAAGTGCTAACTTAATTTCACAGCATTTATAGTTCAAAATTAAGTGTTTTCATCTCAGTTTTGTGTATTTAAAAAACACCAACAAACTTGAAGGGTTTGTTTCACTTTAGTGAGATTTTCCATAAATTCTTCATACACTGAATGAGAAAGGTAAGCATTATTCCCTGTTCAATGGATGGACATGATCTGCCATAGAAAAGACTTATCTTGAAATTTGAAAGTTTCACAATTTTATCAGTGTTGGTCCCAATAGGTATGAGAGAGTCTGCTAACTTGGATGAGAAAAAATGCAGCTATATTTTCACAAACATTTAAATGAAATTTATCATTTTTTTCAATTATTTAAAAAATAGCATTCTGAGGAGTCCATGGGCTTCCCTAGACTGTCAAAGTAATCCGTGACACACAAAAAAATTAAGAACCCTTGCCTCAATGATTAGTTTTCTAGAGTGGTTCTGACCAAAGAAATTCAACAAAGTTGGAAGTGAACTTCTCCAAACTTAGCTAACTTGTGCCTGGGCCAACAGGTATCTAGTTTGCTATTTGGCCTGTGGTTGAAATCTTTTCAGCTTGGTAGGGCCTGTTGGCAGACTTCAAAAAACCCAGGGCCACGCCTGCTAGGATGTAAAACACTTTAGCAGAGGATATGAAAATAATCACGGGAAAAATAACTTCTTTTCTGAAACCTTTAAGAGATTATTAGTTAAATTGCTCCAGTTTCATGAGCCATGGAATGTATGTAGTGAGACTGTTTCCTCACATGTAGCATGGGAATGTCATAGTATGGCTTGAAGGGAGGCAGCACAGATATATCTTAACTCTTCTCTCTCCACCCTTCTCCAAGAGAAACTAATTTCTGCCAAGAGGAGAAGCAGAATGTTGGGGCCCAAAACTTTCCCAGTCTGCTCTCCTCAGAGAGAAGGAGGAACCAGACTAGACAGACTCCTCTGTATGTCAGAGTCCTCGCTGATACACACAGCAAGGCAGCTACTGGTTCTTGGCCCTGGTGCCATATCCTTCCCCCTTCACTAGTCTGAGTCTGAGTTTCTTTATCTGTGTAATGAACATGATCATGCCCTGGTGCTATGATGAAGCAATCATGAGAGACTAGATGGTAGGTGCTCACAGAGAGGCAGGCCAGAGTCCTATACTAGAATGATATCTATTTGCTCCTTTAAATATTATTGGTCTAGGCAATGTGGTTTTCAGGTTCAGACTAAACTGACTACAAACCATTACTGGGGGAAGCAGAACTTCAAATTTTATATCCATGTCTTGACTCCCCAACAAATACTAGGTCCACAATGAACATATCTAGCAATTAGCAAAGAAACCCATTTATCCAAGACCATAGAAATCAGAGAATGTATACAGAACAGAATATTTATAATACATAGAGTCAATACAGAGTGAAGGAGATCTATGATTAGGAGCAAGGTAAATCACCCAGTTCAAATAAGGGAGAGTCCCACATCTCACCCGACGAGAAACTCCCCAAAGACTCTAGTGTAGTGAGCTGGGAACATGGACATGATGAATACTCCCAGGTTATTTCAAATTAGCTTCTTCATAGTCTTATTTTCCCCTTAGCAATGTGAAATAGAATTGCCTATCTGATTGGATTCCTTTATGCTTCTGGACAGATTAATGTACATGTCCAGTTGTAGTCTACATTGTTTCAGCAGATTTTCTGAAATCAAGACAATTATTTTACATAGGCTGCAGGTGTACATGTCTGACTGGACTGACCTATACATCTCATTGGATTAGCATACATGTTCAGCTGGATTCCTGTACGTCTGGTTGGACTGATGGAGTGTTAGGCCTTTCACAGTATAATGCTAATGAGATTAAAGATCTTCCCCACCCATTAATGGGCCTGCCCATTAAGGGGAGTTTGATTAGGGGAGATTAGTAGGAAGGCCTACACCTTTTGTTAATGAGGCACTGGTTCTCAAGAGTTGTGATGCTCTCTGATTCTGAAAAGTGTATAAATATTCTGAGGTGAGGTTTTTCTTTGGGACTGACTCATTGGAAGTGTTTGATTGGCCAGATGAGACTCTGGGTAGCCACTAAGGAGCACCCCCTCCCCAAGCTTTGAAAACTCAAATGTTGGTGCTTCTTTCTGCGATAACTATGTATATATGTAATGGTCAGATAGTTGGATCGGTCTGTTGATCTGTGATGTATGTATTGCTTATGGCCAGGCAGCTGGAAGTCCTGTCTGTGGATTATTATTTCTTTGTGTTTTTTCTGAAGTTCAGGGTGCTGACTTTTTCCCTTGAACTAAATAAATGAAATATGTGCTTGATAAAAGTGATTGCTGACCCCTCAAAAGTTGCCTTTCCTTTTATGAATGCAGATCTAAGAACCTGTGTATGTTGGGGTGCTTACTGATATAGGTATGTGTTTCTTTATCTGTATAATGAGGATGATTCTACTTGACCTCCTAGGCTATGGTACTCTCTTGAGAAAATGGGTGGCAAGTTCTTGTGGGCAGTCAGTTTAAAACTGTAACATACTATTCTATGCAATATAATGCTATGATACTATATACTGTATGGTATACATTGCATAATATATGCTAATATATCATGCATTATGTCATAGTATAGCATAAAACAAATTAAAGCTGAATGCAGCATAGTATAATATATGATTGCATATTACAATAGAGTTTAAAGTAGAGGCAATAACTGTCACATCACACAGGTATTACAAGTATGAGTGCATTGGTTAGATTGAGCCAGGCCACAACACACATTTTCTTTTATGTTTGGCTTTATCTCAGATTGTCTGCAATAAGAAATTATGTTCACTGCGGCTGTCAGAATATGAAGCCCCTTTGATTTCTGATTCCATTTCTCATATTCCAATCAATGAGTCTTTAGACAGGACAGAAGCATAAATTTTACCCATTGTGTCACAACGGGTTATACATCTCCCTCTGGAGAGAGGATTTCTATGACCTTTTTATAGAATAAAATAGTTGGATAACTGTCACTCCTTTGGGAAATAGTTGTATTTCTGTGATATATTAAAAACAGTGGTTAAAATATGCTTCTCTGGATCTATCTTCCATATCCATTATTTATTGCCATCTGGTCTTGGAGCTGTATTATTATAGTGTTTACAGCCCTTTATTTTGCCATACCTGATGTACTAATTGGCTAAAATCATAGCCAGAGGTGCAGTGGAGCATGGGTGGGGTGCGAGAGTGAAGTAAAGCATTATCTACAACCAACCTGGTGCTAAGGCTTAGGTTGGTAAGGGTTGAAATTGGGGTTGAGGATACTTAGAAAAGCTGATATCAGTGAGAAAGGTCAGGCCAGTTTGGTCAACAAAGAATGAAAGTTTTATGGGTGGGGTGCCTAGGAGTTAACTTAGCTGTATTTTATATTACACACACACACACACACACACACACACACACACACACATTCATACGTGTATGTATGTATGTATATAATATTTTACTATGCTATGTTGTATTATGCTATGGTACATAATATTATGGTCAGCCAGGTGACACAGTGGAAAAGCACTAGATCTAGAGTCATAAAGACTCATCTTTTTGAGTTCAAATCTAGCCTTGGACACTTACTATCTGTGTGACTCTAGGTAAGTCACTTAACCCTGTTTGGCTTAATTTGTTTATCTGTAAAATGATCTGGAGAAGGAAAAGGCAAAGCACTCTAGTATTTTTCCCAAGAGAATCCAAAATGGAATCATGAAGAGTTGGACACAACTTAAATGACTAAACAACACAAATATCGCCACCACCAAATATTAAACTCTACTGTAATCTACTGTACTCTATGGAGCAGCTAGGTAGTACAGTACATAGAGCACTAGGCCTGGAGTCAGGAAGATCTGAATTCAGATATAGCCTTAGACACCTACTGTTTAACCCTGGGCAAGTCACTTTACCCTTATTTACCTCAGCTCCTTATCTGTAAAATAGGGGCACACTGAAGAAGGAAATGGCAAACCATTCTGGTATCTTTGCCAAGAAAATCCCACGGACAAGCCCATGGGGTCCCAAGGAGTCAGATATAATAACAGAACAACAGAAATACTATACTATTCTATCCCATACCTTACTTTGTTGTGCTATACTATGTTACACTATATATACTAGGTTACACTATGATATGCTATTACACTATATAGTAGTATAGTGCATAAAGTATAAATATGTACAAAATAAGTATATACAAAGCAGAGTGACTATACTTTGCTATAATTTACTCTGTCAGCCAAACATGTATAGCTGGTCAACAGGACATATATGAGTCCAACCAGATGTGTACACCTGTCTAGTCAGACACTTCCAAAAGTCCAGTTGCATGTCTAGTTGGATGTTTGTATGGTGGGGCTTGGTTCGATTCCTTTATGTCCCAGTACTGGTTGGCTCCCTTCTAACAGGTGAGTGTTGCTTCAGCAGTAGCTCTGGGCGATGTTTGTGGCCTGGCTGCCAGAAGCATATGCCATCCATTTTCTCACATGGCAATAGGCATCAGATAGGGTCACATCCATCAAATAAAAATATACTGGTCCAGCTAGACATGTATGTTAGTCCCTTAGGAACTATACAGCAGCGTACCATGATGTGCACATAAACAATCAGCTGGAATTGTACATAACTCCAGCTGGACATGTACAAAAGTTAAGATTATATCTAAGCCCTCCTGAAGTTTACCTTCCCTATTACTTTTCCTCTCTTTTTTCCCTTCTTCCTATTTCTATTTATTGAGTAGAATGTATTTCCATGTGTACAATTTCCCCTAATAGAATATGAGCTCTTTATGGGCAGGAGCTTTTATTTATTGATGGCAATTGATAGGTAATTAATAATTATTTATTGACTTAAATGAATGAAAGAATGCCTAAGAAACTGGTACCATTCTTTGAGAAACAGTTGCAAAATGCTAAGTTCTTGAGTCATTTTGATAGAAGAGATCTTTACGTATTTCAGAAGTTTTTTTTTAACTAAGACAACAGTAACCACAACCTTGAAATGTATCCTTGCTGTCTCCCTGCTGTAATTAGGTTGAGGTAGGGGATTGTGGGGGCAGGGAACTGAACTTCTGAGGGTTTAGCCTACCTGGAGTAAAAGAATTGTTGCCTTGCCTGAAGAAAATATGGATCAGTAGAAACAGTATGTATATTATTGTTTTTTTCTTGTATTCATTTATAACAATCTTATGAAGTTGTATCCAAGCATCACTGGGTAAGAACAGAATTCTCTCAACACAGTCTAATGTTGCATTATATATATTTTTACTGCCTCTTTGCACAGTCAGGAAATACTGTATTCCAGTCTTGCTTTGGACATAAAGTAGCTGTATGACCACTGGCAAGTCACATAATCCCTCAGTGCCCCAGGAAATTGAGACTATAAATTATAGATGAGTCAGAGATCTACATTAGTGAAGGAGCCATCTTCAACAGGAATTCCTAACACTGTACATCTCTCTTTCCACAATGCCCTCTCCCCACTCCATCATATTTTTGGCTAATTGGACTGCTTGCCTATTAAAACCTCCACATCTGTTTGATTCAAATATGTACTCATAAGTACTCAGGATGAAAAAGCTTTATTCTTTTGAATGTAATGCAGTTTCTCATCAATTATAACTTACTCAAAATCAAGCTGAAACAGGCCATTTACCTGGAACTTTTCTTTTCTTGCCACAAATACACTGTTTCACAGCAGGGCAAGGATTTTTGGCATCAACACGAATTTTCAATGATCCTTTAATCCTTTTGTCTGAGACCAGCAACATGTTGACCTTGAGTTTCAATTGTAGCAAAACATTCATAAGTTTTGACTGATGCTCCTGATATTCAGGTTAGTTCAATAAAAGATTCACCAACATGAAGTAATTTACCTTCTTCAGGGCCCTGGGGTCTCATCTGCAGCCATGAAAGAAACAATTTATCAAATAATAACTTTGGTAAGCACTGAGTTTTTTAATAGAACTTTGCTTATCGTGGACCGTTCATCATAAGATAAGGCTTCACATGATATAACAGATAAAAATATACTCACAAACATTATCTATCATTTTACTATGCAAAACATGGAAGTGCTATATGGTTTTTAATATATAAGGATAGATGTCAGATCCTCCACTGGAGACATGTCCTGTGTCCTCAGCATGCTGGTTTATAATGGCATCCTGGTGAGCCTATGACCTCTAAGGTTTTGAAGTCAAACTCAAATTGAAATCAACCTCTGAGGCAGCATGTTGACTTCTAAAACCACATATTATGTATGATTTATTGTATTTTTATTTATTTTGTTAAGCTTTTTCCAATTAGGGATTAAAATTTTTAGGAATAACTCATAAAACTATTTACTGTGGCACATAGAAGTTTCACTATAAGTTAGTGGAAGAAAATCTTACTGTAACTTGTGGCTGAGCACCTCCAGCTTTGTGTGTACATATCTTAGTTACAATGTAGAAGGCTGCTCCAAGTAAACATGTCTTTCTTTGGCTCAGTCTGCCTCTACCCCGCCCCCCATTTTTCTTTGGGAAAACTCCAAATATAGCTCACATCTTCATCTCCTATCACACGAGAAAAAGTCTCTATATGTCATACAGGAACTCAAAGTAGCAATATATGGGTATGTAGGTTACGGTACAACCTTTACTTCATCCCACACAAAATGTAGAAATGTAGAAGACTCATAGGTGTTCACAAACAATGCAGAACAACAGAGCATTAGACTTGGAGTTAGGAAGACCCAAATTAGAGTTCAGTTTCAGACGTATAACAAGCTGTGTGACTTTGGCAAGTCACTTAATGTTCTTCAGCATAGTTTGCTCATCTGTCAAATGGGGATGATAATACTGGCACCTGCCTCACAGGATTATCATGAGGATCAAATAAGCTAACATATGTAAAGCACTTTGCAAACCATGGAGGGCTATTATTACTTATTATAGATCACAAACAGTTGATGACAAAATAAGAGGATATGACATCACCTTGGTAGACATATAGTCTAATCTACCTAGAAAAGAATTCCCCACTATAACATACTCCACAAGTGGTCATCAAACTTCCCCTTGAACTCTTTCAAGGAAAGGAAACCTGTCACTTCTCAAGGCAGCCTATTTACATTTTTGACAGCTCTAATTCTTTTTTTTTCCCTTTTTCCTGAAATCAACCTTTGCCTCTTTGCAACTTCTACCCATTTCACCTGGTTCTGTCCTTTGGAGCTAAACAGAACAAGCCTAATTCATTCTCCAGATGACAAGTCTCCCAACATGTGAAGATAACAATTATATCCCCCTTAACTCTTGTCCAGGCTAAACATCCTTGGTTCCTTCATTGACTCCTCATAGGTGTTGATTGAAAGTCCTTTACTATACTGATTATCCTCCTAGTCATAGTTTCTAATCTATCAATGTCTTTCTTAAACTCTATTACCCAATAAAAACAGGATATTCCAAGAATAGTCTGATGAAGGCAAGATACAGTGGGGCTATCAACTCCATAGTTGGGTGGCCATGATTCTCAAAGAAACCAAAGATCACATGAAATTTATTTTGCTGTCATAACACATTATTGACTTGCATTGACCTTGTAGAACAACAACTGGTTAACCATACCTCACCTGTGTTACATTTATAGAGTTGATATTTTTGTACCTAAGTATAAGACTTTACATTTATCTCTATTGATTTTAATTTTTATTAGATTCAGCCCAATAGTCTAACTTGTCAAGTATTTTTGGGGGATCATGATTGTGTCAACCAATGTGTTAACTACTCCTCTCAGTTTCATCATCATCTTCAAATTTAAATAACAGAGCACCAAGCAAAGATCCCTGGAGTGCTCTACTAGGGACTTCCTGACACTTCAACATGAACCATTCATGACTACTTCTTGAGTTTGGTTATCCAACCAGTTCTGGATAAATGTTATTGCATTATAGTCTAGGCTTCTCCATCTCCTCCATAAGAAAAATACAAAATACTTTCCGTAAAACTTTGCTGAAGTCTAGGTATAATCTAGCATTCCCTTTCTTTGTTATTTTATCAATCTCATAAAAAAGGAAATGGGGTTAGGTTAGCATGACCTATCTTTATTGAAACAATTCTGGGTCTTTCCTTTTGTTAGATATTCACTAGTCATCTCTTAAATGAGGCATTCTAGAATTTTCCCAGCAATCAAAGTCAAATACATTCACCTGTAGTTTATAGACTGTTCTCTTCACTTTTTTGAAAATTGAAACACCTTTGTTTCAATTTTGTATTATTTCTGTTATTACTATTATCTTCCATAATTTACTGATAGCAGCCTAGCAATCATATTTATTATTTCTTTCAGTAGCTGAGAATTACGTTTATCTGGGTCAGGTGACTTGAATTTCTAAAGGGCAACTAGATGTACTTTTGCTATCACCTTACTTATTTTGGGCACCAAAATACCTATTAGTAATTTTTGTTCTATTATTCCTAATGCAAAGGTCATTCTTCTTGAAGGAGAAAGCAGGAGAAAAATAAGAATCGAGCATCATTGCCCTCTCTTTGTTGCCGATTATCATGGTCTCATGTACCTCAAGCAAAATCTTATTTTTTTAATTCCTCTTTCCCCATCTACCAGCATAGCATAAGAAACAAACAAACAAAAGCCTTTGGCTTCCTTCAGTAATCTAAGCTCATTTGGAATTTCTCCTGAAACTCTTTTGTTAGGACTCGTATATTCATCCTTTGTCACCGGGGCTTATTTCCATGTTCTTTACATTACTTTTAAAAACATTAACTATTTATTTCCCTATTCATTCACATTAAAGAAGCAAGTAGCACAGGGGATAGAGCACTGGGCTTGGAATCAGGAAGACTCATTTTCAGGAGTTCACATCTGGTCTCGGATACTTACTGTGTGACTCGGGGTAAATCATTTAACTCTGTTTGCCTCAGTTCCTTATCTATAAAATGAACTGAAGAAGGAATTAGCAAATCACTCCAGTATTTTTGCCATGAAAAACCTAAATGAGTTCACAAAGTGTTGGACATGACAGAAATGAACAAACAGCAATGATGATCCACATTGACCTCTTCAGATAAATTCCATTTTTCCTGTTTTCCTTTTTTTTTGAAATTGACACAGTTCTCTTCCTTGCCTAATGAGTTTGTAGCTTCTGTAAGGACAAAATAATTCCTCCATACTCATAGAATTACCAGCAATTTAGATCCTTTTCAGGAGGAGAACTAGCTTGGGGTTGCTACCCCAACCTTCTGACATTCTTGTGCCATGACTTCAAAGTCTGCTTAACTCTGCATTCAGTTGTTCCAGATTCAATCCTTAAGATTTAAAGCACCTCCTTTTTGAATGGGATTTTAAACTGCAGTGGGGTGCTATGAGTACGAAAGAATTTGGAACGCTGGGACTCACCTGAGTATGAGGAGAGTTGTACTGATTATTAATAGAGTACTGTGAATCCCTTATGTGTTTTCAGTATTTTCTATGTGGTGTGATGAAGGTTGCCCTGCACCCCATTTATGACTTTGAACACTTGCATTGGTTCTAGAGAAGCATTTGCCCATTTCCGTTGGGACTCTAGACAACATGAGTTATAGTTGTAGATTTTCTAGAGGAATCTCTAGGTGAGGCATAAAAATCCAGAGTTGTTGATTTAAAGTTAACCCCTAAGATTGAACCCAGCTTATGTAAGTGCAGAACCTGGGGATGCTGGGTAATAAATTACATTTTAGGGATTAATACAGTCACTGAGATTTAGTGGGAATTCTTTTTCAAGTAAGGGTTGTAATAAATGACTGCTGAGATTTTTTTCATCTCTGAAATTTTTGTGAACCTATGAAAATATTCATAGCAATACTTTTGTGATAGCAATAAAATTTTGGAGAGAGAGCCAACCACAGCCATGGTTCTGAGAAATGGCAGTCTCTCACTATGAGAACAAAGCAACTAAGGGATTTTCCCTAATCTGATACTAGATATGTGAAGGGCTCTACCTTCCTAACAGCATTGAAGTTTTAGCTTTTTAATCCCTAAACTCATTCTCTTATGAGGAGAAAGTAGCATACCAGCTTCTCATTCCAGCTGAGAACAGAAGCTCAGAGCAGAGAAACTCACCCATCTCCATTACTAGTTGTGCCTCACTTGGCATCAATCAATAGGGGTTATGGCATCAGCAAGTCACAATCCAACAGAGGCCACCTGAGATCAGCTGGTCTTTTGGCAGATGTTACATGCCCCACCCACACCATGTGAGACCAGAAGGGAACAGATCCTATGAGGACAGCTTTACATTAACAATAGAAGATATTTTGTAGCCCCACAGTATCAGAGGCTCAACTTGCCCCTACTCAAGTGTGCCCCAACCTCACATACTCTCTACATGTGTGTCCTTCCACATGTGGGCATTTTGCCCAAGGATATCCACTCTTCTGAATGGTGATGTGTGTTATGAAAGAATACATACAAGAGGTGCCAAACTGACAGTGTAGCCAGAACCAGATTAAAATGTAATCGGGAAGTAACAATGACAACATTGCATACATTTATATAGTGCTTACTGTATGCCAGGATTGTGCTAAGTATTTTACAATTCTTACCTCATTTAATCCTCATTACAACTTTGGGAGGTAGGTACTATATTATCCCCATATTAATGATAAGGAAACTGAAGCAAACAGGTTAAATGACTTGCACAGCATCACATAAATAGGCACTGTCTGAAGCCACATATGAACTCATGTCTTCCTCATTCTAGTTACAGTACACTATCCACTGCACCACTCAGTGCTTAACAAGCTATACCAAAACTTAATAAAACACAGATATTAATTTGTGTTTTTCTAAATTAGTTTGTGGCTACACCTTTCTATTTGAATTTGATACCATTGTACCACCTTTAAGTGTAAGGGGGATTTTTATTGATACTTTCTTATTATTTCAATAAATGCCTTTGCTTTACACTGTGTCCACTGGCTAATTATGTAAGACATTTTTATATTTTATAAAATATTTTTGTAAAATAAAATTGGTTTAGGCTTATAAGCTATTGTTTTGAATAGTCACAGAATCTACAATGAACTTTAAGCCTGAGGTGACTTCTCATTGGGCCCTTTGTGTAAGAGTTACAAATTTCCTCTTTTATAACAAACATTTTACATTTCTACGACCATTTTAACTCTCCTCTAACCTCTAACCAGTAGGGAAACTGGGTCCCAGAGAGGCTAAATCCCTTATCTGAAGTGCTGCAGGGAGTACCAAATACAGAAATCAATCCAGTTCCCTGACTCCAAATTCAATGTTCTCTCCACTGCTCCATGGGGACTGTCATTATAATTTGATGCCACTGCATTTTGGGGTCAGAAACCCAAGTTCGCATCTAGATTTCACCACTTATTTTCTGTGCCTCTTTGGGTAAGTCATATAAGCTCTCTAGACCTATTTCCTCGTATGCAAAAATGAGCAGATTGGGCTAGAGAGATGTCTGCTAAGGTCTCTCACAGCTTTTAATCTATAGAACTCTAGCTTTTCTTTCATTTCTTTTTCCCCCCACAATCATTACCATCAGTCCCACCTTCTAACTCCTTTCAAAGACTTCCTTTATGAAAAATAAGGATAATCAAGCAAAATAAACCCATGCATTTGTTGTATCTGAACCACTTGTGGTCCATCATCTCTTTGTTGAAGTAGGATGAAATTATGGTTTTTATATTACCATGGCTTTGCATATCAGATGTTTACTGAATTGAATTGCGCTGCACGGCTCCAGGCTACATAGGTGGTTATTGGCAGAGTTGGAACTAGAATCCACTTGTCCCCAGTCAATGGCTTTTTGTTCCACCCCATGGTTTCCCACATTTGCTATGTGTGAGGAAAATACTCTATAAACCTTTAAACACTGTATAAATGTGAATTGTTATTACTGTGAATATAATGTTTACTGATTATCATATAAAGATGTGTTGTGTATAATGAATTAAATTGATTGTGATGCCTGCCTATGTCTAGTCAAATAGCCTCACATCCTCAAACTCTGGTGACTGTGATTTATTTTCTATGCTATGATTTATTAGCTTAAGGTAAAGAGAAAGTCAGGACAACTCAACAATCCATCTCCCTAAAGTCAATGTTCTTCATTAGGTTACAGTTTCCTTAATCTAACTGATTTCATCTGTGTGTATTTTTATCCTGTCCCATCCCCTCTCCCAGTTTCAATTTGTTCCATGCTAATTTTCAGGCAAGGAAATTCAAACATTCTCTCTCCTTTCTTCTCTGTCCCTCGCAGCCTTTCCCATAGCAGATCCACAATGTCTAAGGTCTAAAAAAGAGTAGACAAGTCCCAAATCAGAGCGAGCATATTCCTTTCTGATTCTTTACATGTAGAATGGTGTGAATAAGAACACATCTCAACTTGGAGGCAGGAGAGATCTGAGCTGTAATTCTAGCCTTGACACTAGCTATGTGATACTGGACAAATCATTGAACTTTTCTGAATTTAGAATCCCCTAAGCCCCCACCCCATCTTTGTTAGTACTACTCAACCTAATAGTGTTTCTAGGAGGTTAGCTTGTATAAATATGAACGATTATTGGTAATTAGGGGTAAAGCAACACTCTCACATTCCCTACACCCAAAATGGCCCCTGGATGATCAAGGTGATAGAACCACAAAAAGTCTTGCAGAAAAGCCAGTTCCATTCAGCAAATATTTATTAAGTGACTAATAAACACTAGAGGATATAAAGTTTAGCTAAAAATTAGTCCCTGACCATACAACACACAATCAGGGAAGAGAAAAAATTCCAGCACATATAGCTAGATTTGCATGAGCAATCTTGATTGTGAGTGGATACATCAATATCTAGCCAACCCCAGCCTGTGTTTCAAATCTGACCAATCTGTGTTAGCTATGCTGGGAAATCTTGACACATGACCTGCTATAATATGCAGTTATCAAAAATAATGACTTAAAATGGAAAGCTACCAGATAGTACATTTCCCCTTTCCCCTATACCTACAGAAAACTCCTTTGTGGCTTGGCCCTATCATGCTTCCTCTGACTCGTGTTGAAGGTAGCAGCTTCACAGAGTCCCAGGGTCTCTGTCTTTCCAAATATTTGACTGATAAATGATACACACATATATAGGCATGTATGTGTTTGTGTGTGTGTAGGAATTATGAAGTCATTTCTTCTTTGATGTTTTTCAAGAGATATTTCTGTAGTTGGGGAAAATAATATACAGGTAAGATTTCTCTCTCAACTTAAATAGCAGGGTTGGAGCAATTTTAACCATGGCTGAAGTCAATTCTATTTGGAGTATGCATGGTAACTGTGAAGCTGCAGTTCCCCTTGACCTAATTGGGCCTTTAAAATGTACACATTATTTCACACACAGTAAAGCAATTACCCATTTGGCACATGATTTGCCGGTGCCATTAGGCTGGGCTGGATGCAAATAGCACAATTTGGTTCTGATTGGCTGGGATGCTGAATTTTGTGAGACTCTTAATCAGTTTTACATTATCATGGAAAGAATCAGTTCCTGCATTTCCAGCAGAGAGGATAGCAAAGGAATTTGGATTATGCAATGTTCACCTGATCAAGCACAGCATAATCAGATTGGAAAGGAATGTAGATGGCCTCTCATTTGTTCGTCAGCATCCTCTGAGGATTAGAGGGAGGACATCCATAGTGATGGGTTCCTGCTGCATAATGATACCAAAAATGACTTTTCATGACCTTTCTCAGGGACTTGGCCTTAGGCAAAAAATGTAAATTAGAAGTCCAACTTTGGCACCATTCATCCATCCACTCATGCAGGAAACCATTCATTTATTCAACTATATATTCAATAAAGTTTCAACTTTATTCAATATATTCAATATATATTCAGTAAAGTTTATTAAGTGCTTAGTATGTGTAGATCCCTTTGCGAGGAGGTAATAGTTTAGGGGTCTCAGAGAACAGGGGAAATAAAGCATAAATAAGGACTGTAGTACACCATTTGGCATAATAAGTACATAGGAACTAAAATGAATATTAAGGGGCATTCTAAAGTGCTATGTGAAGTCTTTCCACCTGCCCATTTTCCCTGTATGCTTTTCCCCTTACGTTTCTACTTGTGTCAGTATAATGGGAAGAATAAGTAGAGAGAGGTGGAAGAGGAAACAGTGGCCACTTGAACAGAAGTCACTAGTATAGCAAGAAATTGTGGGAACCATCAAATGCAGTGAAAATTGATTTCATGGGCATTATCTAGAGTATTAGGGGAACCAGACAGTGAGAATAAGGCAATATAATTTGAATCCTCTGGCCTGCATTCAGTGGTGCACAAGAGAATAGTGATAATGATTGACCAGTGTAGTTTGGTTCCTTGAAGGAACATGTTTTGAACTTAGGTCTGACTCCCTTTGTATCCTGCCCTTTGTGATTAGCTCTCATTTACACTGTATATATCTTCTTTGTACATAGTTGCTTCCATGTTGTCTCCCTCAGAGTATTTGTACACTTCTCAGAGCCAGAGGGCATGACCCTCTGATCCAGTACCTCAATAGAAGAAACAGAAGGTATTTGGGACCCTCCTACAAAACAACTCCCTTAGTCAATCTTCCCTCAGTGGGCAAACCCAGCAATGGATGGGAAAGATCCTCTTCAATCACAATATTCAGAGGCATTATACTTGGTATGAACAAAAACAGCAAAAAGATCCTACTTTGCTTTCTCTCACAGCTAGATGACCACATCTTAAATATCCAAGTCATAATAATAATCACATATAATTTACTAGAGGCAGTATGGTGTAATGAAGAGAAGACTGGACTTGAGAGTCAAAAAGACTGTATTTGAATCTTGTTTCAAATACTTAATAACTCTGTGACACTGGGCAAATCACTTAACTTCTCTGGGGCTCAGTTTCCACATCTGTAAAATGAGAGAACCAGATTCTGTGACCTCCAAGGTCCCTTCCAGTTCTATGTGAGTCTGGAGTTCAAGTCTGTCATGTTCCAGAACTCATTCAAAGGATGCCTCAGCACTATAACCATATAGCTGACCTAAGCTAGAGCCCTCTCTCTGTATGGCACCAATTGAGAGAGAAATTGCCCAAGGATCCATTGATAAATACTACTGACAATCATCACCATCAATGATATAATAAAAACCAGTTTATTATGCTTAGAGTATAGACTCACTGTATACAAAAAACAGCGAGTCCCAAACAGTAGTTTTAGCAACATTATATAACTTTTTGTTACATAGGCATGATGCGCATAAGGAAATTTTACATAAAATAGAAGGGGAAGGTAACGATGCACACATCAAAGAATGAATATTAGAAGGGAAGATCTGCATCAGGTAAAAAGCATTTGTTAAGTCATGTCTGACTTTGTGACCTCATTTGGGATTTTCTTGGCAGAGATACTATAGTGGTTTGCTCTTCCTTCTCAGCTCATTTTATAGATAAGGAACTGAGGCAAATAGGGTTAAGTGACTTGTACAGAGTCAGCGTTTAGTAAGATAGGTCTGAGGCCATATTTGAACTCAGGTCTTCCTGACTCCAGGTCTGGGCTTTGTCCACTTCGCTACCTAACTCACCCAGGCAAATACCACATAGATAGAATTTACACACTAACCATTTAACAGTGGAGCTATGGCTGGATTCTGCAGACTCTAGTTTTGGGACCTATTCATCTTAAGTAAATGGTAGTAAGAAAGTAAAGCCAGAAATTCTCTTATCATATATTTGAGTTGACTTTTAAATCACCATTCCTTGAGAAAGAAATTCAAGTTGGCATATATCAGGATAAACATTAGGGTATAATAATAATAGCATTTATATGGTACTTTTAGGTTTGCAAAACCATTAATAAATATTATTTTTAACTTATTCTCTTCATAACTCTGAGATGTAGATGTTTTTCTTATCTTTATTTTACAGATGAGAAAACTGAGGCAGGCAGAAGTTAAATAATGTGCCCAAGGCTATATATTTAGTATCTAAGGACAAATAAATTTGAACTGCATCCTTCCTGACTCTGCTTCAACATTTCACCTACTGTGCCACTACTTGCCTATGTTGTACTTCGTAGTCACATAGCATATTAGAGTTAGGGTTAGGGGTTTGCATATGTCATCATTATTCCTGTTTTACTGATGAGGGAAATGAGGACCATAGATTAAAAGGGACTGCCCAAAGTCACAGAGATTATGTCCATAGCCAGGATCCAAGTCCAAGTTTCTTGATTGTTAACCAATTCAAAATTTGTTATAGGCTTACTGTATTCCTGAACAAGCCCTTAATATTTTGACTACCCAGAGCTTTTACAGATGCTTGCCCTTTCTAGGTCACCACATATTCTGAGTCCTTCCTTTTCCATTGAATAATGAAAATTTATCCATTCTTTTGTTGGAAAGAAATCTAGTCCCCTAGTGCCCACTGAGCTATTTGTTATTAATGATAACTCTTTCCAAATTGATATTTTAAAATAGAAATATCTTAAATTAGATAAATGAGTCTCAAATATAGGAATTTCTGAAGCATCTCAAGCATGTGAGGTAGATGCTTTTTAGTCATGTGAGTTTTTCTGGTGCCCTGCAAATCATACCACATTGATGTTAACTTATTCTGGGTATTCATTCTTAATTACCAACCTATTTTTCAAGTAAATATTTCCAATATCATGTAGTGGCTCTTCCCTACCTCGAATAAAACATTTCTTTTTAACCATATCAAGATGAAGAATAGATAGTTATTAGTACCTTAAAATAATTTACATAGTCATTGTCTCCTCTTTGTTACATTCCACAAACATTAAGTGCCTATTATGCATAAGTCCCTACATTAGCGACTGGGCATGAAAAAGTGAAAAAAAATGAAAGACTTTCTGCCTAATCTGCCTAGAATGTCAGTCTAATATAGAGTTTCTTAATTTGATGTCCATATTAAACTATTTTGATGTTTATGTTTCTATATAAATTGATTTCCTTTGTGATACTTTATATTTTATCTTTTCATTTAAAAATATTATTTTGAGAAGGGGTCCATAGGTTTCACCATATTGCCAAAGAGGTTGGACTTTTGACTATAATAGAAGGAGATGAAGTTGGGGAGTTGGATGGATGTGGCTAGTAGGCAAATAATTTTAATACCAAGTACATTGTGATGGAATTAAAAAAGGAAAGCTTTGGACAAATTGTTCCAATGATATTTGGAGATGGAGAGACCATTTTAGCTGATGGAGTCAGGGAATTTTTCATAGATGAGATAGCACCAGAGCTAGGTTTTGAAGAAAGAAAAGACTTCAATAGATGGAGATGAAGGTGTGAGTTATAGGCATGAGTATGGACTTCAATAAATGTATGGAGAAGGGAGAGGGATGAGATTGAGGCATAGTTTATAGTCTAGTTTGTCTGGCATATAAACTGCATGAAGGAAAACATTGTAAAATAAGGCTGGAAAAGGAGGTTAGAGGCAGATAGTAGAGTGCTTTTAAGGGACAGGCTAAACATCTTGTATTTTACACTACCAGAAATGGGGAAGTATTGAGTATGTTTGAGCAGGAAAGTGACACGTCTGGTACAATATCTTAGGAAGATTGATTTGGTAAGATGATCACAGAGGGAAACAGTTGTATAACCAGGGAGATCAGTTACTAGAGTATAAGAATAATGCATGTAATGTTAATGAGGGAGATAGTGAGGTAATGACAGTGAGATATATTGCAGAAATAGAATTAACTGGGTTAAGCAACAGACTGGATGTGAAGAAGAGGAAAGAATCAAAGGTGACTTTGAGGTTTTAAACCTGAGTGGTTGGGAGGCTTGTGGTGCTGTCAGCAGAAGAAGAAAAGCTGGTATAAGGATCAAGGTTAAGGGGAAGATGATGAACATCTCCTTTTCTGGCTAATTAATCTGGAAACTTTGAACCTGCCCTTGCACTGTTATTGTCCCACTAGGTTCCCTCTCAAGTTTTGTCTGCTTGCAGACTTTGCCTGTCACATAGTTTATAGTATTATAAAATGTCAGAGGTAGAAGATACGTTCATGGCCATATAGACTAATCCATACTAGACAAAAAAATCCCCATGAGAGCCAACCTAAGAGTTGGTTGAAGAACTTTGATAGAGACAGAATTATTAGGAAGTTTTCTTAAAATAAGAGCTTATTTGCCTCTTCTCAGAGTGCTGGGCCTTCAGTCAGGAAGACTCATATTCCTGAGTTCAAAGCCACACTTATAGCTGTGTGACCTTGGGCAAGTCATTTAACCTTGTTTGCCTCAATTTCCTCATGAACTAGAGAAGGAAATGGAAAACCATTCCAATATCTTTGACAAGAAAACCTCAAATAAGCACAAAGAATCCCCTTTCCCCTTCATCAAAAAAAAAATGCTTTGTACATAAAAACAATCAAACAAACCAACCAACCACTAAGTATTTATTAGGAACCTACTGGTGTTAAGCAGTATGCTGGGAACTAGGGACATGAATAAAAAAATTAAACAATCCCTGCCCTCAAGGAGATTACATTCTAATTGTTATTCATTACGTTTAGTTTTATATTCTGAAGTCAAATATAAAGTTTAATCTTTTTTCCACAAGTACTTGAACACAGTTATTCATGACTACCAAGTCTTTTCTTCTCCAGATTAAACATCCCAAGTTCCTTCAACCAGTCCTCACATGTCATGACCTTATCTCTTCCTCCCCCATGACACAGTTTCTGTTCTCTATACTTCTACACTGTCTTCCAATTTTTCCTCACCTCTACACTATAGAATTCCTCTTTTCTTTCAAGATACAGTACAAGTCTTGTGTTCATCCTTGGTTGCTGAAGAAGACCATGCCATCAGAGAAATGATGACATGACTTGCACTTGACTTTGTTTTGAGTGAGGGAGGGCTGTGCAGGTCACCAGTCTCACTTCTCCTCCAGAGCCATCTGAATCCAGTGACCAGATATTCATCAGGAGGACTGAAGATGACCCAGGATGCACTGGGAGATCTTGGCCCCTGTAGGCCAAGGCCTTTTCAGGTATTCACTTAGGGTGAGGTAATTCATTGAATAGGTCTCTTTACAAAGTAGCCAGGGGGTGGCCCCTTTAATGAGGCAAAGAAAAATGAACCACTCCCAAGAGAAGCTTTTTGAGATCCCCTTTGTCACTAATGCCCTCCCCCTATCGAACTTGCTGTATATACTTACACATGACGTTATTTTCTTTCCTTTTGGCCTCTCCCTCTATTTGGATGACTCCTCCCAGAGCCTCCATGTAAAGAGGGCACCCAGGTCATCCATATCTCATTCCTCTGCAGGCTCTACTCCAGACTTCCCATGTCACAGGTTCCCCTGTGCTTCTTTTCATCTTATTTTTCTGCATTGTCTTCCCCTATCGTAATGTAAGCTCTTTGAGGACTAGGGTCTTTTTTTCTTTTTTATTGTATTTTTCTTCCTAGCACTTAGTATAATGCCTCACATAGTAAGCATCCAATTCATGCTTGTTATTTTTGTTGCTGTTAAGATTATTTTGTTCTTTGTCTTTGTATCCCATGCCTGGCACATAGAGGATGCTCAATAAATGCTTATTGCCACCTCTTTTGATTGATTGATGAACTTGAGGCCCTTTGCCGTTCTGATGGCCCTCTGATTCCTTAGGCTATAGTGCTCTGAAAAGGACAGATCACTCTATGACTCAGGTCACAATCCAATAAAACAGCTTTCTAGTCAAACTTTTACTGACTTTTGGTGTTAAATCAACTTAGAATAGAGAGAAATTATTATTTTCTATTACATTAACAACCAATTATTAAATTAGGATTGAGGGTTTTTCCCCCTTTATTTCCTCATTCAGGGACCAGCCCTTGCAGGTCAGTCATGTTTTGTCCTTCCTTCTTGAAGAGGATCATGACATCAAGATGATGACATGACTTGCAGTTGACTTTGATTTGAGTGAGGGAGGGAGGGCTGTGCAAGGTCACCAACCTCACTTTCTCCTCCTGAGCCATCTGGATCCAGTGGCCTGATATTTATCAAGACGGCTGGAGATGACCCAGGATGCAATATGAGACCTTGGCCCTTTCAGGCTAAGGTCCTATAGCACTCTCACTTTGAGTGAGATACCTGCAGGTTAGTCGGTCAGTAAGTCTCTGAAGGATATTGCTAATAGATAAGATTGCCCAAACCCTCTGGGTATATGCTCTGTGATCTTGGGCAAGACTCCACCTAACTAGAAAAGAATCTGATCTAAATGAATTCTTATAATTAGGAAGTAAGGCTATGCAGTTGCAGACCCTCCATTATAATTTAGGGTGACTCAGTTTCAGAAGGAGAAAATGAAACAGAATGAACTTGTTAGAGATGGATTCCTTTGTCTGGATTGCTGGAGGCAGTTGGGTCTCAAAATCAAGTTAATCTCTCAACAGGAGAAGTTAAGACTTTTAGCCAACCTCCTCATTAACATGTCCACCCACTCATTAATTGTTCACTAATCACAGTTGATTTTCACCTATCAGGGACACCTCTGTTTCCAAAGGATTCTGGGATTTCCCAGGTTATATCTTTGATTACTAAGAGAGATAACTGATCACCAACTTGTTGACTGTTTGCTAGCCTTGTCAATAAATTCATGATTAATTACCCAGAAATTCTGTCTCTTGGGCTCTTTACTTATCTCGGCATTCAGAAAAGTCTACAAGGACAAGAAAATAGTATCTTTAATTATGTAATCTATGTGACTTTTTGATGACTTAAAAAAGGATACAGTTGTGAAATACATAGCAACAGTACAATTTTTTTGTTTATATAACTTTTCATAGTTTTTAAAGTAATTCCCATCCATTCTTTCATTTTGTTGCTTTCATACAACTATTTGGACATTATTATTAATCAGTGATACCTGATAATATTCCAGGTAATTCTAAAAGTTTATTTCCCATAGTTTTTGCTATGTTTTCTAAAATATAATTAAAATTATGATAATAATAGCTTTAGAGCTGGAGGAATGTGACAGGCTATCTAGATAAATCCTCTCATTATACAGTTGAGGAAATAGTCAATAAGTGCATTTAGGGTTATATATATAATATATATTATATAATTATAATTTATATATATTATATAATTAATATATTTTTAAATATTTAATTTATTTAATAATTAATATAATTTTCAAATATTAATATAACATATGTTATATAATATAAATATGTATGTATAATATATAAGCAAGCATTTAGTAAGCCAATTACTATATGCCAAACACTGGCATAATGTTATTCAAACCTGTTTGCATATAAGCAAATAACTATATATAAGACACAGCTACAGTATAAATTGGAGATAATCTCAAAAGGAAGATATTAAAATGAAGGTTTGGGAAAGGCTTCTTTCAGAACGTGAGATTTTAGCTCAATTAGGAGGAAACTGGGGATGTCAGGAGCCAGAAATGCAGATGGCCTTCAGGTAAGGAGGAGAGTCCATGAAAGCATGGGGTTATAAGATGGGGTGTTATATACAAGGAACAACAAAAATGACAGCATCACTAGATCACAGGCTGGGTGGAGGGAAGTCTTAAGAACTTTACCAAGGTAGCAGGTGGCCAGGTTATGAAGGACTTTAAAAGCCAAGTGAAGGATTTTCTATTTGACTCTGAAGGGAATGGGGAAGGTGACATGATCACACCCTCACTTTTAAAATCAGTTTGAGAGTCCCTTGGACAGCAAGGAGGTCAAGTCAGTCAATATTTAAAGAAACTGATTCAGGCAATTCACTGAAAGGTCAAATTCTGAAGCTGAAGCTTAAATATTTTTGACCAATATTTTTGAGAAGACAGGACTTACTGGGAAAATCCCTGATGTTGGGAAATGTTGAAGGCAAAAGGAAAAGGAGATGGCAGAGGGTAAGATGGATAGATAGCATCACAGCAACAACAAACATGAACTTTAAGAGATAGTGGAGGATAGTAGAGCCTATAGTCCATGGGGTCATGAAGAGCTGGACACAATTGAACAACTGAAGAACACCAAAAAACAGAGAATGGGGAAAAACCAGCAGGCTATTGCAGTATTCTAGGTGTGAGGCAATGCGAGTCAGTACCAGGGAGGTAGCCATATCAGAGGAAAGAAGGAGATATATCTGAGAAATGTTATGAAGGTAGAATTAACAAGCCTTGGAAACAGATTGGATATGGGGTAGAGGGAGAGAGTGAGGAGCTGAGGATGACCCCAATCTTGTGAGCCTGGCAGGATGGTGGCACCCTTGACAATAATAGGGTAGTTGAGAAGAGATAAGGTTGGGGAGAGAAAGATAATAACTTTGGTTTTGGCCATGTTGAGTTTGGATGTCTATAAAACATCCAATTCAAGATGTCTAATAGATAGTTGGAGATGCAAGGCTAGAAACTAGGAGAGGGATCAGCACTGGATAAGTAGATTTCTTCACTAGCAAAGAGGAAGAAATGATTTGCTTAATATCACATTAACACTAAGTAGCAGAAGGAAGATTAAAGAGCCTGTGGACTCTCAGTCCAGTGTTCTTCCCACCATAGCTTACTCACTGCCTCCAAAAACGGCCATATGTACATGTAGATATACAGTTATGATAACATATTTCCATAGCACTTGAGATTTAAAAAGCACTTTAGTTGTAAGAGATACATGAAGTAGGTAGTATAAATATCCTTATCACCAGATGAGGGTCCTCAGGCTCACTGAGAGGAAATAACTTATCACAACATGTTTTATAAAACTGGAAGAAATTTATAAACTATATATTCTGCTGCCAGGTGATACTATGTGTGGAAAACTAGACTTCAAGTTAGGAAGACTTGAATCTGAATCTTGTGTCAATTATTTGTTAGCTGAGGGACCCTAGGTAAATCACATAACCTCTTTCAATCTCAGTTTTTTCATCTGTAAAATGGAGACAATTATATATATATATATAATATATATATATTTATATATATTATATATATATATATATAAAGTACTTTGTAAACTTTGAGGGACTATATAACTGCTAGATGTTATTATTATGACCCCTTCATTTTATAGCTCAGGAAATTGAGGCTTAAAGAGATGCCTTACCCAAGATAATGGAGATAGTATGTAGCAGAGCTGAGATTCAAACTTGACCTAATTCCAAATCTGATGCTCTTTTCACTACAACAAGCTGCTCATCATAGAGTCATGTAACTTATATAACTTGTAAGGGCCTTGGCTCAGGTTTTCTTATTCCATTTCCTTCGTTAAGTATGTCCCAGAAGCCTAAATAGTTGTATGAAAGCAACCCGGGGTGTGTGTGGGGGGGGACTTTTCCACATGGCAAATCACATGCATTCCTTTGAATTCTTAATTTTGAATCATTTAAGTTGTGGGTTGCCAGAGAAACTCTAGATTTTGAAAATGAAAACCTTTTATATCTGCTATGCTCCCATAATTGAAAACAATTCACTACCAACAAAATCAATAATAGTTCAGAATTTATTAGGTGCCCACTATGTGCTAGACATTGGTATTACAAATTCGAAGAAAGTGACAATGCCTGTTCTCAAGGAGTCCACATTTTATTAGGGCCAGTGGTCCTTAACCATTTTTGTGTGTCATGAACTCTTTTTGTTGTCTCGTGAACCCCATGAATTCTTTCTCATCATAATATTTTAAATGCATAAAATAACATATATATGATTACAAAGGAAACCAATTATATTCCTATGGCTACTAATGATACTTAGTATTTATATATTGCTTTGAAGTTTACAAAGTAGTTTACAAATATTTAATCCTCATGAGCTACCCCAGGAAGTAGGTACTATTATTCCCATGCTACACATGACAAAACCGAGGCACCGAGTGGTTAAATGACTTGCCCAGGGTCATACAGCTAGCAAGTGCCTGATGCTATAATTGAACTCAGAATTTCTTGACTCTAACTCAAATGCTCCATCCATACTGCCACCTGTATCTAAATATAGTTATCAGAATATTTTTTATAAAAAAACAAATTCATGGACCCTAGCTTAAGAACCCTCAATTAGAGGAGACAATATATTACACATCTGAGAATGTGCAAAATGCATGCTAAGTAAATATAAATTAATTTCTAGAGATACTTAAATGCTCATTGAGCTTCCTTATCTGTAAAATGAAGGCGCTAGATTAAATAGTCTTGGAAGTCCCTGTCAACTTTAGTTTTATGGTACTATAAAATAGACAACATACACACACACACATACACACACACACACACACACACAGAGCTTCTAGCATCTCCTAGGTCAGAAGATTGTTTTGCTTGACTGTATCCAAGTTGATCCCTGTGATTGTCTTACAGACACTAAATGGAACCCATTACATAAAGTCAGCTTCAATTGACCTCACAGAGAAATATTAGAAAGGAAGGAGCTGTAACTCCATCACTGACCTCACCTGACCTGACCTGGCCTGGATGAACAATTAATTCTTCCTGGGACATTGATCCTTAGACAGGAAGAGTAATCTAAAGCATCACTTCTGATGCAGTTACAAACAAAAGCTTTTTCTTATGAGTCCATCTCTTCTTCACTCTCCTGAGGAAGGTTAGTGAGAAAATAAAAAAACACAACTAATGTATGTGGTCAAGTAATGGGCTACGTTTCCTCAGTGTTTCTGTTTATCTGCTCGAGAATTCCAAGGGAGGTTAAGTCTGGGTTTGGAAGTTAGGAGTTCCCATTACTGATGCTGTATTTATTGAGACTCATTTTACAAGGAGCAGAAACAGGGCTAACCTGAGTCATAGTCTCTTCTCTCTCTCTCTCTGTCTCTGTGTCTCTCTCTGTCTCTGACTCTCTCTCTTCTATCCCCATATCTTTTTTTTTCCTTTTTTAAGTCTTTTTATAAAGTGAGGTTTTCCAAGTCTACCTGAAGTAATTTTACTGAGGTTGAATTTTTTTTTTCAAATTTAAATTATCTTTTGATGTGCATGTATTTTATCACTAGCATTTGTATAGAACTTTTAAGATTTGCAAGGCAGTTTTAATACATTAACTCATTTGAGTCACACAAGGTCCTCCTGAGGAAGATGCTATTATTATCCTTGTTTTATAGGTGAGGAGACTGAAGCTGAGAGGTTAAGTGATTTGACGGGGGTTCACATAGCTAGTATCAATTCTTTCCATTCAATACTTAGAAAATAAAATATTTTTTTAATAATAAAAGCACTTTTTTGTAAGAGGAAGGGAGTAGAATTTAGATGGAAAGCAAAATTAATAGCCAACATTTTCGTAGGCTCTAAAACTTGCAAAATGCTTTATAAGCATTAAATTCAATTCAATTCAATAATAAATGCTAGCATTTATTAAAATTTCCTATGTGCCAGATATTACACTAGGGTATGGGGATATAAATCCCCAAACACTAAACAACCAACCCCCCAGCCTTACCCTCAAGATGCTAATTAATATTTTACTGGAAAATATGATCTCATTTGCACCTCACAACTGGCTAATACCTTAGGTTTTGTCATTCTCGTTTTATAGGTGCAGAAACTCAGTTTTAGAGAATTTAAATGACTGATCTAAGCTGAGTTTCAGAATTGGGCTTTGGACTAGGTATCCTGATCCCAAAAGATATATAACAATGACAACAAACATTCATTTAACCCTTATAGCATGCCAGGTGCAAAGGGAGATGCAGTGCCGAGGTAAAATTTTGTTGCTACCCTTGGGGAGCTTGTTGTTATGTAGGGCAGAGCGGGTGCAGGGGAGAGGATAGAACATCTGAAGTCAGGAGTGACTAGATTTTGAATTCTCCCTCTGATACTTCACTGTGTGACTCAGAATAAACAACTTAAGTTTTCTGAGCCTCAGATTTCTCATGTGTAAAATGGATGTACTAATTTGTACTAACCCCTAAAAAATTTGTTCCAACATGCAAATGAGACCCCATCATAGTGAAAAATAGGTAAGAATGGTGAATTTGCCATTAGAGGATCTGTATCCAAATCCAGTCTTCCCTTTGCTCCTTCTGTGCATGACTTTACCAAATCATTTCGCCTCTCTAGGTCTCAATTTTTCCATTTGCAAAATGGGGATAGATGAGAAGACTTTTCCCTTCCAGCTCTAAATCTATAATCCTATAATGTACATAAAGCACCTTTTAGGCCTAGGGAAATCTCAGCTGTTATCATTAGAACATTAAGAACAAGAAAGCCCTTGATAGTGATAATACACAATATCAATGTTACATCAGAGAGGGTGGGAGCAAGCTGCTAGGTGAAGCCTCAGGAGAAGGTCATTGATTTGGTCCTTGATGAAGATCAGTGCCTCAGGAAGATGAAGCCTGCATTTCATTAGCAATGCCCTGCACTGTAAGGATGGCCATTAAACAGACAGCATCAGCCTAGGCAGGAACATCCAGGTTTGTTTTCTTTAGCAGATGATTTTCATTAGCTGTCTGGGACAAATGCCATTATCTTTGACAGTTCAATATTAACCTGTTCGCCTAAGCTTATATTTCTTAAAGTCCTAATTCCTTCTTCATTTAATCATCAAGGAGCAGAGAAAGCCACCCTAAAGCCCTGGGTGTAAATACTGTCTTATGAAAAGCCTCTGGGTCTGCATTTTTCTTTTCAAACATTCTAGTGGCATAGGTGGCAGGGTATTCTTTTCTGGAATGTGGCTCCTCCAACTTAACTGTGTCCCAGGATTCAAGCTGGTGATCTATGAGGTGCATGATAATGATAGTAACATTAATAAAGTATTTTGTGTATGTTAGACAGGTAGATTAGATAGATGAGATAAATTAGGTAGATAGACCAGATAGATAGATAAGATAGAGAGACCAGATAGACTAGATAGATAGAGCAGATAGAAAGAAAGGAAGAAAGAAAGAAAGAAAAAAGAAAGATAGAGATAGACACAATGTGCAGAGTGTTGTACTAAGTGCTTGAGCTACATGCACAAGAAAGCAAGGCAATCCTTGCCCTCAATGAGTTTACAATCTAATGGAGGAAGACATGTAAAGGAGAGCTGGAAACAGGAGGGAGAATGGAGTTTGTGCCATATTGACATCATGTGGAAATGCCGCAGAAGTGATGTGGAGGTTGTAGACAAGATATAGTGCATTTGAGACTGAAAGTCACATTGTAACAGGCATTATTATTTTTAAAAATTTATCTCCTTTTTATTAATAGCTTTTGATTTTATATTATATTTCCAAATATTCCCTTCCCCCTCTCCTACTAAAGGAACCATCCCTTGTAATGTAAGTATTAAAAATGGGAGAGGAAAAAAAACAGTTGAGCACAAATTAACTCATCAGTTGAGTCTGAGAGTATATGCAATATTCCACAGCCATAGTCAGTCACCTCTGAAATGAAGGAGAATTTTTTTAAACTCTCCTCCAGGGTCAAGTCTGGTCATTACAATTACCTAACATTTGTTTTTGTTGTTATTTCCATTTATAATGTTGTTGTCATTTCCTGTATTGTTTTCCTGGTGCTGTTTATTTTCTGTTTGTCTTCTCACAATCTTCCTATTCATAATTCTTCATATTCACAGTAATATCCAATTAATTTCATGTAATTTATTTAACCATCTTCCTAACTATTTTGTTTCAAATTCTTTACTACTACAAAAAAATTGCTGCCATGACTATTTTGTCTTTAACCTCTGTGAGGTACAAACCAAGGTGTGGAATCTCTGAGTTAAAGGGTATGAATAGATTACCTTACAAAATGATCACAATAACATTGTAAGGTGGTGTATCAGTAAGCACCCCAACATACACAGGGGGGTCTGCTATCACAGATTCTTAGATCTGCATTGGTAAAAGGAAAAGCAACTTTAATCAAGCACATGTGTCATTCACTTAGTTCAGGGGAAAAAGTCAGCATCCTGAACTTCAGAGAAAATACGGAGAAGTCAAAGGTCAACAGACATGCTTCCAAATGTCTAACATAAGCAATACATACATCATAGATCAACAGATAGATACAACTATCTGATCATAGTTACCAGAGAAGGAAGTACCAACATATGGATTTTCAAAGCCAGGGGGCTCTTTAGGAGCTTCCCAGAGTCTCGTCTGGCCAAACAAACACTTCCAGTCAGTAAACCTCAAAGCAAAACCTCACCCTCAGAGTATTTATGCATTTTTTAGAGCCGGAGGGTATAACAACCCTTGAGAACCAGCGCCTCATTAATAAAATGTGTGGGCCTTCCTATAAATCTTCCCAGACCCATTAATGTGTGGGGAAGATCTCTAATCACGTTAAAATAGTTGGTTGGTTGGCTTGGGTGGTTGTCCTTCATTCTTGAAGGGAACCAAAATGACACCACCATAATAAAGTGAAGTTTCAGTGTATCTGACTATGGTTGATCAGACCAATATGAGCTCAGTGTGTTCTACTACAGATTGGGCACAGATAGTCCATGTGAATATTTGGGGTGGTTACTCCAAATTTGCACATCCTATGTTTACCTTGTGCTATCTCAATTCTTCTTTGCTCATAGAGCACAGCACCCTTTCTGATGTAGGCATGCCATACTGAGCAGTCCTGTGCCAGTGTCTCCCAGGTTGCACAGTCAAATCCAAAGTTCTTCAGATAGATCTTGAGAATGTCCTTGTATCGCTTCTTCTGACCACCATGTGATCTCCTGCCCCATGTAAGTTCTCCATAAAATAGTCTTTTTGGCAAGTGTACATTTTGCATTCAAACAACATGACCAGCCCATCGGAGTTGCTCTCCCTGAAGCATGATTTGAACACTTGGCAGTTCATTTCCAGCAAGGATTTCAGTGTCTGGTATCTTATCCTACCATGTGATCCTCAGAATCTTCCTAAGACAGTTCAAATGGAAACGATTCAGTTTCCTGGCATGGTGCTGGTAGACTGTCCATGTTTCACAGGTATACAACAATGAGGTCAGCACAACGACTCTGTAGACCTTCAGTTTGGTAGTCAGTCTAATTCCTCATCTCTCCCAAACATTTCTTCAGAGCCTCCCAAACACTGAGCTAGCTTGAGCAATGTGTGCTTCAGCTTCATTGTCAATGTGTACACTACCAAGATAAGTGAACTTATCCACAGCATTCAAAACTTCTCCATTTGTTGTAACTGATGGTTCCACATATGGATGGTGTGGTGGTGGCTGATGGAGCACTTGTGTTTTCTTGGTGTTAGTTGTTGGGTCACAATTAGCACAGGCAGCAGAGAGTTGATCCATACTTTGTTGCATCTCAGTTTCAGAGATTTCATTGAGTGCACAATTATCTGCAAACAGAAAATCATGCACTAACATTCCCTCCACTTTGGTCTTGGCCTGTAGCTTTTTCAAATTGAAGACACCATCAGTATGGTAGTTGACCTTGATACCATGTTAATTTTCATTGAAAACATTGAACAACTTGGCTGAAAACATCATGCTAAAAAGCATGGGAGCAAGCGCACAGCCCTGTTTCACTCCATTGGTGACTAGGAAGGCACTAGAGCGTTATCCACTATCCAGAATCTGGGCAAACATGCCATCATGAAATTGACATACAATATTGGTGAACTTCTCCAGGCAACCAAATTTTAACATAATTTTCCATAAGCCTCAGAACTAACAATGTCAAAGACCTTGGTCAGGTCTACAAACATTGTGCACATACCTCTGTTCTGCTCCTGGCATTTCTCCTGGAGTTGTTGGGCAGCAAACACCTTACCAACTGTCCCTCAGTCCTTTCTGAAGCCACGCTGGCTGTCAGGTATATGACCATTTTCCAGGTGAAAGATCAGCCTATTAAGAAGGGCTCTCGCAAGAATTTTTTCAGCAGTAACTAAGAGAGAGACATCCCTGTGATTGTTGCAGGACAATCCTTTCCCTTTCCCTTTATAGACATGGACAATGGAGGCATCCTTGAACTACTGGGGGATAACTTCCTTTTGCCATATAACCTGGAAAATTTCAGTTAACTTTTGTATGAACAATGGTTCCCCTACCTTGTAAATCTCAGCTGGAATAGAATCAGCACCAGGTGCTTTGCCACATGAAAGGAGCCCAATGACCCTCCAAACCTCTTTTTCAGTTGGAAGTTCAGCTAAAGAGGGATTGACTTCAACCTCAGGTCAATGACCTCAGCATTGATTGATGATCTGTTGAGAACACTGTGGAAGCATTAAGTCCATCTCTCTAGGATCATGTCCTTATCACTACACAATGTGGCTCCATCAGCACTGACTAATTTTGATACACCATAGGATTTTGGTCCATAAATATCTTTCGGGGAATCATAAAAGTGCTTTGGATTGTCATTATAAGCATAACGCTGAATTTCATCTGCCTTCTTTCTGATTCAGGAATCCTGCATCTCTCTAAGCTTTGCTTGTACTTTGCTTTGGAAGGATTTAAATACTGCCTTCTTAGAGGTGGATGAACTATCCTTCTTGCAGATCCTGTGGAGTTCTTGTTTTTTGTTTAGGAGCTTCTGAATTTTCCCATCATTTTCATCAAATCAGTGTTGGTGTTTGAGAGTGTTCTGGCCCAGATGAGCAAATGCAAATTGCCCACTCCTTTTCTGCTCTACTGTTGCCAATTGTGTATTGGCTCAACTTCCCTTCAAGTTAGCAACAAACTGTTTACACTCAGAGAAGAGGTCTAATTTGATTATATTAATTCTTCTGGTAGTCATTTTGCCTTGAGGGCAGCACTTTTGATGAATGTGATATTTAGTTTGGAAAGGATAAGTCCATGATCAGTCCAGCACTCTGCACCACCCATTGCCTTTGTCACTCTCACATCTTGTCTTTCTCTTCTCCTTACAATCGCATAGTCTATTAGATGCCAATATTTGCTTCAAGGGTGCATCCATGAAGTTTTATTGCATTTAGCTAAATGGAAAACAGTGTTGGTGAAGAGAAGGTCATGAGATGCACAAGTCTTCAGCAGTAAATGTTATTTCCAACTCCATTCCTCCCTGGGATTCCCTGCCAAGTCTGGTAGTCTGTACCTACTCTAGCATTAAAGTCACCCAGAATTATAAGCTTGTCCTCTTTGGCACATTGATGATAAGAGTCTCTAGGTCTTCATAAAATTTTTCTTTGACCACATCAGGGTTTGTCATGGTGGGAGCATAGATGCTGATGATGGTGGCATGGCATTTTTCTGCAAGTGGCAATCACTTTGTCATGAGCCTATCATTCACTCCTTTTGGCAGGTATGCCAACTTGCTGACTAAATTAGTTTTGATCACAAAACCTATGCCAGCTTCATGGCACTCCCCTTCATTGCACCCACTCCTAAAAAATGTGTATCCAACTCCAGTTTCGGTAAGCTGGCCTTCTTTTGCCAGCCTTGTTTCATTCAGGGTTGCTATTTGGATGCAATAGCTGTTGAGTTCTTTTGCAACAAGAGCAGTTCGTCTTTCAGGTCAACTGGATTTTGTGTTGTCTACAAGTGTGTGCATATTCCACGTGCCAATGTTGAGTGGCAATGATGTTTTTGTTCTTTTTTTTGTGTTTTGATAGCATGGTGGGATTCTCTGCCTGCCATGGTAATCAGGCCAGGGTTGGGTAAGCAGGCAACATTTAGGGCACCTTTTCTAGCCCCTTCCTTACACCAGGGGGTAGGTAGTGAGATCCTTAAAAGGCTGCTCAGACACCCAGGGGACTGTTGAGTCCCATTGCTGCTTCCAGTGAGAAATGACCCTGTGGCCTGGGTCACCTGTGTTCAGGGTTGTGACTACAGCTCCCAGTGTATCTGCACCTGCAGCTTCATCACTTGCCCATCACCACAGACGTTGAGGTATAATAGTAAAAATGGTATGGGTGATGTCTTTTGATTTGTGCATAATTTGGATGTAAGTGAGGCAGAGTTGCACGAAGTCATCAGCCTTACTCTCTCTTCCAGAGTTATCATAGTCTGGTGGCAGAACAGAGTCAAAATGGCTGACGTTGGCTCAGGATGCAGTGGATTACTTTTGTGTCTTCAGTGTCTAATCAAGCTGTAAGCTCTCCACATTGCTTGTTTCAGCAGCCGTCCTGGCCGTTGGAACAAATTGTTCTCATCCATCCATTCCACCAGGGGAAGTCTTCCCATGATTGGGATAGACACCCCCCTAACTCACCAATGGGTTTGAGACCCCTTGGTTACTCTCAACCTGGTTTGGTCTGTCTGCAGAAACCGTTTACCAGGGTGTGGACACTGTGCATGCTACAGGTTCTTGGAGTCACAAGTGAGAGTTAGGTGGAACAGGTGAACACAAAAAGTGGAAAGAATCTTGAAAAGGGCTTGGCAGCTTTCACACCAGAGGTACTGGTCCTCCCTGAACACACCCTACACCCCTTACAGTAAAATACTTAACAATACAAATACATATACTGTTTCTACTTAAAGAAACTCTTGCTTCTATAATTTACTCCTAGTAAAGCCTCTTGGTTGATAAAGGCATGATTCAATCAGAGGCACTTGATTATACTAAAACAAAAACAGCAAAAGATCCTACTTTGCTTGCCATTGCAGGTGGGCACACAGGTATACTACTGTCCTCTGTATTACAGATTTGGAAACTGAGCATCATAGAAGCAAAGTAACTTGCCCATGGTTTCACAAAGCAAGTTAGTACTAGTGCCAGAATTTGAGAGTGCCTCTTAGTGCTAGGCAACTGCCTGCCTGCCTCCAAATATAGGACTCTGTAATGAAAAGCTGCCATGAGGATGGCATGCCCCTCTTTATTTTGTCTATTGACAGCAGGATCAGCCAAATGCAGTCTCTTAAAATTATTATAGCTGTAAAGTCTCTGTTTACCTCAGAGATGTGAAGAGCTATTTAAGTACACAAGTTCAGTGAATTGATGGTCCTCTCCTCAGCTCCCAGGTGACTAGTTATGCATGATTTTGCAGGTAATCAATTACACCATAGACTAATACAAGTCCTTTGATGCTACTGTGGTGTGCTGTGCAAACACTGTACAAACCCAGGGCCAAAGCTTCAGAAGGTTTCTCCACATCGAACAAATGGACTGAATAAAATGTTTGCAATGTTGGCAGAAGTGTTATGTTCTTGAGACTCATGCCATATGCCAGGTAGCAGTTTGGGAAGCTTTTTTTTTCTTTTTGGCTGAGTTCCAGGCCTGTTGAATGGGTATTTATAATTAGAGTGTCATCTCAGACTTAATTATAGCAATGTAGCCCAGTGCTAACATTCCTGTTTCTGACAACCCTTTTTGCCCCCTAGTTACATCATTTCCACAAAACATTTATTTAACCTATATAAATCTATGTTTACCATGAGTTTTATGGTTATTAAATCAGAGGAAAATGAAACATTACTCTGAGCCATAGAGCAGAAAAGGATCCTAGAAAGTGCTCCAACTCCATCATGTTACAGAGGAGGAAACTGAGGCAGAGAGAGAAAAGACCCTACCCAAACTCATGCAACCAGTTAGCTGGATGACAGGAACTAGAACTTAATTTTCCTATTATTCTATGCTTCCTAAATTCACAAATTCATAAAATTCATATTGATTCATAAACTGAAAATACCTCTGACTTTTTACTGAAAATTTCTGTTTGGGAAATCATTCCACCTATACTGATCATAATCCATCTATGAAAGTACAGTCATGGATAAATTACTTGGACAAGGTAACAACTTTGTTGGCTTATGCAAAAAACCTTACAAATTTATCCATCTAAAAAAAACTTTAAAGTTCCATGTTCTCTTTTTTTGCTAAAATAACTTATTTTCTACAATTTGGCATTGAGTTTGTAAGGTTTTGACAGATATTCTTTAATTCTTCATCATGAAAACACATCACATTGGGTAATAAGTGTACCTTTGACAAACACATGAGCCATCTCTAAAATACACTTGCGTGACCTTGAACAAGTCATTTAATATCATACTGCTCTAGGCAGCTTTCTAGGACTAAAACTTATAGAGATGATGCTGACCTACATTTCCAGCAGGTCTTTTCTCATCTGAGAGTTTCCCATAGCAATGAAATCTCAGGTCTAGTTTCTATACCTATCCTTTGGACAAATGGTACATTTTTTAAAAAAGCTTGTCTTGATTATAGAACATAGGTTTTAATGGAGTTTAAATCAGATGAATTTCCAGGACACTGAAGCGTATCTGCTTCTCAGTATATCAATTTTTTTTTCAATCTGTCATTTTCTCAGTGGAGACTAGACCAAATGGAGACCTTCAGGCCAAATGGAAAAACAAATTCCCCCCAAGTTTTTATAGGTATTTTACAGTCTGATGAATAATAATTCTTAGCATTTATATAGCATGTTAAGGTTTTGAAAGTGCTTGACATGTCATCTCATTGGACGCTCACAATTCTGTGAGGTTGGTACTAGCACCTCTATTTTACACATGAGGAAACTTGGGCTGAGAGACTCATGTAACTAGTAAGTAGGACAGTCAGAATTTGAACTAAAGTTCAGTCCAAATATTCCTAATCTATGTCCAGTTCTCTATTTATTGCATCACTGAACTTGGTCGTACGTCCAGATGTTACAGGTTCACCTGGACTTCTTGCGTAGTGTTGAGTGAAAAAATGAGTTTATCAGTAAAAATGGCCTTTCCTCCCAGTCTTCAGTACTTGTCTTTGTGATGTCTTTCCTATGAGAAACAGTTTTTTCAAGTGTTCTTTGTGATATTCTTCCAACTTCAAGAAATTTGCACCATATTGTAGAGGAATCAGTAGTATCTCCTCTCTCTTTCCCCCGCCCTGCCCCACCCTGAGTTTCAAGTTCTTTCTGAAAGTCTTTACTTGTTTTCTGAGTATTAATTAGGATTCTTTACTGAAATAGGTTGTGAAGTCTTGTTTTTTTTTTTTTTTTAAATTCTAAGCGCAGAAGTTACTGGTGTTACTGTTCCTGTTTCAATGTAGGTTTGAAATGTTTGACATATGTAAACCATGAGATTCTGCTCTATCTCCAATAGTCACTGAAATATGCTATTTAAGAGCTTCAACTTTTGCACATTTCCTTGGAGTGATAGTCATTCTTAAGATCCATAGAATTAAATACACAGTAGAAGAATGCATTGATATTTGCGCATGCACAAAATTTAACTCTCTGCTGCTAGAGAGCTAACTAAAGGTGGAGAAACCAGTTCAAATTGTCTCATGTGTTCAAGATCATATATTCTTGGTCTAGAATCAGTAGTAACACACATGCATGATCATTGTTGTCAAAGAGTCAAACTATATCAAAATTATTGCAGAATCCTTCAGCAATATAAGTCCTACAGAGATGCTTGAAGCATGCAGATGTTAAGTGAACTGCCCAAAGTCTCACAGTCAGTAAATGTCAGAGGCATGATAAGAAACTGTCTTCCTTGTTCCTAGGCCATCATGTTATCTACTAAAGCAATAGTCCCAAACTCAATGGGCGTATTGATCTAGAAAACCACAAATTAACATTATCTGTATTGTATTATATATTTTTATATGTTTAAATATTTCCCAATTACACTTTAATCTGGTTCAGGATGAAATTTTGTGAGCCGAAAAGTTTAACACCAACACCTTTATACTTCATTATACTGCCTCTGTGATTCAAATTGGTAGATTAAAAATATCTTCTTGTTGACAAGGAACAGAACTCCAGATTTGGGGGTAGGAAAGAAAAAATACAGAGCAGAGATAACCTGCAATTCTGTGGTCCCTTTAGGGAAGTCGACTGAAGCTGACAAAATTCTGGCAGGCATTTAATAAAGTCCTTGACACCTTGTTATTTTCCAGGGTTACAGTGTTCTGGTGGTTGTTGTCTTTCATGAGCTGCTCAAAATCCTTCTAGGAACAGAAGCTTTAGATTATTTCATTGACTGGCTAGAATGGTAAAATGTGAGGCTAGCAAAGAACATACATGTTCACTTTCATTGTCTGAAATGATAGATTTACACAGTAGACATTTAACAAATATTTGCTGTATTTTTGTTATAAACTGTCAGACTCTTGGTGCTAATGGAATCCTAGGGAAATTCACTAACACATGGATTTTATTTTTACTAAGTAGTATTTTTTTCTAATTACATGTAAAGATAGTTTTCAACATTCATCTTTAGTAAGATTTTGATTAAACGCATCGTGGGTAGATCTGGATTTGAACCCATAGTATCCTACTCCAGATTTAGTGATCTTTCATGACATTGTAATATCTTGCTAACAAGAGGATCTATAAGATATCTGAGGGGAATCACTTGCATCCTCATATAAATAATTGCATGCTGTGATAGACACTGAGACTTGACCCAAAAAATGCAAGATAACCAAGTGGTTTCTGATTCTTTGGGTAGCTTACTCTTCTCTGTGGTTCTCTTAAAAACAAAATAAAACTAGACACTGTATTTATTTTCCATGATTGACTAGAACTAACTAGAATAAATGCATTATTTTAACTCTCCATAGACACCTGGGTTAAAATACCAGAAGTCTCCAATGTTTACTTTTCTTTCCATATTATTCTTAGTGACTGTTAGTTTGTGACCAGTTCTCTTGGTCAAATGTTTTGAAAGTTCCAACTCCAAATTTAGTACAGAAAAGCAGAACTGGAAAAAATGAGCATGATTCAGTCATTCAAGAAGATACCAGTTTGGGGTTGACTAACAGAGTGAAGTTACAGACTTGGAGCACTGTGATCCTAAGTCTAATGATGGTGAATCTTTGGGTATATAGACAGTTTCTATAGGAAGAATATGAACAATTTTTTTTTAGTAAAATGGTAGTAAAGCACATATATAGGATAAATTTCTGATTCCTGGTACTTCAAGTCCTCTTTATTTTTGCCATAGAGAACTTACTGTAACTTCTGAAGATATGTTCCTCTCCACAGCCCAACTGTTAGAGATCACATTCCTTGAAGTTGTTTCCTATTATCTTTGCTAGTCTCTCTCTGTAGTGCCTCTACTTTCTGTCTCTGCTCCCCATTGAGTTCAATATCTCTCACTGGGCCACAAGCTCCATTTTAAGTCTATGGCAACCTTGTGGAGACCACCCTGGAGTCATCACCTCAGATCCCAACTTAACAGTATTTGAAACTCAAACTTGACCTACTCTGAGGCTCAACTGCCTTCAGCTCCTCAGGGCTTACCTTGCTTATATAATTCCCTCACAAATGTGGCTAATTTGGTTTTTCAGGCAGTCATTCTACTGCTTTCTTGGCTCAATCAGAGAGGAGTACAGACTAGAAAGACTGATCGGGGAATAGAGAAATTTTTGCAGCCAGTTTAATAAAGCATCAATAGCTTGTGTATTTACTCTAGGCCTTTTGTGATTACATGAACTGAGGTGGCAATAGGGACTCCTTTCTTTACACTTGGTTTCCAGGCCCTGCCCCCAAAATGACCAAGGTCTACCATTGCATCCAGGGCCATCTCTAGTCATTCTGATCTATATCTTGACACTGGACCCAGAAGGCTCTGGAAGGAGACAGCGAAGCTGATGACTTTGCGTGGGCCTGTCTCACTTAGATCCAATTCACTTGTAAGTCATGACATCACCTTCCTGATGTCATGGTCTTCTTGGAGAATGAAGGACAGACAACAACAGTAAGGCCCTGCCCACTCACATCCTTGTTATTGATGATTAGTTGCAGTGCATGAAAGCAACTAAGGGAAGGTGAGTGCAATTGGCATTTGGTTCTGTGAGTCACTGTTTTCACATACTAGGTGTGCTACTGCCAGTGAGATCTTGCTGTGGGAATGGTACGCTATAAATGGAAAAAATAGGATTTTGGTTAGAAGACCTAATCACCCATCCCAATTATGCTATTTATCACTTATGTGACTGGGAAATTAAACAACCAATCAATCAACATGTATTTATTGAGAACTTAGGAGGCATCCTTAAACTCTTGGGGGATAACCTCCTCTTGCTGCATAACCTGGAAAATTTCAGTCAGTTTTTGTATGAGCAATGGACTCTTTATGTTGTGAATCTTAGCTGGAATAGAATCAGCACCAGGTGCTTTGCCACATGAAAGGAGCCCCATTAATTCAAAACCTCTCCTTCAGTTGGAGCTTCATCTAGGGAGGGATAGACTTCAACCTGAGGGAAATGGTCAATGGCCTCAGCTTTGATTGATGATGGTCTCTTGAGAATACTATGGAAGTATTCATCGCATCTCTCCAGGATCATATCCTTATCACTAAGCCATGTGGCTCTGTTAGCACTGAGTGGTTGAGAGGCACCATAGGTGTTTGACCCATAAATAACCTTCAGAGTATCATAAAGGTGCTTTGGGTTGTAACTATCAGCATAAAATTGAATTTCATCTGCTTTCTTACAGAGCCAAGGATCCTTCATCTCTCTAAGCTTTGCTTGTACTTTACTTTTGATGGAATTAAATGCTGCCTGGATGAACTGTTCTGTGTTAAACCCTGCATAGTTCTGGTTTTTCATTTAGCAGCTTCTGAATTTCAACAGACCAGTCTTGGTGTTTACAAGCGTTCTGATAGTCATTTTGCCTTGGAGACATTACTTTTCTTGATGGCAAATATTCAGCATGGAAAAGATAAGTCTATGATCAATCCAGCACTCTGCAACACACATTGCTTTGTCACTCTCACATCATGTCTGTCTCTTCTCCTGACAATCACATAATCTATTAAATGCCAATGTTTGCGGTAAGGTTGCATCCATGAAGTTTTATTGCATTTAGGTAAACAGAAAACACTGTTGCTGATTAGAAGGACATGAGATGCATAAGTCTTCAGTAGTAAGTGACCTTTGCTGTTGCTGTTGCCCATCCCATTCCACCCTGGTATGAGCAGCTGATGTTTTTCCACTTATGTAGATCTGACTTTATTTGTGTGAATAGTGTTTTGTAATTGTGTTCATATAGTCCCTGGGTTTCTTTTGGCAGGTAGACTCCCAGATATTTAATAGTGTCTACCATAGCTTTAAATGAGATTTCTCTTTCTATCTCTTGCTATTGTGCTATGAGAAACGATGAACAGGAAGACTTCAGGGAAGCCTGGGAAGACTTATACAAACTGATGCTGAGGGAAAGGAGCAGAACCAGGAGAACTTTGTACACAGCAATAACCACAGTGTGCAAGGAATTTTTCTGGTACTTCATTGAAATGCATGGACTTAAAAAATTTCTAATGGACTCTTGAGGAAAAATATCTTTTTGTATACTTGCCACAAAGACTTTTATGAAGAACTCATACAGAGTAGGTGTTCACATGGTGGTCAGAAGAAGTGATACAAGGACATTCTCAAGGTCTCACTTAAGAATTTTGGAATTGATTGTGTAACATGAAAGTCATTGGCACAGGACCACTCAGTATGGTGTGCCCACTTCAGAGAAGGAGCTATGCTCTATGAGCAAAACAAAATTGAAACGGCTCAGAGAAAATGCAGGATGTGAAGATTTAGTGTAACCACCCCAAATGTTCAGGCAGACTATTTGTGCCAGACCTGTTGTAGAGCATTCTGAGCTCATATTGGTCTGATCAGTCACAGTCAGATACATTGAAACTTGACTCTAGCACAGTGATTTCATTTTGGTTCTCTGAGAATGGATAGCAACCAACCAACCAACAAACCAACCAACTATGTAACAGGCACTGGAGACAGATAAAAATGAAGGATTTAATTCCCTCAAGGAACTTATATTCTATTTGGGGAGACAACATGTATTTAAGAAGATACAATATATATATACTATATATATGTATATATGTATGTATGTATGTATATGTATGTATATATAGGATAAGTGTGGCACCAACCATACTGGCAGTATAGTCATGGCATCAGACATGGTACCTGTACCTATACTTCCTTTTACTCTCTCTGGGATGGCTTGCTCAGATTAACCTGTTCTTACTCTAACAGCTCTTTGGGTGTGTGATGGTGGGGAGCATTGTCAGAGGGAGACAGCCATGACCCATGTTGCTTACTCCAAGGGACCTAGGAGTAATCCTGGTATGCTTAATAAATGCCCTTCCCTTCCTCTTTACTTGCAGAACCCTAGCAGTGAGACACATGAGTATGGAAACCTAAGTGCTCAGGAAACTCATGACTTTTTGCAAGCCTAGTCTCTCATATGAAATAATCTATACTGTATATTAACTTCATTTTTTATGAGTCTATTCTATAGCTGACCAAAGTTTCTTCCCTGCTACTCTGTGGTCATGGATGCAGTGCTCTATTCTTTCAGTAAAGCAGCAGCATTGCAGTCTTTCAGTGAAACACAAGGCTAAGACTGGAGTCTATAGTTTCTAAATTTGTGTCTTTGGTTAGGGGCAGAAGCTATTTAAGTGTCTATTTCTCTTAAGCTGGAGAACCAACAAGCACCCATCTGTTCTCTGGACCCTAAGGAATTTACTTATTTCAACCTATAGGTGGTGTTAAAGAGCAATACTGACAAGCCCAGCCAGCTCTACATGGCAGAAATATTCTGCTTTCATTAATGAGTTCTCATCAGCTTCAAAACAGATCCCATACTGTCTAGAGGGCATGTCTGTCCTCAGTTGGCTCTCAAGGTGTAGGTGGCACTCAGTAGCAATATAGATAAGCCCAGCCAGTTCTTTTCATAGTGGCATTCTCTTTTCTTCAATGAGCTCTCAGTAGAAATAAGACAGAACTTGACAGGGAGCAGTCATGGGACTCAGCCAGAGACAGTTGCTCCAATTTTCTGAGTCTCTTACACTGTATTTCTTTTTTTATATTAATTTTATTTATTTTCAATCTTCTACAGTCACTACCATATAACTTAGATTGTTTTTCCCCTCCCTCCCCCGTACTTTTCCCCTCCCTTTCCAAGATGGCATACAATTTTATATAGGTTCTAAACATACATTCCTATTATATACATATATATATATATAATATATATTTTCACCATAGTTGTGCTGTATGGAAGAATTAAAATGACCAAAATGTAATAAAAAAAATGATCTGCTACATTCTGTGATTGAATTCCATAATTCTTTCTCTGAAAAAGGAAGGCATTTTGCCTTAAAATACCATTGGGAATTTTTTTAAGCCTTTGCATTGCAATGAAGTTCCAAGTCTACCAGAAAAAAACTCTTGCCACTGTGGTCATTGCTGTGCACAAAGTTCTCCTGTTCTGCTCCTTTCACTCAACATCGGATCATGTAAGTCTTTCCAGGCCTCTCTGAAGTCTTCCTGTCCATCATTACTGATAGTGCAATAGTATTCCATTACATTCATATACCATAATTTATTCAGCCATTCCCCAGTTGATGAGCATCCCCTTGATTTCCAGTTTTTGGCCATCACAGAGAGTGTTGCTATAAATACTTTTGTACATGTGGGACCCTTTCCCATTTTTATGACCTCTTGAGGATACAGTCCTAGAAGCAATATTACTGGGTCAAAGGGTATGCATATTTTTGTAGCCCTTTGGGCATAGTTCCAAATTGCCCTCCAGAATGGTTGGATCAGCTCACAGCTCCACCAACAATGAATTAACGTTCCAACTCTCCAACACTTATCATCTTCCTGTTCTGTCATGTTAGCCAATATGATAGGTGTGATGTGGTACCTCAGAGCTGTTTTGATTTGCATCTCTCTAATCAGTGATTAGATAAGTGATTTAGAGCATTTTTTCATATGACTATAGATATCTTTAATTTCTTCCTCTGAAAACTTCCTGTTCGTATCCTTTGACCATTTATCAATTGGGGAATGACTTGCATTTTTGTACATTTGACTCATTTCTCTATATAGTCTAGAAATGAGGCCTTTATCACAGACACTAGCTGCAAACATTCTTTCCCAGTTTTCTGCATCCCTCTGAATCATGGTTGCATTGGGTTTGGTTGTGCAAAAGCTTTTCAGTTTAATGTAATCAAAGTTATCCATCTTGCACTTCATAATGCTTTCTATCTCTTCTTTAGTCAAAAATTCTTCCCTTCTCCATAAATCTGATAAATACACTATTTCTTGCTCAATCAATTTGTCCATAGTATCAATCTTTATACCTAGATCATGTACCCATTTGGACTTTATTCTTGTATATGGTGTCAGGCATTGGTCTATGCCTAGTTTCTGCCACACTGTTATCCAGTTTTCCCAGCAATTTTTGTTGAACATTGACCTCTTATCCCAGAAGCTGGGGTCCTTGGGTTTATCAAACAGTAGATTGCCTACTGTCTTGAGTACCTAACATATTCCACTTGTTTTTCCTTCTGTTTCTTAGCCAATATCAAGTAGTTTTGATAATTGCTGCTTTATAATACAATTTGAGATCTGGTAGCACTAGGCTGCCTTCCCTAGCATTTCTTTTCATTAGTCCCCTTGAGATTCTGGGCCTCTTGTTCTTCCAGATGAATTTTGATATTATTTTTTCCAGCTTTATAAAATAATTATCTGATAGCTTGATTGGTATGGCACTAAACAAGTAAATTAATTTAGGTAGAATTGTCATTTTTATAATATTAGCTTGACCTCCCCATGAGCAATTGATGTTTTTCCATTCAGATCTGACTTTATTTGTGCAAAAAGCATCTTGTAATTGTGTTTGTAATTGTCCCTGGGTTTGTTTGGGCAGGTAAATTCCCAAATATTATATAGTGTCTACCCTAGCTTTAAATGGGATTTCTCTTTCTATCTCTTGCTGTTGGGCTTTGTTAGTAATATATAGAAATGCAGAAGATTTGTGCGGTTTTATTTTGTAATCTGAAACTTTGTCAAAGTTGTTTATTATTTCAAGTAGTTTTTTACTTGAATCTCTATGATTCTCCAAGTATATCATCATATCATTTGCAAAGTGATTACTTAGTTTCTTCTTTGCCTGTTCTAATTCCTTCAATTTCTTTATCTTCTCTAATTGCTACGGCTAACATTTCTAGTACCATATTGAATAACAGTGGTGATAATGGACATCCTTATTTCACCCCTGATCTTATTGGAAATGTATCTAGCTTATCTCCATTGCATATACTGCCTACTGAAGGTTTCAGGTAGATACTGTTTATTATTTTATGGAAAGTTCCCTTTATTCCTATGCTCTCCAGTGTTTTTAATAGGAATGGGTGTTGTATTTTGTCAAAAGCTTTTTCTGCATCTATTGAGATAATCATGTAGTTTCTGTTAGTTTTGTTATTGATATGATAGATAATGGTAATTGTTTTCCTAATATTGAACCAGCCCTGCATTCCTGGTATGAATCCTATCTGATCATAATGTATTTTTCTTGTGATAAGTTGCTGTATTCTTTTTGCTAAAATCTTACTTCAAATTTTTGCATCTATATTCATTGGCGAAATTGGTCTATAATTTTCTTTCTCTGTTTTGTCTATTCCTGGTTTAGGTATCAAAACCATATTTGTATCATAAAAAGAATTTGGGAGTACTCCTTCTTCCCCAATTTTCTCAAATAGTCTATATGATATTGGAATTAAATGTTCTTTAAATGTTTGATAGAATTCACTTGTAAATCCATCTGGTCTTGGAGATTTTTTCCTAGGGAGTTCATTGATGGCTTGTTCTATTTCTTTTTCTGAGACAGGGTTCAGTATTCAACTTGCTCTTCTGTTAATCTGGGCAATTTATATTTTTAAAATACTCATTCATTTCATTTAGATTGTCGAATTTATGGGCATAAAGTTGGGCAAAGTAATTTCTAATTATTGTTTTAATTTCCTCCTCAGTGGAGGTGAGTTCACCTTTTTCATTTTTTATATTGGTAATTTGGTTTTCTTCTTTCTTTTTTTAAATCAAATTGACCAAAGGTTTATCAATTTTATTAGTTTTTTTCATAAAACTAACTTAGTTTTATTTATTAGGTCAATAGTTTTCTTAATTTCAATTTTATTGATCTCTCCTTTGGTTTTCAGTATTTTTAATTTGGTATTTACTTGAGAATTTTCAATTTGTTCTTTTTCTAGCTTTTTCAGCTGCATGCCCAAGTCATTGATCTCCTCTTTCTCTACTTTATTCATGTAGGCATTCAAAGATATAGAGCTTCCCCTAAGAACTGCTTTTGCAATATCCCATAAGATTTGGTAGGTTGTCTCATTATTGTCATTCTCTTGAATGAAGTTGTTCATTGTTTCTATGATTCGTTGTTTAACCGACTCCTTCTTTAGGATTAGATTATTTAGTTTCCAATTAACTTTTGGTTTATCTTTCCATGTCCTTTTATTACATATAATTTTTATTGCATTATGATCTGAGAAGGATGCATTGACTATCTGCCTTTCTGTACTGGATTGTGAGGTTTTTATGCCCTAGAACATGATTAATTTTTGTATATGTGCCATGTACCGCAGAGAAAAATGTATATTCCTTTCTATTCCCATTCAATTTTCTCCAGAGATGTATGGTATCTACCTTATTCAGAGTTTTATTCACCTCCCTAACTTCTTTCTTGCTTATTTTAAGGTTAGATTTATCACATTCAGAGGGGAAGCTGAGGTCCTCCACTAGTATAGTTTTGCTGTCTATTTCTTCCTACAACTCTCCCAACCTCTCCTCTAAGAATCTGGATACTATACCACTTGGAGTATACATATTTAGTAATGATATTACTTCACTGTCTATGGTCCCTTTTAGCAGGATATAGTTTCTTTCCTTATCTCTTTTGATTAGAACTATTTCTGCTTTTGCTTCGTGTGAGATTAGGATTGCTACCCCTGCTTTTCTTACATCAGCTGAAGCACAATATGTTCTGCTCCAACCTATTATCTTTACCCTGTGTGTATCCCACCATTTCAAATATGTTTCTTGTGAATAACATATTGTTGGATTATGGCTTTTCATTCATTCTGCTATCTGTCTCTGTTTTACGGGACAGTTTATTTCATTCACATTCATAGTAATGATTACAGTCTATGTTTTTCCTTCCATCATCTTTCCCACAATTTGTGCTTCTAGTTCTCCTCCCTCTCTTCCCCTCCTCAATAGCATTTGCACTTTTGACCACCATCTCCCTCAGTCTTCTCTTCCTTCTTTCAGCCCCACTCCCTTTTTCTTCCCTTTATCTTTACTACTTCTTCCCTCCCTTTTAGTTTCCCCTTCCCTTTCTTCCCCCTTCCCCTCCTACTGCCTATAGAGCTAGTTAGATTTATATACTTAATTAAGTTTATTGTTCCCTCCTTGAACCTAGTAAGATGAGAGTACCTCTCAAACAATGCTCACCTCCCTCCCCTCTTTCCCTCTGCTATAATATAATTTTGTACTTCTTCCTGTGATGTTATTTATCACTTTCTACTTCCTCCTTTTCACATCTCCTGTTACAATTTCTTTGCATGCTTGCATCATATTCTTATCATCACGTCATTTACTTTATACCTGTTCCTTCTATCTATGTATATCCCTTTTATGTTTCATAATAGATGTACAATTCTCAAGATTAACAAGTATCATCTTCCCTGATAGGGAGGTAAACAGTTTGTCCAAATTGAGAAACAAGCTTTTTTTCCATCCTGTTTACCTTTTTATGTCTTTATTGCAACCTGCATTTGAAGATTGGATTTTCTCTTGAGTTCTGGCTTTTTGGTCAGGAAGGTCTGGAAATCACTTATTTTGTTGAATGTCCATCTCTTTGCTGGGTAACTGATCCTTGGTTGTAGATCCAGCTTCTTTGCCTTATGGAGTATCATATTCCTATTCCTTCAATCTTTTAATGTAGAAGCTACAAGGGCCTATAGTATTTTCTCCTTCACTTGATAGTTCTGGAATTTGGCAAAAATATTTCTTGGTGTTTTTAGTTTGGGATCCCTTTTGGGAGGTGAACAGTAGATTCTTTCGATGACTATTTTGCTCTCTGGATCTAGCACTTCTGGGCAGTTTTCCTTGATGATTTCTTGGAAGATATGATCTAGACTCTTTATTTCATCATGGTTTTCTGGTAGGCCAATAAGTCTTAAATTTTCTCTCCTGGATCTACTTTCCAGGTCAGTTGCTTTTCCAATTAGATATTTTACATTTTCTTCTATCTTTTCATTCTTCAGATTTTGTTTGACTGATTCTTGGTATCTCCTCGAATCATTAGCTTCTACTTGTCCAATTCTAATTTTCATCAAATTGTTTTCTTCAGTTAACTTTTCCATCTCCTTTTCTGTCCAATTATTCCTTTTATGGAATTATTTTCTCCAGTAAGTTTTGTACTTCCTTTTCCATTTGTTCAATTTTCCTTTTTAACAAGCCGTTCTCTTCATAGAATTCTTTCTTCATAATTTTAAAATCATTGGCCAATGTTTCTTCTATTTCCTTCTTCAGCTGTTCAGGAGAGCTGTTTGAGCATGCAGGCAGTTCATAGTCCCTTCTGAAGTTTCAGATGAGAGTGCAAATCTCAATACTGACCTCTTTGGTATTTGTGTTTTGATCCTTGTCCCCATAGAAATATTCTATGTTCTTTTCCTTCCTCCTTTGCTTTTTGCTCATGATGGTGAGGCTGTGTGTTGTGGCCTCTGGTTCTTTCAGTTAGAAGCTGGAGAACCTGGTGTTGAGCTGCTGGTGTAAGATAGCAAAGGGCAGGTGCTTTTTGTCTTTTTTGTTTTGTGTTTCCTTGGATTAGCCCTGGGGCTAGCTTGTGAAGTGTGAGAGAGGGGTGATCTGGTCATAGGAGATCTCTTCAGCTGAGCTAGAGCAAAGGCAAACTCAGCTTTTGGTGATCCCAACTGCTCTATTGTCTTCCCGTTTCCTCTGAAGCTCTTAGGCACACCTGGGTCCTAATGTGAGTTTCTACCCCCCTGGGGATCCTCTCCTTCTGGTTTTCCTCTGTCACAGTAAGAGGAATATTATTTTGCGATTTTCTAAGCCTCAGGTACTGCAAAACTGTTTGCCTCTTCTGCTGATTCCATTCATCCAGGATTTTTCTGGGGAAATATTTTATGGTTCTTTTGAGGTCAATAAGAGGAGGGGGAGAGAGCATTTACTGATTATTCCACCATTTTGGCTCCCAGAAGTTCAAGTAGGTGACTTACAGATGTTTAATCTGCGGGCTAAAAGTCTCAGGAGCAACTGTGGCTGATGCCTGGGGCTCAGTGACTGTCACTCGCTTGGCTTCTGCTGGTCTCCAGCCCTGGGCTGCCACTCTGCCATTCCTCCATGTTGCCACTGCCTCAGGCTGCCCTGGGGTTTTCCCGCTTGGTGGTGCCATGGAGGGACATGCTGGGCTGTGTGCTGTGGGCTCACCTCTGGGAACAGATCCTTCCTGTCAACCTTCCAGTCTGTCCTGGTCTGTGAATCTGCCACAGTCTGTCTCCTATTGGATTCTGCACCTGCAAAATTTGGTCAGATTCTCTTTTTAGAGGTATCTGAAGGAATTTGTCTAAGAGTTTAGGTGAGTAATTGCCCTCACTCTACCATCTTGACCCCGCCTCTACACTCTATTTCTTTCAAGCAATAGGAGGCAGTCTTCTCTCTCTCTTTCTCTTTCTCCTCTCTTCTCTTTTTATCCTCCATTTCAGGTGGCTAGCATGCTTTATTCTTTTTTCTGATCTTTTACTTTCTCTCCTCTCATCTGTCTTTTCATTGTAAATGGGCAGTAAATTGCTTACAGAATTATTAATTGTGACTAACAGAATGGTGGGGGCAGGCATGCTCAGTTCATTGGATACTCACTAGGGGTTAATGCTTCAATCATATTTTAATAGGATATAGAAAGTACAGTGACAAGAGGTTTGGAGGGTACAAAGGCATAGGGTACGGAGGCAGATGGTATGAGAATAGAGAATGGGGTGGTAGAGGGTGGCAGGCAGGCAGGTAGCATGAAGAAGAGAATAAGAGAGGAAGATACACAGAATCACTAAAGTAACCATTGATCAGAGTTGAGGGGACTTGGCCAGCATGGACCCAAAATAGATGTGGGAGTATTTGGGGGGCAGGAGTTTGGGGTCTCCTTTTATAAGGTTTTGGTAGGGGATGGATTAACTCCTATCCATATGACATTTAATTCGTTGACGTATCCATATCATCTCAAAGTCATCAGCAACGCCTGATGTTTTGATGCTCTTACTGCAGATGTCTAGAGTTTATCTTGGGCTTGCAACCATGGGCAATTAGTAGGACAGAGGGGCCCTTACATACAGTAAAGCCTAGCTGACTTGTCTTGATTTAGCATAAGCTTAGGATTGGTTTTAGTTAATTTATGAAACACCTTACAAGCAACTGTAATGCTCCCTTAATCTATGGGATGGTCTGTAAGTGACTTCTAAGTCCCGGCTGTGGTTGCTACTTACTGACTATACTAACTAGAAGGGGGTGGTAGAAGGGGGACCAGAACAAGATTCAATTTTAACGCAGTCAGGGCCTCCTCATGAGAAGTGATCCATCTCTAAATTAGGTTGAGAAACAAAAATCCAAAACTTAATACCTATGACCCAAACAAACAAAAAACACATTTTTCATAGTTATCAAGTATTTCTTTAAATTTATAGTTTCTTATCTTCAAATCCTTGAAAGCAAATTATACATAAATGAGCTGTTTTACAAATGCACATTGCAGCCATTGCAATTTCAGTCAGTACTTGAGTCTTTGAGGGGCTTACTTTCACTCAGGTGTTCTCAAACTGGCTGTGTCTCTCCTTAAATATTTGTATCTAAGAGGCTGGGTTCCTCAAGTGTTTCTGTCTGTGTTCCTCAAACAATTGTCTTTTCTACCTTTTTTACTAAATAAAATGTCCACACGCAAAAGGAGAAGTACCATACATCTACAAAATGATTATAAGGCAATTGTGAGTGTGTGTGTGTGGAGGGTGGGGGGAGTACAACTAATAGCTATGGAGATGAGAAAAGAAAAGTTTCATTTAGGAGATACATAGGAAGAATTTTGAGGGAAACCGAGGATTCCAAGGAGGAGAATATGATATGAGAGTTATGTTTCAAGCATTGGGGACAACCAGTGTAAAGGTGAAGTACTGAGAAATGAAGCATCATGTGTAAGGAAGCCCTGGGACAATAGAAGGATAATAAGGTTTAAAAAGTAGTGGGGGTGCCAAGTGGTGAAGAGCTTTAAAATTAAACAAGGGGCAGGTCACTCCCCTTCTCTAGGCCTCAATGTACTTCTCTTGTAAAATCAGACAATTTCACTCAATGGTTTCTAAGATTCAAGCTCTAAAAATGTTGTTTACTACTAATACAAAAATCTGATCTTTGTCTCCATTATCAGTTGCTATACACCATGAATCTTTCCACCTCAGACACTCATAAAAATCCCATGGAAACTTTCCTGTAATCAACTGGCTTCCTAACTTGTTGCTCCCACAGAAATAACTATGGAATGGATTGTCCTTTTGTTGTACCCAGCTGTTTAAAATGGTAGGTTTCCAACATATTATCCAGTATGTAGAAATCTACAAAAGTTTCAGCTTTCCTTTGCTGGTACTCTCTATTTGCCATGTGAAGAGACTTCCATGAGAAAGGGTGAGATTTTAAAGGGATAGTTGAATATAGGGTTTACATAATCAAAAAGAAATATCCAAGGGAAGATTAGAATAGGGAATTATTATATTGCATTTATTCCCTTCTCCCTGGAATTTTCTAGGGTATTCTGAAAAAAAAAATTTCTACTTTGTTTTCCTCTTTTTCTCTCTCCTTTCTTTCCCCTCTTTTCATCTTTGCCCTAATGTCATTTATTCATTGAATAAATATTTATTAAGAGGCTGCACTGTCCTAAGCACTGGAGAAAATCACTTCATATTTCCTTCTCTGTTCTCATTTCTTTTTTTCTCTTCTTCTCCCTCCTTTCTCCCTAATTCATATTCTCTTCATTTCCTCTCCCCAGTATTTTATCTCTCCCTCCTTTCTTTCTTCCTCTTATCACTAATTCTCCTTATCTTTCTTTCCCCTCTTACTATCTTTTCTACTATAGGGAGAGAGAATAGTCAGGAGGCAATTGTAACAACATAGGAGGAAGTGATAAAAGTCTAAACAAAGGTGGTTTCTTTATCAGTTGGTAAGCCTTTATTAAATGCCAAGTATACGCCAGGCATTAGAGATATAAAGAAAGGCAAGCCACCCTTGCCCTCAAAGAGCTCACAATCTAACGGGAGAGACAACATGCCCCAGGATGTACAGATAGAATTTATGCATGGTAAATTAGAGAGGATCTCAGAGGGAAGGCATTAAGATTAAGGAAGACTGGGAAAAGCTTCTTGTAGAAGATAGAATTTTAGCTGAAACTTGAAAGAAACCAAGGAAGTTGAGAGATGAAGATGAGAAGGAAGGCATTCTAGGCATAGGGAACAGTCAGTGAAAATGCCTAGAGCTGGGAGATGGAATTTTATGTTTGGAGAACATCAAGGAGGCAAACATCCCAGAACTGAAGACAGTCGAGGTATAGCATATAAGGCTAGATCGATAGGAGGGGCCAGGTTAAGGAGGCTTTCAAAGTTCGAATTTTGGTTTGGATTCCAGAGGTAATAGGAAATCATTGAAGTTGACTGAACAGAGGAGTAGAGGGGATCTGCCTGAAAATATTCTTAAGGCAAAATCAATAGAATTTGGCAACTTGTTGGATGTGGGAGATGGGGAACGAGAAGAACTAAAGACAGCTTGACCTTGGATAACTGGGAGGGTGGTGGGACCATTAAAAGGAAGAAGGAAATTTGGAGTGGGAAGGTTTGAAGGGAAAATGATTAATTCAAATTAGGACACGTTGAGTTTGAGGGCACCTAGATGAAAATGTTCAGTAGACTGGAAATATTGGAACTCAAGAAAAAAGATTGGAACTACTTATATACACTGTGACATTCTCTGGGTAGAGAATATTCTAAATGTGTGTGTGTGTATATGTGTGTGTGTCTGTCTGTCTGTCTGTCTGTGTCTGTGTATGTATATCATAGCCCCCTTTGGCAGTCTAGATAAGATCTTTAAAGCTTAAAATAAAATACATAGGATTAAAAGAAAACCAATTATATTATGTAGAAATTTTTTTAAAATTATGAACCCTATGTTAAAAATCCTTGTCAGAGAAGGAATAATAAGGAACTGAAAATGCAGATGAGGAGAGTATAGAAAGAAGAGAAAAAAATAGGGTTGAGGATAGAGTCCCAGGGGATCTTTGCACTCAGAGAATAGTAAGAGGACATGAAATCACTGAAGGAGATTAAGAAGGGGTAGTCATACAGGTAAGAAAACCAATAAAGCAGTGTCCTGGGAGCCCAGGGAGTAGTGATTATCCAGGAAAAGATGGTCAGGAGTGTCAAATGTCAAATACCTAATGTCAAAAAAAAGAGATGTTACAATTAAGAAGCCATAAGTAATTTTTGAGAGAGATATTTTTTGTAGAATAGTGCCATAGAAAGACACATTTTAACAAGTTGGGGAATGAAAGGTTAGTAAGAAAATATAGGTAGTGAGTGTGATGTATTCTATGTATTTCTGAAATTTGACAGTGAAGAGGAGGAGAGAGATGGGATAATAATTTGCTGGGATGATAGGGCCAAGAGAAGGCTGTTTATGCTGTCATGATCAAAGAAGGGAATAACAGAATCTCAAAGTTGAAAGGTTCCTCAGCATCCATTTAGTCCAATCCATTAGCAAAATGGAATCTTTCAATCCACCGACCAGTGATTGTATAGTCTCTGCTAAATATAATCAATAAAAGGGAAACCATTTCCTTCCAAGATAGCAAATTCTACTTTTGGATAGTTCTATTTATCAGCAAGATTTTTCTCACATTAAGCTTCAATTTAACTCATTGAATTTCACCTAAACAATAAGCATTTATTAAATGCCTATTATATGTCAGGGGTGAACTCAGTGCACAAGATACCTGGGAATATTAATACAAAAGGGAGATCATGCCTACCACAAGGAGGTTAACTTCTCATTCTCTTGGATCTGTCTTCTGGGATCCTTCAAATTCTTGTCATATACCCCACTAAGTTTTTTCTTTTCTAAGCTAAACATTCTATGTTCTTTCAACTGGTTTTCATATGTGTAGATTCAAGGTCCTTCATAATTCTGGTTGCCTTCCTCTGGACATTGTCCAGAATCCATCCTTTCCAAAATGTGGTACCCAGTACTAAATGTTATATTCCATATGTGGGCTGACCGACCATAGCAGGTAGTCACCAAATCCAATGGCCATTTCTCAATCCTCATTCTCCTTAACCTCCCTGTGACCTTTAATACTGTCAATCACCTTCACCAACTTGATACTCTCTAGGTTTTGGGGACACTGTCCTCTCCTGATTTTCTTCCTTTCTATCTGATCATTTCTCTCAGATTCTGTTGCTGGATCCTCTTCCAGACCATGCCCTTTTACTGTAGATGTCCCACAAGGTGCTATCCTGAGCCCTCTTCTTTTTTTCTCTCTATGCTGCTTTACTTGATGACTTCATCAGTTCCCATGGATTTAATTACCATCTCTTTGCTGATGATTCTAAAATCAGCCTACTATGCTCTAACCTCTCTGATGACCTCTCTTCTTAATCTTTGACTGCTTTTCAGACATCTCCAACTGGATGTTCAGTAAATATCTTAATCTCAACATGTCCAAAACAGAATTCATCATCTTTCCACCAAGGCCTCCCTGGCTCTTACCTTCTCTATCCCAGTAGAGGACAATGCTATCCCTCTCAGTCCATCCTTCAGGCTTGAACCTAGAAGTCATCATAGACTCCTCTCTCTGTCTCTCTCTCATATCCAATCCATTGCCAACACTTGTAAATTTCACCTTTGCAACATCTCTTTCATATACCCCCTGCTCTTCTCTGCCACCACCACCACCTTTCTAGGGCACTCTCATCACCTACTACTTGGACTATTGCAATAACATGTTGTTAGGTCTGCTCACCTCAAGTCCATCCCTACTTCAATCAGTCCTTCATTCAGCCACCAAAGTGATTTTCCCAAATCACAGATCTTACCATGTTACTTTCCTACCCAATAAATTCAAGTGAATGCCTATAGTTTCCAACAGTATATTCCAAATACAAAATGCCCTGTTTGGCATTTACATCTCTTAACAACCTGCCCGCTTCCTTTCTTTAAATATTTTCTTATCCCTCAAGTCCAACATACTCTTTGATCTAGTGACACTTGCCATTGTTCTAGGAACACAACACTTCATCATTTGGCGCTGGACACTTCTCTTGTTGTCCCCTCTGCCAAATGTTCTCCCTCCTCAACTCTGCCTGTTACTTCCCAACTAAAATATCATCTTTTACAGAACACTTCCCAAACCTCTTCATTCTAGTGTCTTTCCACTGTTAATAATTCCCTACGTATCATTTACGTACCTTTTTTTGTATGTATTTGTTTACATGTTGTCTCAAGTTCCTTGAGGACAGGTACTGTCTTTTGTCTCTTTTTGTTTTCCCAGTGCTTAGCACAGTGCCTGGAACAGTTGTATTTAATAAATGTAAATTAATTGATTGAGCTATTTCTTATGGATCTCTTTCTGTAGCTTATTCAGAGTTGAGATGTAGGATACAGGAATTAAGGAGGTAGAAAAACTGAAAAGCTAGGGTATCCAGTTTTATCTATTACCCCAACTCAAATGCTACCTCCTCCTATGATCCACTGAAAAAATATCCTGACCTTGGAGGGTCAGCAGAACTGAATTCCAACCCTGGTTATCTCTTTTACCAAGTGTATGTGCTTGGATAAGTTCCTTAAACTCTTGAGACCTCAGTTTTGGTGGGGTGGGGAGTTGTTCAGATTAGATGGCCTCTAGGTTCCTTCTAGTTTTAAATCTATACTCCTTGCATGATCCTTCCAGTCATCATAGAATCTTTTCCCCTTTAGACCTTGCATGGTAGCCCTTTGCTTATAGCTTTCTAATACACTTATCTCATAATATTGTATATTATGGTGGTCTGTACTTGCATTATTCCCTGCTTGACTCTAAGTCCTATGAAGACAGGTACCGTATTTTATTTAAACTTTATATTTCCCTCAATGCTTAACATACAGTTGTATTAATTAATAAATGTTAGCACAGTTGAATTGAATGTGTGTGTATATATATACATATGAAATATATGCATACAGATATGTATATGTATATGTTTAAAATTAATACAAGAAGGAAATGGATTATCCCTAGGGTATTTTAAGGTATGTTTTGTATATGAGATAGCTTATGATGAATTCTTCTGAGATGAACATTTTGAAAACCTAAAGACCACCTGAGCTGGATTTAAGTGGAGTTGAAACGATAAATAATCGCTATAGATAACCCTCTCACAGATGTTTTACTAAAGAAAACAAGGGAGTGAAGGAGTTTCTTCCTTAATAGTTTCAAAGGAAAGATAAATGACATTTATTTATGACTCTGCTTTTAAAAGTTTTATATGCTTCTCTCACTCATGTACTGTAGAAACAGATAAAACAATTTAAAGGATTCCAATAAAAGCGTCTGGGCTTTGATTTATCATCACATTCTGCCAGCTTGCTCTCCTGTGTCAAAAACTCCCCAGGGTGGTATAATCCAAAATGGAGAGTGCTTACAGAATTTTGTCCTTATCCTTGGGTGAGTTGTCTTGACTTCAGGGTGACTCTCCAGGTGGCTGGCAATGCTGAGAGATGCATCCAGGTTATTGTTTCAGAATCAAAGCAACAAAAATAGAATTGATTTTGAAATAATCACACTCCTCTCAGTTCCACAGCAAAATAGAGCTCTGTGATGATGATTAATCCTTTCTTCCCATTGTCCCTCCCCAAAAGTAATAATAAGAATCGAGTCTTGTGGTGTAGAGAAAAGAATATTGGAATTAGAAGATACAGGTCCTGGTCCCAGTTCTTGCCTAACTAATGCTGTGTGATCTTGAGCTAGTCCACAACGCTCCTGGGCCTCGTTTTTCACAGATAAAACAGGATGATTAGGGAAGATTGTGGTCATACTTTGTGGTTTTGTGGTTGTGAGTGTGTTTGCAAGCGTCATGGTCTTCTTTGAGAATGAAGGACAAACAGTGCCAACCATGGACAAAGCACAACGGATACAAATAAAACAGCAAAACAGACCTTGCTCTCAAGGTTCTCGTTAATTCTGATGGGGGAGACAACATGTATGGAATATTTCTACTGAGAGTCAGATTTCATATCTAAGGCCACTTCCATTCTGACACTCTGTGACTCATTTAGGGGTGGCTGTGTTTACTTTATGTGACTTGTGATGGTTGTTTGTATAAGGTGGAAAATTTTAACTGTTAGATGATAATAGGAATTAGACTTCACCCTTGGAATGTGGGTATCACTGGCCTTGTTCAGCCACTCCCCATTTCCTCTCACCAAGGGTGGCATGCTACCTAGTCATCTCAGTTGGCTCTGTCTCCTCCAGGGGAATTTCTCACTATAATGAAGCATACAGATTGAAGAAGATTTTATTGATTGAATATTTGATACAAGCTGGCCTTAGTACTAATGAAAACAGAAAGTATAAATGTAAATTTAAAAAAGGGAAATCTTTGAAGTTAATATCTCCCCACATAGGCAATTAAGAACTGAGGAATGTAGAAGTGGAGGTGGAGTGGGGAGACAGAGAACAAGCCACCGACTTCTATCAGATCTTCTAGAGACAGAAGTTCTAACAAGTGTTATTCTGCTGTAACTATACTACTCCTCAAGAGTCCAACAAGATGATGGTGGAATTAGTAGCAGAGGCTGCTAGTAACCTCTAATCCATTCTGTCACTCTTCTCTCTCACCACCTCTCTTGAATTGTCTTCTTGAACTCTTTTACTCAATCACAGTCTGAGCTTTCTCAGTCCTTCCTTCTATGAGGTATGATACCACCTCTTACAATAGAAGAGAAATAACAACTTCTCTTTAAGGCTCATTTCACTTCTACATCTCCCAGAGACCCACATAGCCAAATGCTAAGGACCTTCTCTTTCTTTACTCAGAGAATAGATCTTCAATGAACCCTGCTACATTCCTCCCTGGGATTAGAAAGTTTCCATTCTCTTGCAAATTAGATATGGTGCACTTGACATCTGGAATAAAACATCAGAGCATCAATACCAAGACAACAGAACAAGGATGACAAACCCAGTATCTCAGGTAATTATCCCAGGTGTTATACATGGAAACTGTGTATCAACAATATCATATACAATAGACATAACAAAATATACACCACAAGTTAGTTGAGTTTCTACATATCTAAAGTGAGTACCAAATGTATCATACAACATGTCATGGAAATGTATGTGTATCCATAGGACACAAATATGAATAACAAAAGTAAGATTATAATAGCATTAGTTTGCCTATACAATTATAAAATGTGTAGAAACAGCAACTTATGTACAGATAAACAGCAAAACTATGCATAGTCAACAGATTAATATAGCTATGATATATACATGATACATAAACAGTAAAATCAAATAAATATAAATAAGAAAATAATAAAACTGAAGCATATTCAAATAATTTAGTAATTAATAGGTATATCAATGAACACACGCATTTGAATGCAAAGCATACATTATATGGGTCAATATTAGAATTTTCTTCTAGTAAAACCATTTCTATATGATGTAATATGTAGTTGGTCACCCATAGAAGAGGCCTAACTCTCCTATGACCTGTTGAATTGTCCACTTCTATACTGGAGATAGTTGATGGTATGATCTGATCCTAATTCTCACTTATCAGAATTATAGTCCTGTGATCCTGACCCTGAACTTGTTTGTAGAAGGCCCACTCTGACCAACAGTGAGAACATTCTCTTCAGAGCATGTCTTATCTACAGATGAATGTTGTCCTTGATTTCTGTCCCTACCTATTACTGAACTGGGTCATAGTACATAGTCTTCCTCATTTGAAATGTCTGTTTCTGAACCACAGTTGGCATCAGCCAGTCTCTGCATAAGTAGTAGATGGTCTTTTTTTATTTTGAGACTGATGAAGTCTATCAGTCATTGCCTGATCATCAGGGAGCACAACCAACTCAACTATAGGCAATGAGTGGTTGGGATGAATCAATTGTCTGCAATTCCTTTGCTACTCTTTGGGGCAGTTTTATCCATAGACAAGTTGCTTGATCTTACTATAACCAGGTGTGGAGTAGTTTTCCATGAATCTGGAACTCATGTGTCCTACAAGCACTAAGATTTCATAGCAAAACTGTTACCTTGATAAAAAAAAAAAAACCTTGGGCATCTTACTATCATTTGATTTTGTCAGCCCTCTTCTGAACTGAAGTTGTTGCTATGTAACCAAGTTCCTTTAGCTTTTTCCTTAGCAGAGAGATCTACTGGTTGTGAATATCTTGTCTCTCCATCTTCAGAGATTCCCAAGAATAAATTGATAGGCAAGTATGACTCTCGCCTAATCATCAACAGGTTGGATGTAAAGGTTGTAGCCTTATTTATGATAGAATTGCACATTATTCGTGGTGGAGTTATGTACTTGTACTGGGGAAGTGACATGTTAGCTCTGTCTAAAGTTTTGTTCTAATATTATTGTTGGTAACATGCCAATAAATTTGCCGTTCAGCCTATGGGACTTGTTGAGGATAGTAAAATATAATTCTATACTTCTTGAAATCAGCAAAAACTGATGTTTCCCACCATGTACCACTCCGTTCTTGTGTGGGTGATCCCTAACTTTAGTATTTAGACTGTAGGGTTCCACTTTTCATAGACACATATCACCAAAAACTTGCTATTAAAAAGATGGGTCTTTGTTTTAGGAAGAAATTTGAGGTCATTAAAAGAACTTTGCAGCTTTCCAAAGGCAAACCAACCTGATTTTTTGCTTCTGCTCGGTTCTGAGCTAAGTTCATTTTCCATTTGCTGTATTCAAGATACATCTATATCTCTATGTTATGTAACATAAAGATATAAATGTAGCTATAAATATTGATGTAGATAGATCTATATATCAATAGTTATCTACATATATCAATAAAATATAGATAGATATATAGATTGAAAAGAAGACAAACTTTATAGGTTAGATTATATTGCAAAATTTGATTATCTATGGCAAAATGTTAATGCTCAGTGGGCTTTACAGATATTATTTTACTTATTGCAGGCTGTCCTCTCCTTATAGCTTGTGAATTTAGGTGATCTTAATTAATTTTTAAAAATACATAAGTTAAGCCTCTACAACATCCTATACTGATGTGTCATTGCTGTACCAAGGTGATCTTGAGTTCTCAAAGACTATGCCAACAAAGTATTAGCCCTGACAAGTTCTGCTAATGCTTCTAATATGGTCTTGACAACAGACAGAATTTTTTTTTACTGAGGAGCATTCTATGTAGGGAGAGATTCATCACCAGTGGGCTGTTTTGTGGTAATACATTCTTTGGCTATGACAACCTATGGGACAAAGCAAAACATAAAATAACCCTCAATCCCGTGTGATCCTTACTGATTTGCAGTGATGGTAGCAGAAAGACAAAAAATGGGGAGGAGGGTGGTAAGAATTATATTTTTAAACAGACAACTTTGAATCTACTCACAGCACTCTCAAAATGATATCTTTTTCCAGTGATCACTGTGAGGGGCAATGTTACTGGATAAACTGAGTCATACCAATCTTGAGATTATTGCTATAAATGACATTAAAAGAAGGAAGTTGCATCTGAATGGAATGGTGGCTCATAGTTCTCCTTGGTGAGACAAATAAAGGACTTGTAAATATTAAAAAAAGCACAATTTCTTGGAACATATGATAATCTCTTTTTGCCATGTTTATGATAACTATTGCAAAAACTCTATAAAATAATTGCAGCTTATGTATCAACAACTGTTGTCCAGAATAAAGAAATGGAGAAATTCCAGACTTTTCTCAATAAGACCCTTCAAATTCAATCAACATATTCTTGGATACTCAGAGACTTTGATGAAAATATGGGAACAGGCAGGAATGGCAAGAAATGTGTCTCAGGAATAAAAGAGGTCAGAAACTTGCAGAATACCTGGAAATTACACATTATTAATAATTACACATTATTAATACATTCTTTGAGAAAGAATGGAAAGGTGTTGAATACAGGGAATATTAAGTGAAATCCCACAAAAAGGAAATTGATTATATTTGAATAATCAATCAACCAGTATTCATTAAATACTTACTATGTGCCAGGAATTCACTGTACTAGGTGCTGGAAGTACAAACATGTAGAATGAAAACGCCCAGAGCAGCTTTTCATACAGATAGGAAATAACTTGCTACACATATGGGAGTCTTTCATGACTAACTTAGCTATCTTTGCGTGTCGTAGTATTGACTTGTTAGAGCAAAGATGAATATAAGTATTAGACTAAAAGATTAAGAATGAGAAAAAGATAGGATATGCAGTTAAAACAATTCCATCCTGACCTAAGTCACTTCAATGCTGTGAAATATTATATGGACAGAAGAAAGGACATAGACATAGAAAACTTAACTCTTTAAACTCTGGACTGTCCTTGGTGGGGCCTGTGCTATCCTAATTTGTGAGCCTTACATGACCCATGATGTATAAGCTGACATCAGCAATGCTTGCTTCATACCACATCTTGTCTGTCTACATCTTCCAAACTAGAGACCATGTATTGCCATCATTACTGGAAAGAGTGCATCATCAGTTTTCCAATAGCTCAGTTTGCCATCCCTGTGTCTTTCCAAATCAAATACTCTTCTTTAGGAACAACTCCTCTATTTGTGTTATCTTCTTGTGTGTGTTTGTCCTTGATTGCTGAACAAGACCATGCCATCAGAGAAATAATAACATGATTTGCACTTGACTTTGTTTTGAGTGAGGGAGGGCTAGGCAGGTCACCAGCCTCATTTCTCCTCCAGAGCCATCTGAATCCAGTGACCAGATATTCATTAGAATGACTGGAGATGACCCAGGATGAGGCAATTGGGGTTAAGTGACTTGCCCAAGGTCACACAGGTACTGAGTGTCAAGTGTCTGAGGTGAGATTTGAACTCAGGTCCTCCTGATTCCTGCACTGGTGCTCTATCTACTACCCCACCCAGCTGTCCTGGTTATCTTCATGATTAGAATATGAACTCCTTGAAGGAAGGGACTATCTCATATTTGCATTTGTATGCCACTATACCACTGCATGGCATAGTTCTGGGAACATAGTAAAAGCTTAATAAATGTTTTTTTAAAACTTCATTGATTCTAGATACATTATGTTGATCTAAAAAATTTAGTATACTAAATTTTGAAGAGGGTCATTTTCACTTATAAATTGTGACCAATTTCCCACAATGCTACCCTGAGTCATCTTTGATAGCATCATTTATAATAAATCTGATAGCCCCTCATTTTTGAATGTTTCTATCTTCTCCTGCCTCCACCTCCCACCAAGTTTATGTATTTTGTACATATGTGTGTGTATATATATATGCACATATATGTATACATATAAATATATGTATGTATGTATATATAATAACCTCCAATTGAATGTAAGCTCCTTGGGGAAAGGAACTGCTTTATTTTTGTTTTTATATCCTTAGTGCCCAAGGGTATGTGGGAGTTAGTTAGCTAAGCCGATTGTTAAATTTTCAATATGAGAGTTTACAACTTGAAAATTTGCAAGCAGTAAAGATTAGGGCTTGATTTATTGTTTTGCTGATTTTCTACACTTAATATGTTGGAGGAAATTGTTACAATGCAGATTAAACTTAAAAATGTGTGTCATGCATGTATTTTTTCATTTCAGAGAATTGATTATTATACATTTGCCAGCTGCCTGGCATATAGTAGGTGCTTACCATCTGTTTGGTGATTGATTAATTCACTCATAAATTGACTGAAAATGAATTTTATACACACATATTTATGAAAAACAGGTGTAACATTCACTACCTATGCCCAAAGGTAAAAGAAAAAAAGGCTTATTGATTACTTTAGGGAAGTATTAGCTTAATCTAAATAAACAAATCTATCAAAATAGCTTCTATAAATGGGGGAAATCTAAATTCTAATATGAAGTTTTAAAACACATCTTGTATCTCACCAAGAGGTCAATGCTTAGATGCCAGTCTTTGAGGCATAAAAGCAACTAGATTATGGTGTTCAGCTAACTTATACCCTATCCAAAACTGAGCCTCCTTTCCCTGCTGCCAAGTGAATGTATACTTAATGTGGAAAAGGAGAGATATAGAACTAGGAAGCCAGAGAAAAAGAGAGCACATGTAGTCTGGAGTATATTGCTTAACAGAGTAAGAGGAAGAAATAAGAAGAAATTTCCACAAATTTCCAGTTCCTTCAAGCTACCACATGGCTCTGTCTGGGTTCAGAGAATTAGATCTTGCTACTTATGCTTACTACGGTGGTAGAAGAGAATGAAAGATGAGAATATCCTTTACCTCTGTAAACTCAGCAGTCTACCAACCAAGAAAGAGGACAAAATAGAGAAAGAAGAGGTGTACTACTAAAAATGTCATAAAATCATTGAACTTGAGAGTCAAGAGAAACCTCAGAGATGCTCTGGTATAATCCATAATGGAAAGATCACTGATTCAGGAGTCAGACAAATGGAGTTCGAATCCCAGCTCTGATATTTGTTGTTCATGTTACCTCGGATAAATCACTTCCTATCTGTGGGTTTGTTTCTGTCTTCTTAAAATGAAGAGGTCAAATCAACTCAACAAGCATTTTTAAGCACTTACGATATGCTAGGTACTATGCTAATTGCTGGAGATATTGAGAAAATAAGAGAGGACAGAGGATGCCTCATATGTAAGATTTCTCAGTGGTAAAAGGTGCCCTTTAGTTAAACCTATACCTGAACAAATATTCTCTCTTTATAATATACAACAGGTGGTCTTTGAGTTTTTAAAGGTCTTTTAGGACACTAAATTGTAATAACTGAATGTAAATGGTGCCAACCACATCCTTTATTTTCCATCTCCAGTGATGAGTCCCTCAATTTACTGGCCTTCAGACAAGACACAGTCTGTCACTAGGATCTTACTAGCTTTTCAAGGTAGATAGGCTGGGCTATAATTAGTCTGAACATGGTCTAGGTTTTGTCCCAAGGCGCTTTTAGAATAATAAAATTTTGCTCAGTTGGCAGATTGGTATTAGAGCTAGTAAAGTTACCATGAATAATTAGCTAAAATAGCCTCCCTCAATAAAATCAACAAAATTACACAATGTTAATAAAAGTTAGATAAAAACAAAACCAAAAATGGCGTAGTTATAATGACTAACCTTGTCCAAAGCCCAGAGAATGGTAGAATCATAAAAGCACTGAATTTTGACTTTGAAAAGATCTTAGAGACCATGTAAACCAAGCCATACATGAAAGGAATTTATGCTACCATGTAGATACCTGACAAATGGTTATTCACACAGTATTTGCTGAAAGACTTTCAATGAGGATGGGACCCTTTACCAAAAGCAACTTCTTTCACTTTTGGACAGCTCTAATTGTTCAAGTTTTCCTGTCATCAAGACTGAAGTTTTCACTTTCCAGCTTCCATCTGTTGCCCTTAGTTTTGACTTCTGGAGCCACAGAGAATAATTCTAGTGTCTCTTCCACAGGATAGAAATACTTAGATGGTTCTTCTCTTTCAAAGGGCAAATAGCCCCAATTCCTTCAATTAATAATCATATGACATGGTCCCTGTGTCATATTGGCTGCCCCTCTCTCTTTGCCATCCAGATTATCAATATCCTTCTTAAACTCTGTTTTCTAGAACTAAATATGATGCTCTTGATGTGGATGAAGGCAGAGTACAGTGGGACCCTCACCTCCTTAGATGTAGAAGTTTTTCCTTTCTTAATGTAACCTAAGTTGCATTAGCTTTTTGGAAGGATTCATATTGAGTATAAATCCACTAAAGCCCTCAAATTCTTTCAGATAAACTATTGTTTAACTATGCTTCCTCCATCCTGTACTTGTGAAGATGATTTTCTGATCCTATCCTGTTAGATTCAGCCCAAGGATCCAGCCTGGAAAGATCTTTTAGGTCATGACTCTGTCACCAAGTATGTCAGCTATATATCCCAACTTTATATCATTTTCAAATTTGAAGATCATGCCATCTATCCCTTTATCTAAAAGAGTGACAAAAATGGTAATCAGAAGACCAAGCACTGGAGTATTCTGTAGATCACCTGTTTAGTTGACATTGAACCATTAACTACTCTTTGAGTCTGTCCATTCAACCAGTTATGAAACTGTCTCTTGCCATCTTTCCACAAGAATCCTAACAGATTCTCCTAACAAGTGCTTTAATAAAATCCAGGTGAATTACATCTATAGCAAGTGTTCTAAACATGGGGTCTATGAACTTTAAAAATATTTTTATAACTAAATTTCAGTATAGGGGCAGGTAGGTGGTACAGTGGATAAAGCACTAGGCCTGGAGTCAGGATGACCGGAGTTCAGATCTGCCACTTACTATCTGTTTGACCTTGGGCAAGTCACTTAACTCTGTTTGCCTCAGTTTCCTCATTTGTAAAATGGGCTGGAGAAGGAAATGGCAAACTACTCCAACACCTTTGCCAAGAAAACCCCAAATGGGATCTCAAAGGGTCAGACATGAATGAAACAACTGGACACAACAACAACCAATATTTTAATATATGGTTGATAGTGAGTTGATTGATGACCATATTTCATTATTATATTTCATTAATTTAAAATATCAGTCTGAGAAGAGGTTCAATCCATAGGTTTCTTTAGGTTTCCAGTGGGATCCACATGCCCCCAAAGGTGCCCTGATCTATCATTGCCCTCAACTATCAGTTTAGTAACCCTGGGATTGGTATTATTTGATGAAGTCACGATGAGATTTTGTAATCACTGCTCCTTTTGCTAGAGGTTCACTAAATAGCTCTTTAATAATTTGTTCTAGAACTTTCCCATGCTCATTGGCTTATAATTTGCAGATTCTGCTCTCTTCCCTGCCCACATCCCCTTTTTAATTTGAACATTTTCTCTTCTCTCTCCTGTTTCCCATGATTTTTAAAATGTCACTATAGTAACAGCAATCACAGTTGCCAATTCTTTAAGTTCCTGAGAAAATAGTTCTTCTGACCCCAGTAACCTGAATTCATCAAGAATTATCGGGAGCTCTTTATCTCTCTTTAGTTATTGATCCATATGAACCATCTTTGTTCTATAATTTCCATTGCAAATGATGCAGTAACAGTAACAGCAGCTGGGCCTTCTCCATGTGTTACTACTTATAAGATCACCTTCCCATCTACCCCATGCAATGGTTCAACACCCTTGTTTATCCTCCTTTTCTCTCCCATGTAGCAATAGTCCCAGAAAATCCCAATCCTACCTACCCTGTTGACCTTAACTTCCTTCCTCAATGCCTCCTGAACCTTAGCATTCCTGAAACTTTGTAGGATATTGTCATGTTCTTATCCCATTCTTTATTACTTGCCTTTCTATTTTCTCTTTGTATCTTTCAAAACATATCTAAGTTGTTTGGCAAATTCCCTATGCATCTACATTAATATCTTCAGTCAACATATCTTTTTTCTGATTAAAATTAATTTCCCTTGGTGTCTTCAGAATTTCATTCTTGAGAGTTTCCCCATTGTTCCTGGGTTAACTTCCCTTATGCAGTTGTAGTTTATAGTGTCATATCTACTTTTTTATTTGAATCTTTTCCAAATCTAAGAAGAGGTTTGAAAAAATACACATCTCTCCTTTTGCTGGCGAAGTGAGAGATTATAGGTTTGGAATATAATATACATTTTCAGATGTGGTTGATACAGTGGTTGATTTTTCTTAACTGATTTTTTTATTTTTCTTATAAGGGAAGGTTTATTGGGTAGGGTAATATATGATGATTTTGCTACAAGTGCGAAAGTTATCAATAAAACAAATAAAAAGCAAAAATGAGATTCCTTCTACTTGTTACCCCCTAGTTCAGTCACAAGCTTCCCAATTCTCCAGTGTCCTACTCCCCTCCCAACAAGATGGAATCCTGAGATCAGTTCCTTCACTGGAATTGGGACATAGAGTTCTCTCTAAATTTGCTCCTTAGAAGATTGTTTTCATACTACTTTGTCTTACTGATTAGGATCCTACAGATAGGACCTCTGTTCCATCATTTCAGTTGCTGAGATCCCAGGGTCACCTCAACAGTCCCAGAGAATGATTGTTTGAATCTTAACAACTGAAGAAATTTCATTGTTATGCCAATGTTTGTTTTTCCAAAGTGGTTTACATATCTATAAGTGGAATATTAAATAATGATAAGTCTACCATCAGGGACTCAGATAACATTCTCTGAGTCCAATCCTTTTGGACAGGGTTAAAGGGACACAGAGTCAGTAAGCTGAAAGTTCTATCTTTTTCCAAGTTTAAAAAAAAAGAGTTCTAGAATTTTTGCACAAAAAAAGAAAATGAATACTTCAGTGCTGGCTTTTCTCATTTAAAAATAAGTCATTATCCCAGTAGCAAAAATGCTACAGAAATAGATCCATTTATGTGTACACATGTATGCTTGCATCATTCTTTCCATTGAGTTAGTAAAATAATTAATCCACACATTTGATTAATTTTTAAGTTACTCTGCTATGCCTTTATTTGGTTATATGCCATTTTGTTGAAATTTTGAAATGCTACCTTTATACAAACATTTTAGGCTTAGATTTTATATTTTCATAGAACCACTAGGTAAACATTTATTGCAAGAGATGATTTTACCACTTTCACAAAAGTAAGTTGGAAGAGAGTGGCCATCTGTCGAATTTTTGGTTGTTTAATAGTTTCAAATGTTCTGTGACACCACTGGAGATTTTCTTGTCAAAGAAACTGACGTGATTAGTCATTTTTTTCTCCAGTTCATTTTATAGATGAGGAACTGAGGCAAACAGGGTTAAGTGAGTTGCCTAGGGTCACACAGCTAGTAAGTATCTGAGGCTGGATTTGAACTCAGAGAAATGAATCTTCTTGATTCTAGCTGCCCCATCTGTCAAATACAACTATCAAACTCAAGACAAAAGTTTAGTTAGGAGAATCAAATGTCAAAACCTTGCCCAAAGTGGACATATGATAATATCAACAGCTTAAATTTATCTAGTGCCTAATAGTTTGCATAGCACTTCTACGTATATGGTTTCATTTGATTCTCAAATAGGCAGGGCAAATATTAATATCTCTATTTTACCACTTACCTGAACTACTGAAAATGGCTCATATCAGGTTTTTCCATTTTGACTTTTACTTCCCTCTTCTAAGGTCCTGGAATGGTGAGAGACTAGCTTATTCTCCATAGAAATACCAAATATATTTTTTTCAAGTTTACTATAAATCGTTTGTCACTCCTGAGCTCTAAACTCTTCAGTGATTTCCAGGATTAACTGTATAAAGTTTACTCTTCATTTCAGGCCCTCCTCCATCTGGCATCACCGTACCTCCTTAGCTTTATCACTAAAATATAATATCCTTGAGGGTAGGGACTATTTTTGCCTTTTCTCTCTAACTGCCGTCCTCAGCCCCTTGACACACATAGTAAGAATGTAATAAATACTTGTTGATTGCTGTCTCTTTACCTTGTCAAAAGTGAATTCTTAGATCAAGCACATTCGTAAGGAATTGTAGAGTTGAAACAGCTTCCAAAGCTAAATGTTGTTTCGATAGCATGCTTCTATCTTTCTGATCTGATCGTTGGTGAAGAAAAGTGAAAGTTGATTTTTCAGTAGGGTATTCTTTCCTTTGAACTTAACCAAAATATCAATACAAACCCAGGTGTGGTTGGTTATATTTTAATATCATTCATTTGTTTGTAATTCCCAAGACCACTTGTTCTGGTTCTCAGTAATTCTTTTCCATGATTTCATATCTTAATTCTCCTTACATTAGGAGGGAGACAATACCTCCTTTCTGTATTTTTCTCTTACTGTTTCATTTCATATTCTGTGGATGATTTTCTTCTTTAGTTGTCTCCTGGTGCTAAAATGAAAGGCATTTACCTTGTACCTGTCTGTGCCTGTGTTTGCAGAGGCCATACAGGCCTCTGAATACAGGCATATACACTTGATCTAAGAGGCTTTACAGTCAAACTGAGCTGGAGGCTTGTGTGAAGAAGCCCAATGTGGTGCCTACAAGTATAGTCTAAAGGAATGGCGCAACCCTGGGCATCCTCAGAAACTCTAAAACTCTCAATAGTCTGCTGAATGTTTCACACAGAGAATCCATAAAAGGCTTTGTGAGTTCCTACTGTGCTGTGTTTGTGTACTGCAGTTTCAGGAGGGAGAAGGGTCTTTGCTTGGATTTCCATTATTTGGGGATCAAAGAAAATAGCCTAAATCCTTCCTTGCTTTCCTCATGAGACTAGTGTCAGGATCAAATGAGACAACATATGTAAAAAATGATTTTCAGGCCATAAAATATTGTATAAATGTCAGCTGCTGTAATGGGCCAGAAGGGCAGCAGGGAATAAGGGACTGCACTTGTAATGAGGAAAGGTGTGAGTTTGGCTCCCAGCTCTAACATTTCCTAGCTGTGGGAACATGGGGAATTCATAGCCTCTGGGAATTTCACCTTAATCATCTGTAAAGAGGGGATCCTAATCTTTGTACTATCTTTCTGAGAAGTAGTAGGCATAATGGATAGAAAGTCGAATTTAATAGCCATAAAGACCTGGGTTCATGTCCTGCTTCTGATACATCCTGGTCATGTGACCCTGGGAAATTGTCTAATCCCCAGGAGCTCTAAGCAAACTTCTAAGACCATAAGGTTCAGAGAAGTGGCCCACCTGCATTTTTGGAGGGCATTAATTCCCCCTAAATTTCCTTATACTAATGAAATCCTGAATCTAAATCTATCTCTATTATTTTCCTCAGGGTTGTTAGAAAAGCATTTTATAAACCTTGAGGTCCTAGATAAATATTTATTTTCCTTATTAATAAGAAATAATGAAGGATCATTGTCATTGGAGGTGTTAAGCAGAGGCTAAGTGAAAATGGGATATAGAGGAAAGAGTAATAGATCTGGAATCATAGGGCCTGAATCCTGGCCTGCCATTTACAAATGCCATGATCTTGGGCAAGTCTCTTGTCTGGGTCTCTGTGCATTTGGGCACCATGACTTGTTTGATAGTTTCCTGGTTTAATATTTTATCATCAATGCTTTATTTCCCTTGCCTACAACACTATCTTGCATAGAATAGGAACTCAATAGATATTTGTTCAGTTAAATGAACTTTCTAATTGATTATCCATTAGTTTCTGACTAGCTGGATTTAAAAACAAATCACTTGAATCAATGCTTACATTTTCTTGGTATAAGTCTTCTCTCTAGTTATCAGGCTCTAAGATACAACTTTGAGATCTTTCTAATGAATTAAATGAAATATTAAATATAATCTAGTCCAATCCCTTTGTGTTACAAATTTTCTTTGCTTTCCTCTCCAGTAATACATTCACATCCATAATCTAGGTCCCAGAGAGTGGCAGTTATGTTTGGTTCTAAGTTCTAATAGGTGAACTTCCCATTAGTAGTCATAGATTCATTGATTTTTAGCAAAGGTATTTGCTAAAATGGCATAGTAAGAACAGTAACTCCAAATAATCCCCTCTGCATCAAAATTTGCACACACTTACACAAACAAACAGTGCCTGTGGAAAAAAAATGCATGCAGATAATATGATTGCAGTGAGACACGTTTGGTGAACACATCAGCCAAAACAACTCAATTCTAGAACTGTAGGATCTGGAATTTTTTTAGCTACTCCTCTCTTCAGTCCAACCCTTGATTGGATTAATTTGATTAAAAAACCCAAACAACTCATTGTGTTGTGGTGGATCATCTAGGTTAGTGATACTCAGCAATTGCTTAATAACTGATAATTGAACTTCTGGTGTGTACATGGTATTAGGACTATATGATCATATATCTAGAGTTGGCAAGAGCCTCCAAGGCCATCCAATCCAACCTTCTCATTTTACATATGTGGAAACTGAGGCCCAGGGAAAGTAAGAGATTAGCCCAAGGTTTTAGGCAATATATGATCCCAGGGCCTCTGCCTCCAGGGTCAGTCCTTTTCCTCTTACCATGCTAGCTTTAGTGTGACTGTTTTTTCTTTCTAAAATTCAAAATTGTTTAAGATGCCTTTGGAAAACTTCTCAAAGTAGGAACAAGTTCCTATAACATCCACCCCCAAACATTTAGTGCTATGTACAAATAGTAGGTGCCTAACAAATTGGATTGCTAACTAAAGCCTTTTACATCTGTTTTCACTGATTAGGTCTTCTAGATTCCACATCCAGCCTTCTATCTACAACACTGCTGTCTTTGTATCATCCTATTCTGCCTTTTTTGAAATAAGTGAAAACATCTCATGAATATAAACACTATGTATATATCCATCCATTTCATTTTCTGATTGAGTGGCTTTCATATCTAAAAAAATCTGGCTCAGTCCATGGTTCCATTGACTCTTGGGCAATAAGCAGGAGTGACTATACTATTAGACTTGGCTAAGCAGTGCCTGGGTTTGCATGTCTCTAGTTCTGTTTAAGCTTATGACCAGGTAGAAGCTGTAGTTTGTTTCCCAAAAGGGAGCTTTAAGAAAATCGAGGGGAAGATTTCTGTAAGTACTCTGTAGCAAGCCCTTCATTTCTGAGTCAATTTTTGCCTTGGGCGTGAGAAGAGGGAGAAAGTACAGGGAAAAGTTGAATGTCTACATTCCCCCATTTTTGTTTCCTTGAAATGGAGGTTGTATATTAAGGAGTGATATTGAATCCATGAAGGCTGTGGTTGAGATTCTCTTCCAATAAGAATCAAACTTTTCAGCCTGCTTCAGGACAATTATGTATGAAAAACACTTCATATCTCATGGACAAATCTGCAATTTTAAATGTTTGTTTTCTTATTAATCAGTACCTGAGGAATTGACACCATTATTTCACCATGCATATTTCAGTAATTCCTCATCACTCAAGAAATCAAAGGAGCATTTATTAAGCACCTACTATGTGTCAGGTGTTGTACCAGGCCCAGGATACAAAAACAAACTGAAAAAAAGGAAACAATTTCTGCCCTCAAGGAGCTTATATTCTACTGAATGAATGGAGAGAGCTAGCTGTTTATTTCAGAGACTCTTGGAGAAACTGTTTGAATCTTTGAAGAAATGGGTAAAAGCTTAAAACTGAGGAAAGCAGTAGGCCTTTTTTTTAATAAAAGGTATTTGGCTTTTTAGATTATAATATCATATGGCTTGACTTTTTAAAAATCAGTTACAGGTTTCTGAATTGCTTTACTATTTTTGAGGGAAAAAGGTTTTCACATTTTCAGTTTTCTGTGTTTTTCTTCCTTGGCTAGGAGATCCTTGAGGTGATCTGTAGCTTTTTCAGTCTTTTGGTCTGTTTCCCATCTTCTATACTATGTGCCCTGCATCTTCAAAATACTAACCAACTCCCCCTTCCCTATGAATATTTCTCTATGTAGACTAAACTTGATATTTGACTTGATAGGACTCCAGCTAATAAAGATGACTTTTCCCTTACCAACAGTTTGGTTTTGGGGGTCCTAGGATAGGTGTGGAGTTTAGACCTATGATTTCATTTGTGTAGAGGGCTTTAAGTGGAGAAGCTTTCTCTACTATGTAGATCAGAAAGAGCTTCCTAAGGACAGTGAATAGTTCAAAGATCTGCTCAAGGTCACACAGCTGGTTTGTGTCTTGAAAACATGTCTTCACTGACACTAAGATCAGCTTTCTGCGTGGCGTTAAGCAACTCAAACTCCTCAGATGCTTCATTTGTAAAATGAAAGGATTGTACCAGATGACTCTGGAGCTATTCTGTGATATGATTCTCTCCTGTGATCTGCTTAGGGTCATGCCTTTCTATACTGTGTCTCCTTCTATCTCAAAATACCAACTAGGGAGCAGATGTAAAACTACAGAAAAGAAATGGTCTCTTGCATCAGTTTTTCCCTTAGAGATACATGGGGGAGGCAAATAGAACCATACCCAAACTACAGGGACTGGACAGCTCCCAGTGTAGTTAGCATGCGTTGGTGTGAGTAAGGGAAAATTTATTTTTCCATCTAATCAACTTCACAGGTATAACACTGGGAATGGATAGTATACCTGTTGAATCAGAAGCCAAAAAGATCTTTCCAGACGAGAGGCCAGAGCTGAATCCAATAAGATAAAATTTAATAGGGATAAATGTAAAGGCTTTCACTTGGATTTTAAAAAATCAATATACACATAAATAAGTGGAATGGCATGGTTCTATAACAATATGTCTGAAAAAGATCTGGGGATTTTAGTGGGCCACAAATTAAATATGAATCAAGAGTATTGTGTGACCACAGGAAAAAGCCAATGTAACCTTCAGGTATAACATTCAGGAATAAGAAGGTGTCAGTCCTTCTGGACTCTGCTCCAGTCAGACTATATCTTGACTACTGGGTTCTGTCCTGGTGAGAGGACACTGAAGGACACTGACAAAGGAAATGGAGATCAGGATGGTAAAGGGCCTTGAGAACGTGTCATATGAGGATTGGTTGAAGGAAATGGGCATGTTTAGTCTGGAGAAGGGAAAATTCAGATGAAGGACATGAGAGTTTTCATGAAATAGTGGCAAAACCAATGGGCCTGTAATGAGAAGAACTTGTCTCAAATAACTAACCATTCCACTCGTTAGCCATTTAGCTTTGGTAGATTATTTCACCTCTCCGGCTCTCCATTTCCTCAGCTGTAAAATTAAGGAGATTGGCTTAGGTGATCTCTAAATTCTCAGCTTCAAGATTCTGTTATTATTGTATTTAAAGGTGTGAAGATAGCAAAGGCACTGTGTAAAAAAGTGACAAGTATCTTCAAAGACAGACTAGTTTTATCCTGTCTGGAAAAAAAATGTACATTTCAGACAGAAAAGTGAATGTGCTATTAAGTGATTTTGGTTAAATAATTACTTGACACTGAATTGTTCTTTGGAAGCTGCTCCAAAATGATGGCTCTTTTTTTTTTTTTTTTGTTTCAGTCTCCCTGTCTCACCTGCAGTTCTGACAAATGCGTGGTGGGAGGGGGAGGGGGAAATGAGACATCTGCTTCAGAACAAAGCTGTCTTTTAGCTGGGAATCAACTTTACTTGTTCCTTAAACCACAAACAATAGTCAGAGGGAGGGCTAGGAGCCAGGTAACCGTTTCATTCTGTAATATCAAACATAATGATCACATTTAAAGCTTAGAGGGCATATGATTTCACTGTCTCCAACACGTTTGGGGGCTTGTCTGCCTTTTTTTTTTAAAAAGGGCAATTTGGCTGCTCTTATTAGGAAATGGTAACAATCCTGGTTGTTTGGGTTTTTTTTGCCTCCAAGAAGGTATTGTATATTTATTATTATCCCTGATATCATAGAGTTTGGAGAGTGTTTTTATTGTACTCGTTTAAATATTCAAACCAAGGGAGTTCATTAAAGAGGCAGTATGTTGTAGCAAATAAAGGGCCCGCCCTGGAGAAAGTCCTAAGTTCAAGTCTTGCTTCTGACACATTGGAGAAGTATGGTTATGGGCAATCAGGTATTTTATTTATATTTATTTATTTAAATTTTATTATTATAATATTGAATATTAATTATTAGCATATATTATATCAGGCCGCATTATCTATTTATTTAAATGCCATTTAAATTATGCTCACTTAACCTAATAATACCCCAGTCAATTCTCTAGGACCAGTTTCAGAGAATGGGAGTTGTACATACTGATGAAATCACAAGTCTACAATAAAAAAATCTACTTCAGTGTAATTATCTCAAATGTTTGCCATATCTAAAAGTTCAGCTTAAAAAAAAAAGGTCTAAGATGGAAGAAACCTTGGATACATCTACTCCAACTCTTTAATTTTATACACATGTAAAGATCTTAAGGAAGATGTTCAAGGTCAAGCAAGTAGCAAGTGATAGGGCCAGAAATTGATATGAAAGTTTTTAGAGAACAGTGCTGTTGCTATTTTGTTTCTAAAACTACACTATACCACTAGTGTCTATTAGTTCTGGCTTTTAGCATTAGGATGAAAATTTTTATCTTGCATTGATATCCTTGTTCTTTCTAAGATGGGCATGCACTGGTCAACTAAGAGAACTCAATTCTCAATAGTTTTGCCTCAGTATAATATCTTAGTATTCAACTAGCTCTCTGGTTCTCAAAGGCTATGCCATCAGGCTATATGCTTTGTGAGGTTCTCCTGTGATAGAAAGGCTTCAAGTACTGTCTCAACAAAAAGACTTTCTGCTTTCTGAGGACCAGCCAAGTAAAATAAAAACAGACTCATAGTCATTCCCCAAATGATAAAATAGGTGAAAGGATAATAGTAGGCAGTTTTCAAAGGGGAAAAAAAATCTAAGCTATCAATAACCATATGAAAAATGATGTAAATGACTAATAATTAGAGAAGTGCAAATTAAAAACAACTCTGAAGTACCATCTCATGCCTATCAGACAAAGTTGATGAAAAGAGAAAATGACAAATGCTAGAGGGGTTGTAGGAAAATAGATACTTTAATGTACTGTTGGTGAACCTGTGAAGTGGTCTAGTCAATTCAGAAAGCAATCTGGAACTATGCCCCCAAAGCTATTAAACCCTGCTCACTCTTTGGCTCAGTGATAGTTCTCCTATATCTATACATCAAAGAGATCAAAGAAAAAGGAAAAGGTCCTATATGTACAAAAGTATTTATAGCAGCTCTTTTTGTGATGGCAAAGAATTAAAATCTGAGGAGTATCCAACAATTGGGGGATGAATGAACAAGTTAGACTATATGAAGATGATGGAATACTATAGTGCTGAAAGAAATGATAAAAGAGATAGTTTCAGAAAAAGAAAAGGCATGGGAAAACTCATATCAACTGATGCAAACTGAGGTAAGCAGAATCATCAGAATGATACATCCAATAATAGTATTGTAAAGGTAAACAACTTTGAAAGACTTAAGAGCTCTGATCAGCATTGTGACTAACCACAAATCCAGAGCATTCATGATGAAACATGCTATCCACCTCCACACAGAGAAATGATAGACTCAGAGTGTCGATTGAAGTCTTCCCTTTCTTTTGTTTTTAATTGGATATGACTAGTTTCAAGAACTACTGCATTTTTACCTCTGTATCTACAGTGCCTGGCTCAATACTTGGCACATAGTAAGCATATAAAAAAATGCTTGCTAAATTGAATTAGTCTTCCTGTGATTCCATGTAGTGGTTTGTTTCGAACCTCAGTAAAGAATCTGTTCTGTGGTGTAACAGAAGTACTCTGGGATAGTGGATGATACCTCTACTACTTAGCTTCCTTCAAGTCTCAGCTGGAGTTTCACCTTCTGCAGGAAGCCTTCCCTGTCCTTACTGTCTTAGCGTCTTCTCTCTGAGACGACCTCCAATTTATCTTGTGTACATTCTGTTTGCACATAGCTGCTTGCTTGTTGGTTGCCTTATTGAACTGTGAGCTCCTTGAGAACAGGGAATTTCTTTTGCCTTTTTTTGTATCCTCAGCGCCCAGCCCATAGGAGGTACTTAATAAATGCTAATTGGCTGACTGGATAAAGATTCCTTCTTAGAATCAGAAAAATCTTGGGTCACAGACTGTGTGACCTTGGGCAAATTACTAAACATCCCAGTGCCCCAAGTAACTCTAATACTTTAACTTACAGAACAAGTATCCACCTACATTGGTAGATATAGTTTCCTCATTTGTCTGCTGAAGAAATCACAAGTCTGGTCTGCCTCAGAATTGTAGTAATGCAATCACCTTTATCTTATCTCCTTCCTCTATGGTGAGTTTTTTCTTGTTTAGTCATTTCAGTTATGTCTAACTCTTCCTGACTCCATTTGGAGTTTTCTTGGCAAAGATACTGGAGTGCTTTGTCATTTCCATCTCCAGATCATTTTACAAACAAGGAAACTGAAGGACTAAGAGACTTACCCAGGGTCACACAGCTATTAAGTGTCTCAGACCAGATTTGAACTCAGGTTTTCCTGACTCCAGTCCTGGCTCTCAATCCATTGTGCCACCTAACTGCCCTATGGTGATAAACTGGATGATAAACCATGTTGTATCAGAACAGTTATCTCTGCTCAGTTTTGTTTGATAAATGCTTATTGAATGAATGAGTGAGTGAATGAATAAATGATTGAGTGGGTGAGTGAGTGGATGAATGACTTTGCTTCATGTGAAGTGTGTCCTGGATGTAGTTGGAAGTCCTTTCCTTCCTCAGTCAATCACATGTGAGATAATGAATCTTAGAATTCTGTTGTGTTTACTGCTGCTCTGGTTTTGGGGGGCACAGTACAGATAAATGTGAATCTTCGCACTGCTGCCTGGGCAGGACCTTCCCCTCAGTTTCAATCATAAAATCTTCTAGAATTCATAGGTACTCTGACCCTTGCTGACTGAATTATCAATAAGCGCTAGGGTAAGAAGAAAAAACCATCTGTTTAGCATCTACTGTGTGTAAGGCACCATATTCTATGCTGGAGGAGACATTAAATTTAATTTAATGTACTCTCTGGCTGCCATGGTGCATACGTCTAGTAGGGGCTAAAACAAACATGGTTTACACATAAAACCACATATGAAGTGTACTAGTGACATGCATAGTTAAGTAATATTCGAGATCTGAGAGAGGTTGTACTATCTACCAGGTGTATCAAGAAAGGCTTTATGCAGAATGTGGCATTTGAGTTGGATTTTAAAGGATGGGTAGGGATTCAGCAGGTAAAGAAAAAAAAGGTGATTCCTTCATATGGGACTGAACTATGGGACCATATACGCATTTGCCAGTTTCAGCCATGAATAAGGTTAACAACAAGATAAGCAGCAACTTCCACACTGGAAATTACGTACATCTACAGAGAACAGCAGACTATTTCATGGGTCCTCATCAGTACAAATACCTCTATGACTCAGGATCCTACTGTCCCAGGATGTGTATAATGAGCTTGAGGTTGGTTTGGCACCAACCCATCCACAGGTAGTATCCTTTCCCTTAAATGGTACATCCTCAGGCAGGAAGAAAGTCTGAAGGTAGGGAAGGCAGCTAAGGGACTGGCTTACGCAGAGTGGGAACACATAATTCAGACCTCAAAAGCACTGCGGTCAAACTAGCTGAGACAATCAAAACATACGGGCAAGTCTAGAGATTTCTGCATGTTAATGTTAAGAGTGCCAATCATGTCAATGTGGAGGATTATAGATAAAGCAAAGATGACTGAATATGGAGCCATAGGACCTGCTACTTTACTAAATCAACAGCTTCCTAATCTGTAAAATGAAAGGGTTAGACCAGATGATCCCCTAAGGTTTTCTTTTTTATTCCAGCTCTAACTTCTATAATCCTACATATAGATTGTATTTGACTTAGACAAGTTTTGGGTATAAGGAACCTTTATTTTTCTTTCATATTTATGATTTGCATTTATTTTCAAATATGTACCTCCACTATCCTCTACCCAGTCAGCCATACTTTATAACAAAGTTTTTTAAAAATAGAGGAAAAAAATCAGTTTAGTAAAAACAATCAACACACTGACAGTGTCTGATTTTATATACTGTGCTCCATCTCCATTGCCCCCGACATGACAAAGAAGGCAAGGAAGTGAGTGCATTTCCTCATTTATTCTTCAGAGCCAAACTTTTTGTCATTATGATTACACATTGTTCAATTTTATTTTATTATTTTTCCTATTTACATTGTTGCAGTAATACGTGTATACATATATCCCATTGTATATAATTTTCTTGGCTCTCCTTAGTTTATTCACATCAATCCATGTAAGTTTTCTCATATCTAAGGTCTTTATATTTGTCATTTAAAAAATATAATCATATTTCATTACAGATATATAAAGAGAAGTAGTTGTAAAGCAATTTGCACAGACCCTGGCACATGGTAGGTGTTTAATAAATACTTGCTCCCTTTTCCCTTGTGTACCATAATTTGTTCAGTCATTTCCAAGTTGATGGGCAGTTACTTTTTTTCTAAGGTTATTGCTACTATGAAAAACAAAAACAAAAAACTCTACTATGAACATTTTGACATATGATACCTGTCTTTCTTTCACATCTTTATGGTACATGCATAGCAATGGGGTCTCTGGGTCAAAGGGGATGGACATTAAAATCACTTTGAAAAAAAGCATAGTTCCAAATTGCTGTCCAGAATGGTTAGACTACTTATTCACAGCTCTACCCACTACATGCTAGGGTGCCTATCTTCCAGTAGCCCTTCCAACCTACCTTCCTTCCTTCCTTCCTTCCTTCCTTCCTTCCTTCCTTCCTTCCTTCCTTCCTTCCTTCCTTCCTTCCTTCCTTCTTCCCTCCCCTCCCTCCTTCCTTCCTTCTTCCCTCCATCCCTCTATTCCTTCCTTTCTTTTTTTTCTATGTCTCTGTCTACATAGGGTATCATATCCTTACCTACTGGTCCTCTGCCCAAAGGGAATGCAAATTTTTAACCTCTGAAACTCTTTTTGCTTTTCTCTTAAAGACCAGCCTTGATCCCAGATCATTTTGGCTTTGTTGGCCAATGATAGGTCACAGGACAAGTCCTACTTGGTCATTGTTTGGGCCGTGGTTGGCTCAAAATGAAGGTAGATACTTCTGTTTTGGCCAGAAACCCTGATGATCTTCCTCTTCCAGATCTTTTTTTTTTTTTTTTTTTTTTAAGAAGGACATGATTTGCCTCATTTCTTATTAAGCCATTATCAGTGAATAGGGGCTGCCTCAGTCAAACTGAGACCTGTTAAAGACCTTAACTTGAAAAGGTCAAGGTTTCCTACTGCATTGTGGGTCATCTCCTGTTGTCCTGATCTATATCTGACCACTGGACCCAGATGGCTCTGGAGGTAAAATTTGGCTGGTGGCTTTACACACGTCTCCCTCACTCAGATCCAATTCATTGCATGTTATTGCATTACCTCCCTGATGTTATGGTCCCTCTCCTGAGGAAGGGACAAACAGCAAGCAAGCAGTAGAAAGTAACCCTTCCAACATTAACTATTTTCATCTTTGGTTTTATTTGGTTTTTCTTTGTCAATTTTGGGTGTAAATTTCTCAGAGTTGTTTTGATTTGTGTTTCTCATTGTATAATTCAATCTGAAGCAATATTTCATATAATTGTTAATAGCCTAAAATTTTTTTTGAAAATTATTTGTTCAACAATTACAATACATTTTTCATACAAATAAAGTCAGATCTAAATAATTGGAAAAATATCAGTTATTCATGATAGGCTGAATTAATATAATAAAATGATAATGCTACCTAAATTAACTTATTCAGTGCCATCCCAAACTACCAAAACATTATTTTATAGAGTTGGAAAAAATAATAGCAAAATTCATCTGAAAGAACAAAAGGTCCAGAGCATCAAGGGAATTAATGAAAAGAAATGTAAGGGAAGGTGGCCTACCTGTACCAGATCTAAAACTGTATTATAAAGTAGCAATCATCAAAACTTCTTGGTCCTGGCTAAGAAAAAGAGTGGTGAATCAGCGGAATAGGTTAGGTACACAAAACACAGTAATCAATGACTATATTAATCTACTGTTTGATAAACCCAGAGACTCCAGCTTCTGGTATAAGAACTCATTATTTGACAAAAACTTCTGGGAAAATTGGAAAATGATATGGCAGAAACTAGGCATACATCAACATCTTATACCATATACCAAGATAAGGTCAAAATGAATGTGATTTAGACATCAATGGTAATAAATGGTAATAAGCAATAGGAAAGCGGAAATAGTTTACCTGTCAGATCAATAGAGAAGAGAAGAATTTATGACCAAACAAGAAGTAGAAAACATTATGAAATTCAAAATGGATAATTTTGATTACATTAAATTGAACAGTTTTTGCACAAACAAAGCCAATGCAACTAAGATTAGAAGGGAAGCAGAAAACTAGGAAGCAATTTTTACAGCCAGTGTCTCTGATATAGACTTCATTTCTAAAATATATAGAGAACTGAGTCAAATTTATAAGACTACAAGTCATTCTCTAATTAATAAATGGTCAAAGGATATGAACAGGAAGTTTTCAGAGAAAGAAATTAAAGCTATCTATAATCATAAGAAAAAAATGCTCTAACTCCCTATTGATTATAGAAATGAAAATTAAACCAGATATGAGGTACCGCATCACACCTATCAGATTGGCAAATATGAAAAAAAGGTAAAGGATAAATGTTGGAAAATATGTAGGAAAACTGGTGTTGTGAACTGATCCAACCATTCTGGAAAGCAATTTGGAACTATGCCCAAAGGCCTATAAAACTGGATATCCTTTGGTTCAGCAATACCACTTCTAGGTCTGTGTCCCAAAGAAATCATAAAAATGGGAAAAGGACTCACATATATAAAAATATTTATAGCAGCTCTTTCTGTGGTAGCAAAGAATTGGAAACTGAAGGGACGCTCATCAGTTGGGCAATGGTTGAACAAGTTGTGGTATATGAATATAATGGAATATTATTGTTCCATATGAAATGATGAGCAGGAGGACTTCAGAAAAACCTGGAAAGACTTGCAGGAACTGATGCTAAGTGAAGTGACCAGAACCAGAAAAACATTGTACACAACATTGTGTGATGACTAATTTTGGTAGACTGAGCTCTTCTCAGCAATGCAGTAAGACAACTCCAAAAGACTCATCATGGAAAATGCAATCCACATCTGGAAAAAGAACTATTGAGTCTGAATGGAGATAGAAACATACTATTTGTTGTCTTTTTTTTGCTATTGTTGTTTCTTCTTTCTCATGGTTTCTCTTGTTGATTTTAATTCTTCTTTATAACATGACAATGTGAAAACATGTTAACTATGAATGTATACGAATAGCTTACATCAGATTTCATATGGTCATGGGGAGGGAGAAGGGCAGGGAGGGAGAGAAAACATAAAACTCAAAAACTTATGGAAGTGAATATTGAAAACCAAAAATAAATATTTTTTTAAAAAAGAAAACTGTTTCATATCCTTTGACCACTTATCCATTGGGAAATGGCTCTTGGTCATTTATTTGCTTGAGCTGTGTTTTGAAAGAATAAAAACACTATGATGAGATAACTGGGAGAAATAAAGCTATTTTTTGCATACAGACTGAATAAAACCTCAGAGGTTAGAGAAATAGTACTATGCACCAAACAAAGAAGCTTGATTGATTGACCAAAGTGTAAGGTTTGTTGTGGAAGAAGGAGGCAAAGGAAATCCCCATTTTTAATGCTATACATTTGACCTTTCCTTTAAGGAGAAGCCTTAATGCCATTTTAAACACTGAAATTTCCCAAAAGTAACCCAGCCCACACTATTCTTGCATATCAGTTTTGGATGCAGATTATTGTCCATCTGGGGTGTCTATCTTAGATACATTGCTAAAGGATGATCTTTTTGTGCCATCCATCCAACTGCACATCATAGGTAATCTTGATAATATGTGTTTGTTTCATTCACTTTAGTTTCTGGTGAGGATAGTTAAGGACAAAGTCTTGAGAAGAACTATTGTGGAGAAATGACAAAAGCTATTATGAAAAAAAAAAGTATGACCAGAAAAGATCATACTGAAAAAAGACTGCTTGTACAGTGAATGTAAAAGTTAAATCATGGGCATTTTAAGGAGAGGTTCAGACTGGCCAGCCTTCATTCCCCTCCTGTCTATGCTTCTGACTTTTGAGACTTCAACACCTCAGTAACTCGGTTCTCCTATTGTTGAGTTCTCTCTGGGGCCTTTCCAAATCATAATTCTATAATACTGCATATGAGGTTGAAAGGGAAATAAACATTTCTAGACTTCAAAGTATCTATGATATCATCAATGTGTGTAATCCCTCCAACCATCCCCCCAAATATTTATTAAGTACCTACTCTGTGTAACACTCCATGCTAGATGTTGGGAGTATAAATAAAAAAAACCCAAAATTCCCTGCTTTTGAGGAGGTCACTGTAAATAGTTAAGTAAATATAAGATTATTTGAGGTGAGAGTTCCAACAGGTAGGAGAAGTAAAGAAAGCTTTGCAGAGAAAATGGTAGCTGAGCTGAGCTTTGAAGGAAGCTAAGGACGCTAAAAATGGGAGGAAGCAATGTGTTCCATTCCATGAGACAGTTCTGAAAAGACACAAAGGCAAGAAATGGAATTGTGAAGCTACAGTAAATTGGCCAGTTTGGCTTGACTTCAGAATACTTAAAATGGGGTGATGTAAAATTGTATTGATAGCCTGGAACAAAATTGTCAGGGGGATTAAAAATGAAGATAAAGAATTTATATTTTGGGCTAGAGGAAATAGGGAATGCTTGCAAGTTTTTGATTAGAGGAATGACATTATTCTAGGAGACTGAAGAAGTCCTCTAAACTTAGGTATTTAGATTTTGAAAATGATTGACCCAGTTCAAGCAAAGAGCATTTGCTTAAGATACAGTTTTAGGCTGGTCCCCAGTCCAAATCTCATAGAAACTTGTTGGAGGTGAGGGTCTCTTTTGGGAGAAGAGCAAGTAGTCCTCTCCTCGTTTGTATTCACAAATGCTACATCAGTCCAGGAGTTGCTCAGACAATTGTTAAGACAGAGTCTATGGGACTTGAAGTAGATCTATTTTACTCTTTACAACTTTGCTTTTCTCACTCTTCTATAATCACATGTTTTAGAAACTTCCACCCCCCACATCCCTAACACTGCACCTAGTTAAACATTTACTATGTTTACATCCCTCAGAATATATGTTTCAATGGTTGGGTGTAGCTGAGCCTGGTCAAAGCCTATTGTATATATTCAGACTTGTTCTCTAGGAATATTATTTTGGAACCTGTGTGGAAACTGGAAGCAGGAAGTCCAATTAGGAGTTTATTATGATAGAGTACGTAGTGTAGAATAAAGTGCCATGCTGAATTAGGGTAGATGCCATGTGAGTTGAGACATAATTGCAAGAGATATCTTGTAAAGGGGAAGGGAGAGTCAAAAATAACTCTGAAGTTGTAAATTTGGATGGCTGAAAGAATGACAGTGCCTCGTCGTTCAAGTCTCAATTCCTGACAATAGCCTGTCATTCAAAACCAATTGCAAACATACTCAGTCTATCTGATATTATTTTCTATTATTTCCCAGCACAGACTTTTGGTCAGGTCCAGTCTCTCACTCCTCCCTTTCTTGCTTCACAAACACTATCAATTCTTCTAGCCTAAGGTCAATTCTCAGCTTCTTTGTAAAAGCTTTAACTGTTTCACTTTAAAGTGATCTCATTTCTTAATCCCTTAACAGTTTTGCTGCTGGCTCAAAATAAGGTAGTATGCAGTGGAAAGAACTCTGTGTTGGAAGTTAGGAGGTCTGGTTTCTTATTATCTTTGTGACTTTGGACAAATCATAATATATCCTAGACCAAGCCTTCCTTACTCATTGTTTGGGTTTTGATGGCTCAGTGTATAAATAGCAATTGTTTCTGTTTTGGCCAGAAACTCTGAGAGTCCTCAACCCCTAGACTGATTCTTTTGTGAAGGCAAACTGGAATATCTTTTGCCTCAATTCTTCCCTGGCCTTTAATTACGGAATGGGTGTTGCCTCAGACAAACTGAGCCCTGGGAAAGACCTTAACTTACAAAGGCCAAGTTCTCCCACTGCATCCTGGGCCATCACCAGTCACCCTGACCTGTGTCTTGGCATTGGACTCAGATGACCCTGGAGGAGAGAGTGGGGTTGATGACTTTGCACAACTCTACCTCACTGAATTCCAGTTCTTTGCAAGTCAAGACATTCCCATCCCAATATCATTTGCCCTCTTTGCGAAGGAAAGACAAATGCCAACAGTGATACCTATGTGACAGTGGGGAAATCACTTAGTCTTTCTGCGCCCAGTTTCCTCATCTATAAAATTAGAGGGTTGGATGACCTTTGAGTTTCTTTTCAGTCCTAAATTCAACAACTCATGGTTTCATGTTTGGGCTTTGTAATTGATCATGTGAATATATCTTGTTTTCTCTTCTTAATATTTCCAATCTATTGAAAGGAAGACAAACTCCATGGCTTAGTTTTGAAAGCAGTATCTTTCTTCTGTTTATTCACAAAATTCTCTCCTTTTTACTCTGAAGGCTTGTCATCTTTAACCTTAATCAAATATTTTGATATCAACCCCTCTAACTAAAGTTTTTTGGTTTTGTTTTAATTTTGCCATAAAACCTTTCTCTTTTCCATTGTCTTTAGTGTCCACTGATTCCCTTTCTAACTGACTTTTTTAATGGTTTAAGTCTTGAATGAGGCAGAATCTGGTTAGATAATTGTCTTTAGGAAACATTCTAGAAATGTGTCCTCAAATGATTTTATAAAACATGCTTTCAGCACACTTTGAAGTGTTCCTGAAGATATCTTTGTCTCAAGACAGCCATGATTTTTGGACTCTTCTTTGATGATTTCTGACAAAGGTGGTGGAAGCTCCTTCGTAGAATTTTTCATTTTTTGTCTTTGTCTTCCTTTTCTGAGCACAGTGCTTGGTATATATTGGGTAATGAATAAATGCCTATTGATTGATTGATCATAGCCAGGATAGTGCTAAGTGAAGATTCAGAGGCAGAAAAACCTGGATTTGAAACTTACTAGCTTTTTGACCAAAATCAAGTCCCTTAATCTCTCTGCTTCTTAATAAGCTCATTTCTCATTTGCAAAATTACATCTAACACAGATTTATTATAATATCAAATGAATATATGTATCTGTATACATATGTATGCATGTATCTACATACCTATATACATTATACATGGAGAGAAAGTTCTTTGGAAATTTTAACATGCTATATAAATGTAAGTTATCATATTAAAAATTAATAACCCCAGAATCTAGAGGAGGGAAAATAATTAGTGTGTATACTTATGGATGCAGACAAAAATGGAAAAATACTTCCCCTCCACATGACCCCTTTTCTAATCATTCTTCACGTGCTCCAAAGTTCACAGCTGCTTAAGGACCAAGAGAACCCAATTTAATTTTTGTATCTCACCCAATGCTTAGCAATGAGGTCTGAAATTAGTAGATGCTTAATAAATGTTGGATTGAATATTAAATTAATGAACTAGATAGTGGGAAACATCTGTATGGACAGTTTAATAGTGGAAATATTTAGTAAAAATGACCTATTGATTTCCTGATATTCTGTATTTTCCTCGTGTCATATTTTATTTCTTTCTTCATTTATGCTTTGTCTACATGGGAGGGAGGGGTCAATAAATTGGTCATTTCAACTAAATTGACTGGCCAGGATGTCAAATAAGGGGTTTGGCTGACTTCCTCTGAATTACTTGGTTGAACTGAGTTAATGGAGTTGATAGCTGCTCTCCTGTGTAATTGGTTCAACAAAAAAGTAAGCACCAGCTATTAGAAAAGCTCTTAATTGAGTGCCAAGGATAAAAGAATGAAAAAGTCACACTCTTTGCCCTTACAGAGGTTGTAGTCATCAGGTGGGGGGTTATGACATGTAACCAGATGAAATTTGCTGCAAAGATTACAAATCACCCCGACTAAAGAAGGGGTCAATTACTTTTAGCTGTGGGGATGAAAGAAGTGGTGCTTTAATGATGCTTTGAAGGAAGAGAAAGATTTTGATGACCATTATCACATAGTAGGTTCTAAATAGATATTTTAATAATGAATTTGGAAAAGGCAAGGTTGTTAGGAAAGGCATTCCAAGCATAACAGATGACCTCTGTGAAGGCATGGAGGAAGATGAGAACAAGATAGACTTGGCAGACAGCTGGTGGGTAGCTTAGTTTGACTGGATTGTGGAGTACAAAAAGAGAAAATGTCTGAAATGAGACTAGAAATGTAGATTGGATCCATTTTGTGGAGGGCCTTAAATGACAGACTGAAGGAGTTGTTGTTTTTGCCCAAAAATAAGACAATATGGTACAGTGGAAAAACACTGGATTGGAGTCAGAGATCTTGGCTGCAAACCATGATTTTGCTACTTAACATTACCATAATTTGGATAGGAGGTGATGAGGTCTCAATTAGGTAGTAACAATATGAATGGAGAGAAGAATGGAAGTGATAAAATGTTGCAGACGTAGAAACAATATAAGTTGGCATCTAATCAGATGTTGAGGAGTTAGGAAGAGTTTGTATTCAGATAGCCCAGTAAACCCAAATAGGTAGCACAATGAATAGAGCCTGGATTTGGAGTCAGGAAGTCTTGAGTTCAAATCCAGACTCAGATACTTACTAGCTATGTGACACTGGGTAAATCACTTAATCTCCTTCTGCTTCAGTTTCCTCATATGTAAAAATGAGGATAATAATAGTACTTACTGCTAGGGGTTATTGTGGGGATCAAAGGGGATAATCTTTGTAAAGCAATTGACAGATCTTAAAGCATTATTTTTATTATTGTTTTATAGTTCAGTTATTTCAAATGTGTCTGACTCTTCATGACCCCATTTGGGCTTTCCTTGGCAAAAATATTGGAGTGATTTGCCATTTCCTTCTATAGCTCATTTTACAGAAGGGAAAACTGAGGCAAACAGGGTTAAGTGACCTGTCCAGGGTCACACAGCTGCTTTCTGAGGCTGCATTTGAATTCAGGTCTACCTAGTTGCCCCAGGAGATAATGATTATTATCATCATTAGTTAATTACTATGAATTATTTCACTATTAAAGATTATGTAATAATTGTCAATTACAATTCATTATTGTTGTTGTTCTTAATGGAACAGCAAGGTGACATAATGAATAGGGACCTGGAGTTAGGGAAATGAGTTAAAATCCAGCCTCAGATACTTATTAGTTGTGTGACCTTGGGCAAGTGACTTAACCTCCATTTCCCTCAGGTTCCTCTTCTGTAAAGTAAGGATAATAATAGCACCTACCTCTCAGAGTTGTGAGAGTCAAATAGGATAATAATTGTAAAGCACTTAGCATTGTGACTGACATATAAGTGCTATATAAATGTGAGCTATTTTATTGTTAAGAACCCTCTAGGTACAAGATATATAACTTTGTGATTCAAGCAGGTATAAAACTCTCTTCTACACCAGGAATGACTACTCTTATTAGTGTCAGAATAATATTCCTAATAAAACTCTGATCATACTATTCAACTATTTCAAAAATCTTCGATAGATCCCCATTGTCTAAAAAATATTGCCATAGCTGTTTAGTCTGGAATTTATGGGCCTCTACAATCTGGTACCTATTCATATATCTGAAAAGTATGTCAGAGAGAATTTAAGTGAGGTTCAATAGAGGGAGAAATAGAAATATTATTGTGGGTATATCCAAGAGATTCTACATTCAGAATGAGGAAATCGGTGAGAAATTCGGGTAAACCTGGCATCAAGGCATGGCACAACAGTGGTGATGGGCTTCAACTCTCTAGATACTACATGATGTTAAAGCAAAAAAAAATTTTTTTGCTTCCCACAATTATAATTTTATTCTTTAAAATGTGTAGGAGAATGATGAAAACTTCTCTTCTGGACTTGATTTAGATTCATTAATTAGAAGATCTGGTTAATGAAGTAAAAATGATGATAAAATTGGAAAAAATAACCCACTCCCTCTTAGATTCTCTGATAAAGAGGAGAAGGACAGGAGAAACACTAGTATAACCCCACTATATGATACTGGTGGTGTATGCCTTGGGTTGCCCTTGTTGTGAACCCCTACAATGTCATCCTTCACATAGGTATGTCAATAAATACTCAGTTACTTTAACCTACTGCTCTCACACTGGTAGGTCTAGGTTCCCAGAGATGGACTTATCACCATGTAGTTATGCTCAAATTCTCTTAGGGTCCTGAAGAGAATACACTCCTCCTCATCACTCCAGCTCATGATACATTCAGACAACCAGACATTAACAGAAATTACACTTTAGTATTATACACAGACATAAGCCATTATAAAAAATTACAGTTTCAGAGAAACCTGGGATGACTTGTATCAACTGATGCAGAGGGAAGTGAGCAGAACCAGGAAACCTATTTCTATTGTAAATACAAAAAACTTCGAAAGATTTAAGAACTCTGATTACTGACCATGATTATAAAGTACCAACAAAGAAGAATATCACCCATCTCCTGATAGAGATATGATAGTCTGAGGGTATAGAGTAAGGAAGATATTTTTGGACATAGTCAATGTGGGAATTTGCTTTGCTTGACTATGGATATGTAACATGGGTTTTGTTTTTCTTTTTATGAATGTATATGTGTGGAGGTAGGAGGACAGAGGGAAATAAATGCTTGTTAATTGAAAAAAGTTTAAATCAAGGGATATATATTTGAAAAAATAGCAAGAATGACAAGAAATAGGATCAAAGACCTTGCTAATTTTATTTTGACTCTGTTCTGATAAATATTTAACAACTTTATGACATCAATTTTTTTATATTATGAGTAAAATTTTCTGTATATAAAAAACCCTCTAATTTCTTATATGTATATTTATGGAAAAATCTAGAATTTATTTCCTTTCATATTGAATAGGGAGAACAGGAAGATTTTCAGAAGGGAAGACATAAGAGACCAAAAAAAAAAAAAAAAGGTTGGAAACCCATAAAGTGCACAATCTCTGAGGTACCTTGTAAAGGAGATATTCTGTGATATCTTTATAGCCTTATTTATATAGATCTTTATGGTACTGCCAACTCAGAATATTGGCCAGCCTCTAAACATGTTCATATTCTCTTGTATCCAAACCTTTATTTTTCATACCCAGCCCTTGGATAACCCTTACCCTACCATACTCTCTATTTGCTGAAATCTTAACTTTTGTTCAAGGTCCATGAAGCCTTCTCTCTTTTCCCCTCTCCTTAGACTCTCATTCCAATAGTATTTTAATGTGTTTTCCTCATAATTACCCCATAAATCAATATACTTCTTCCCATTTTATATATTTGGAGGCTCATAAGAAAGTTTCCAATGATCACAAAACTAATTACTGGAGTTCAGACTTGAACCTAGGTTTCCCAGATCTAAATCCAGTCTTCTATAAAACCATACTGCCTCACCTATATCATTCTATATTTCTCTTTAGTATATAGAGTATAATTAATGTTGATGCTCTTTGTGTACTGTCTTATCCTCCAGCATCATTAGATTATAAATTTCATTGGGGCAAGGATTAAGTCTTATTTAACTTTCTCTCCCTTCACTTCACTATTTTTCGTCCTTCTTAATAGAATCTGTAGTGTTTAATAAATATTTCTTGAATATTGAGGGTTGGACATTGATTTCAGAGTGCTTTCCCCATCCAGCCTTTTTTGTGTATTTGTGTGTGTGTGTGTATGTGTATATATGTATGTGTGTGTATGTGTATATATGTATGTGTGTGTATACACATACACATACTTCCTTTATTCTGTTCCAAGGCTGCTTAGTGACTAAGAAGGATTGTGATAGGTATGTGAAAAGTAGATAAGATCTCTTTCTTATAATTTGCCTGTTGCCAGATTAGAAGTAGGGAGAAAAAGGAAGTGAAATTGACAGGAAGAACTGATTAATTTCACTTCTTATCACTTAACATAGGCCTCAGATTTATGAGGAACTGCACTTGCTTTGAGGATAAAATATCTGGGCTCAAATCCCAGCCTTGTTATTTATTACTTATGTTGCTGTGGACACCTAAGTTGTTTCTTCTGAAAAACAAGCGTTTTGGGCTGCAGCCTTGAGGCTATATATAACCCTCTAGGTCCTCAAGTATGACCCTTTGACTAAATCAAAATTTCACAGAACAAATTCCCTTAATAAAAGGATTTTTTCTGTAAAACCTGGACTCAGTCTAAAGGCCGCACTCAGGAATCTAGAAGGCCACATATGGCCTTGAGGTTGTAGGTGACCCCTCCCCTCCACTTTTCAAGATTCATATAAAAATGAAATGGTATAATTTGTTATCTCAGAAAGTCAGCCCTCTTTTGGCCACTGGCTATTTTTCTGTTTCTCTTTGAAAGTTCTAGATTTGGAGACATGTTTGTATTGTGTACTGACTTCATTTTAAATGGTGGACCAGTTTTTGCTCCTCTTTTTTCAAGGTGATGGTGTTAGCATCTCATTTGTAGGTAGGCTAGCCAGGTAAGAACACATGCTCTTTGTCCTGATTAGCACAAGAAAAGTATTGAAATGGGAGGTGAGGATCAAAATGGGTGATCCTGCAGTAAGATCATCTTTATCTAATTACAGCTAATTAGGGTTTTTCCTGTCACAAACTCCCTGATCAGGCACAATGATGATAAAAAGAATATGCTTTACAGTAGGGATCCATGGGACTTTTAGAGCTCTTTTCAAACATTTTCTCCCTTAGAGAGGCCTTATTAAGCAAAAGGACAAGAGCTAGTGATCGCTAATTAGCACTTAGTTTTGAGTCTACTGCCTAAGTGTGTGCTTAAAGGCAAAGAACAGAAGTAGCCCTTTGAAATTTCATTTCATGGAGTGTTAGAGATGGAAGGAGCATTAAAGATCATCTAGCCCAGGGTTTTTTTTTTTTTAACTTTTTTTGTCATGTACATCTTTGGCAGTATGGTAAAATCTATGGACCCCTTTTCAGAATGATTTTTTAATACATAAAATAAAATACATAGCATTACAGAAACCTATTGTATTAAAATGCAGTTATTAAAAAAATGAAAAACAAGATCACAGACTCCAAGTTCAGGAGCCCTATTCTAGATTAATCCCTTATTTTTTTTATAAATGGGAGAAAGTGCAGACCAGAGAGGGGAGGCAGCTTAAAGAGGCATTGCAATAGGTAGAGTTGAAAGATATATAGACTTGGAGTCTGGAGAACTGAGCCATAATCCTGACTCTACCACTTACAGTATGTAAGACTTTGGACAAGTCATTTGCTTTCTCTGATCTTGACATATCAAGAAGGCAGCATGGTATAGTGGTAAAACCCCTGGATCAGGAATGAGAGAACCTGGATTCAAATACCATCTCTGATGTTTATTGCCTCTGTGACCTAGGGTGAGTTACTTAACTTCTTTGGCCTCAGTTTATCTATATGTATAATGAATCTGGAGGAAGTAAGGACGGAAAGAAAGAAGGAAGGAAGGAAGGAAGGAAAAAAGCATGTATTAAGTGCCTATTATGTGCCAGGCACTGTACTAAGCACTTTACAAACTATCTCAGTTGATACAATGGCGATGAAAGACATCTGAAATCTGTTCCAGCTTGAGATCAATGATCTGTTAAATACTTGCTATCGATATTTATAGCATTACAGTGAGTATAACTGAGATAGTCAGAAGATTCTCTCTCCCACCTACCCCTCCCCTGCCTCTTCCCTCCACCTCTGTCAAATGAAAGGGGTTGGGAATTATCCCTAGGAGCTGAGCGTATGTTTGGTCTTGGTCTCCCTTATTAAGGGATATGTACAACCAGAGGCTTCAGTGGATCATCCTTTGCTACTCCTACTCCTCTCCAACCCTCCTCTTCCTCCCATGCATCCAAATGGATTAGCCACCAAGCAAGAAAAGCTACCCATGGAGTAGACTCAAAAGGGGACAGATAGCTTCTCCTCCTCCTCTTCTGAAAATGTGTCTTGGGATTCTTGATAACTCTCCTTAAGAATTTATTATTATTTAAACTATTAACATCACCCTTCCCTCCATCCCACAAAAATGCTGGCTGCTCACACATGGCAGTGAGGACATGTATTTGTCCAGTTGTGCCTGAGACTAGCTCTTAGTATTATAATAGCATTTTCTGCTTTGTATTTTCCCTGTGCCCTAGTAATATTCTAGTTATCCTTAGAGCTTAAAGATTAAACTTTAAGAGATTTTCCTGTACGTTCTCTTCTGAGCTAGAGGTGTAAAAAACCAGAAAATAAAAACCCTAACCTCTCTCTTTAGAGGACTGGCTTCTCTCTAATTGAATTTAAATCGTAGTAGCAAAGAGTTGTTGTTTTTCCCAGTCCCATGAGTCAATGATTCTTTTAAACTAGGAATAGCACTTTATGAATCATAAATGCTATGGAAATGTAAGTTGTTATTGGTTCTGCTGAAAAAGTTCTCAATCTGGAATCAGTGAATTGGGTTTCAAATTTTGTCTCTGCATCTTACTCCCTATAAGATTGATCTCAGACAATTTACCTTTGAATCTCTGTCTCCTCATCTTTAAAATGAGAGGGTTGGATGAAATAACTTCTATGACACCTTCTAGTTCTAATCTATGGCCTGCAAATATTTCCTATCTTCAAATTTCTTATCTGTAAACTAAGGTGGTTGGACCTCAGAACTCTCTAAATCAGGACCTTGGACAAGGTTACACAGCTGAAACTAAGATTCCAATATCCTGCCCTAATTTAGGCCTTTTCCTACCATACTGTGCTATCTCCTAATGGGTTCAAAAGTATGACTAGCTTCATGCACAGCTAGAAATGTCTTCAGAGTCACAGCTCTGTTCAACCTTGAGGACATCGGATATAGCTCCCAGCAAGAAGGAAAGGATTTTGATCACTGCAGTGTATCCTTAGAAGAAATGATAATGGCTGAGGATTTTTCTTTAAATTTTCATATTTTAAAGTTTTAAAAATTAGAAGTTTGTGGTAAGGTAAAAGGGAAATGTTACATTTTGCTCATGATTTTTAATTATCAGACACAATTAGGAAAAGAAAATGAAAAAACAACAAAGCAGAAGGAGTAAGTAATATATCCATAAACTAATGAAAGATATAAATGTTGGGACTTTGGCAGCTCGCCCAAGATTATATTGCATGGCAGACATCCCCTGATAGGCAGTAGGTGCCAGGTGTTTCATACTGACTAGCAATAATTTGTGTGCAGAGCAAGTAGAGATAAATGATAAAAATTAGTAACTCATAAAATCTGGAGATGGCCTATCATAGGCCATGCCTGATGCAGGAGGCCTTCTTTGTCAAGAAGGATACTGAACTGAGACCCTGGTAACATCTTTGAAAAAGAAGGCTTAGTGGGAAAGAGATCAGGGAAATCCTGGGCTAAGAGGGAAGGATTAAACTTTGTTAGCCCAGCTCTCAAATTTATGGTCTAATTTGTCAGTTCAGGTAATGTCTACCTGAATTAATAAGTATAGTCACTTCAAATATTCTAATTTATATTATAGTTACCTATGTGCTTTTCTTTTCTTTTTGTCAAATTTTATTTTTTTTTAAATTAACAAAAATCTATTTTCTCTCCCTCCTAACTTTCCCAGTGGGGGTTGGGGGGGGAGGAGGAGAGGAAAACAACCCAAAATCCATTAAAAAATAAACATAATGAAGCAAAAGAAATTCCTAGAATTCAACTAATGATTTACTTGTCATTGTAATTAATTTATAATATTTTGTACATATTGTCATTTTGGTTCTATTTCTTTCCTTGTGTCCAGACATATTTCCCATGATTTTTTCTGAATTTTTTGAGAATTCATAATTTTGTTTGAGAATTCATAAATTCTCAATGTGTAATACTACTCTACTGCATTCACATAGCATAGTGAGTCTTCCCCCACCCCAGTCATTCCTCAGTTGATCAGAACTTGTTTTATTGGCATATTTTTTATATTTTTGTGTTTCTCTTAGACTTCGTTTAGGTATGTATGCAGTAGTCAGATTATCTATACTTAGGATATACACAATTTACATTTCCTTGCATTATTCCCAAATGATATCCAGAGAGGTTGGACTACTTGACAGCTTCACCAAGCTCCTAATATCACAATATGCCTATCTTCCCACTGTCCATCCAACACTGAATATTCATATTTTAAAATCATTACAAAAAAAAACCTTTGCCAACAGCATAGCGTGTGGTGAAATATCAGACTGCTTTTATCTTTTATTTCTTCTCTATGAGTTGGAACATATTCTCATGTAGCCATTTACAGTTCGTAATTATTCTTTTGAAAACTATTCAAGGAGAGACCCATCAATCAGGGAATGACTAAACAAATTGTGGTACATGAATATAGAAGAATGTCATATAAGCAACAATGAACTTGAAGAATCAGAGAAATGAGACTTAAATGAAATGACAAGGAGTGACACAAAGAGATCCAGGAAAACAGAATATAAAATGTAACTGTAACAATGAAAATGAGTTCAACAACAGCAGTAACAATGACGAGAACATGATGAAACTTGAAGAAAAGAACTGAAAAAAATGTACTTAACTTCCTTCATTGCAGAAGAGGGGCACTATGAATGGGAACTATTTCATATATTGTCAGGCACGGTTGATATATTAGTTTTGCTGGACTGGTTTTCTGTCTCTTAAAGTTAATTACAAGGAAGGGTAGGGAAGGAGTGATATATTCACAAATAAAGGTATGCACAAGTGCACTAATAAAAATAATTTTTTGAAAATAAAACTATTTCTTCATATCTTTTGACCATTTATTTGTTAGGCGTAATCCCTCACTTATTTTTGCTTCAGTTTTAGAAAGGTATAAATTATTCTGGAAACTTCCTCTTTCATCTTCTTTTTCTTTTCTTTTTTTCCCTTTACTTTCTTCAGATCAAGTAGCAAATGATTGGTGGGAGACTGGTAGGCACAGTTAAGGATGGAGCAAGGGGAACGTTCAATTCAGTTTAAGACATTTATTGAAAATTTATCTACCCTATTGGGCTGGATACTGTTGGGGACAGATAAGTACTATAATTATAATAATACTATTTATAATAATGATGACTATCCTTTATTTGGGGTTTGCAAAATGCTTTACAAATAGCATTTCATTTTAGTTTAGACAACCCTCATTTGACCAATGAAGAAACAGAGATGGAGGAAAGTTGGGTGACTTGTTCAGGGTCACACAGTGATTGTCAGAGGTCTTCCTGACTACAGGTCCAATGTTATATCTACCTCTCGACTTAGCTGCCTATGAGTTATTAAGTGCTCTTTACATAGCATTTTAAATTTTGCAAAGTACTTTACACATTTACCTCATTTGATCCTTACACCAACCCTGTAAAATCTGAGAATATTTTTATTTTCATTTTACAGAGGAGAAAAATGAGGCTGAGAGCAGTTAAATGACTTGTCTAGGGCCACCTAGACGATAAACATCTGAGGCCTGATTTGAATTTATGTCTTCCTAACTTCAAAGCCAATTCTCTCTCTACTATGCTAAATGAGTTTCCAGCAATAAATATTGTTAATATTTTATGCATATGCGACATTTTAAGATGTTTTCTCATTTCATACAATTGAAGTAGATATTTTCACAGACAAAGAAAGAAGTTTGGAAATGTTAAGCAATTTGCCTGAAATCATATGGTTAATACAGCATAGACTGGAACTCAAGTCTCCTGACTTCAGATCTCCAAGTATTTTGTTTTTCTACAAGATTTTTGTCTTCTTGATAAGGCTATGTTTGTTCTCAAGGAGCTTATGGTCTAATGCGGGGGGAAATACATATATGAGTTACTATTATAGAAATCTCAATGAAAGAGAGGTTAGCAAAGCGTTTAAGGAGTATAAAGGAATGAAGTAGGCTTTTCCCCCTGGATATGGAGGGCAACTTTTAGGTGGTACCTAAAAGTAGGTAAAACTAGGGGCAGCTAGGTGCTCAATGGATAGAGCGCAGGAAAGCCTGAGTTTGAATCTGGTCTCAGACATTTATTAGCCGTGAGACCCTGGGCAGCCCCTATTTGCCTCAGTTCTTTGTCTGTAAATCGGGGACACACTGGAGAATAAAATGACAAACTACTCCAGTATCTTTGCCCAGAAAACAAGGTCACATACAGTTCGCCCTGATTGAATGATTGAACGACACCAGGCAGCACGATGACTGCACTGATCTTATAGGAAAAATTGATGGAATGCTGAAAGCTCTATACAGAGGCAGCTGAGCAGCATGGTGAACACAAAGAATACAGGGCCTGGGGTCATAAGAGCTTGAGTTCAATCACAGCCTCAGGTACTTATGAGCTGTGTTGCTATCATTATTGAGTCTTTCAGTTGTGTCCAACCCTTGATGACCCCATTTAATAGTTTTCTTGGCAAAGAAACTAAAAGATTTGCCATTTCCTTTTCCAGCTCATCTTACAGATGAGGAAATTGAGGCAAACAATTGAGAGTTAAGTGACTTGCGAGGGTCACATAGCAAGTGTCTGAGGTCAGATTTGCACTCAGGCCTTTCTGTTTTTAGGCCTGGCACTCCATCCACTGTGCCACCTTAACAGCTATGGCAAATTTCTTTACCCTAATTTCCTCAGTTGTAAAATGCAGATAATAGTAACATTTACCTCACAGAGTTATTGTAAGGATTAAAAAATATAATATTTGGAAAAGCTCTTAGCTCATTGCCTTGCACATAGTAGGCACTTAATAAATTCTTGTTACCATGTAAGATTTAGAGAGGGAAATGGATGTAGAGGTAATCTAGTCCAGTGATATCAAACTAAAATAGAACTGGGGGCGGAGGGGAGGAAACGAAATGATACATAAGGATTCTTACAGGCAGCGTGTTGACTTAAAAAACCATATGTGTTTATAGATTTCTTTTTTATTTCATCAACAGATTAAAATCAGATAGGAACTACTTTTTTAATCTTTTGGGAGCTGTCCTTGGATGTGTTGTGGCCACATGTGGTCCCTGGGTTGTGTGTCCGACCTCTGTGGTCTAGAGTCCAACTCTTTCATATAAGAAAGTAGGAAACTAGGGCTTAATGATGTCAATGGTTTGCTCAAGGTCACACAGATAGTAAGTAGCAGAGTTGGAAGCAAGTCTTCTGACTTCAGATCCAGCATTCTTTCTGATTACATCCTCTCCCTTGTCTCATGAGTCAGTGTGATGCCAAATGCTACAACTGAAGTCAGGAGAGACCTGGGATCAAATCCTATTTTGAACATTTATAGACTGTATGACAAGTTATGAGAGCACTTTAAAACATAGAAGATGGAATGTCCGATTTGGATGGACCTGAAGTATCATCAGTCCAATCTCTTCATTATGTACAGGAGGAATCAGAGGTTCAGAGATGTTAAGCATCTGACTTTTAACGAATATTATCAATAATAATACCAACTGAATGTTATTTTGAGAATTTTTTTATAGTTGCAATCAATTTATTGAAAAAGATGATTGGTTAGGCATCTGTAATAGTGACTTCGACTTCTACACCTGGTTAAATGCTGATAGAAGTGACCTGCTTAACAATTTCAGTAATGTGCAAATCAATAAGGTTTTTGTGGATTCTCATCTGGAACTGATCCCAGGTCTTTGAACTTTCACCACAAGGTATTTTTCTAGTTGTGATTCAAAATGTCTTAGTGGGCATTGAAACTGGTCTCTTTACTTTCAAGTTCTTTTCTTTGGCTCCTCTAATTAGGTCAGCATGCACTTTCTTGAGTGATTTCATGTTGTAGCTGGCGAGGATTATCCAAATCTAGTGAATGGCCACTCTGGGCTCCACAAATGTCTTGCTGGTGTCTTTGAATGCCATGGCAGTGGAGTGGCTTCCTGATAAACTTATTCCTCAGTGACAGTGAATAGTGGTGAGTCAGGGGGAGGAGAAGCAGGGACTCTGAGTTCTTTATAAATTTGAGAAACATATAAAATATGTGTCTATGTATGCACATATGCATGTACATATGCATGTACACATATACACATAATACAAGTACTTTGGGCCCTATTACTGGCTCCCAGACTTCCAGACTATTCTGTTTTGAATTTTCCAAAATGCCTGAGGCTTTCTTGGCCTGGAATATCCAAGCATCCTGGGACCTTCTTGACTTGGAACATCCCTCTGAAAGGTTGGCTCACTTTTCCTATCAGTAAGTTCCTTCTGAAGCCTCCATTTTGTGGAAGGGTCCAGGCTGGCCTTAATTCTCCTCCTGTTCCTTTTCCTGGTTTCCAAACTACCAAACTTTAGGATAGGGATTGTCTTTCTTTTTGCTTGGTGAATGTATCCCCAGTATGTGCATCTCAGGCTTTAAACCTGTATAACACTCATTCTGGACTCTTTCTCCAAATTCACACTGATACTGATAAATGTGATCCCTGACAGTTAGGGCCACTGAGAGGAGGGGCTAATCTCAGAGTTCTAAGGATAACATTGAGAGAGAACCCCAAGTTTTGGTAGTACTTTGTAGCTTGTCTTCTTGTTATACCTTTTGAATAAATGCCTTTGTTAAGAAATGAGTCTACTGATCAGCCAAAATACCCCCAAATACATAAATTCTGGGAGTAAGCATAGGTGCTACCTTAAAGTACAATGGTAGGAAGCTTCATTTAAAGGGAACACATGATCAAGGCAATTGAAAAGTTGGGCCCTGCAGGATGCCTACATACTTTTCTTCTCTAGAGGATTTACTCAGAGTTCATTGAAGGATGTGGTGTTAGTGATCGATTGGTTCAGTGGGACTCCTCTAAGGACATGAAATGACAGCCGGATGAGTTGACTTATTGCTAGGCTGTATCAAGCTGGTCGCTCAGCTGATGTCAGGACTGGGCAGATTATTTGAGTGCTGGGCTGTTGGACTAGAATAGGCAGATTATTCAGACACTGGGCCCTTCAGAGAATAGTGTCTGATGGATGAACTCACTTTTTAATGTATAATTGCAGTCTTCATCACCTGCAGCCTCTGATTTGTTCAGGTATTACAGAGTTATTTTTCAGCTCTACTGTTACCAACTTTCCTCAGGGAGATCAACATGCAAGGTAAGATTTGAGGAAGACTCTTCTCTTTTACTGCTTAACGTTTGTCACCTCCAAGTAGGAGGTGAGAGAAGCCTAGTTTCTTCCACTTGACAACTGTTCCTGGTTCAGAGGAAGCTTCACTTAATGAGGGACTCCACGTTTATTAACTCCTCTAAGTTCCATTCCCAGACTCCTCTTAGGTCTTATGGGTTTACTTACTAAAGTAAATCATGCAAGTTTATTGGCCTGCTGGACTCTTCATATGAAATTGAATTAATATAACTTTTAGACCATTTCTAATGTGAAAAATGTTTCCTTTGCATCTGAAAGGTATTCATTTATTCCCTTTTACATTTGAAGTTCTGCTTTTGCCCTTCCCAATCTTCCAATCAAATCTCAAAGGGGCAGACTGTTGCTTCTTTACATCATAAAAAATTTCCTCCAAAAGAATGTCCTAGACAAGAGATGTATCTAATACTGCCAAATAAATAAATACAAAAATAGAATCCAGTCTATCTTAAGACATATGACATAACTGGTTACTAATATAGACTCTTTATAAAATCAGCTAGATTAGTACAGTTAGGTCACTGAGTAGTTACAATAAAGGTCAGAATGAACACCATTTTAAAAAATGGACTGTTATGATAGCCTTCTGGATAGTCTCTCTTAGTCAGCCAACTATCATTTATTAAATACCTACTATGTGTCAGGTAGCACTAAGGATATAGATAAAAGCAAAACACACACACAAACACACACACTGCTCTCAAGTCACTGCTCTCAAGGAATTGAAGTCTAATGGGGAGGTAAGAAGACAAGAATTTATTCAGTACCTACAATGTTCCAGGCACTGTGTTAACCATATTGTATAAACTATATACAAACAAGATATACATATAGAATAAATAGGAGCTAGTCTCAAAGGAAAGGAGTTAAGATTGAGGAGAATTAGGAAAGGCTTCTGGCAGAAGGTAGGATTTTAGCAGAGATGTTCCCCTGCCTGAAGTCTCTACCATTCCAATATATCCTACACTCAATGTAATCTTAAAGCATAGATCTGACTTTATTCAGTAAATTCCAAAGGTTTCCTATTACATCCAGGATCAAATTTAAAGTTCACTGTTTGGCTTTGAAAGCCTTCATAACTTGTCCCCTTCTACCTTTTTTGTCTTCTTAAATCTTACATCCCCTGACATACATATGTGCTCCTGATACAGTGACACTGGTCCCCTGGCTGTTCCTTGTACCACACTCTCCATCTCTTGAACATTTATTTTCTCTAGCTATCCACCATGCCTGAAATCCTCTCCCATTTTTATTCTGTATGCTAGCTTCCCACTTTCCTTATCAGGCTAACGTCCCAATTGCTGTAGGAAACCTTTTCAGATCGCTCTTAATACTAAAGGCTTCCTTACGAGATTCCTATCAACTTTTTTCTGTCCATATTTTTATGCTGTCTCCCCATTAGAGTATGAGCTCCTTGAAAGCAAGAACTGTTTTTTGCCTTTTTTGGATCCCTAACGTTTAGCACAATGCTTGGTGTGTTAAAAATCGTCCCCTATATTTCCCATTGTACCCCTTTCACCTTCTGGGAAGCTATCATTTACAATAAAAAAAGAACAAGACTAACCAACACAAAAAGTCTAACATTATCTGCAACATTACACAACAAAAGTACCCACACCTTTGCAAATAAAGAAGGGAAGTGTCCTCTCATATCTACTCTTTGTGGTCAAGCGTGGGTCATTAGTTTCATGGTATTCAGTGTTTTTTGTTATTCTTCATAGTTAATTTCAATTGTTACAGTCATTGTGTATATTTTTTTTTCTGGCTCTGCTTAATTTCACTTTTCATCAGTTCTATAGATCTACCCTTGCTTCTCTATATTCAGCATGCTTGTAGTTCCTTACTGTACATGCTTCTTCCACTACATTTGTTTGCCACAACTTAGTGATTCCCTAATCAATCAACCTCTACTTTGTTTTGAGCTCTTTTCTATCACAAAAGGTATTGCTGTAAATATTTTGGTGCATGTGGTGTCTTTCTAATGTGACCCTCTTTTGAACATACGGTCTACCAGTGGAATCTCTGGGTCAGAGGGCACGGACACTTTAGTCACTTTCTTTTTATGGTTCCAAATTGCTTTCCAGAATGGTAGGATCAATATATAGATCTGCTAATAGTGCACTACTGTGTTCATTTTTCTACAGTGTTGACTCTGTCCTCTGTCTTTTTTATGTTCTTTGCTAATTTACTGGGTATGAGATGAAACCTCAAAGTTTGATTTGTGTTTCTCTAATTGCTAAAAATAGCATTTATTAGTGGTAAGGAGCAAGTGGTTGATATTTTGTAATTCTTATTTTGAAAAATCTCTATATTATTTGACCACTTATGCATGAAGGTTCTTTTAATGTTGATTAAAAGCTTTGGCACTCTCCAACTGTTATCTCTCATTCTATTTCTATACTTGGAAAAAAATAACACATGAAGCAGACAAGAAAGTGTGCCACAAACTCACATTTACAGAACCATTTGCAGTTACAAAGCTCTTTCACATACACATACTCATTAGATGCTCACAACCCTGTAAGACAGAGTAGATATTATCATTCCTGATCTATAGATGAAGAAACCGAGAATTAAAGGAGTTAGGTGACAGACTCTTCATCACACACTTGTAAGTGCCCAAGCGAATATTTAAATCTAGGCCTCCTGTCTAAAGTCTAATATTTTGTTTTGTTTTCCCAATACACAGAACTCCCTTTTACTTGAGAATGAAGTTCCATAATCTTCTCCATCAGTCAAAAAGAAAATTCTGTCTTTCCTTTTAATGAAATGGCATATAGTGAGGCTGTTCATGCCATGCAGAATTACCTGGAGTATGAGAAATTTAGAGGGAAAATGTGATTGCCAATTTTACACAATATATATTGCACTGTGACTGCTGAGCTGACAGCTAAATTGAATGAGTGTTAATTTTAAATGAGAGAAAATAGAAACAATAATTTATTTCTTTATCTCTGAAGTATATTTCTTGAGTATGCAGTCATAAGGGATAACTTTAGGGGGTTGAAATGTGCATAGGACTGGAAAATAAACAATAGTTGCCGCTCTGCTTTTAACTCTGCTTTTTCCTCTATCACTGTTAATACCTTGAAGTTGAATCATTATACTGGTGATCTTTGGATGTTGGACATAGTCATTATCTAACCCCCAGGTCCTATTTTCCTTGCTTCTCTTTTCTCCTTTAGGAATAAATTACTCTAAGCCCAATTCTCTGATATATGGATCCATGATTATGTCTTAAAAGCCAGCAGAGAAAGAAAGGTCAGAATCAGTATAATGACATAATTTCATGGGTGTTCCAAAAGTCCCTGTGTCCCACAAATACTTTGCTTGAAATTCTACCTCTGATATTTCATTATTTTGACTTAAACTGGACAGAGGCTTTGTCCTCAGTAAAAACAAAAACAGTTCATAGTCTGTTGTAGACTGTCCTAGATTTCCTAGATCAGAGAATTGCAGAATTTCAGTTGGTAGGGTCTTCATCAACCATCTAGAATAACACATAAACCAAAATAAGAACCACTGCTATAATACACACAGCAAATAACTGAATGAACAAGCATTTACTTGAAGTGCTGGCCATTTGCTCACAGCTCAGTGGGCTAGATGTTGGGGATACAAAGGCAAAAGTGAGACAATTTCTACTCTCCTTATATTTTATTAGGGAGAGAGTATATAAGGAAGTAGAAGTCAAAGGAAGAAAATTTGATCAAGAGGAATTTGAGTGGAGCCATAATGCAATAGATTGTCATACCTTTTCCAGTAGCAATGGAAGCATATTCCCAAAGCAAGAGCAATCAATCTACAAGTCAATAAATATTTGTTAAACTCTTACTATGTGTCATGTACTGTGCTAAGCAGTGAGGATACAAAAGAGTCAAAAGATAGTCTCTGCCTTCAAAGACCTTACAATCTAATGGAAGAGATAACATTCACACATATACAAAGCAAGATATATACAGGATAAATAAGAAGCAGTTACTAGAAGGAAGGCAGTAAAATTAAAAGGGGTAGAAGGTGAGATGTTAGTTGAGACTTAAAAGAAGCCAGGGAGTTCAGTAGTTGGAGTATCAGAGTAGAGCACTCTAGGCATGGGGGAATAGCCAGAAAGAACGTCCAGAGCCAAGAGATGGAGTGTCTTGTTTATGGAATAGCCAAGAGGAGGTCAGTTTTATTGAATTAAAGAGTAAATGTCAGGGAGTAAGGTATAAGAATATTGGAAAGGTGGGGGGGGGCTAGGTTATGAAGGGCTCTTAATGGAAAATAGAGCATTTTGTATTTACTCCTGGAGGCAATGAGAAAGTTGATATCTTAGTCCTTTCTTCCTTAGTCCTTTTTTAAAATTGATTCCTGTATCATTTTTAAATATCATCTTATTAGAGGAAGAGTAATGTTTTATCCTGTGCAGATTTCTTCTATCATCCAGTGTATGTGTTATCCCTCCCAATTCTTCATAAGGATATTATCCAAACCTGTATTTAAATTATTGACAAAAATGTTAAATAGCCCAGGGTCAAGCAGGAGTTCCTGGATTATTCCAATGGATACCTCCTGCCATTTTGATCTTGAATCATTCCTGTCTTCTCCTCAAGTTTAGCCATTCAACCAATTTCTTTGGCCATTTATATTGTTCTGTCAAGTAGCTCATATATTTTTCATAAGAATTGCATAAGATATTTTATAAAATGCTTAGCTAAAATAAGGGTTAATTCCATTCCTTTAAACTATCCATTTAGTAACAGTCCAAATCATAAAGAAAGAAATTAAGTTATTAAGGTATGATGATCTCTTGCTAAATCTATGCTGTAACTCCTTGTGAACCCTGGTATATATATTTAATAATATATTCTAGATTTTTCCCTAGAGCTGAACCTAGAGTCAGGAAGATCTGTGTTCAAATCCTTAGTTGCTAGCTGTGTGATCCTGGACAAGTCATCCTCTTTTTGCCTCATTTTATCATCTATAAGAAAGGGATAATAATATTACCTACCTCCCAGGATGGTGATAAATAATATTTGCAAGGTGAAAATCATATGTGCATATATATATGTGTGTATATGCACACACACATATATACATATGCATATATGTACACACACATATATAGATACATACACATACATATTTGTGCATAACACTTTTCAGTATCACAGAAAATAGCTAAGCAATCACATCTAACAAATCTTTCAATCTCCAGTGTAGGGTGTGTGTGTAGGGGGAACAATGTAATTTCATGTCTAGTCATCCTGCTCTGGATGTGGGTAGTACAGTGGGGTCAGGTGACTTGAATTTATGAGGAACAACTAAATACTCTCTCTGGGTGTCAGCTCCTTATTAGCCATTTTCAGTCCAGAAGTCATTCTCCTTGGCAGAAAAAAAGAGAAGAAAATAAAAACTGAGTAGCTCTGCTTTCTGTTCCTGTCATCCATTGTCAGGGTCCCATCCAAACTGAGTGGTCCTATCCCTTCTTTGATTATCTTCTTTTTCCCTACCCTAACTTAAAAACAAAACAAAACACTCTTTTATTTGCATTTGGCTTCCAGCACCAGCCTTAGTTCTTTCCAAATTTTAATAGATTTGACCGTAATTTTTAAAGGATTATGCCTTACCTTTGTGTTTATTATCTGTTAGTTCCTATTGCTTCTATCTTCTGTGCACATCTTTCTAAAATCTGTTTTGAGTCCTGTGAATTCACATTGATCTATTCAGACAATTCCCTTTTCTTGGTCCTCACTGGAATTGTTTCTTTTTGTGTCTTCAGATCATTTCATTATTCATTAGATCATTATAGCTGGGAGAGACCTCAGTGATTAATACTTACAATTTTTCAGAAGATAGAACCAAGGCCCAGGGAGGCCAAGTGATGCCACAAGTTTACTGGTTGAGTCACTAGCATATCTGGTTTTGGAACCCAGGGCTCCTGAATCACATTTAAATCCTCTCCCACTTCTACAGCACACCAGTCCCAGTATGAATGTATACAGCATATTTTTCTAAGACCATTTTTAATAGGAATGTATGGATGGTATTAGTAAACTGTACACCTTTAAAAGGAGAGTAAAAGGCCATAATGGGCAGCTAGGTGTCACAGTATATAGAATGTTGGGCCTGAAGTTAGGAAGACTCATCTTCCTGAGTTCAAATCTGGTCTCAGCTACTTACTAGCTGTGTAACCTGGACAAGTCAGTCACCTAACCCTATTTGCTTAGTTCGTTCTCTTGAAAAATGGGCTGGACAAGGAAATGGAAAACCACTCCAAATGAGATCATGAATAGTTGGATGTGATTTAAAGAAATGACTGAACAAAAAAAAGGCTATAACAGGATAAAACAGAAATACCAAACACAAAGTTCATGTACTTTAACAAAAATTGCCTCAAACTCACATTGAGTAAAATATCACCTGTATCAAATTATACAGTCTCAGACTAGAAAGAATCTATATAGAAAATGGAATCCTATCCATAACTAAAGAGCTATATCCTCCATAACATCCCTGAGAAGTGGTTAGTTATTCAGCTTTTGCAGGAAGACTTCCTGTAATTACTGTTTGAGTCAGTCATTCTACTTTTGAACAATTCTAATAATTAAGAAAATTTTTATTACATTGATTTGAAATCTATCTTTTTGCATTGCTACAGAATAAGTCTAATGCCTATCTTATAATATGAACCGTTAAATGTTTGAGGACTTTTTTCTGTCTTCAAGGCTAAACTCTTTCCCATAGCATGGTACTCAGATTTTCTTTATCTGGTTACCCTCTCCTGGACAAGCTCCATCTTGTCACTCCACTGAATGAAAATGTGGTGCCCAGAAGTGATACAGATCTCATTCTGGACATCAGGCCTTTCTCAATGTAGTCCAAGATCACATGACCATTCATGGATAGCAAAGAAAATAATGACTCGAGTTTCGAAAGACTGTCTAGTTATACGGCAGGACCAGGTAATTAGGAATTTTCTGTCTTACATGGCTTTGAAGATCTTGATTGCTGGTCTGCAGAACTGACATGGGGAAAAGGGGTGTTCCAAGTTTTTATAGTCCTGCCTTTGTGACTAGTTCTTCGTTTAGAAAGGCAACCTCTTTCTGTGAATGGTCTTAAGAGAATTAAAAAAGTATAATTTTTCTAATTAAAGAGCAGAGGGAATGAAAAAAGAGAGTAATGGTTGAGGGGTGGGGAACCTGTGACCTCTAGGCCACATCTGACCTTCTAGGTCCTTGGGTGCAGCCTTTTGACTGAGCCCATGTTTTACTGAAGAAATCCTTTTATTAAGGGGATTTGTTCTGTGAAGCTTGGGTTCAGTTAAAGGGCCACATGTGGCCTTGAGGTTGCAGATTCCCTACCCTTGGAACCCATTGTGCTATTGAAGTGAACATACTTTTAATAGCTGTGTGATCTTGGACAAATCACTTTCTCTCTCAGGGTCTTGATTTATGACTCATAAGTTAGATTAGATAATTGATCAAATTCCTTCAACCTCTTTTTAAAAAATATCTTTTGTTTTTATGTTATTATTGCTTCCTAGCATAACTTTCCTCTTTTATTGAGAGCCATCCCTTATAACAAAGAATCCAATGAATAAAAATGTTCAGCCAAAATAACCAATATCAATCAATATTGATATATTATACAACATTGATACTTCCACCTCAATAATCTTCCTCCTCTGAAAGAAGGGAAATACAATAATTCAGGGCCAAGATTGATCATTATAATTCCATACCATTAAGTTTAGCTTTTCATTGTTCTTATTTCCATTTACATTGTTGTAATCATTGTGTATATTGCATAGTATATATATTGTTTGTATTTTTTTAGTTTTGCTTACTGTACTTTGCACCAATTCCCATAAGTTTTCACATTCTATACTTACTATATTCATCGTTTCTTGTTGCACAGAAATATTCCATTATCATCATTATTGTCATCTTACTTAGTCACTAAATGATGGGCATTTACCTTGTTTTCATTTCTTGGCTAGTATAAAAAGTGCTACAATAAATATTTTGGTATTTGTGGAACTTTTCTGTCTTTCACTCCTTAAGGTTTGAATATTTTAGTCACTTTCTAAGGATTATACCAAATCGTTTTCTAGAACGGTCGTTAGAATTCACAGTTCCAACAACAGTATATTCTCTATATACGTCACTTTCCCCAATCCTTCCTACACTGATAATCTTTCTTTTTTTTAACATCTTGACCAATTTGTTGGGTATGAGGTAAAACATCAGAACCGCTTTGACTTTCATTTTTCTTACTATTTATTAGTGATTTGGAACATTCTTTTATGTGGTTATTAGTAGTTTGTGACTGTGCTTTGAGAAGTGTTCATTTATATCTTAGACTACTTGTACCCTGGACAATGATTTGTGTTAGTTCACACTATGTCTTGGATATCAGATCCTCATCAGGGATATATGTCATGAAAAGATTTTCCCCAATTTAACTGCTTCCTTGTAAGTCTAATTATGTTGATTTGATATATCTCTTAATATTATGATCCTATTGTCACGACCTTTACTCTGTTTTCAAGGACACACCCAACTTGGGCATAAAACCCATATCCATCTATTGCTGCAATGAGCACAATAATTCATCTCCAGATAGTCAGCTACTTGCTTCAGATCTGTTGTTTACGTTTCAGTTTTCTATACTTTGCTCTATTTCCCTATGGCCATCCGTGGGAATGTTTAGCTTTGAAGAAAACTCAAGGGGTTCATGGTTTCTGTCTTCAGGTACTTGGATGACTATTGTGTGATAGAAGAATTATATTTGTCTTTCTTTTAGCCCCAGAGGTCCGAATGAGGAGCAACTGGTGGAAGTCACAAATAGGTAACTTTAGACTTGAAGTAAGGTGGGAGAAAGCTTCCCTAAAAATTAGTTAGCTGAAAGCAGAATGGATTTCCTTGGATGATAGTAGGTTTTCCGTCACTGGAGTCCTTCAAGCAAAAACTACATGACTGCTTGTCACTCAAGTGTTGTAGAGGTATTTTTTTTTTATTTGATTTGAACTAAATGGCCACTGGGGTTTATTACAACTCTAAAAATCTTTGATTCCTTCGCTTCTCAGAACTTCATTTCAAGAACCACTTATTTTCAGGGTCTCTTGACATCTGACTGTAAAGGTCCCTTGACCTCTTTTTTTAAAAACATTTTTAATTGCTGTTTCCTGTTTCTTACATCACTGTTTCTTACATCTTACATCTTAGTATCTCATGTATCATTCCCCTCAACCAGAAGCATCCCATGTGACAAATGTATTTTTTTATTTGCTTGTTTTAAGATAGCATGACCGTAAATAAGGGTAAAGATTTTCCAAGGCATTGTGAAGAAGCAGTTTGTGTTTGTAAGCACATATTCATTACCATTAATTCTTGGCATCTTCTGTATTTCTTACTTTGGACAGCTCATCAATATACCTTGTTACACACACATATATACATACATATGTGTGTATGTGCATTCCCTCTGCTGCAATAAATTCCCCACTTTCTTCTTTTCCATCCCCCAAAGGATATTTGGAAGTATAAATTGAGTAGACTCAAGTACTAGGAGCAAAAGACCAGGTTCTCCTGTACTTTTTGTGCTCACTTCTGACAGTACTTTTGTGGAAGAAAGTTGCCCATCTCAAGATTATTGATCAAAGCTGATGCCTTGTTGGTCCCATGGTTCAGCTACCAAGTTTTCTTCATTGTGATAGTAGGTATAGTCTTTCAGGGCATCTCCGGACTTTGTTCAGTTGCCTTTCCTCTTTTGAATAATAATATTAATGATATTAATAGTTGGTATTCATATAGTGTTAAGATTTACAAAATAATTTACAGATGCAGTCTAATTTAATCTTCAACAGTTATGAAGGGTAGCTGCTATTAATATCCTCATTTTGTTGATAAAGAAAGTGAAACTGGGGGAGGTTGAATGACTTGCCCCAGGTCACACATTTAGTAAGCATTTGAGGTAGGATTTCAATTTATCTTGCTGACTGTAAACCCAGCACACTCTCTATCCATTTGCCACTTATCTCCTAATGTTCCAGTTCATTCTTACTTGGAACGCATCACAACTGTCCCTTACCCTGGAAGGAGATCAGCTTTATCTAATACACAAAACACATATCCCAGAATTCTCATTAGGCTGGTAAGCAACCATATTTGTATCACTTAGCCTCCTGGACTATATTTCTCAGTGTATCACAGAAAATCTCTAAGGTAAATGCCAAACAATTTTGTAGTAAAGGCAATGTTTTTTGAGTTACTTGCAAACAAAATTAGCCTGCAGTCTTAGAATTTATGGAGAAATCATTTTATCTCCTTCAAAAGCTTAAAACACATTTTTTGAAAAACCTGATTATTTTATTTGAATTTATTTTTAAATATTATGTTCTCAGAGAAGGCATATTAAAACCAGAAAGGAAAAAAAATCTACTCCTACTACAATATCTAGTAAGGGGTTATTCAGTGTATATTAATCAATAAATATCTACTCTGGAATTAATGGACAAGAAATGTCTCTAATTTGAGAAGGAAAATTTATTTTCTTATGTTTAGAAAGGGTCCATTTTAGAATTTTTATATTCTTGCTTGAGTTATTGCCCTTTCTTTTTTCCAGGAAGAGGGAGAAGATCCAAAGCCTAAGATAAGACTGGAGAGGTTGGTTTAGGAGGATTTTTTTTTCAGAACAATTCTCTGTGTTATTTTGGGCAAATATCACTTCCATTTTGTAGTTGATGAAACTAAGCCTCAAAGAAATCAACTGCCTTGCCCAATTCACTTAGATAGAAAGTGACAGTCAGTATTCTTAACTTCCTATAAGGTTAAACCTATGAGGGACCTCAGAAATTTACAAAATTAAAAATCTTTTCTTTTTCTATTATCGCCATTTTGAAAATATCCCTCCGCCTCCTACTTAATAATCCATAACTTATAATAAAAAATAAAAAAGAATGAACAAAAAAACAGTTCAGCAAAAGTAAGCAACATACACATCAACCAAATTTGTCAGTACATGCGATACTCCCGATTCATGGTTGCCCTTCTCTACAAAGAAAGGAGGAAGGGATATTTTTTTCACCGTTGACAGACTTGGTCATTAAAATTCCACAACCTTCAGTTTCATTTTTGTTACTGATGTTGTTTTTTCCACTTATGTTCTTTTCTTTCTTGCTCTAACTAGCCTTCTGCTTCCATTTCTCCTCTTTTCTTTCTGCCTCTGTTCCTATTCCTTTCATTGTATTTTTTTCAGAGTAAGAAACGCTTTTTGTACCAGTCTTGTGTCCAAAATATAGCAGAAATATAGATAAAGAAGAAGCAAGGGAAGGACCAGATGGATGTATCTCAGAAATTACAATGTGGTCAAATAGAAATGTACAAAGTTTTATTTTCCTGCATTTTTTTTCTTCAGAGGAAATGTCAGGAGGAACCCAGAAGGGGGAGCTCTAAAGACAAATTGCCTGTTTTCTTTACTTTGCATTTTGATTTGGTCACCCAACTCAAATCTCAAACAAACATGGATTTCCAATGTCTTTTCTGGGGAATTCTCTCATTTAGCCACAGAACTGTTGTGAAACCCCGGATACTCAAAACTGATTTATTAATTTTGAAATCATTATTTGAAGAATACCATATATGGCTACCACCCTTTCTAAACAACATGGAAGGGATTATCTTTCTCACCTAAATTTCCTGTTTCTAAAATCCTGGATTTTCCATTAAGGAGAGGGGGATTACCTATATTGCCTCCATGCTCTCCCTTCATAAATCCAATTAGATGAGAAGTAATCTGACTACCCTCATTTAATTATACCATGTAATAGTAATAGTAATGCTTTGTACCTACATAGTACTCTCCACCTTCAAAGTGATTTACAAACCTTAGCTCATTAATCCTTCCTCTCTTATTTCTTTGAGGTAGAGAGTAATAGATAGAGGGAGTCCCATGGTGAGGAAGAAGTTGGTAGGGAAAAGATGGGTTATGGGAATCCCTGGGGAAGTGAATTCATATCCCCCTCAGAGACTGAAGAAACCCTTCCTTCCATCCTTCAGTCATTCCAGTCTTCTTTCTTCTTTTTCTCTTTCTCCCTCATTCTTCCTTCCCTCTTCTTGTTTTTCTCCTTTTCTTTCAAAGAAAGTAGCACAGAGCAAAGAACACTGGCTCTGAAGTCAGAGGATCTGAACTACCTCTGATAATGCCAATGTGACCTAGGGTAAGTCTGTGGGGACCAGTTTCCTCTTCTATAAAAGGAGATGATTTACTAGATGGCACCTGAGGTAACTTCTATCTTTATGTCTATTTCCTTTCTTCTTTCCTTCCAGAAATATTAATGAACCTGCATGATATAGTGAAAAGACGGCTTAATTTAGATTGAGAAGTCCTGAGCTTGAATTCTAGATCTGCTGTTTCTACTTCTGTAATCAAGCAAGTCATCTTATTTTTGTGGGTTTCAGTTTTTTACTCTGTCAAATGAGTGGATTAGAGAAGATGATCCCCAAGGTCTCTTCTAAATCCAAAATCCTACGATAATATTATCCTGCTTATTGGCCCCCCAACGCATATACAGATAACACTTGGATTATTCTTAGGATAGTCTTTCAAAGAGTTGTTCTAATTAAGGAAAAGAGATATGTTCATATGAAATAAAAACTTAATAAAGTAATAACATAATGCATGTTTAGGTACCCAATGAATACTACAATCACTGTCACAGGAAAAGGGAGATCTCTGAGGGCTAGGGAAGGTGGGAATTGAAGTGACCAGTAGAAAGTGAGTAGGATTTGGGTGCCTGGAGAAAAGGGAATGGAATATTCCAGGCACAAAGACTTGTAGGAATGATCTTGGTTTATTTGAAGGTTAGGGCATGGGTTAATATATCTGCAATGAAGGGTATATGGGGAAGAGAAGTAGGAGACGAGACTAGAAAGGTACATAAAGGTCAAGTTCTGGAAGGCTTTGAATGGTAAGCCAAGGAATTTGGAATTTATTTTAATGATGAATCATAAAATAATTTGGGTTCTGTTACCACTAAGAGGCAGGATGATACACTTAATAGCATACTAGACTTGACCTGCATCAGATGAGCTGAATTCAAATCCTAAAGTGTGACCTTTGATATATCACTTAAATTCTCTGGGTTTCAGTTTCTTCATTTGCAAAATGAGGGGATTAGACTAGTTTCTGACCTCCTTTCCAACTCTAAATCTATGAGCGTATGAACCTGTATGTCATTGGTCAAGTTGCATAATTTTATGAGATGCTAGATTCCTCATCTGTCAAATGAGGAGATTGGGCCAATTTAGTACCTCAACCTTTTAGAGAATGAAAAAAAAGTCACAGACTTTCATGTGATGGCAGTTATATAATTAATCAATTGATTGATTAAAAAGCTTTACTATGGTCCAGGCAAATTAATACTACCATTTTTCACATGCAATGATCCATCTCTCACCTTTGTGTCTTTACATAGACTACCTCTGATGACTGTCTTTGCTTACTTCAGAGCCTCGCTCAAGCACAGCCTCCTAAGTGAGCCCTTTCTTGATCACTAACTGCTAGTTCCTCTCCCAAGAATTATCTTTTATTTTCTTTGTGTAGATTTTGTGAGTCTGAAACTTGAAGTCTCTCTCTTTGGTGACACTTGGAAGAGGTGTGGTGAAAATAAAGCTACACTTACATATGTATATATTCTTTTCTCCAGTAGAATATAAATTCCCTGAGGGCAGACGTTTTCATTTTTGTCTTTGTATCTCTAATGTTAGCACAGTAGCTGGCACCTACTAAGTGCTTTACAAACTTATATTTGGTTGATATATGAGGATGTGTATATGGGCCCATGGACCATCTGCAACAGCTCATGGGAGTCTCAAGTCCTGACTGAGGCCCACAGCTTGGAAGCCACTGAGGGAAATTATTTTTAAGATTCCTTCAAACTCTAAACTTTAGGATTTTATAATCTGTATTGTAGCCGGTCCAGGGGGGATATTAGTGCCTGTAGGTGAGAAGGACTTGAATCCAGGCTGGGGAGTTACAGTTAGTGGTTTCCCAACATCATGATTTGTTCTGTTTAGGCAGCAATAGCTCCGAACTGCCCCCTGGCCACAGAGAATCTAAGGTTCCAGAGAACTCTATCCACTCCCTCGCCTCCTCAAGTTGCAATATTTTGTCTGTCAGCCTCAGATACTTTTTTCCCTCCTATCTTGTCCTCAGTAGTAATAGAAAGCATCTGCTCACTATCTGCTTGTAATCCTCCCTACACTTTAAGACTATTATTCTCCCTTCCTTACTCCCCCTTCCTTTTTTCAGGTGAAATCATCCAATAAATGAGGAATTTGGGGAGAAAGGCGGCAGGGCATGTTCAGCAAAGTCAGAGTGGTTAATACAAGCTGGGGCCTTGTTAAACACGGATATGCTGCAATATAGGTTACCACATAGGGTGCCTTTACTGACTCAGAGGGTTTTGCAGCTTTCTTTCTTTCTTTCCTTTCTGGGTTCTTAAAAAGAAGAGAGCTCCTGGGGCTATGAAGTGACTCACCTAGGCTGTTAATTGAACCACAGTAAATTAAAGCTTCATAATATAAATCCATCTTCTCATGATGACAGCTACCCTGCGGAGGTGTTAGAACATGCAGAAAAGGAGGTGTATACAGTTCACAATGGACTGGGTAAAAAACTCAGGGAATGCAAAGGGGAAGGAGGACATGTTTGTATTCAAAAAGTCTCCATGCAGAGCAGGGTTATGGTGTTTTGCATAGCAAGAGAGTTAGAAGATTGGGTCAGGCTTTGATAGCTTGAGGAGCAATCCCAGGGTTTCTGAGGCCAGAGGTGTTTTCTCCTTCGAGAAGAGAGTTCTGAAACAATTACTCTTCCGTCTCAGGCTCGCTCAAATACAGCAGAGATTCATCTGAACACTGGCCAGGGAAAAATGATCTCTGCTAAGATGGTATTAACTTATTGACTTCTGTCTATCTGATCTAATTCTGAATAGTTCAAAGGTATGAAAAAGAGAAAAAAAATACCAAAAGTTAAAGAACCTTACCTACAGAGGAAATGGGAGATGAATCTGAAATTAAGCTTGAAAATTAGAATATTGGAAGGAATAGAATGCATTTTGAGGTCACTTATTCCTTTCTAGAAAACTCTTGGGGAGGAAGTCTGGCCGAGTGAAAAAGAAATGAATTTAAATTCAGAAGACCCAGGTTCAAGTCTAAACTTTGCTATTTATGCCAAGGTGACTTTGGACAAGTCACTTTGCCTCTCTGAGCTTTGGTTTCCTTACCTGCAAAATTAAGGGGTTGGACTACATGTTGTCTAAGTTCTCTCCCATGCCTAAGTGCTTTCCTTGATTGTATATTAGCAGTGTAACCATGGACAGATCATCTCCCTTCTTGGAGCCTTGGAGTTGTCATGTGTAAAGTGGGGGAAATGAATAATAAATATTGATGTTTCTGGACTCACTCTGCCAGTGTGAACTTGACTATCTCACCTCTCTCAGGGTACTTAGAGGTATCCATTAGAAAATGGGTGTGACTTTTTCCAATGCTATTATTGGCTTGAGGCCCCATTTGACCATAGGGACAAATACTCCTCTATCCCAACTTGGTTCCTGGGGAGAGTGTGTTCAAATGTATTGCAGTCTCTACATAGCATTTGCCACCCCAGGTTCATTTCCAAATGCCAGTGGGATTATTCCTTGTCTCAGCAACCACTGGGCTGGATCCCTCAGGTCTCTCCAGAAGCCTGGCTGGTTTCAAAATCTACCATGAATTCTGGGACTGGCTTTTCTGACCTTTTGATGCTCTCAAGGTTGTAGCCCTCTTCACTCTCCTTCACTTAAAAATAGGAAAGAACAGAAACAACAGAGATGAAGCTACATCTGGACTGACTTGGTTCTCTTTCCCAACCATCCACTACCACTATAACAACAGGAGCATGGTATAGTCAGTCTATCAATGAACGAACATCTGTTGAAAAAAAAAAAGCAATTACTATGTGCCAAGCATTGTGTTAAGTGCTGAAATATAAAGACAGGTAAAGACATGGTCTAGAGGCTAACCTTGTCATGGGGGGGGAACAACATACAGCAGATTGTACATACAAGACATAAATAATGTAAATGGAATATAATTTCAAAGGGAAAGTACTAGGGGTGGGTAGTGACTCAGTGATGCACTGGACAGAGCACTGGCTTTGGAGTCCAGAGGAGATGCTTGCAAGCTACATGACCCTGGGCAAGATACATAACCCTCTTTGCCTAAATTCCTCATCTGTAAAGTGAGCTGGAGAACAAAATGGCAAACTGTTTCAGTACCTTTGACAAGAAAACCCCAAATGGGGTCACACAGTTGGACATAACTGCAATGAGCCAACAACATCCATAACTAGCAGTAAAGGGTGATGGTGAGGGGTTGTTTGGGCCAGAAAAGACATTTTGTGGAAGGGGAGTTTTGAATTGAGACTTGAAGGGAGCCGAGGATGCCAGGCACTAGAGATGAAGACGAAGAACTTTCTAGGTATAGGGAGTAATCAGCGAAAAGGTAGGACATTAAAAGATAGAATATTTTCACAAGCTATGGCAGGAAGGCCAATGTTGCTAGATTGTAGAAGAGTCGAGTTTAAGAGTGCTGGAAAGGCAGGTAGGAGCCAGGCTAAGAAGGATTTTAAAAGACAAAGAGAGGATTTTATATGTGATCCTGGTGGTAATATAGAGTCACTGGATTGAATTAAGCAGAGGGGTGATGCGGTCAGACTTAAGTTTTTAGAAAGATAACCGCACCTGAGAGAAGCTGGACTGGAGTCGGGAGGTCGTTAGACCTGAGGCAGGGAGACCAGTTAGAAGGTTGCTGGACCAGGAGTGGGGAACCTGCAACCTCAGGGTCACATGTGGCCCTCTAGGTCCTCAAGTGTAGCCCTTTGAATGAATCCAAACTTCACAGAACAAATCCTGTTAATAAAAGGATTTATTCGGTAAAACTGGGACTCAGTCAAAATGTTGCACCCAATGACTTAGAAGGCCACTTGTACAGGCCTCAAGGTCACAGCTTCCCCACACCAAAGAAGTTCTGTACCAGGGTTGTGGCAGCGTCAGAGAAAAGAAGATGAGTTATAGAAGAGATGTTGTGAAGGGAGGAATAATATTTGACAATTGATCAGATATGTAGAGTGAGTAAGAGTAATGAGAAGAGAATGGCACTAAGGTTTCAAGTCTAAGTGACTTGGGAAAATGGTTCTTCGGCAGTAGGAAGTTCATAAGAGGGTAGGAACTAGGGGGAAAAAAACTTATCAGTTCTGTTTTGGACTTGCTGAGTTTGAGATGTTTACCGGAAATCTAGTTCCAAATGTTTGAAAGGCAGCTGGTGTGGTAAGGTTGGAGCCCAAGAGAACAGTTAGGGCTGAATATATAGCTCTAGTAATAATCTACATAGTGATGATCATTGAAGCCATGAGAGTTGATGGCATCACAAAGTGGCATAGTGGAATTAAAAGAGAAACAGAGACTTGGGAAGTAACCAAGGTTAATGGGAGTGACCTGATGAATATCTAGCAAAGGAGACTGAAAAGGAATAGTGAGAAAGGTAGGAGGACTCGGAGAGAGCTGTGTTAGGAAAACCTGAAGAGGAGAGTCTATCTAGGAAAAGAGGATGATTCCACATTTTCAGCAGATGTAGAGAGGTCAAGACACATGAGAACTGAGAAAGTGGAAAAAGTATAAGAGTAGAAGGCAGAAGACCAGAGTTGACATCTTTCATCAGTTTTCTGCTTACCACCTCGTGTGAACATGGGTAAGTTACTGGGCTTCTTTATGCCTCAGTTTCTTTTTCTGTAAAATAAGGCAGTTGAACTGTTAAGGACCCTTTCAGCCTAACTCTATGATTCTACACTTTTCTGACCCCCCTGAGGAGTCACATGACATACAGAAGATTAGAAGTTAAAAAAAAAGAAAGAAGAAGGCAGCCATCAAAGACTTGAAACATTCAGACCATGAGGAAACATCTTTGTGTAATGTTTGGGGCAGAGTGCCCTGTGATTGCTACCTTGACTCCATGTCCAAAAACAACAGCAGTTTCTTTGTCTGTGATCTATAGGAATGTAGAATTCCAGACGAGCCACATTCCTCTTCACTTCCTGGTTTTGCTTCCTCCCCAGAAATGGTTAACAACGCAAAAGAAAACAGACTCCTAATTTTTGAAGCCAGCAAGGCAGCTGTGTCTTGGACAGCACAGAGACCCACCTGAGAAAGCAACATTTGGAACATTTTGAGGACTTAAAAAGAAACTACAACCAAAAAAACCAAAGCCAAATAAGTTTTTTGGAATTACAAAGCAGAACATTATATAAAGATTCTTGCCCTGGGGAGACATGATGGGACTAATTGCTATGTACCAGGGGGGAAAACCTTTTTCAACATCTTGGTGGCTGATGCTATATATTCAACAGCTGTTGCTTACCCAGACTTTGTTTTCAGTCACTTGTCTTTTCAAAAGGTAATTTTCAGTAATCCCATCAGTTCCCCAGGGTGTTGTTCCCAGTGCCAACATTTTGGAATTACTAGGCAAATATGGTATAAGGCTAATCTGTCTATCATGGCCTTCTTTGTGAGCTGGTTCACCAAACCCCGTACACCCCCGTCTCTGAGACAGTTTGGTCTGTTGTTTGAACATGGCTCATATTTCATCATAGGATTATGGAACTATTTCTAAATTAAATCTAAAAGGCAACCTAGAGAGCCTTCTTTAATTTTACAAATGAGGAAAATGAGGCTTAAGGAGGTTAAATAACTTGCTGAAAGTAGTGTCAGAGAAGGAAGTTGAACCTAAGTTCTCTGAAGATCGACTAAATACTGTTTTCCTGGTACCATGTTCCCTTCATTGGTCTCTTAAACAGACCCATTCTGGGCTTTTTCCTCTGTTATTTTGATCATGTTTCTCTCCTCTTTTCAGTTTATCTGAGCCTTTCCTTGGAATAGCAGTTTTCCAAGTGTGATCTGGGGATGCCTGAGTCTTCCTGGGAACTGTCTGGTGTCTCTGAGGACAAAATTATTTTCACAGTAATACCAAAACATTTTAATTTCTAATATGGCAAATACTGATAAACCTATATAAACCAAAACTTTTTGTGGTTCTCAATACTTTTTAGAGTGTAAAGATTTCCTGAGACCAAAACATTTGACAACATGGAATAGCAGTGCTAGAAAGGACCTCAGTGGTCATTTTGTCAACTCCTTATTTTGACAAATGAGGAAACTAGGGGAAATTATTTTGTACAGAAAAAGTTCATGCCAGAACTGATACTAGAATTCAAGTCTCACTATTTACTCACAGAATCTCAGAGGTGGAATAGTAATAAGTTGACTCTTACATAGAAGTTTAAGGTTTGCAAAACATTGATATTCAACACTTCATTCAATCCTTACAAAAACTCTATGAAGTAAGTATTACAGGTATTATGATACTAATTTTATGGATAAGAAAACATATTCAGAGGGGGAATGATCATATAGCTAGTAATTGCCAGTTTTACACCCAAATTTCTCTGGATTCCAATAGTAGCATTCTAACCCAGTAGTCTTCTGTTGTATTATACTGCCTCTCTATATAGCCCTACCTCTCTAGAAAGAAACTTAAGAGACTATCTAATCCAATCTTCTCATGTTATAGTTGAGAAAACAGGCTTAGAGAGGGGCAATGACTTTCCTTTAGTGAAACTTTCAACAAGTGAGTGGAAGGGTCAAGCCTAGAACCTTGATCTCTTGACCTTCTAGCTTTAGGGACTTTTGTTAAGCCAAGTCCTATCCCCATTTGGGCAGGTAGATGGCACAGTGGATTGAGTGTGGGACCTCAAGTCAGGAATACTAAATCTTTCTGAGTTCAAATCTGGCCTCAGACACTTAGCTATGTGACCTTGGGCAAGTCAGTTTTGACTTGTTTGCCTCAGTTTTCTCATCTGTAAAATGACCTGGAGAAGAAAATGACAAATCTCTCTAGTATCTTTGCAAAGAAAACCCCCAAATTGGGTTATAAAGAATCAGACAGGAGTGAAATAATTCAACAACAGTCCTATTTGCTTACTCATGGAACAAACATGTATTGACTACTTAAAATAGAGTACCTGCCCTTAAGGAGCTTGTAATTTAACAAGAAGGACAAGATATGCACACAAATAACTACCACAAAAGTTAGAAGGTCATGTAAGGCCATAACATTTTTACAAGGTGCAATGGAAATTGAGAGGAAGGAGTCTGTGGGTATTAAGAGAGGAGTGCGCATGTGAAATGGATTGAATGGAAGAATACGATAAAAGCACTTATTGAGCCCTTTCTATGTGCCAGGCACTGGGCTAAATGACAGAGATAAAATGCAAACATTCAGGGCAGTCTCCATGTTTAAGGAATTTATATTAAACATTTTATTTTTAATTTATAGAGTAAAACAAGCATTTCTGTAACAGTATAATAAAAAATTGATTGCATATGAAATTATAAATGTACCATTTGCAACTAGCTTTTTCTTTCAAATATACAATAAAAATATCATGTAAATTTCTTCTTTCTTCTTCCCTCCACCCAGTCCTAGAGATGGTTTCTATTAGACACAAAATTGTCTAAATATATTTCTATTCATCAGTTCTTTCTCTGAATACAGATAGCATCATTCTTCATATGTCCTCTATAGTTAATTTGGGTATTTATAATAGTCAAAATGACTTATTCCCTCAAAGTCTTTCTTAAAACAGTTTTGCTGTTACTAAATGCAATGATCTTGATCCTACTTTTCTATCCCACTATTTCATGCAAGTCTATCCATAGTTTTCTAAAATCATTGAGCTCATCATTTCTTATACCACATTAGTATTCTTTCACAACACATACCACTGCTTGACCAGCCATTCTCCAACTGATCAGCATCCCTGCAGTTTCCAATTCTTTGCCACAAAAAGAGAGCTGTTGTCAACATTTTAGAACATATAGGTCCTTTCCCCCTTTCCCTAATTAACTTTTGAAATGGACCAACCAGTGGTATTGCTGGGTCAGAGGGTAACTTAATAACTCTCTGGGCACAGTTCCAGATTGCCCTCCAAAATGGTTGGATCAGTTCACAATTCCACTAACAATAAATTGGTGTCCCAATTTTTCCACATTCCCCCCAACATATGTCACTTTCCCCTTCTATTGTTTTTATTTCTCTTATCAATCATGATTTAGAGCATTTTTTTTCATGTGACTATGATTTCTTCTTTGGAAAATTGCCTATTTATATCCTTTAACTATTTAGCAATTGGGAAATTACTAATATTCTTATAGATTTGACATTAAACATTTTTTAAAAGCATTAAAAAAATTCTTAACTTCCATATACAAAGAACACAGAGAGGATTCTATATGAAACTATAAATGTCCATTTCATATGACTTGGTTTTTTTACAAGACAAACCCTTAAAAAAGGCTTGCTGTCTTGACTCACTGGCCCTGATGAACTGATCCTCAGGGGAAGCTTTGTGTGTGCCGCCATATTGCTCTCTCCTGGGTCATTTAATCCTGAAGACCTCCACATCCTCCTCATCCTTTCTCAGGAGCTGCTGTTCAGATCCTTTTCCTCCACCTTGTACTTGAATGACTTTGTGGGATCCAACTGTGAGCTTTTACATTTGTAGCTACTAAATTTCATTTTATTTGATTTGGGCAAAAAATACAAAGTGTTATGATCTAATCCAGTCCAAAAAGTGTTCATTAAAACACATTAGTTTCAAAATTAACCTGCTTGTCTATGCTTCCTCCTGAACTTTTTCCTCTGCATTAAAAAAAAGTTAAATAGCACTCTTATTTGAGATTACTATTGCTAACTTCCTCTGCTGAAATACCACCCTTCCTTTAAGCGGGAGACAGAGATAACAAAAACAAAAACAAACAAAACAATGTGTAACAAGTAAATATAACAACAAAAATGAATCTGCACAGTGGCCATGACAAAAAAATGTTTCTATACTTTGGGTCCATCCTGTCTCTCTGTCAAGAGGAAGATAATATGTGAAACCTCTGTCCTAAAGCCCATTGGTAGTACACATGCCTCTTGCTAGGTCCTCTGGAGACACGACTGACTGGTCATTGCTTTGATTAGTTCTTTCTTAACTCTTTCAAAATTGTCTTTCTTTACAATGTTATTGTCCTTGTATAAATTGTTCTTCTGGTTCTGCTCACTTCATTTTGCATCAGTTTATACTACCCAGAATTCTTTGAAATAATCTGTTTTATAATTTCTTAGAGTATAAAAAGTATTCCATTATATTCACATACCACCATTGTGCCACTGTAACCCAATATCTGGGATGATCTAAGGTACCTTCCTGGGTTTCAGTTGTTTTCCTCTCCTCATCCCTGCTAAAACTCCCTTGAGGATTGGAAGGCTTTGTTCAGCTTGTGACTATTCTCTCCTTGTATCATCCTCTTCCTCTTTCCTCCCTATCTCTGCTTGTTTCTCTACTGAGTTTGCACCAACCTTCCTTTGTCCATTTCATATGAGAATGAAGATCATTTGATGTTCATTGCACCATTCCTTCCTCTTCTCTTTGTCTAATTTAATTTCTTCAGTATTCTTTGAAGATATTAAGAGTCTGAAGGGACACGTTTCTTCTTCCTCTATTAAGATGTTAGTATTGCATCATCCCATAGGTTCTATGAATTAATCAACAAATTGCACTTTTCTAGACTTCACTGGACTCCTATTATTCTATTTCAAAGTTCCTACTCAACACTGTTCTTTTTTTGAATCAGAAATGCTTGCAAGTCCCCTATTCAAATAAATATCCATTTCTTTCCCAACCTGTTCTTTGCAGGATAACTTATTATTGATTCTAAGTCTATATCTTTTGCTTTTTGGAATATCATAATCTAAAATCTCTTGTGGTTTTTAGAAGCAGCTAGATGACACAGCAAGGGAGCATTGTACTTAGAGTCAGGAAGATTTGAGTTCAAGTCTTTAGACATTTGCTAGCTGTGTGAACCTGGGCGAGTCACTTTGTCTGCCTCAGCTTCCTCATCTGTCAAATGGAGGTAATAATAGAATCTATCTCATAGAGTTATTGTGAAGATTAAATGAGATAACATATGTAAATGCTTTGCAAACTTTAAAGTGTTATATAAATGCCATGTATTACTATTATGAAAAGCTATCATATCTTCTGCAATCATGAAGGTAGTTGCTTGGCAACAGCTGTTTATTTCTGGATACTTACAGTACTTTTTTTATATGACATTCGAACTTTAAATTTTGCATTTGACATTTCTAGGACTTTACCTTTGGAGTTTACATTTAGCAGGTGATTTGTGTATTCTTTCTATCTTTAATTTTTCCTCTGGCTCCAATAGATCTGAATAGTTTTCATTATGTGTGTGTGTGGGAGTGTGTGGGGTGGGTGCATGTACACACACAGATATACAGATGAAATTCAACATTCCCCACTTCCCCTTTTAAAAATCATGGTTTTACAGAATCCAGTAATTCTTAAATGAATTGTTTTAGCGGTCATTTGTTTTAGATACACAACTCACACCTTTTTGTTTGTTTGTTTTTCAATCTTTTGATTTTCTCCTAAAATTCTTGCTATCTCATAGAGTCGTTGATTTCTATTTGGCCTGCTCTAGTTTTCAGACATTCTGTTTCCTGGGTAAGGTTTCTCATGTTCTCTTCTAAAATACATATTCTGCTTCCAATTTTTTCTTCAAGAACCTTTGTTTAATTTCTTATATCTTGCTTTACTTTTTCCACATATTCATGAGATCCTTGTGTAAAATTCATTCTTCCTTTGAACCTTTGCTTGTAAGTATTGTAGAGATACTATCTTCTCTTTGGGATCTCCAGATTTGCAATAACCTTTGACGTTGGTTGGTTTTATCTTCCCTTTTTTGAGGGGGGGGGGGCATCTCTCCAGTTTTTGTTTTTGAATTAGGACTTTGTGCCCTTGTACTTTTGGGTGAAGTGGTAACCTTTCTTGATCTTGCCTGAGTCCCCTGAGTTCTTCACAACTGATCTTTAAGGTTCAAAGCAGGGGATCTTCAGGGTACTGTCTGGTGTCACAGAACAAATTTAGAGATCTGCGGACCCTTGGACCTGGATTTTCTCAGTCTGAGCACTGTGGGACTGTGCTGGTCAGTACCAAGCTACTCATCGCCAGATTTTGTTCCTCAGTGTTTCCAAGGTCCCGGCTTTGGGGCTTTCTGGTCACCCTGGAATTTTTGCAAGCTCTGCTCTTGCTGCCTCTAGACACAGAAACTTGCATTCTACTGTGTTGTATTTCCATTCATATTGGTGCTTATTTAATTTAAGATCTCCCTTTCCTATTTCTTGTGGGATTCTATATGGGTTTTATATATTTCTAGAGGGGGGGGGACTGTCACTAACTATGATTTTTTTTTTATTAGATTTCTTAATCATGGTTCAGTTTGGTGGAGACATCAAGGTTTTGCAGGTATGAGTATATAGGAGCTGAGTAACCTTCCTCTCATTAAGGCAGACATCTTTTTAGGATGTCCCAAAGATACCAGTAGAGGATCACCATATTGTTCCCAGGGAGGTGTGTTTGACAGGGAAGACAAAGTGACTAGAAATTGGAGACATAAAAAGGTTGTTTGATATGTCTTTATGAAGAACACTAATGTTTATTTGAGAATTGTTCTCAGTTAGAGAAGGGGCTGTGGGTGGTAGAGCTCATGGTGACGGCTAGGAAGTAGCAGAGATGGGGCTGAGATAGGGCAAGAGAAAGTAAAGCTGATCAATGAGAGCCCAGAATCTCAGAGTTGGTTGAGGAATTTTATGAGTAGAGGAGGGAATTGAGGAATGAAAAGGAAATCCCCTTAAGCTGATGGAACAGAGGAAGCAAATTCATGGACACAGGAAAGTACAGGGTTTATTCAGGGAACAGCATATGAAACAGAGCTGGTAGAAGGTTAGTTGTGGAAGGTAAGTTGGGGCCAGATTATGAAGGGCCTTGAAGACCAGGTTAAATATGTACTTTATTTCATAGAACAATGGATCCTACCTTATGGTCCACAATTACAAAGGATTCATGCAAATGAAATGTTTAGTATATTTAGTATACTATGCACAAAATGCAGACCATAACTTGATAAACAAACATTTTCCTTAGAACAAATAAATGTGTCAGGTTTATATATTACTATTTTTCAAATGTGTCTAGATGTAGTTGTGATTAATAAAATATAAATTCACTTAAAAGTATTACCGAACTCATAGTAGATTTTTAATATAAATTTTATTGATGTATTTTGGTTTTAATATCACATACACTTTAAAATGTGTCCTTTCCTCTCTTTCTTTCAGAGAACCTTCCCTCATAACAAAGAATATAAAAAAGAGCTTGCCCTTAAAAGAACAAAAATTAGAAAAAACAACTTCAGTAAAACTAACCAAGAAAATGGAAAAAAGTTTGAAATATTCTGTACCATTTTACATCTATAATCCTTCAATTTGCAAAGAAACTAAAGAAATGTCTTCTTAGAGTTCCTCTTTAATGTCAAAATAGGTGATGCTAAATGGATTGAACACTAAGACCTGAATTCAAATTTGGTTTAGACACATTCTAACTGTTTGACCTTGGGCAAGTCACTAAACATCTGCTTACCTCAATTCCTTCAACTGTAAAATGGGGATAATAATAGCATCTACTGAACAGGATTGTTGTCAGGATCCAAAGAAATAATATTTATAAAGACTTTGCACAGTGCTTAACATACAGAATAACTGCTTAATAAATATTTGTTCTCTACTCTCCCTTTCATCATAATTTCAATCTGTTTTTTTCTTTTTCTTTCCACTTACATTGTTGAAGCAATCATATATTGTTTTTCTTATTCTGCTTACTTTACTGTGCATCGGTTCCTATAATTATTCCTATGCTTCTCTGTAATCATCATATTTATTGTTGCTGAAAGTAATATTTTTAAAGTTTTATTGATTTTTGCATTAGAAAATTTATAGATAACTTCCTTTCCTTGAGAGGATTCATCTAATAAAGTAAAGGAATTAAGTTTAACGATTAATCCTATGACTTCATCTGAAAGTGCATGTAACATTTCACATCTATCGGATTTCTTCCATCTCTCTATTTAAAAAATAATAAAAATCCATTTTTTCTCCCTCTCATTCCATTGAAAACAAAAATAAAATTCTTGTGACAAATATGCATCAAGCAAAACAAATTCCTTCAATTACTGTATACAAACACACGTATACATATATATACCCATGTATATGTGTGTATATACACATACGTATATGTGTGTGCATAGACACATATGGTATATGTATATATACACAATATATACACATATGTATATATAATATGTATATAAAACCAAGCAAAGCAAAATTCTTCAAATGTATATTGTGTATATATACAATTTTTGCCTATAGTCTTTGAGGAAATTTTTTGCTTGGTTTTACATATATATACGTATATATGTATATATATATACGTATATATAATGTATATATACGTATATATATATGCACACACACATTTCATGCACACACGTAATACCCATATATGGATTTAAAATGCTAAATGAGTCATGTAAATGCACTCACACATACATATATGTGTAAATACACTCACATACATATATGTGTATACTCACACAAATATTTCAGTCTCCTACATCCATCACCACATCTTTGTACTATATAGCATGTTTCATCATCAGTACTCTGCAATCATGAATGGTCCACAATTCTTGGAGCTTTTAAAGTTCTTTGTCTTTACAGCTTGTTGTTATTATGAACCAGAATTTGTTAAGAAACTTCTCAGTCAATGTGCATCTATAATAGCAGCTTTCTATTTCCAAATATGTTCTTCATCCATTGCCCAATGACTATCACATGTGGATCTGCAGTATTTTTTGAAATCAAAAAGGGATTCTCATATCCCAAACCATGGGAAATCACCTCTGCTAATGGTGAGGTTTGGGATCAGGAGGGTGCTACCATCAGAGCATATAGAGAATTCTCTAATCTACCAACCAGCAAATTAACAAGCACTTATTAAATCCCTGCTATGTGCCATACTGTTTATTGAGCAGTGAGGATACAAAGACAAAAGCAAAACAACTCTTGCCCTCAAGAAGGTTACATTCTTTGGGGAAAATAATATGCACACATAAAATACATACACATTATATGCAAAATAAATACAAGGCAACTATCTAGTGATGAGAACTAGAGGGCGATCAGGAAAGCTATCATGTAGAATGTGATTTCCCACCTAGATTTTGAGAAAAACTAGGGATTATAAAAGCTGACACTCATTTTCCCTTTTTCAGAATACCTATCATATTTATGATCATTTATTAATATTAATGATAAAAATCATATTTCTATAGCATTTTAAAGTTTGTAGAGCTTTCTCTTTCCAACAATGCTGGAGGTTGGAAGTGTTAGTGTTATTATCTATATTTTTACCAGTGAAGAAGCAGTATCAAATCAATTTGTAGCTAATTAATCTTCAATCATTCTTACGTATGTTCTGTTTCTCTGACATTATAAGTTTCCTGAAGGCAGAAATTGCATCTTGAGCTTTTGTATATTTCTTAAATCATGTAGAAGAGTGCTGGGCACCCAGTAATGGCACAGTATGGAGAAACAGTATGAATAATCATACTGTATACTAACTGAAAAACTGATCATTTGAGTTTGCCATAGCAGAATCTCTTACGATGCTGGATTTCTATAGATAATGTAGTTGTGAACCTTGTGAATCCACATAGTATGAATTTAGCTAATAACCAAATGGGGACATACAACAGGGAATCTTTTTTGACCAGAATCGATCATTCAATCAATCGATAAACGTTTATTAAGCACCTACACATTTGGAAAGAATCTACAAAGACATTCTAAGAATTTGTCTCTTATAACCTAATTAATCAATTTCTTAAAAAAATTTTTTAGTATCTTTCACAGCTCTAAAAAGAATTTTCCCTTGTCTCAAGTGGGGAGAAAGAATACAGCCGAGAAAACTGAAATGTGAGGAATGCTGAGCTAGATAAAGAGTGAGATTTATGTTTTGTGCAACTTTGATTTTGAGCATGCATCTTGGGGAATTTTCGATATGGATTTGTTTTTTCTTTCTCTCTCTACCTCAGTTATCATCATAATTTCAAAGTGATTTCCCCCCTCATTCCTCATGCAGATCATAATATGCACCAATTTTCCAATGGTATTTCCTGAAGGAAATATTTCATTTTTAGTAGTGCTCTCATTATTAAACTTTTAATTAAAGTAGAATTGACAACTCCTACTAAAAAGTATTACCCCACAAGAGACAAAAAATTTTTTCATGAATAGTTTCCTATTTTATTTTTAAAATGCAAAAATATTTGAATCTTTAAATAGTACTTGGAAACATAAACACCAATTATTAAACAAAATATATTCAAAGCAAAAATAAGTTAATTGGGGGTGGGGTTGAGGAAATACCTAAGGGAATCAGGAAAGATCTAATATAAGGGGTAGGTGACATTTGAACTGATCTTTGTGGAAATTATGGATTCTAAAAGGCAGAGGTGAGAAGAGAGTGCACTCTAGGCGTGGGGGACCACCTTTGCAAGGTTGTGGAGATCAGAGGTGGAATGTTTTAAATAAGAAAGAGATAGTAGGTCATTTTGACTGTGGAGTACATGAAGGGGCATAATAGTTTGGGCAGTAGATTTTCTTGATCACTTGTTTGTTTTTTCTCTATCTGCCTATCTTTTAGGGAAGCTTGTTGGCACAGCAGGCAGCTAGGTGGTAAAATGGATACAGCACTGGGAGTGGAGTCAGAAAGACCTGAGTTCAAATCCAGTCTCAGACACTTATTAGCCATGTGTCCCTGAGCAAATCACTTAAGCCTGTTTGCTTCAGTTACCACATCTGGAAAATTCTCTGAATAAAGAAATGGCAAACCACTCTAGTATTTTTGCCAAGAAAACCCCAAATGGGGTCATGAAGAGTGGGACATAATTGAAACAACAAATATTTTTTAAAAGGTCATGGAATATCATTGACGAGACTTGAGTGTGACAGGCTTGATGCAATCAGCACAATTTAATTTGCAAACAGGAGCATTTGAATATCCTTTGATTTGGACTCTGTACATGAGTATTCCTCAATAACCTTGCCCTAGTAAACACCTTTGCTAAGTCTACGTCTCCCAATTTTCTGCCTTATTTGTATCAAAACACAAAGATGCCTCTGTGATTGAATTTCTCAAGGTATCTCAAAGATATTAAGATATGCATAAGCATCACCTTGTTGGGATTATTTCAGGGAGTTCTTTTTCTCTTCGGTGCCAAATACTATTTTTCTAATCCACAACCAGTAGACGCAGCTGACTCTTGCTTTCTCTTCAGTATTCATTCAATTGTCTCATTGTAAAGTAGTCAGCCATGGAAAATTGTCAGTGAAATCCTGCCTGCTCCTTGCTCATATTTTTCTTGAAAAATATGATCAATTTTTACTTGTGTAGGATTGGGGGGGATTAAGTAATCCAATCAAGGCCCCCTACCCCACTTGAAGCAAATGATGAGATGCTCAAACAATCTCAGTTAGAGGTTTTTTACTGAATATGAAAGGTCTTTGAAAACTATTGCATGAAGTAAAATGAGTCCAGACAGGAAGTCTATTCCATTTGGCTAAAAGATTTTGTCATACCCTCTGGATCCTATAGAAAGGCATCAAATAGAAAGCTGTAATCAGGGAGTTCTAGCAAGTGGTGAGAAAGAGAGCATTACCTTGGCCTGGCTCTCCTGCCCTTCCCTCTCTTTCCAGCTTTGGTACAGGAGGACCTTGTAAGCTTTGGATGGTCTTGAAGATTTTGGACTTCTCATCTTCCCCCTTAGTGTCCTACTGGTTCTTCAGATCATCTAATAGCAATCTCTCTCTCTCTCTCTCTCTCTCTCTCTCTCTCTCTCTATATATATATATATATATATATATATATATATATATATATATATATATATATATATACACACACATATATATACATATATTTGTAATAGCAATATATGTATATATATTATTTGCTGCTCCATAAGGAAGCTAGCAAAGAAACTCTACCACCATATCTAAGGGGAACTTCTTGAGGACTCCATGAATGGGAGAAAAGGACTTCTAACAAGTCACAATCATTACTTTGCCAAATCTACTCTCTAAACTCTAGTCCATTTTCTCCTCCACTCCGTATATACTTGTGGGAGAGTATGTCACAAATTTGGGGGCAGATGAGTTGTACCCACTATTCTTATGTGCTTGCACTTAGTACAGGCCTCTTTCTAAAAGCTCCTAATGGCTGAATCAGTCGATTCTCAACAACAGTATGCAACATGTTGTATAATAGTGGGTACTCAAACCAATGACTTTAGGAAATCACCTTTGACTTCTCTGGGGTACTTCCAGAAGCCTATCTGTGAGATGTAGCCTTTATCTGGGACTCAAGACTCAACTGTGAAAGTTGAAAGTAAAAGTTGGAATAAGGGGCGCTAGAAATTATATGAGAAATGCTTAGGCCAATTCTCAAAAAGATGTCATGAGACATGAGAAACTTGATATATTGGTCAATAGCAGATGCTTTCTGGGCTGTCTTTTTTGTGTTGGTGATGATACACTATCCATATCCTTTGCATAATTTTGAAATCTCTCCAGCACAGATTTCTCTGGAGTGCATTTGGTCAAGTTAAGCTGTTGTTGCTAGCTTTGCTTTCTTAAGTGCCAAGTCTACTTCCTCAGTTTCTTGATTGTCATAAATTATGAAACTGAATCACTATAGAAGCACTGCCAAGTATGATCTCATCAAATCCCAGAGGTCCGGAGATAATCTGTATGCAGATGATTCCTAGATCTATATATCTAGTTTAACTGCCTATTGGGACATTTCTAACTGGATGTCGCAGAGAAATCTCAAACTCAGTTTGTCCAAACCAGAACAAATCTTTATCCCAAACCCTCCCCTCTTCTGAATTTCCCTTTTATTGTCATCGGTATCACCATCCTTCCAGTCACTCCAGGTTGCTACCTTCTCACTCTCACCTATCCAACCAGATCCCAGAAATTTTGAATAAAATTTGTACAAATAGATGAATACAAAAGAGCAATTTTGTAATTTCTACTTTCACAACATCTTTTGCATACATTCCCTTCCCTCTACTCACATAGCCACCTCCCTACTGCATGCCTTCATCACCTTTTACCTTGACTACTATAATAACCTTCTAATTGGTCTCCCTTCTTTAAATCTCTCCCCACTCCAATCATATCCAAACATTGCATAGCTTCCAAAATGCTTTCCTTAATCCAGAAATGGATCTGACCATTATGACCTGCTCAATGAACTATACTAAACTCTACTACTACTAGAATGAAATATAAATTTCTTTGCTTCATATTTAAGGTTTTTCAATCACTTCTTACATTTCTAGTCTTCCCACACTTTACTACCCTTGATACACTCTATTCAACCACATTAGTCTACTTGCTTGGCTTTGAATATGACACTCTATTTCCCATCTGTTTGCTTTTGTAATGGCCATTCCCAATGCCTGGAAAGCTCTCCTTTTTTTTTTTACTTTTTTCTCTACATCCTTGGCTTCTTTTAAGACTTAGAGTCAATGACTTCCACTAAAGGAAGTCTTTTCCCTTCCCATCTCTTAATTTGAGACCTAAGTGATGGAAGAGTTAGTTAGTAGAGGAAGATGCCTGAGTGAAGTGAGATGAGGAGAAGGAGGGAAGGAAAGGCAGCTGTCAGTGAAAGGCTCAAATTTTGATGAATTAGAAGTGTGGTCTCTGGTTGAATACAAGGAAAACTTGCTTATGATGGAAGCCTGAAGGCATATGAGAAGTTTAGAAGCATTTGCTGTGGAAAGTAGACTAGCAAATAAGTTAGAGAATATTAAAATGTCTTGCTTCTGTGAGGGAGCAGTTGAGATTAGACTGTGTAAATTTATGGTGGACCCAGTCATCATTGTTTCATGATTTCCTCAGCAGTGGAATTGAGGATACGGTATTGTGTAGAGCTGAGTGAGTTATGAAGGGGTTCAAATAGGGAAAAGAGGAGAATGTAGCTAATGGACAGATGATGGCCTGAGAAAGACATGGGGAATGGGAGAGACTAGAGGGTTAGGGATTGTAAAGTATAGAGAAAGATGAGATGGTGAAAGATAATGATCAGAAAGGAATTCCAGGTTTCATGAAGATAAAAGTGGAAATTCTTTATTTTCCATCATTGAATCTGCTTGGCTTAGACTCCAAGAATATCATGCCTCCACCAAGAAAAACTGGGCACTTGAAAACTCATCACCATGAAGATTGACTCAGCTTTTGATACTCAACATCTTTTCAGCAGCCTTGGCTGCTTCTCCCCTCTGATTGGAGGACTGGGGGATGGGAATAAAGAAATAAACTTCTTCCAAAGCCTTCCTTTATAGAGGACTCAGAATTTTTCAGGTAACTCTTCATTTTCCATCTGTGGCTGATATGTCCCATAGCTCCTCTAATGTCTCTCCCCTCCCCTGGCTTTCCAGCTTCCTTTTCTTATTGTCTCCCCCATTAGATTATCAGTGTGCGAGAGTTTTTTCTGGTGGACTTGGAACTTTGTAATAACACAAGAACTTACTGAGAAAAAAAAATCCCCATGTTGGTCTTCTAAGGCAAAATGCCTTTCACACTCAGAGAAAGAAATATGGAAGTCATTCGCAGAATGTAGCAGATCATGTTTGTGTGTGTGTGGGTTTCAGTGTATTATGTTTTGATTTGTTATATGATTTCTTCCATTTATTTTAGTTCAACTACATAGCATGACTATAGTGAAAATGTGCTCAATAGGAAAGTATATGTAGAACCTACACAGAATTGTATCCAGTCATGGGGAGGGAGGGGGGTGGGGGGGAAGGTGGGGGGATAAAATCTTAATTTTAAGGAAGTGATTGTAGAACATTAAAAAATAAATAAATAAAAAGAAAAAAAAAGATTCTTGAGGGCAGGGTCTGTATTTCCTTTTCTTATTTGTATCCCAAACACAGTACCTGGTACAGGAGGCATTTAATAAATGTTATTGAATTAAATTGAATGCATGAGGATGATAGTGAAGGCAACTTTATGACCATTTCTATTTGTAGCTAAGGTGGAGATGAGGTTATGGGAGGAGAATAGATCAAGAAATTAGGATGTTAGGGTGTTTGTGGGAGTATCTGTATATTAGTATGAGAGCAGGAGGTGGGTTTACTCTACTCTAAGCTATAAGGATAAAAGAAAAACCAAAAATAATCCCTGCTCTCAGAGAGCTCACAGTCTAATTGGGAAGACAAAATGCTGTCAAGTATGTTCAAATAAGATATGAGCAGTATAAATTGAGATAATCTCAGAGGAAAGACACTGAAGTTAAAGACTTCTGGAAAAAGATTTTGTGGAAGGTTGTACTTCTTCTAAGACTTGAAGGGAGCTAGGGAAGTGAGAGCCAGAGATCAGGAAGGAGAGAGTTCCAGTATGAGGGGAGAGCCAGCAAAAATGTACAGAGTCAGGAGATGGAGTCTATTCTTGGAGAAACAGCAATTACACTGGATAGAAGAACATGTGTGTGGGGAGGGGCTGGGGAGAAGTGAGGAGTAAGAGGTAAGAATCCTGGAAAGGTAGAATGGGGTCAAATTATGAAGTGTTATAAAAGCCAAACAGGATTCTGGATTTGATCCTAAAGGTAATATGCAGCCACAGAGTTTATTGAGCATGGTCAGACCTGTATGTTAGGAGGATCAGTCTGACTGCTGAGTAGAGGATATTGTTTGTCCTTTGTTTTAAAGAGGACTAATGACATCATGGGACATCATGATGTCCCTATTTGCATATGAATTGGATTGAAGTGAGGCAGAGTGGCAGAAAGTCATCAGTCTCCTTTTCCAGAGTCATCAAATCCAAGGGCAAGATAAAAGTCGAAATGACTGGTGATGGCTCGGGATGCAGTAGATGACCTCGGTATCTTGGATGTCTGACCAAGCTCTAAGTATTCCACAGCATCTGCTTCAGCTACATACATGGACTTTGGAACAAATTGTTGTCATCTGCCCATTCTGCAAGGGAGACCATAATAGTCCTAGCATAAGGTGATGAGGGACTGTAGAAGGGCAGGGCAGATTGAGAAAAGAGAAGGGGGGCATGTATGAAAAATGTTGCAATGGTAGACATGACAGGACTTCATTTATTTTGTGGTATCAAGTCAAGTCTATGACTTATAGTGAGAAAAAAGCCTCTGTTCCACAGTAACAGCACATAGAGATCATTATTTTCAAACTTTGTCTGGAGAGTACAAAATCCTTGACCTAGCTCTGAGTTGGTGAAAAGTTCCAGGGATGCTCTAACAGCCTGAGAACAAGAGTTCACTGACAAAAGAGCAAAGCAGAAGATGATGTTCTTGATCAGATATTTCCATATATTGAGTCTATAATGTTCCTTTTAAAGGCCTCACAGATAGAATCTACAAGGTAGATGTTCCCCAGAGAGCTTGCTTCTACCTGGTACCAACTGGCGCATTTTATAGGAAGAGAAAAGGAAGATGGTTCTGTAAGTAGTTTGTGCATTTTGACTGTAGCGTGAGGCATTTTTGTTCTGTCTCTATAACTTGACAGTAAGTTTTCTGAAGGCAAGGGCTATATCCTTAGACCTCTTTGGAGCTGTCATAGTAAATAGGAAAGTGCTGGATGCTCAATTTTTATATATGGATTGAAAACTCTAACTGTAGTTCCTTTACCAAGAACTTTTCTAGAATTCAAAATCCAGAAACTAGATATTCCACCTTCTCCCTTTTGCATTTTCCCTAGACATCTGGAGTTTTTTTTTCATGAATACCCTTCATGACAATGCACAAAGAAGAGCTGGGAAGGAGGTGAAGGAGGTATAGAGAGAGCATAGCTACAGATGTCCAGGAAATATTATGGAGGCCTGAAACAGAGAAAGATAAGGCCTGAGCTGACCTACCAAAACCTAGGGTAGTTCCAGGGTCAGAGTCCAATTTTCCAATGATAGGTACATGCTAGCAATTTATATCTATGTCAAAAGGTAAAGCCATTTTAATTGCTTTCTTCCCATAATTAAAAATTGTGGATCAGCATGGCCAACTTGCAAGGATGCCAACAGTTCATTGTTATGTCAGTATTTCCAGAGCCCCTCCAACATCAACTCTTCCTCTTTTTCTAGTATTATTCTCCTATTATTATTGGTATTTTAAAGTATTCTTTCATATCTTTATTAGTAGTTTTTGATTCTTCTTTAGAGAATTGTTTCCACAAACATTTGTTAAGTATCAGGTATAGTGTGTGATGCAATCCATAGAATCATGCTCTGACTCCTTGCAGTGCCCTCCTCCTTTCAGGTGATCACTTGTAATTAGACCTGGATTCAAATTTTGCCTCAAACATTTACTTGCTGTGTGACTGGGGAAGTAATTTAAATTCTTGGATACTGTTTCCTATTTGTAAAACAAGGATGATAATAATACCTGCAAGCTACCTATCCCAAAGAATTATTGTGAGCAAAATGCTTCACACTTCTTGAAACAATATAAACATATGTAAAACTCTATTATCATGTAGTATTGTATATTTTAGCCATCTATGTTATTGTTTCATTCTCCTGTTGTACTTTGAGCTCCTTAATGTTAAGTAATGTTTTACCTAAAGATAAGGCAGGGGTGTGGTGTGTGTGTGTATGTGTGTGTTGTCTAAATATATAGATATAGCTTTTATGTGGCATGGATAGATATTATATGAAGTCTGGCCCATTTCTGCAGAGTAGAAGGGCCAAGCCTGTACTGCTATCACTATAGCTTGGGGATGTGGTAGGCAAGATCTAGGACAGTCAAAGCTGGGCTATCTCTCCTTCAGTTTCTAGGAGGGATATTTGACTAGAATAATATCTGTGTGTATGTAGTACACAGAAATAATATCAGTCTCTATATACTATTATATGTATATTATCTAGAACATTATCTCCATATCTTTGGTCTTGGTTTGTGAGATTAGATTCAAAGGGAAAGATATTTCCTTGACCCCGCTTAAGAGTAGGTTGGATAACACTCAGCCTCTTCCCACCAAACACTAGTTACACAAAAGACCATTACAGCTAGTGAATAGCAAGTAAATCCATCTATCTAGGTAAGATAGCAAAAATATTGAAGAAATCTTATGGATTAGAATACACCAGGGAATACACAAGAATACATTATTTCTTCAGTTGAGATCAGAATAAGATGTATCAACTCAAACCAGGAGAAAGGGAACCGTTTCCCAAAGAAGGTCCTCTCTCAATAGTGTCTGGAGGTCAGAACCATGATTTGGCCAATCTTGACACAACTCTGTGCCTCAGAGGATTTCAATCCTCCATTCAAAGATCTTTCTCTACTACCTCCAAAGAGATCTTTTCTCCAAATGTCCTCGGAGAGTGTTTGGTACCCAACTAGCCAAACAATAAACATTTATTAAGTGCTTACTATGTGTCAGGCACACTCAGTAAGTCTCTTATGCAACAAGTCTACACATCTTGCTCAGCATTCTCTCAGCCTATTAGGAGTCCCATCTTCCTCTGTGTAAACAATAGCATAAAAAATTCATTACAGGTTTATGAGGAAACTGGGTAACAGAAAATTTGCAACTTTCCCTTCTCTGTAACAGGGCTCTACATACAGAAGCTACTTTGGTATTATTGGCTTTAATAGATTAATTAGACAAAATAATCTGGGTTAATGTATCAGCCAGTTCTATGTTACTGTAACTCTTTCACATGCTAAATAGGCTATAAAAAGAAAGAGCTTTTTTAAAAGAGTGTTAAGGAGAAATCAGGATTAGATTTCTAAGGTATTTTACAGCTCAAACTATTCTAGAATTAAGCAGATAGGTAACTGATATGAGACTAATGAATTTATTCTGACTCTGTGAGTGATAAGTATGCTAAAAGGCTATATCGGTCCATGTAGATTAGGAGTAAGTACAGATATGGGTAGGGGATGCAGTATTAAGATCACATAATGTCCAGAGGATAGGAAATGATAAATGATAATACTGTTATACTCTGTCATTGTTAGATTCCCTCTGGGTATTGTGCTTAGAAAGAGATAGTTTAGTAAATGGAAGGAGCATATCTGGAGTCAAAGGACCTAGGTTCGAATCCTATTTCTGATCTATACTAACTATGTGATTTTGGGAAAGTCACTTAGTCTTTCTGGGTTTCCGTTTCCTCATCTGCAAAATGAGGGTATTGGACTAGATGGCCTTTAAGGTCCCTTCTAACTCTTGATCTACTATCCTATAAGTATTAGTGTCATATTTATGAGGAGACATTGATAAAATGAAATTCCTCTGGAAAAAGTTGAACATCATGGTGAGGGCACTGGAAGGTCCATTAGAGGAATTATGTATATGGAGCCTAAAGAAGAGAAGATTCGGATAAAGGTATGATAGCTGCCTTTATTCTTTGGAAAAACTGACATTCTGTTGAGAGATGAGACTCATTTTCTTGACTCATTAAGGACAAAACTAAAAAAAATGGGCTAGAAGTTACAAAGTGGTACATTTAAGTTAGCTGTTAGGAAAACAAAACAAAACAAGTATAGCTTCCTATCAGTGAGAGCACAGTCAAGGGCAAAGGGACTGACTTGGGAGATAATGGATTCCATCTCATTGGAGTTATTCAATTGAATTCTTGGGGCAATTATGAAGAGAATTCTTAGTTATGTACTGGTTAGCTGAGGTCATGACCTTACAACCTTGAAATCCTATCATTCTATAGTATTTGATGCTCTTTAAACCATTCCAACCAATGGCCACATATTCCTACCTGCTGTGTAAGGCCAGTCCTGGTTTGTTAATAGCCCTTACAAAGGTTTTTGCCTCTTACTGAGCATACTTTTGGTGTTTTTTTTCCTTCTTAATAGCTTTGTCTCGTTCTATTCCCCAGGGATTTATGCTATGGTGTTCCCAAGAACAGATGGAAAGCAGCTCCTATGGCTCAACTTACTTGAGTTTCATGAATATTTCTAGACTCTTTTCTACTCTCTGTGTCTTCTTTTCTTTTCTTTCTTAACAAAAAAAATTCACAAAAAGACATCAAGCAACACAGAAAGAAGAAAATTAACCAAAAGAAACTGTTATACATAAGGGATCTTTTCCCATGGCATCTCTGTCTCCAAACAGATAAGCCTATTGTCTAGACGGCTTTATCTTATTTCCAATGTTCTTTGGATCTGAAAAAAGACTTACTACAGTAATTGGAAATCTAACTAATTGTAATTGGCTTCTTCGCTTTTTCTCAGCAGTGTTATCAAGAATTTAATCTCCCCCATTCTTGCTCTGGAGAATCATCACAGTGCTTGAGAAAGTTTATTCTTTTTATTTCTGTATTAACATGTGCATGGTCACATGAGAGCAAATACCCACTGGTATTTGGAATTGGTCTGGAATGTACGAAGGAAGGTGAAAGCATGCATCCTAAAAGAGTCAGGTATAATCTGAACAGCATGACCAGCAATCAGAATATTTATAGTACTAAAAGTTGTAAGAGCTCTTAGAATTAATACGTAGTACAAGACACTCATTTTATAGATGATGATATTGATGCTCAAACAGGTAAAGTGATTTACGCAAGGCCACAAAACTTGATCATCTAACTTCAAATCCAACTAAGACTCTATTCCAACAGGATGGTCTGTTATTGGACAAATCGCTTTGCCTTTTGGGGTCTCAGTTATCTCCAAAATGGGAACAGCGATATCTGCATAGGACTTGGCATCAGACAAGCTGAGTTTGGGTCCAGGTTCTACCGCTGACTAGCTTATGATCTCAGGCAGTCTACTTCATTTCTCTGGCTAGCAATTTTCTCATCTGAAAGATATGGGGCTAGATAAGGTGATCTCTGAGGTCTCTTCCAACTTCGAAGTTCTGTGATTCTGTCGAAAGTCCTTTCCAAACTTTAGAGTGCAATATGAATTTGTACTGGTTACTTTCAGATTTTGGATCTTTATTATGGAAAAAATAGAAAGTTTATTCCCAGTGTGGTCATTTAGAGAACACACTGACACACAAAAAGGATGAGAAAAATCTTACAGTGTGGCACTGCATTCAGGAGAGTTTGATCAAACTTTGATTTGGTATCTTGTCTAAATCAGTGACTCAGTCTTATGTAACTTTTTCCTGTTATTGTAGATTTTAGGATTAGAAATCAATAGTTTACATCAATATCAAATGAGATCTGAGATAGATTTGAAAGTGTTTTTTAAAAACGTAAATTCCTATGCAAATAGAAGTTAGAAGAGCTGAATTCTAGTCATGAATCTTCAACTCATTTAGCTATCTGATCTTGGTTAAGTCACTTCTCTCTATGGTTCTCAGTTTCCTCCTTTGTTAAATGAGTGAGTTTAACTAGATGATACTTAAGGTCTCTTCCAGTGCTGGCATTCTAGCAGCCTATGAATTTATTATTACAGAGCTGAGTTTCATACCTAGGGATGTAGCCAGGGCAAATGATAAGGGCTTTACCCAAGGAAACTGGCATGGGATGGGGGAACTTCTCTGCAGTGGTCTGTATGCCATGGTCCCTGCATTTTGTCATCTTCCACTTCCCTAAATAATAAGGCAAAATCTTATTCCCTCTCACAACCCTGGGTCACCCTCCTTCTTGACTTTTTTCCTCTCTTAAAAAGTCTTCATGAGTAGAGACACTGGACTCTCTGGGGAATGGACTGCTCTTTTACCAGAGCCAACACTCATGGTTAAATTATTCTCTGAACTTCTAGCATTTCATCACCTCCTTTCACTCAATCATTCAATAAACATTAAACATCTCCTATGTACCAGACACTGTGCCAACTGCTGGAAAAAAGAGGTAAAAGACTTTCTGCCCTCAAGGAACTCTAATCTAATGGAGGAGACAGCATACAAGCAAATATATGTATATATATGTATATACATATATGTATATAAAATGTTTATATACATATATATGCAGGATAAATAAGAAATAATTAACAGAAGAAAGGCACTAGAATTAGGGGTTGGGAAAAGCTTACTGTAAAAGATAAGATTTTAGTTGGGACTTACAGGAAGCTAGGGAGACTGAGGAGAGAGAACAGTCTGTGCATGGGGGACAACCAGAGAAAATGGCCAAAGTCAAACGATGGAGTGTCTATAGAATAATGAGACCAGTGTCACTGGATCAAAAAGTACATGGTGTGTGTGTGTGTGTGTGTGTGTGTGTGTGTGTGTGTGTGTGTGTGTGTGTGTGGCGGGGGTGATGGTGGTGGTGGTGCTTGTTATGGAAGATTTTGAATGCCGAACAGAGAATTTTGTATTTGATCCTGGACGCACAGGGATCTATTGAAGTGCATTGAGTATGTCTGTGTGAGAGGCAGGGTGCTGACATAGTGAGACCTGTACATTAGGAAAATCTCTTTAATTGCTTCCCTATTCATAATTATTTTTGATTTAAATAGAAAAATTTCTAGTTATACCTCCATCCGTGCCTATTTCTAAAAAACAAAACAAAACAAAACCCTAGATCAGCAGCAACCAAACAGCCTTTCTCTTCATAAAGTCTTATTAGCTATTGTGGAACTTAGAAGCCCAGAATGCCCAAAAGGATAAAAGCCATGTCAAAAGCTACAAGAGGCTGATTACTATTATCCATAGCTCTAGCAAGGGTAATGCTCAGAGCCATTTTTTCTTAAAAGCCTAAGCAAACACTCTTTATTGAGCCTATTATTAGCACAGCTAGATATACTATAAGTTACTTGTGTTACTGAACCCAGGCTCTCCAAGAAATGTTTTCTGTGGCTGTTTCTTCTAATCGTGAAGTAGTTTTGTTACATGGATAATAACTGGTTCCTATTGACTTGGAAGGACAGGGGTTGGCAAGCTTTCAAAAGTGGCATATCAAGGGTCCAAGTCGAAATAGCACTAAACTTAAAGTAAAAACAAAACTGGAATTCAAGTCTCTTCCATTACTAACCAGCTGCACAACCATGGGCCACTTAAGTCAGTGTAGTTCAACTTAGCAAACTTTTTATTAATACCTGCTATGTACAAGGCACTGTGCTAGGTTCCAGGAATATCAAGGCAATTCCAAAACAGATTGATCTCAAGAACATTACAGCCTCAAAGTACTCATGTAACTGTGACACACCAGAGAGTAAGATAAGTGCCAAGGAGAGATCTAGATAAAGGGCTTTGAGAAACCTGATAACAAATCTATGAGATTCACAGTGTAAGTGCTACTATATTCATTTTGCAAATGAGAGATCTGAGGCCCAGAAAGAATAAATGACATAGCTGTAGCAAATCAGGGTGGGAGCTGGGATTTAAACTGGTCTCCTACCTATCCATGGGCTCTTTTTACTCCACCATGAGGTTGAGCTAAACCTCAGTTTTCTCATTAATAAAATGGGAAAAATATTTGAACTAGTTAAATGCTAGAGTTATTATTCTGGAGAGCAATTTGAAACTGTTCCCAAAGGGCTATAAAACTGCATACTCTTCGATCCAGCAATACCATTGCTAGGTCTATATTCCAAAGACATAAATATGGGGAAAGGACCTATTTGTACAAAAATATTTACAGCAGCTCTTTTTGCAGTGGCTAAGAATTGGAAATTGAAGAGATGCCCACCAACTGGTGAATGGCTAAACAGGATGTGGTATATGATTGGGATGGAACATTATTGTGCTATAAGAAATGACAAGCAGGATGATTTCAGAAAAACCTGGGAAGACTTACATGAACTGATGCAGGAGAACATTGTACACAGTAATAGCAATATTATATGATGAAGAATTGTGAATGCCTTAGCTATTCTCAGCAATGCAATGATCCAAGACAATCCCAAAAGATTCATAATGAAGTATACCATCTAGCTCCACAGAAAGAAGTGAGACTGTTTGAATACTGACTGAAGCATGGTATTCTTATTTTCTTTCTTTCATTCTTTTTTAAAATTCATATTCTTGTACTAAGTAACTAATATTGAAATTTTTTACATGATTGCACATGTATAACCTATATCTAATTGCTAATTATCTCATAGAAGGGCAAGGGCATGGAGTGGAGGGAGGGAGGGATAGAATTTGGAACTCAAAACTTTCTTTAAAATGTTTAAAAATTGCTTCAACATGAATTTGGAGGGAAAATAAAATATATTAAAATGATAGGGTTGTTTAGATTACATGGTTAAATGAGAAATTGCTTTGTAAACTGTAAGGCACTACAAAATATGCATTATAATATTATTTCATTTTGAGTACTGGGTGTCTCTAATTCCTTTTATCTTCACAGGACGAGTTTGTTGGCTCTGTGCTGACCCTTGGCTCACATGATAAGGGATGAAAAGTGGGATGTATATGGATACATGAGAGTACAGTCTGGTCACTGACCTCTGCTAATGGAGCATGAGGGTGGAACACAAGGGTCATTGACTTGCAAGGAGTGGCTTGTGGTAATTGTCAAAAAGCCTAGAATAGAAGTTGGCATAAATGAGCCACATGCTCATAAAAACAAACTGGTATATAATCTTTGGACATTTATCATAGGTTTCTGCCCTTTGATCTATAAAGATTTAAATTTCATAAGATTTAGCAGTAAAGGGGTCCTTAGAGATCATATAGTACTCTCCCTTCTTTTTATAGATGAGGAAACTGAGGCACAGAGTCTCATCCCAGGTTGCACAATTAGCAAGTAGTACAACCAGAATCCCAGCCCAGGTCCTCTCACTCCAAAGTGCTCTTTCTACTACCTGTGATATTACCTAGTTATAGTTTAGATCAGGAGCTGAAGTTTTATTGGTTTGGGAAGCAGTTATCAGGAAGGTGATTATATGAGTTATATTAATTTTAAATTGGAGGGATGTTTGTACTTAAATACTCCTTGATATTAACTTTGTGCATGACTTGGAGTAAGCCTCTTCACTGCTTCTGGTCTTAATTTCCTAGTCTACTAATAAGGAGATTGATTTCTAAGCTTCTTTCTAGCTCTGACATTGGTATGATCAATGGTAATGGAATTCAGTACTAGGGTACATTATCCCCTCCAACCCACCCTTCTTCTGACTTCACTTATTTCTATCGAAATTGCAACCTTCCTTCCAATCTCCCATGTTTTCTACTTCAGTGTTGTTCTAGACTCATCACTTATTTGCCTCTACATTTCCAGTTACTTGCCAAATCTTGTCATTTCTATCTGCACATATCTTACATCTGTCCTCTTATTATTACTTAAATAACCATCACCCTATTTCAGGGCTAAGACTATTGAAACAGTCTCCTAATTAGTCTATCTGTCCAACTATCTGTCCACTCTAATCCATTATCTATATAGCTGCCAAAGTGATTTTCCTAGAGTACATGTCTTACCATGTCACTTTTCTATCCAATAAATCCAATAGCTTCATATTGCTTCTACAATTGCCTCTGTTTGACTTTTGAAGCCCTTAGCAACTTGGCCTTTCCATCCTCATCATAGAATATTCATTGTCCTGCCTTCTGTGATATGTCTACACTGACCTTGCTCTTTCTATCTGCAGCCTCCATATCTTTGCCCTGGCCACTTCCTGTGTACTCCTTTGTCACCCACCTATGCTTTGTTTTTTTCTTTACCTCCTTCAAGATCGGTTCAATTACCAACTTCTCCATGAATCCTTTCTTCATTTCCTTGGTTTCTAGTGCCCTCTTGCCAAATAACTTTGTATTTATTTAGCATTTATTTTACATTTGCATATTCACACCTTGCCTCTCAATAAAATGTAAACTCATTGAAAACAGAACTGTTCCATTTTTATCTTTATATTGCCTGAAACTAGTATGGTGCCTGGCCCATGGTAGTTGCTTAACAAACGCCTGGTGATTGACCGATGAGATTGTCAGTTGGAAGAGTTTTAGAGACCACTAGCTGGAAGTAGTTGCCAGCATAGCTAAATTTTGCTGTTTTTCTGCTGTAAAATAAGTCAATCAAAATGTTGAATGAGTAGCTCTTTCTGTTAACAGGAGATCCCTTTTTGAGGATGAAGGCCATGAGTGGAGTTACAGAACTGCAGAATTTCAGTTCGGGGTTACCTAACCCAATTCAAACTTGACTAAGAATCCTCTCTATAGTTTCTCTGCCGTATCAGAAATGTGGACATTTATTTGGTCTCCCCATGGAAATACCCCGTGAGGGGTGGTGGATGCAATACCTCAACTTTTACTCAATCCTTTTTATATTTTACAAAAAAAAATCTGAAATTTGTCTCAGTGCAATCCCACCCATTTTTCTTGGCTCTCCCCTCTGGAGTCAAGCTGAACAATTTTCATCTTTTTCCTGTGACAGATAGCACTCTGAATTCTTAAAGACAGCTATCAAGTTTCCCACTATTCATATCCCACTATTCACTTGTTCAATCAGTATTGAATCTACCTAGCTCATTTAGTGTACATCTGTCTGCCTTATGCATGAAGACAGCCTGAGAGAATTTGTCAAACGCCTTGTTGAAATCATGCTCCAAAGCTTAAAACTTTCATTCCTTTGATCTACATATCCAGTGACTGCATGACCTTGCTGTATGACTGTAAGTAGTTACCACTTCTCTTTAGAAATGCCCACAAGTCATTCTTTTAAAAATAAGTTCTAGAATCTCACCATGAATTGAAATCAATCTCACTGGTATAAGTTGTAGAATCTTGTTGCCGAAAACCAGGGCTTACCCTTTTCCAGATCTACTGCACTTTTCCTGTTCTCCATGCTCTTTAAAACTTCTGATAGCTTCTCAGCAATCATATCTTCTAGTTGGTACGTAGGGATGTAATTTGTCAGGATCTACTGTCTCGAAGCCATTTAGGGCAGCTGGGTACTCCCTACCATATCTTCCCTTATTTTTGGTTTCTATTCTTTATTACATATTTTTTGTTTCATCTTTCCATTGTTCCATCTGTTTTATTTTTACCTTTGTATCTCCAGTGCCTAGTATCATGCCTGGCACACAGTAGTTACTTATCAATGGCTTGTTCATTGGTGGATTGGTTGATTGGCTGGCAGAGTTTTAGAGACCACTAGCTGGGAATAGTTGCTAGCATAATAACATTCTTCATTTTTTTTTCTGCTGCAAAAGCCAATGATCTGACTGTGTTAATAATTAATATTCTGTTAACAGGATATGGATTAACGATATATGAAATGCATGGGAAAGGAGGAGGGGAAAAGGCACGTAATGCAGATGCAGACTACACTAAATTGCCTATTTGTTGATAGGTGTGGGTAAACTAACCTTGTGGATCTGTGTAACATTTCCTAGAAGCTTCTTTGACTTTTCTGTAAAGAGATGGTGTTTCTCAAGGCATTTCTTCCCTGGAGAATGAGCAAAATTGGGGGAAAAAAGGGTCCTCCACTTTTAGTATTTCTCAAGTTGAGTACCTAGTTGTTGCGTTGATTGTGTCTGTAGGACCTGACTAAGCTTGTTCCTTTGTCTCATCACCTCATGAGCTCTTATCACCTTTGTTTCCCATGAAACTTTGTTGACTTGACTTTCAGACACCACATCAAAGTTGTCTGACTGCTCTGCTGTTCATGTATAGCTCCTGGCTATATACCATAATGCTCAGTGATGTTTCTGAGTCTTTTCCCCTGCAGACCTTATCAGTTCATAAATCCTCTTGGTTCATAGACCAGGAATCTCAAAACTGCTTCCAAGGAACAGTGAATAAAGACAGAAGGTAGAAGGAAGAACAGCTGCTAATATGTTTCTCTCCAAAAGCCATGCCATAGTATGGCTTTGATATATTTAATGTTTAACTCTAGTATTGTTCACACACATATATATGCATGTACATATGCAAATTCAATTCAACATATACTTATTAAGTACCTACTATGACTAAGGTGATGAGCTAGATTTGGGGCTTACAAAGCCCCAGTTAAAACAGTCCCTGACCTTGTCCAAGAAGCTTACATTCACTATAACACGTACACAAATAAATGGTATACAAAACAAATTGTAGAGGCTTCCTGGTATAGCAGAGTGACAAAAACCTTGGTTCAAGTCTTATTTCTGACACATACGTCCTGTGGACCTTGGGGAAGTCTCTTGATTTCTTAATGCTCCAGGCCTCAGGCACAACAAGTGCAGATCTGGGTTGGGAGGGGGAATATATTTAATAGGAATTCCCCACATTGATGAAATCACATGTTTAATTCAAAATATTCATAAAATGATGTAATAGAAGAAGTTAAATTCATGGGGGAGAGAACATGACCAACCAGGGAGGAGAAGCCTTCATAGACGAGGTGGCATCTCAGTTGATCTTTGAAGGAAGAGAAAGATAATGAGAGGATAAGACTGAGACAAAAATTCGAGGTGGATTCTGAGACATTGCCCTGAGACAGGGACATTCCAGGTGTGACTGATAGTCATAACTGTGTAGATATGGGAGATAACAAGTTTAGGAAAAATCTAATAACTCATTATGGCAAAAATGTAAAGTTTGTCGAGAGGAATAACAACACAGCTAACATTTATATAGTGCTTTACACATGTCTCATTTGATCCTTACAAAAAACTCTGGGAGATAGGTGCTATTATCATGCCCATTTTATAGCTAGAGGTTAAATGACTTACCCAGAATCACACAGCTAGCAAGGATTTGAGGCAGGATTTGAACTCAGTTCTTTCCGACTCCAGGTCCAGTTCTCTATCCATGTGCCATGAAGCTGGAAAGTAATAATAGAAAAAGATTTTAGAGATTTTATCTTAAATACCAGGATG